>CP142452.1:78107500-78707500 GCA_038049695.1 Cinnamomum chago
TCAGATGGGCATTTTGATGTTGCGAATCATGGTTATTAAGATGATTTAGTATATTGTTTGAAGGAATGTTGATTCAGTATATTAGAGCTCAATCAGCTGGCAGATATCATTTAAATATAAGGCTTTCTTGCACAAGCTGCATTTTGGTGGGGCAAGAATTTTTTCTATTAATATCAGACTCTAAATCGGGCACCCATCCTTAAATGTTTACCGATCTTTAAACATTTTGCCCATCCTTAAATGTTTCACCCATATCCGTCCAAATGTTTTACCCATACATAGGGGTATTATCGGCCGGGCTAAGGCATATCCAGGCCCGGCCCAAGCCCGACACAGGCCTAAAAGTTAGGCCTGAGCCTGCCCATTTAATCAATCAGGCCAGGCTGAATTGGGCTTTTCATTACTTTTGTGGGAATTAGGGCACTAATTAAATTAAATTATGTGCATTTCTTACACAAGCCGGGCCGGGGCGGGCTATAGGCTTTCTATCATGTAATCCAAACCCGGCCCAATGCGGGATAGGCCCAGATTGGGCTCGGTCTGGCCCACCCCATGAGCACCCCTACCCATTCGGGCCATTACCATCCTTAAATGTTTCGTAGTGGTTGGAAGTCTTTTTGTTCTAGAGGTCCACGATTCGAATCCTCTGAGTGCCTGAACCGATACATGGTGCTTATGGGTGGGGTCAGGGGGTTCATGTCATTAAAAATATGGGTAGAAGTCATTGTCATGGTTACAATTGAGGGTTATATGATAATTTTTTCCTTTAATTTGGGGTTTACTTACACCTGAATCTTAAGTGAATTTTAGAGCTTCAATAATACTTCATTGGTTTGGCTCAAGCAAATCAAGTAGTTAAAGTAAAATGAACTATTAAAAATTCTTCTGCTTTCAACTGATCCTCAAATTTTGAATCTCAAACACAAGTTCCGAACAAAAACGGTCTCATACATGTCTATGAATAATTTCCTTTAGCTCAATGAAGAAGTGCCATTAGTTGAAAATTGTGCTCAGGATTCAAGGATGCATAGTGGATTTTGTATCTTTGATTCTTTCTGTTCATATGTGCATGTGAGTTCTAAAGTGGATTGGAATCTATTTATCCATTACCTAATGACCATCTAATATTCAAGTTATTCCCAATTTTTTCTATCTTCGCAATTGTACATTATAATGGAAGTTACATGACTTCTTTGCCCCATTAAATAATATACTATAAAATTGATTACTTGTGAGTTATCAGGCAGTTTGCGGTGCTTTTGAATATATTTGAATCAACTGTGATGCTACTTACCTTTCAACATGTACTTCCCTGTTGTTGTCGTATCTCCAACCCATGACCTTTCAACATGTACTTATATATGTGATGCCATTCCTATTCAGCGACTTCAAATGACAATGATCATTAATTCATGTTTCATGTTCCATATTATTACTTAAAAGTGTTCTCATTTCACACTTTGCTCTGTTTGTGCTTTTTCTTGCTAGAAGCACACTGTATTCCATATCCATATTTATTTCCCCTTTTCTAATATTGAGATTATCATGAATTTATGTTTTATGCATACCCTGTAGTCTTTAATTAGATTATCGTAGTGTCATACTGCTGGTTGTTGATTTAACAACCTTTACATAAGTGCAATTGATTACACTTCTATTATTTGTATCTGGTTGTTGATATAACAACCTTTACATAAGTGCAATTGATTACACTTCTATTATTTGTATTATTGTGGTTCTTTCTCTCTCTAATTATATATATATAACCAATATGAAGATGACTTAGAGACTTGGATACATATACCCACACCAAACCCAACCTACTATCAAACCCGCTCCTAATACGAAAAAAATCATATTTTAGATTTTTTATAATCTTCTCCATCTCAATATAATATATATATATATATCATATCTTCCTTTTTTTTTTAATGTTTTTATATATTTTTTAATGTAAATTAGCACTGGCATATTTTGCTAGTTATATTAATTACAAGTGTTAATTGTCATTTTGATTGGTTTGCTAGTTTCAGAGACATATGCAGGGGGGATAAGCTATTCAGTATAAAGCAACACTACTCACTAGTAGCCCAAGTAGCAACCAAAAAGAGGCAGGATGAGCTTGTCAGTTAAGACCTTAAACCATAAATTAAGTAGGTACAGATGTGAAAACATGTGATGGACGATCAGGAAGTCTAGCAGACCACTTCAACTTTCTACAAATTTCTTTTGATGGAGATCTCTGCATGGTCCTTTGGTGATGCTGTTGCTGTTTTTGCTGATCTCTGCCCCAGTGCCCACCTCTTCTTCTGACTTCTGCTATCCTTTCCGTTTCTTTTGCTGCTGTTTATTGTTTCCTGATCATGGTGTCTTTCTTCTCCATGCGTTGTAACGTCTCTTTCTTTTAATTAATGAATCTCTTGCAAGAAAAAAGAAAAAAACTGATGAAGCATTAGAAAGTCATCAGTCCTTTATTTGGAATTTGGAAAACAGATGCGGAAATCAAATTACATTTCATCATAAACATACCCACTTCTTAAATGTTCTTTTGTTTTTATATCTTTCCAAGGAAGTCTTCAAAACAGAAGCAGCAAGCTAGCATCCCTTTTTCAGAAAAGAAAACTGGTAGTCAAAGGCGAGGACCCGACTGTGCACATTTGTGCCTGTTTGCTTTGGTTTTCCCATATTCTGTTGTGCAATGCAATGGGGTTTTAACCCTTACACACGTGAGTGAGTACCCAAGCTAAAACATCAGTGCACATGTAAGAGTTTTACAACCTGTGGCACATGTAATGAACATTATGTGTCATTAATCATTAACTTTGTATGTCATCATATCATCGTTCATTTACCTTTTTGGAATGAAAACAGAAAAGAAGAGCTTTTACACCACTAGCGAATGTTGATGGCTTTTACACCACCAGCGAATGTTGATGGGATGAAACACTATCAGTCTATTTCAATGAAACAGGAGATCCGGACTCGTAATGGAAATGGAATTAACTTCTTTTTTTCTTTTTTTTCTTTTTTTTTGTGATGTTTGTGTAAAAAGTAAAAATTGACTTTCTTATTTCCTTGGCCTAGCCTTGGTCCTTGGAAGTAGGGTAAGGGCCTAAGTAGTGCAGGCCCTCCACAGGATTCGGCCTACCACGGCCCGGCTCTCCAAACGGTGAGGCTAGAGGCTAAAAAGGTGACAAAAGAATCAACCGATACCGAACTCATTTATTAATCGGATCAGGCCCTGAAATACCAAGTCAGGTCAAGAACAGCCAACCCTATAACCATGCCTTGAGAATCTAAAGACTGGATAGTTGGCCCAAGATGGATGGATTCGTCCATATAAAATGGTTGTTAATGAAGGTAAGGTTATCCGTGGTGGGTACTTTCAATCTAACCCCCTCACATAAGGAAGGTAGGCCATACTTTTCAGGGTAAAGATCATGGGTAGTATAGGGGGCTATAACTTGAGCTGGCCCAAACTGGAGTCCAAATGACTCAGGCCACATGAAATGTGCACAATTAGAGATGAGATTGTTCGTGCGTTGATCCTGGTCTCAGGCCTTACATGCCCAACGTTCACCTGGGTTTCCAAATCATATGTAATATGGACCAGTTGGGGTTAGGTCAATGTCAAGCCCAGCCCAACCAAGGTGCAGTCCTAGGCACAGTTAACACAGGTTATGTTATCAGTTGAATGGTTATGAAGAAAGTGCAAGAAGAATTTGGTTGAACTATATTTAGAAGAATAATGTGTCCAACGCACCCATTTGTTTACATAGAGAAATTAGCTTTGCAGTCAACTGTGATTAGACATGTCTCCGTTTCCTTATTTGATTGATGACCTTCTTCACTATAAGATAAATTGGATACACAGTGGGATCAATTGGAACAGTTGTATCCACCACAAAAAGATGGCCAATATATAGAAATTTAAGGTCAGAAAAATCACAAAATTCAATTCCTCATTTTATTAGACTGTGGGATGATAGAGAGCTACGGCAGCAGAATTTGCAAAGCTGAGACTATATGGATGAGATAAGGCTTCGATGAAATTGATGATGATGATACATGGACAACTATTTAAAGCACCATGTGCTTGGTTATCTGATTAATCACCATGCACTTGGTTATCTAATTGATGGGTTGATCTGCCTGATCTTTCTCCCAGTCATGTTCACAGCTGAGTCTCACTTGACTAAAGGCCCAAGACATGTCAACAAATGCCAAATTGCACAACAGCTTACACAATTTCACAACATAGCAATCTTACATATTCTGTAAATGAAGTTCATAATCAAGCCAGTATATATTCTACATGTGCTCACTGAAGTACATTTCAATCCCAATTTTGGTTACAAAATCAGAGTAATTTAAGTTCTCTACATGTATAAATAGAAAGGCATGAGAAAAAAGTACAGGCAGAATCAATTGTTATGAAACCTCATCCCTTACCACCCTTTACCTATGAGCCACAGCCAACCAAATGCTACACCCGCAAAGAGACCTGCCGTGAGAAATGATTGAATCACGTTCCCCAAAGCATTTTGTTCAGGACCCTACAGAAACAGAGCAGGATCCGTTAAAGGCAATATCTTATGAAGAAGAAGAAGAAGAAGAAGAAGAAGAAACAAAAAGGACCACAGTTAACAAAATTGTAACTCATTCTAGTTGACAGAACTATATTTTAGTTATTATCATGTCGCTTACAGATGCTAATTAAAGAGTTACACTATTATTCAAAATAGGCTGGCTTTGGCGAGCTTTCGGGTAGATCCATGGAAGCTGAGTAGAACCCTGGGAGCCTTCTGAGTTCTGATTTGAGTTGAATTTATGAATTGGGAACAATGTTTTCTAGTAAAGAATAATGGCATACTTGATTCGTAAGAGGTACAGCTTGCTTTGAAGAAGTAGGGCCAATGGTTCAAATAAAAGTTGATATTATGGCGGATGAGCTGTGAACTAAAGATCTCCAAGATAAGAGGATCCTAACCTTAATTTCATCAATGGAAATAGGCAATATGAAAATTGAGCTATGATCCAACTTTAGTATGAAAGAAAATTGAATTATTGAACGGCTAGGAGTTTCAGATCTTGGAAGGGTTTTTCTCTTGTACAGGGCCTTCAATGTTGGGGCTCACAGACATTGATAATTTTTGGGTCATTACATCATGGGCCAAACTTGCGAAACTGAAACAAGTGCATTTATCAGCCCAAATAGGTTCTCATTATGTGTGCATTTTATCAACCCAAATGAGTTCGCAGAAGTGATGGTGATGCAATGAGGAACTTAATGTGTGTGTTTTTTTTTTAAAGAGCCTTTAAAATAGGTGTCTTTTAAGTTTCTTTCAGTGTCCATTCACTAATGAGAAAAAGGGCTCTCTACCAAGGGATTCTGGAAAAGTTCTCTCTTCTTGGTGCTCGATGGAGAAGAGAAAGGCGAGGGGATTGCACTGTCATTTGGGGCTTCTTTCGGTGCTAGACACATTCTCATCTTGGTACACATATTCAGGACAGAATTGGAGTTGGTAATCTCCTTGTTGGCAGTAGTGGAATCAATTCTGCGGGATTGCATATGGATGTAGTCATTTTGCGTGAACTACATAAATCATTTTGTTGGATCCTTCTTTACTTCTCTGTAATAATGCATTGTGGGTAATTTATAAGTGCTCTAGAAATCACTTTTTACTAAATATTTCAAAACCGAGTTACTTGTGAATGAATTACGTACAAGTTATGGCCCTCCAGAGAAATACAAAGGTGGCGTAGTTTTTAAAGAATTTTGCAAACATATACATACAACTTATGGTTTTGTTCCTTGTTTATGTTCTGGACATCACTATATAGTCAGACAAACATAACATCATGCCTCTGTTTTCAGGGTCTCTTACATGAAGAGACTGTGTCACACCTGGCATCAACACAGTTGCCTGTGTCAAGCATATTCAAGGCCTCAGGGGTTCATATGATATCCTTTTGTTTCACACTGAACAACTGCATAAATTAGTAATCAACTGACGGGTCATATGATATCCTTTTGTTTCATACTTGACAACTGCATAAATTAGTAACCAACTGACCTTGTAACCTTTGGGCGCAGCCATAAGAACACAAACAGTAAGGTGACCATTTGTTAACCCTAAGAATGAAGTCAGCATGATCATCCATCCTTGGTCACCATACTTGGCTGTAAAGTAGAATGCAGGGATGAGCAAGAAACGTGCAAGGGTAGCTATCATGAGGCCACTTCTTGATGTGATCCTTGAGCATTTAATAAGCGGAAGGTACCGAGAAATAAGATCACACAGATTAAACACCGCTGTCAAAACCAACGAATACCTGAAAGAAGTCCAGAAAAAGACATCAGAGCTTAAGGAATGAAATTAATTTTCTACTCCGTTAAAGCACAAATAAATAATTCATCGGATGGAAAGTAATAGATCATCTGCACATTAAAGCACTTAAAGAGGATATATGAGTTCATCACATTTGTGGGAGCACATGCGATCGAGACTTGAGTGTGATCTAGAGCATGTTATGTAAAAATAAAGCTAGTTAATGCACGCAGCCAATAAAAACCAGATCCTTTTCTACTACTGGCAAGGTAACTTAAAGGAACACCACTATGCATAAACAAAAGCGCCATTGTTACTGTACTATTGAGTTGATAGTTTATGAAATTTAATCTATGAAATCTAGTTATCTAGGTCCTAAATTGAGGCTGGTAATTTAAAAAGTGTTTGAGGCTTACACTCAAGGCTCGCCTCAAGGAAGGACTTTTAGAAACACTCCATACCTCAAGTGGTGAGGCACATTCCTTCCACAAAAAAGCCAGGGATCGATCCCTAGATGTAGTACTGATGATGTGGGACTAGAGCATTGTGAGGGTGTCAGTATTTACCCCCACTATATGGGAAAATAGAAACATTGCATCATGCCACAATGTTTTAAAACATTGACAGAAACTTTACAAAAATTAATTATGTCAACACATATCAGATAAATATCAACTGCAGGTTACTATATCATTGAATATCAAATAAAACGTTATAGGAAATGAACACTTACCAAGAACCTAAACCATGGGATCCAGTATCCTCGTCTAGAAACCCAGGGAATATTGAAAATGTGAGCACATATATCAGAAAAATATCAATTGCGTAATCTATATTTTTTAATAATAACTGCTTGTTGCTTAGGCGTTCTAATCGTTTATGGTCTTCTTCATCCTACAATAAATCCACATTCAAATTAGAAAACTAGCTTTAAAAAAGTGACAGTTGCAAAAATAAGAATTTGTAGCTTTGATTGATACATACACTTGGATAAGTCTGCATTTGGATGCCAGCAGCAGGAAGGTCAACTGAAACTGTTTTAGAACCTTCAGCAACTGCCTTGGAATGATAATACTTAACAATAGGTAGTTTGGAGAATGCATATGCATAAAGGAAAACGCATACTAGCTCAAAAATTGCTGAGATCGCCAGAAATAACACTGTGATTGGCAATTAGATAGAATAATCGTTACAGAAACATCATGAATTTTGAGGCAGATAAGATATATTCTATGACGTAAAAATTAGATAGTGTTTTGCTGAAATCTACAAAACTTGATTTGAAAACAAAAACATGCTGCAAAAGTATAAACATTCTGGTTATTTGGAAGAAGTAATGAACAAAAAAGGGATCGTTACATATTTGGGGTAGTGTAGGATTTGAAAAATCAGGTCATAGTTATTTTGTTATGAACCTTCTGCCTCAAATCATTATCGTGGTAATTCTTTGACGCATATTTGGAGCATAAAAGTCAAAAGAACACACACACACATACATATACATCCTACTAAATATGTGCTCCTGTTCTATTCAGTTCTGCCGAAATTCGAAGTTACAATTTGATTTACACTATATCCGTGTGGACCCTGATGGGATATTTGGCATATATTATTAGTAACGTTTCCAGCCAAGAATCTTGGAAGAATGTCTCTTGAAGATTCTAATTTTCTAAAACTATAGGTCTAACCAAATCTCAATTAAATTTTGAAATGTTAATTACAGATTTACAGTAACTTAAAGGGGAGATCTAGTCATTTGGCAAAGTTCTCTCAAGGTGAAAGCTTTAATCATGTCAAGAAAAAAACCCACAGCTAACTGAATGGGGGATGGTATGTTTTTAGGCCTACGGGCCACACACAGGCCTCTTTTTCCAGCCTAGATATACTTAAAGGGGCCAGTACAACCCAACATATTTAACACAGGGGGGTTCATGTAGTTTGCAAATGGTTTGATCTAGGGATCGAACTTCAATCGTATTGGCAGGATCCAGGAATGAATATTAGTGTCAATACCTGCCTGGGTTGAGCTTGGGCAAGCATTGGCCCAGCATGACACATGAACACCCCAAAACTGACCCCAATTATTGAATAACCTTGAAGGGAGTTTTAGGGGCTATGATTTTTTTTCACTTATTTTGAATTTCTGCTTGTAATTGTTCCATAAACTGTCATGTTAGCAACTATTCAACAGATGGATTTAGAATGAATAAAGCTAATGGACAATGAACAAATTTTTCAAAAAAAAAAAAAAGGGGAATATACATGCTCCCTTCCGAAGGCCGCCTCTGGTATTTTCAAATGCTGCCTTTATGACAAGTCTGAGAGTGGAAGTTATAGTCCCGGATGCAGCTAAACCTGCCAAAAATGACTGCAATGCCACAAGAACAGGCAAAATAAAAAAATATTTCAACAAGAGTGCAAATCTTTCAGTAAGAACCTAGGAAAGAAGTTTTCCACATCCTAAGAAAAGTAGTACGTGTTATTTCTGAAAAATCTCAAGAGTTTGATTCCTCTCTTAATTAAAATTTTCAAACACTCTCTTCATTAAGCATTTCAGACCTTTGTTACTTCAAATCTCTAAATGTTATGCTTGTATTGTGTTTCATTATTTTAGTTCTCAAAAGGGTGTCCTCCAGACACTACGAGATAGAATATGAACATGCAACAATTAACAAATTACCTGCATGAATTCAAGACTCATGTAAGATAGATCACCAACCATTCCACCTTGAACATGACCTTCTGCAACTCCAAAAGCAGCACTTATGGCACATATGCCAATATAAGCTCCAATTCCTCCACTTCCAGATGTTGCCAAATTCAACTACAAAAGGAAAGAGCATTAAAATAAGGTTAAATTTTATGGAAATGTGTACTGAAAGACAAAATATATCATACTTAACCAAAATATAGAATGGCATTACTAGTTCATCTAGCAACCACGCAGATAAGCTGTCTATTTGCGGGTCGCAAGTTGTACATCTCAGATTTTGTCACTAATGAGAATGTTCTGAGAGTAGTCAACAAAATGATGCCTAGCAAAGAGATGGTCTGGCTCACCAATGGAAAATGACTATTGCTAAAAAAAATACATTTCTAATGTACAACAAGAACAATTAATTAGATTGAAAGAAAAAAAAGTTGAAAGGGATGATAGAATATAATAAGTAATTTTATTATAAATAGCACTTACAACAAGAACTAATACTGAGCCTATGAAGAAAAGAGTAAACCCAATCAAGTTGCGTAGTCTTGTATTCATCTTCGCTTCATAGTATGTCATTATTATCATAGTTCCGAATGCAAAAGATGTAACTGCAATAGTAAGTACTCTTGAGGGGTGATAGTTCTGCACAACAAAATAAACAACAGCAATAGATTCGGTCATTCCAACTTCTCTAATTTATAATAGAAGCTCAATGATCAGTAACGTGGTTACAATGATAAAAATGCTGTTATGCATTTCCATGTCATGTGAAAGTTATTTTAGACAGATAAATATGAAATAAGATTAAAGATATCATGAGTTCAATGAAAGGATTCTGAAAAGGAAGACGACGATATTGGTTCTTCTTGCTTATTGAGGTTTTCAAGTTTAAATACAACTCTAGAGATATATTAGTAGTCTCCGTTTATGATCTGTCAAGAATTGTGCAAGCATATTTTTGTTTTTTATAACGGTAATATTTTATTTAAACAGAAAAGACAAAAAGAAGAAACCAAAATAAAAACACAGCCACCCTAAAAAAGATTTGAACATCATAAGAAATAGAAGAGTGAAAAACTCCGCATTATCCATTAAGTCCACTCTGACAAGAGATTGGTCCTCTAAATTATGAGAATCAGCTCCTTCATCACTAAAGCATAAATTACAAAACAAAAAAGAAGAGATTAGGACCATTAGGTGTCTTTTCTTCCCTATAAAAAGGGGAGGGGGGACCTAGTGGACTTCAAATCAATGCATAGTGGCAAGGAAAGCAACTGTTGTGAAAGCAGTATTGGTAACTTGATATCTAGCATGGATGCATTGAGCCTTATCACTCAACATGGCTGTGTTAGTAATAATTTAAGGTTGATCATTTGTTCATGAATGAATGTTAAAAACGAGGAAAAAAAAAAACACTTGCTAACAAAACATTAGGTCCAAAAAATATTTTTGTCAAAGGAAAATTTAAGCAGAATAAACAGCATTGTGACATTACATTGGTTAAATGGAAAGTGTAAAATAGATTTGACTAAAAATGGCCTTATTTAAACAGGATCTGTTCTACAAGCTCGAACTTCTATATCCTTAAGTTTAAAAAAAATAAAGTTAGATTGACTAAACCATGTGACTTAACCTCAATTATATCGAGCTATTTCGACTATTATGTTTTGAGTTGGCTTGATAAATGATGGAGATGATGTTTCACCATAGACCACAACTATAGTAATCATTACTAACCAATGAATATCTTAAGAGCATAAACCATGAATGGAAAAGAAATGGAATCAAATGAATGCATTACCGGAAATACAGCGATATAGTAATCTAAGGTTGTCAACATGCTGTTCCATGGAAAGAGGCTGCCAGTTCCTAGAATCCAACATACAAACATTGCAGTGTACTTCCCCTGTTGATCAGAAGAAAGAAACATTAAGAATCTCTTTTAAATTCCACTAAACATATTTGCATAAAACATTAAGCCTCAAACCTTGATTGCCACATTTTCATCATTAGAAGCCATTGCTACTTCCCACCAATGAACCTGTAACAATGAGGAGCAGCATATGACTGAAGTATCATAAAGATTGCTTATTATTTTTGTTAAGAAACCTTCTTTAGATGGAAAACAGACAAAATCTAATGCAATTTTCTACTACAAGTTTAACTGGTGTATATTTGAACAAAGAATAAGACCATATCATGCTTTAATGGTACATTACTTTTTCCTGACATTCCATTGGGAACATTTATACTTGGGACAATTGAAAAAAAATATATGAGAAAATATAAGGTTTCAAATTAAGAAAAAGAAGTATAAGAAATCAGAAACTTTTTTTTTCTCTAAACTGTGAAGCATAAATGATTGGTGTAAAATTAACTAATACTGGGGAAGTCTTTCTCTGAAATATTGATTAATGAATGAAAAAGAAAGAAAATTGATGAATAACTTGGGTTTTAGAGAAAAGACCACAGCATCAATTTCAAATTTCGCTTAATCCACTTGTTTTTTCTCTTTTCTACATACACAGATATAAATAACAAAAGAACCATCTCACAATCCACCATCTCAAAGCAAGTCAAATGTCATAGCAATATAAGAATTGAAAGTCTATTCACAAAGAAAAAAAACTAATTCATATCTGAATCCTTTTCCACTGAAAACTACACATGAAACAGAGGTTAAGAAATAGAGGCACAGGTTAGAAAAAGAAGATCCTTTTTCTAAATTCCGGAATAAGGATGCTTCTTGTAAAATTCACAAGTTGCAGATTATTGGGGACTTTTCTTCTTTTGAAAAAATGGTTAATGATAAATAGAAAATTTAAATTCCTGGTATTAGAAAAATGACTATGACCCCAGAACCATTGTTGTAATGTACATCGATCATCTAATCACCAAAAACCATTTTCCTTCGTTCCAAGTTACTAACAACAAAAGCACCCGCAAGATAATCAGCCATATGATAACTGAAAGTCTATTCACCAATCACCATTCAACAAAAAGAAAGGCTCCCATCTCAGTAAAAAAAAAAATTAAAAATGAAAAACAACAACAACAACAACAACAACAAAGGAAAGCAGCAATCATCATAATCCTACTTCATACATTGAAATTTTTCACACTATAATAAGCTTAAATTGATCATTGAAGCTAGTAACACTAATATTAAAAAACAAGGAGAAACCATGTGAACAGGTTATATCAACAGTGAAATATATTGGAGACTGATATTGTTTTTTCCGCACTGATTAATCTCTTGTCCACATGCAAATAAATATATGGAGCTGAGTACATATGGTTACCCCTATCTTGAAATGTGAACGCTAGGATAGGAACTGGCACCAGAGGAATATGAACATATCCTTAAAAACAAGGCTCTGTAAGACAGGTTCCATGAAAAGAATATCTTATGACAAACGACTTAAAGCCTATTCAACAAAAGCAAAGGAACCCATATCCGTTACAGCATGTCTTCATAATAAACAACAGAAAACATGAATAATCAAATCCCCAGTTCATATATATCTTGAATCCTTTTCCACCATAATGAGCATAAACAACAAAACAGCATGTCTTCATAATAAACAACAGAAAACATGAATAATCAAATCCCCAGTTCATATATATCTTGAATCCTTTTCCACCATAATGAGCATAAACAATAAAAACAGAGGAAACCAATTCCATTACAACAAACTCAATGAGAAACAAAGAAAAACACGTAAGTAATCGAAACCCATTTCATATCTAGAACCCCTTTCCAATGCAATGACCTTCACTTGCTTAATCCAAGTACAAACAGTCATGAAAGTAAAAAAAAAAAACTAAAAAAAAATACAGGGAAACAAACAATGTTAACAGGTTTCTTGGAGACAAACCTACAACTCATACAGCAAGAAAGAAAAAGAGAAAGAGCACTCGTTGTTACAAACCCTACTTGATTCGCTTCCTTCTTTGTTTCTTTTTTTTTTTTTTTTCCTGGGGGGTGGGGAGCACTCGTTGTTACAAAATCTGCTTGATTCGCTTCCTTCTGTTGTTTTTTTGGTGGGGACAAAATCTGCTTGATTCGCTTCCTTCTGTTGTTTTTTTGGTGGGTCGGGGGGTCTGTTGTTTTTTTGGTGGGTCGGGGGGGGGGGGGGGGGCGGGGGGGGAGCACTCTTTGTTACAAAATCTACTTGATTCGCTTCCTCCTTTTTTTTTTTTTTTTTTTGGGGGCGGGGGGTGGGGGGGCGGGGGGGGGAGCTAGAGAAACCCGGGGTATGTGGGACCCAAGCCCACCTATTTAAATCGTAACCGTTCAAAAACTAAACTCCTTTTAGACATAAAACATGTTCTTTTTCTTTTTCTTTTTCTTTTTTTCCAAAGGGTTCCCAACCTTTGGATTGGAAAAAAAAAATGGTAATGAATATATATGAATGAGATGTGTTACCCATGTCATTTATCAAATGGTCAATCAAGGCCAAACGCAATTCTCATATATATATATATATATATATATACACACACACACTTTGAGAGAATTTATTTTGAACTGTTCAAATTTAAGTAAGTAGGTCTCAATGTGGAATTAAAGCCTCTTAAACGGAGGATTTCTTTAGGTTAAAACCTCGTATGATAACCCCGAGGGGTAGCTCAGTTGGCCTAAGACTACGGTTTGCATCCGGAGGTTGTGGATTCGAAACTGCTCTACCACACTGGGGCCACATGGGAATTTTATCCGACTTTCTCTCCTGGGCTCGTAGGGATTATTCTAGTCCAAAGGGCTGGAAACCCTACATTATAAAATAAAAAACCTCGATGTATGCTGCTGAGACTATTATAATTAAAATTAATTCGTCATCTAAATAATTTTGATGGGCGACTAATTATATACTTGTATTCCCACTTGGGGGTGGCATAAGATATGTGTCATTTGAATCCACTAGATTTATTGGTGGTATTTGTGTGGGTTTAGCAATGCCATCCGGAAGTTTAGTCCCGTTAGATCGAAAGACCGCAGCAATACCCACGTCTTAAAAAATACTAATGATATACCTTCGTACAACAATTCCATTGTTATTCCCATAATTTAAAGATACGAATCATTATAGCAGTCATTATAAAACATTTATACTCTTTCCAAAATAGATAACACAAAAAAGAAACATTTATACTGGTGACAACCTGTCACGAATATAAACTTATTGGAAGAAATGGTTGGGTCCACAGTCACCTTATGAAAATTGCATGTTTTCATGGATGCCTTCGTTTGAACATTCCGCCCTTAGCAAATAATTTTTTTCAAAAAAAGGTATAAAAGAAAGGGAATTAAACGCATGTTCCAGCAGAAAAGAAGGAACAGTGTTCACCCATATTTGGCTTCTCTATTTTCAACCTCTGACGCATAAGAGGTTTGGAAAATAAGAGTGTGCGGCCATGTGCGGAAGGAAAGGCAGAGCTACGGTGCTTAGATGCTAACCATTTGGTTAGCAGTTTTTGCTTTGCTGGGTCCATAACCATGATCCGAACCAGTAATTAGGTTTAGAAGGTTTAGAATGGCTAAGTAGACCAAAAATCAACCATTGATTCATCATCTCTTTTGAGAAATTTGCAAAAAAATCCAAAACGTTGGATCATAATTTCTGGAGTTCTGTGGGTTCTGTTTGCAAAACATAGACCGTCCATTCTCTTCACAAACCCTTTAAAGGCTATGGGGTCAAATTTTGCACCATGCTTCATCACGGATCATCAGAAAATAGGGAAGAACATTTTGACCATCGCCTTTTCCAACGACAAAACGAAGAAAGGACATTGTCCCTGTGTTACAGGGGAGAAACTTTTTTCCTTAATCACGAATGGAACCGACAATCATTAATAAAAAGCCCAAGACAGCCCTGTGATCAAATCTTAACCGTTATAAAAAATCTTGAGATTTTTGTGAAAATGACCAAAACCTAAAATTGAAATTTTTTATTCCTATGGCCCCCATTTATGCGATACGAACCGTTCAAATTCTCCATACAAAAACATTCATGGGGTGAGCTCAGGTCTTGATTTCTCATAAAATTTGATAAATTTGAAAAAAAAAATTATAACCGTTGGATCACACATCCTTACGTTGGAATCTCTCATTTACCAACCTTAGAAATTCTCTTGAAGAAATCCTCTGTGAGTATATCTTGGTTCCAAGAGATGGAAGAACTCCTCTAAATAGAGGATTCCTTTTTATTTATAACGAGAGGGCCCACTTCTATTTTTTAATACTTTATTTTGGAAGGATTTCGTAAGAGTCAATGATGCCAAACAAGTCCTTCATCCGATTCCTTCCTCTCTTCATTGGAAATTGGCTTCAACCTGTCCATGACGTTCCTTCCTCTCTATGTTTGAAATTAAAAGGTTTTTCCAAAACGGATGACATCAACTGCCAAAATTATGAAAAAAACTACCTTTTATAAAACTGTGGCAGGTGTTCTTAGGCCTGGTTAATTCAGCCCATTAAAATGGGTACTTGGTCCATCCTGTCCCAAGCATGAAAATAGATAACTTAAAAAGAAAAAGTGAGCCCGAAGGGCTGCGCTTGAACAATGGTTTCAAAGTCCGGCCCAAATAGAATTGGAAATGAGCATAATAGACTGGACCTGGCCTGGCCATTACATGGATTTGTATTTTCTATACAAATAAAGATGCATTTTAGAAAAAAGAATTCAATGAATCTCATAACATAAATGGACATGTGATTCATATAGTCTTAAATTCAATTTTCATGAAGCGAACAACACACATTGAGGATGGATTGCAATTGTCATTTTGTTATATAAAACTTCTTACAATGAATGAAAAGTCTCGATAAACTCTACTCCTAGTATTGATTGTTGACATATATACAAAGGCCATGACCTAATGAAATCATGGTTTTCTCATTGTAATAATAATATTGTGAAACTCTTTGCATCAATATGAGGGGGAATGGAGAACTTATTCATTAAAGACTATGCTCATAGAAAGGCTCGTTCTTTTTTTTTTAAGATATCAAAAAGAAATTATCAATAAGGTAGTTGTAGAAGAAAAAATAAAATTATATCATTATTAATGTATATTATAGACGTAGCCATCAATTTCGAAATTAGAGTCCGATTTGCTAATTGATTGCAAAATTAGACTCTAATCTCAAATCAATTTGAGAAATTGGATCTTAAATAAATTTCAAGAGATAAAGGTCTATCAATCAATTCAGAGTCCACTTTTGTTAAGCTTCTTTATGTGAATTTAAATTTTAATATATATTTATTATGGATAGGTGATTAAAGAGTCCAAATGAAAAAATTCACCTTGCTCAATGACTCTATCCAACCAAGTTAAAATGAGTCTTCTTTAGGTGGATTTAGAATGTTAATATATCTATTAATGTTTGTGATTTTTAATAGTGAATCCCTGTTAGCGATTTATACATATGGGCTCCACATACGATAAAAAATTTTAAAGTTGGCGGCCTCATATTCTAATTCCTAAAGACGGGGTCACATACAATTTTGCAATTGATTGAAATTACTAAAATAAATACATAAACATTGATATTAATTTACATAAAATTTGAAATTTCATACTCATTTATATAAAAAAAAATATTTACTTTGTATAAATGTTGGGTTGGGCCATGCTTTGAACCGTAATAAATGATATATTTGTTTTTTTTATATTTATTTTATTATTAATTACTATTTCATAAAATAGCCACAAATTGTACATGTTTTTATTTATGGGCCCGGGCTTAGCGCGGGCATGCTTTGCTAGTCTTATATTATAAGGCCTTTTGCCTGTCTAGTGATGAGCTTTACAGTCTTAAAATTTTTAATTTTCCTCCTGGGTACATGAACCAAATAATATGAAGCAAAAATTGCCTCAAATGCAAGTAATATATGTGATATTGCAATTTTTTTTATATACAAAATTGCACAATTCACATATTGAATTAATGGTATGATATGATTGAGAAAGAAGGTTAAGTTTTGCAGTATCACAAAAATTAAAAATTGTGATATTGCATTATTATAGGCATTTTCATCTATTCCCATGACATATATACAATTAGTTGTACAGAGCATAGGGATGTAAACGGGTTGGTTTAGTCCGGGTCCACCATTTGAATCGGTTTCATGGTTTCGAAACCGGAACCGTTAATGAGAAGATCGAACTGGAACAGGTTCATACGGTCCAAATAGAGAATGAAAAAAAAGAAGGAAAAAAAAAAAAAAAACTTGGGTTTTAGGATGGATTTTAGAAATTTAAGGTAACATGTCAGGTCCCGGGCCCACGAGATAGAACCAAGGTGGACCTGGACCCGTTTAGGTCATGATTCCCAAAAAAAAAGACTCAAATCCAGACTTATTTAATTATCGGGGCCTAAATAAGGACCCAAACCCGGTTTTTAACGACTCAAGTTTAGACATTACCGTTGGGTTAAATGCCCTGTAGTATATGTAATTGTTCACCCTGAGTTAAGTAAGCTCCATGATCATATTGAGTTGGCCCGGGTCTTCGGCACCCATATGCACACCATGGAGGATTTTATTGAAGAAGTATTATACAGCACAGCACGGTTGGAAATATGTGTGGATTTTATGGCTTGTGGTATCCACTACATACTTTTTTGTGGAATTCTCAGGTGTGAATTGGACTCTCCTGGAGGCTGGACTCCACCATTTCTTAGTGCAGTGTGGAGAGAAGGGCAGAGTGTATATTTTCTGAAGGAGAAGTTATTAATCCAATTCCCCTTTGGACATTAAGATCCTCAAAATAAGATATTTTTGT
The DNA here is from genome assembly GCA_038049695.1 of Cinnamomum chago. NCBI lineage: Eukaryota > Viridiplantae > Streptophyta > Magnoliopsida > Laurales > Lauraceae > Cinnamomum > Cinnamomum chago. The sequence continues at coordinate 78,125,327 of CP142452.1, forward strand.
TGCCAGAAAATTCTGCACCGAAAATCGGATATTTTTGCTAAGATTTCTTTGCCGAGATCTGTTTCCGAGGACTTAGTTTACAAGGAGATGATGAGCACTCATTTTCTTTCAAAGGAGGGATCAATTCACAGTCAAGGATCTTCATATCTAATCATTTACTTTAGGCCCTTCTGATAGAAAGACATTATTTAAGAGTACAGGCCCTTCCAGTTTCCCTTTTAATTCAAAACTATTGATATGACGGGCCCTTCTATTGTAGTGGCCTGTCTATCATTAGCCCAGATGATTTAAATCATTAGGCTTAACATTCAGGCCAAGGTTGCATAAACATAAACTTGAAAGTAAGGCCAAATTAGTAATATAGAAAATAGTCTATAGTTAACTTTTAGGACTATAACATATCACTTGATTGAATGAAAGGGTCAAATAGCTTTTGCCTGGCCTAACAGAACCCATTAACAGCCAAAACTACATAGAACTGGATTTGAGTAGAGGAGTATAAGTATAAATACAACAACTATTAAAAAAATAGTATAATGTTTCATGAAGAAATTAGGGATTGAAGTACTTGATGAGCAAAAATCCATTAACTATCTTTCTCCTTATTGCAGCTTTCTGCAAGTTGCAAAAATTAACGGTGCTGGATCTTTCTTCTGATTCACTGGAAGGTAATATTCCTCAGTGTATGGGTAACATGCATTCCCTTGAAGTACTGCAATTATTTGACAATCATTTACATGGAACTATTTCTCCTTCCACATTCAGTGGCATGCATTCTCTTGTACACTTGGATTTATCAGATAATCAATTACAAGGGACCATTTCACCTTCCACATTCAGTAACATGCATTCCCTTAGGTTTCTAGATTTATCTAGCAATCAACTAGAAGGGACCATTTCTCCTTTGACATTCAGCAACCTGACAATGATTCAAGATCTCTCTCTTTCTAATAACAAGTTCACTGGTCTTTTTCCTCTTTCCATGATTGCAAACATCTCCAGACTCCTTTCTCTTGACCTTTCGAACAATTACCAGTTAGAAGTGGAAACTGAATCGCCAACCTGGGTTCCTCGTTTCCAACTATTCCGTATAAACCTTGCAAACTGCAAGGTAAACAAACGCAGTGGTAGCAATATTCCAAGTTTCATTTTCACTCAACGCGCTATTGTCTCCTTAGATTTATCGAGTACGTCCCTTGTTGGAGTCATTCCTTCTTGGTTGTTATACAATTTTACTAGATCCATCTCGCTGCGAAGCAACTCGTTCAATGGTCCATTTCCTCTTCCTCCCCAAAATACAACTTCATTGCTTGGTTCACTTGACATATCCAAAAACCTTGTCTATGGGCCAGTTCCTGTACACTTCAGCGAGATCTTCCCTCGGTTAACTTACTGTGACATGTCCACAAATGCTTTACAAGGCAAACTTCCCTCAACAATGGGTACTGAGAAATTAGGAGTATTGTTCCTACACAACAACTTCTTCTCAGGAGAAATTCCACCAAGCCTAATGAGAAACATGACCTCTTTGGAACACTTGGTCTTGTCCAACAACAAATTTCAAGGTGAGATGATTCTAGGAGATTCAACCATGGATCTACTGGTATCCTTAAAGCTTGATGGCAATGAGTTCACCATCCCTCCTAACATCTCAAAAGCTCCAGGGTTGCAGATCCTAGACGTCAGGAACAATCACTTGTCAGGGAATATTTCAAGCTGGTTGCCTGTGCATACTAGATTACATGTGCTCTTCTTAGGGGGAAATCATTTTGAGGGCTCCATCCCTTGGCAAATTTGTCAAATGAGTTCACTGCAGTACTTGGATCTCTCTAATACTAATCTTGGAGGAACCATTCCTTCTTGCCTTGCTACTGTTCCTTCTTGGGAGACAGAACCTGGGCCTTATGATGACCTTGATTTTATCCTTTGGGACAGACGCATCGCAATTGATATTATCACCAAAGGTATATTATACAACTATACTGGTGTGCCTCTCCATTGGATGACTTCCATTGATTTGTCATTGAACAAATTGACGGGAACTATTCCATTTGAATTTGGAAATATGACAGCGGTGCGAGCATTGAACTTGTCCCACAACCTTCTGGACGGTCCCATTCCAACTTCATTTCAAAATATGAAGGATTTGGAGAGTTTGGATCTTTCCCATAACAATCTCATAGGAAGAATCCCCCAAGAAATTACCAAACTCAATTTCTTAACTACTTTCACTGTTGCCTTTAATAACCTATCAGGTGAGATTCCATACCAAGGAAAATTTTTCACTTTCAGTGGCAGTAGCTTTGAGGGCAATCCAGGTCTCTGTGGCAAACCATTGACAATAAATTGCTCATCAGATATTCCCTTGAATCCTAATGATGAAAAGAGAGGAGGAGGAGGAGGAGAACATGGAATCCTTGATAATGATTTGTTTTTTTACTCATGTCTGGCTATCTCATATTGTATGGGGTTTTGGGGTGTTATTGCTTTTCTCATTTTTAAGAAAGACTGGAGGCGAAAATTATTCATAACCATGGATGCAGTTCAAGATTGGTGTTTTGGGAAATGTTGGAGAGTAATGCTTTACGAGTCGATTCTGTAAGTGGTAATGCAAGAATCAAAATAAAACAATATAATGTTATATGGTAATGTAAGAATTAAATGAAACAATATGATGTTATCTTTTAGCTCTTTGTGAGTACTGTGTATTTTTTTAATTTATTTTAAGAGAGTGAGTACTGTGTTTTGATAACACATCTGATCGGTGATTCCATTTTAAAATATTTATTATCCCGATAATGTGTGTGAGTGTGAGTAGACAGAGAGAGATCAATTAGCCAATTGCCATGTCATTACCCTGACCCCTTTCATGGTTCCAGTAAATGCCACTTGCTTCACAGTAACATTTAGTACGTCTTTCAGCCTCTCCTTTGCCTAGACTTTAAAATGTTATTAGGTCACTATTAGCACCGAATCATTTCAGCTGGTTAATATAACTAATGGTGCTAATGGTAGGATTCGACATGGGCCATATTAAGAAGCTGGGCCAAGCCAAGATCTTTTTAATGATCAAATCTGATTTTAACGCCCAGATTCAGCTCATGAGCCTGCAGTCCTGAACCCAGTACTTTAATAGAATATGAAGTCTGCTTATGCTGGATTTATTGGGCCAAATATGACAATATAGTTGGCGGTGCAATCGATATTTACCTAGGTGTGTGATTTTCTCTTGCAAGAGTTCACGTGGATATTTAGTGGGCACTTTTAATTCAGGAGAATCCGCTTTTGTGGATTGTGGGGATTGAAAAGCCCAAAGGGCCCGTGTGTGAGGATCCCCATAGTAGAAAATTCCACTTAGGCAGATTTAGCTTATTTAGTAATAGACTAGAATGTCAAGTCCAGGCTCAGTCCGTATCAGCCTGGGTGTGACCAGAAGTAGTCTTGGTGTCCTGTCTAGCACATTTGGGCTGGTATCTGGCTGGGTAATCGATCTGGCCATGGAACATGGATGTATGGGGGGTAATAGCAGACTTAAAGAGCCAACAGCACCTTGACCTGATGTGTCTTAGTTATGTTGGGATCCTTTTGATGTGAATTCCATTTGTGTTTGACTCATGGCCTGCCCTGGGGTTCTATGGTGAGACTGTGAACATAACCAATGTGCGCTCTTCAGTCTTCAGTCACGAGTCACGACATGCATTTAAATTTTGAGGGCTATCCAAGAAGTGTCAACACTGTCACACACTGGTGCCGCACTGAATAGCTATTAAAGCCTGCACAAAACCAGGCATCCATAGACGAGTAAACAATACACATACATCTAGGACTTCTGCTTGCATATAATTCAATCCACCACAACTAATTAATGAAAGTTCTTTCATTGGCAAGTTGTGCCCATTTTAGACATGTATGGGAAGTTAAATAGGCGATGAATATATAGGTCACTCAATAGGGTCTAAACCATGTTGGGACCCATATTTTGATGGGCTGGAGCGACTGATATTTGTATCTAATTAACCATGACCTTGGTCCATTGCGTTGCTAAGTAATGGCCCACTGAACAAATGACTATGTCAAGATTCCAGTGAACCACAGAGCTGATGTGGTTGGCCCCATTGTTGATTGGAGATTCTCACCATACTTGCATTTTGCATTGGTGTCTTTCTTAGCCACTACGCGTGGGCCACAGAAGACCGAATATTCCATTTTAGATGATGTCAATGAACTCAATCAACGGCTCTTCTTGTGTCTGTAGTTGAAAGAGATTTTATGGCAATTGAAAGAGATTTTAAATGAGAGCACATTTAGAGTAAGATTAGGGGAGAGAATTCGGTTTGCGCTGCAATAAAGAGAAAGATAGTTAATGGTTTTTGCTTATCAAGTACATCAATCCCTAAATTCTTCATGAAAAATTCTACTATTGTTTTGATTGATGTTGTATTTATACTGTTACTCCTCTACTCAAATCCAGTTCTATGTAGCTTTGGCTGTTAATGGGTTGTGTTAGGCCATGCAAAAGCTATTTGACCCTTTCATTCAATCAAGTGATGTTATAGGACTAAAAGTTAACTATATTAATGTCTGTGCACAATTAGGATTCCCACGGGAACAATCACACAAAGAAAAAACTCTCCAACGATAAAACCCGCAAAGGGAAATTTCTATTAACTCAAATCTCTGAGATCATTGATCTTTACAATGCTATATTTATAATAAAAGAAATTTAGGTGCTAAAAAATCAATCACAATCAAACTAGGGATCCAAATAATAATCTTATCCAAATTAGAAAATACTCCTAATTAAACTCTTTGCTAAAAATAAAAGTAATAACAATTAAAAATCAGAATTTCATAGGTCCCACATGTGGCCCACAAATCTTGTTGCAACGATGTGGTATTGCTGCTGCATCATGGACTATTTTCTATATTAATCATTTGACCTTACTTTCAAGTTTATGTTTATGCAACCTTGGCCTGAATGTTAAGCCTGATGATGCCAAAAAGTGGTTTTCGGGCACCACCGGTCAAGTAATAAATAATTAATGAAGAGAGAGAAGGTTTATAGTGGTTCGGTCAGTATGACCTACGTCCACTTTAAATGATCACTTTACTGCTCTGAGGAGGAGATTACAAAGTAGTCAGATACAATAATGATGTGAAGAATTCGAGGCCCCCGTTCTTTCTCCAACGGGTGGGGAGATTCTCCAGGGATCTCCAATGATGTACGCTCCAGTCTGGTGAAGTCTTCCGAACTCTCCTCAACAGAGGAGCAGATAAGATTTCCTCCGCGGGAATTGGTAAAAGCAGGTATGTGAAACGACACGATGACTTTGTCATTCTGTGGATTCGGATCCGGCCTCAATGGGTAGATCAAGACCTTGGCTCATCATGGATTAAGGTCAGTTCGACCTGACCCGTCATCGTGGACCGAGCCTCTTGGGCCTAACCTGTTATTGCGGACCGAGTCATTTGGGCCTGCCCCATCAAAGCCTAATGATTTAAATCATCTGGGCTAATGATGGACAGGCCGTTACAATAGAAGGCCCATCATATCAATAGTTTTGGATTAAAAGGGAAACCGTAATGCATTGAACTTTTATACAATGTCTTTTTATCAAAAGGGCCTAAAGTAAAGGATTAGATGTGAAGATCCAAGGCAGTGTGAATTGATATCTCCCCCATCATCACCTTGTAAACTAAGTCCTAGGAAACAGATCCCGGCAAAGATATCTTGGCAAAAATATCCGATATTTTAGGTGCAGAATTTTCTGGCAAAGAAATCTTATTTTGAGGATTTTAATGTCCCAAGGGGAATCGGATTAATAACTTCCCCTTCAGAAAACATACACTCTGTGTGGGGGCCCATTTCTTGAACTTGTTCCTCTTGGTCTCGGCAAGGGTGCGCTCAGATATGCTGACGTGTAGGAGCCATTTCTCTTGATCTCGGCTACGATCCGTTCCATATCGGTCTCGGCACTACGTGCTGGTCTCGGCCAAGCAGAATTCAGTTCGGCCGCGCATACCGTTCAGTCTCGGCAATGCAAGCTCGGCAATGCAGAATTGCGCTTGCAGCTAACAGCCACGGCCCTATCGTGGCAAGGCCCAAGGAAGGGATCTGATGGGACTTCAGCCACCACCAGATCAGGGCAAGATTAAATGCATTGTGGGCTGATCGGACCCACATTAAATGTAGTGTGGGCTGATCGGACCCACATTAAATGCAAAGAGGGCTATGATGGACCTTCATTAATGACTTTGTGGGCTGATGTGACCCAGGTCACATCACCAAGCCCACTGGCATTCACCCAAGACTGTTCCATATATAAGGCACGAGCCAAAGGGAGCAGGGGGTAAGCAATTCTCACAGAGACACAGTCTTTCTTCTTCTTCTTCTTCTTCTCCGATCCATTGCTGACTTAAGCATCGGAGAGCCCTGCGCTGCCCATAGCCAGGGTCCTCTGACCTTTGTCTTTCTCCTCTTTCAGGTTCATACTGTCGCAGCTATCTCCTCCATGCATTGAGTAAGTCCTAAGAGGCATCCTAATCTTGTGAGTATTATTATTTCTGCACTTACAAATGGCGCCGTCTGTGGGGAGATTTCTATAATCTTTCCTATTCCTATTCCTAAACACCATGACGAGGAGAGCTGCGAAAGATGGAGAAACTTCCAAGACAAAGCATGCAAGGCCGCCCCCTGCCAACCAGAGGGCTGGGAAGCAACCAGTCACAGAGGACGATGCTGAACGCGCTCTCATCCGGATCAACGTTCAGGAGCGTGACCTCCGCTCGGAGTCCGCTCCCGGGAAGGGAGACACCCAGCAGCCTACAGGTCTCCTGACGGGGGGAGACCAGCGGGATAAGTCTCCAGTGGTCGATGGATCACGCCCCCCAGGCCAAGTGGAGGACGTTGAGGGCCGGGTGGAGGACGTTGAGGATACTGAGGATGAAGACTACAGCCCTGATGACGACTTGGACTCCACCCTTCTGGAGATTAAAGCACAGAATGAGGCCATCAAGGAGAGAGATGCTCTGATCTGGCGGCTCCAGCAGCAGTTGGAAAGAGCTACTGGTTCGGCAAGGCAGCAGCAACGGACTCGTCGGGAGCAGTCCCAGCAGCAGCGGACTCGTCGGGAGCCGTCCCAGCAGCAGCGGACTCGTCGGGAGCCGTCCCAGCAGCAGCGGACTCGTCGGGAGCAGTCCCAGCAGCAGCGATCTCGGCAGCAGCAGCGATCGCCACAACACGAGAGGAGAGTTACTCGTGTCACGCGCATCTCTTCCTCAAAGGAGGACCTGAGGGACCGCTTGAACAGGAAAAGAGACGACCGAACCTGAGATGAAGGCTCAAGCACAAGCCGTAGCTACTCGAGGAAGGCGTCCGAGACCATTCCGGAGGGTATGTATCATAATCAGGAATGGCTGGACGCGCACATAAGGGAAACGGTCCAGCGCAACCTGGAAGTAGCCGGCTTCGGCCGAGACCAAAAGAATGCATGCTGCGACCCCGTTGATCTCGGCGCGTCTCCTTTCTCCCAAGACATCAGGAGGTACCCCTTACCGAAGAAGTTCACCGTACCAAGATTCGTCACCTATGATGGGGTCTCGGATCCAGCTACACATCTCAGGCACTTCTCCCAGAGGATGTCTGTCTGGGGAGACGAGGGCCATCTGAACTGCCGAGTCTTTTCCTCCAGTTTAGGCGACCTCCCCCTGAAGTGGTTCTGTGCGCTCCCAGAGGGATCCGTCTCGAGTTGGCAGCAACTCCAGCAGTCCTTTATGAATAAGTTCCAGGCCTACAGAGTCCTTCCGAAGACAGATGCAGACATCATGGCCATGAAGATGAAGCAGGGAGAGAACGTCACCCAATTCGCCAAGCGCTTCTGGGCGGTCTACAGTCAGATTGAGAATTCCAAGGACGAGGTTGCCGTCTTCGCATTTCAGAATGCCTTGCTGCCAGACAGCGATCTTCGCAAGGACTTGGCCCGGAACCCGGTGTCTTCCATAGCGGCGCTCATGTCCATCGCCAACCGGTACATTGCTCAAGAGGATGACCAGGCCCGTGCTCGGGAAAGCCATGGAACCGTGCAAAGAAACCGAGACCGAGGTGAGAGGCCCCCCAAGAAGGACGGAGGACCGTTTCTGAGGGATGAGCCTCGGCGAGACGAGCGACGAAGAGGTGACTCAGACAGGAGTTGGGCGCCTACAAGCTCGGCAAGGACTCAGACGTTCGCCTCGGCAAGGAGCAAAAGGCCCAGGCTATCCGAGGACGCGTATCGGGGGGTCAATACGGTCTTCAAGATGCCAATCCACAAAATCATGTATAAGATCAAGAGCAGGCCTTACTTCAGCTGGCCAGAGCCCATGCAAGGCGACCCTTCTATTCGAGATCAGACGAAGTTCTGTTCCTATCACAAGGAGGGCGGCCACAAGACTGAAGATTGCAGGATACTGCGGTCGCATTTGGAGAAGCTTGTCCAGGATGGACACCTGCAAGAGTTTGTCAGGAGAGAAACCAGGGCCGACACCCGAGCCCCGCGCCGAGACGAGGGGGGTCATGACAGCGACGGGACAGAGAAGATAATTGACGTTATCCATTTGGCACCCCCGCCCAAGGGGAGTAATCAAGCCCGTGCCGAAGCCAGGAAAGCCGCTCACGGCAGGCAAGTCATGGCCGCCGAGCTCGGCCCAGCACAGAAAAGGGCTCGGAGGGAGCGTCCCGAGATCAGGTTCACTGATGCAGATCTGGAAGGGGTGCAGCTCCCCCACAACGACCCCCTGATCGTCACTCTGAAGTTTGACTGCTCTAAACAGGGCGTGAAGAATTGCACTGTGAAGAAAGTCCTTGTTGACCCCGGCAGTTCTTCCGAGGTCCTCTATTTCGACAGCTTTCGAAGGATGGGACTGACGGAGAAAGATCTGCAGGAGGCTCGAGTTCCCCTTATCGGCTTCAGCGCCAAACCTGTTTATCCTAAGGGGAAAGTGACATTCAAGGTCGAGGTCGGTGGCGCGTCTGTCATGGCAACCTTCATGGTGATCGACGCACCCTCTCCCTACAATGCTATAATGGGCAGGTCTTGGCTCCACAGCCTGGAAGCAGTCCCTTCCACCCTCCATCAGAAGCTGAAATTTCCGTGGGAGGGAAAGAGCGGCCGAGTTGAAATCATCACGGTCAGAGGAGATAGCAGGCAGCCAAGCAGTGCCTGACCGCTGTAGTACCCGGGGAGCAAGAGCCCAAGGAGGTCAATGTGGCCGAGATGGAGAAGAACCTGGAGCAGGGGCTGGATGAGCTCGGCCAAGACCCAGGCAGGAAGAGCGTGGAGGAATTGACCGAAATCCGGATCGACCAGAAGGACCCGGATCGGTTCTTCCTGCTCGGCAGCCAACTCGGAGAGCCGGAGAGGTCCGAACTGGCCCAGTTCCTGGTGCAGAACAGAGATGCCTTCGCCTGGACACCTCAGGAGATGCCGGGCGTCGACCCCGAGGTAATGTGTCATAGACTGAATGTTGACCCTAACCACAAACCTGTGATGCAGAAAGCCCGCAGGACAGGGGTCCCGCAGACCGAAGCCGTCGTCGAGGAAGTGGATAAGCTGCTTGAGGCCGGCGCTATCAGGGAAGTTCAATACCCGAACTGGTTAGCCAATCCGGTGGTCGTCAGGAAGAAGACTGGCAAGTGGAGGGTATGCGTCGATTTTACCGACCTCAACAAAGCCTGTCCCAAGGACAGCTTTCCCCTACCAAAGATTGACCAGTTGATCGACGCCACGGCCGGGCACGACAGAATGAGCTTCCTCGATGCCTACCGCGGCTATCACCAGATCCCACTGTTTGGGCCAGACGAAGAGAAAACAGCTTTTATCACGCCCAGGGGAACCTACTGCTATAAGGTGATGCCGTTCGGATTGAAGAATGCAGGAGCCACCTACCAGAGGCTCGTTACCAAGATGTTCCACGATCAGCTCGGCAAAACCGTAGAGGTCTACATCGATGACATGGTGGTCAAATCCAAGCAGGCGCGGGATCATCTGTCAGACTTGGCCGAGGTCTTCGCCACTCTAAAGGAGTTCCGGCTGAAGCTTAACGCCTCGAAGTGCGCCTTCGGTGTTGGCTCCGGCAAGTTTTTGAGCAGCTTGGTTACACGCAGAGGCATTGAGGCAGACCCAGATCAGATCTCGGCTATCCTCAGAGTGCAGAGTCCCACTTCGGCCAAGGAGGTTCAGAAGCTTACAGGGATGGCCGCGGCACTGAATCGCTTCATTAGCAAATCTTCAGATAAGTGCCGACCTTTCTTTCAGCTTCTTAGAAAAAATTCTAAATTTCAATGGACTCTAGAATGTGACCATGCCTTGCAGCAGCTCAAGGCTTACCTTTCTTCACCACCGTTGTTGTCAACCCCGACCCATGGGGAGACCCTGTATTTATATTTGGCGGTCTCGGATCATGCGGTCAGCTCAGTCCTCATCCGAGAAGAGGACAAGGTTTAAAAACCAGTGTATTATACGAGCAAGACCCTTATCGATGCCGAGACCAGGTATCTGCCTCTTGAGAAGCTCGCCTTGGCGCTCATTAGCGCCTCGCGAAAGCTCTCTCATTACTTTCAAACCCATTCTATTGTGGTTGTTACGGAGCACCCACTCAAATCTGTTTTCAAGAAGGCTGACTTTTCAGGAAGAATCTCCCGTTGGGCTGTCGAACTAGGGCAGTATGAGATTCAGTATCAGCCACGGACAGCAATAAAAGCCCAGGTTCTGGCAGATTTCCTCGCCGAGTTTGATTCAAGTTCGGCACCAACCCAGCTCGGCACCGAACTGGGGGGTGAGGAGCATGAGGCGCCCTCGGGTTCGGAACAATCACAATGCCATGCCGATACCCCAGTTTAGAGGGTCTTCGTCGACGGATCTTCCACCTCGAGAAGAGCCGGAGCAGGAGTTGTTCTCCAATCACCAGAAGGACTGGTCATTGAGCAGGCTCTGACGCTGGACTTCAAGGCGTCAAACAATGAGGCCGAGTACGAAGCCCTTTTAGCCGGACTGAATAGCGCCCATATCCTCGGAGCTCAATAGCTGATGGTCTTCAGTGATTCACAGTTGGTGACAAACCAGCTAACTGGGGACTATCAGGCTCGCGACGACCGGATGGCCGCGTATTTGGCCCTGGCCAAGAAGCAGCTCTCTCAGTTCCACACGGCCGAAGTCAAGCAGATTGGCAGAGAAGTAAACTCTCACGCAGATGCTCTTGCAAACTTGGCCAGCGCTGTTGAGGCAGGAAGAAAGAGGAGCATCGAAGTCGGATCGCTAGCTGCGCCCAGCATTGAGCTCCGTTCACCTCGGGAAGTGTTATGCATTGGTCTCGGCCCGAGCTAGATGGACCCCATTATCACCTACCTTAGGGACGACAGGCTTCCCGAGGACAGTGGCGAGGCCCACCGGGTCAGACTCAAGGCAGCTCGGTTCTGGCTATCTCCCTAGGTCAAGCTCTACAGGAAATCGTTCTCGGGACCGTACCTCCAGTGCGTCCATCCAAGTAAGGTCGAGGACCTCCTTTTCGAGATACACGAAGGAATCTGCGGGAGCCATATCGGAGGAAGGTCCCTAGCCTACCGAGCCATCAGCCAGGGTTACTGGTGGCCGTATATGCAGAAAGATGCGCAGGTATATGCGAAGAAGTGCGAGAAGTGCCAGAAGTTCTCACACTCTCTCCATCAGCCCGCGCAGGATCTCAGCCCGCTCTCTAGCCCGTGGCCATTCGCCCAGTGGGGGCTCGACATAGTGGGCCCGCTCCACCGAACCCCAGGGAACAAGAGATGGCTTATTGTGGCGACAGATTACTTCACCAAATGGATTGAAGCAGAGCCACTTTCATCCATCACAGAGCGAGACTCTAAGAATTTTGTGTGGAAGAATGTCGTCACAAGGTTTGGCATTCCCAGAGCGCTGGTTTCGGACAACGGAACTCAGTTCGACTCTAAACTTTTCAAGACCTTCTGCCAGGAGCTCGGCATCCGAAACCATTATTCCACTCCAGCCTACCCACAGAGTAACGGCCAGGCCGAGATCTCCAACGAGGTGATCCTTGATGGGCTCAAGAAACGGCTGGACCAAGCAAAGGGAAGATGGGTGGAAGAACTGCCGAGCGTCCTGTGGGCTTACAGAACTACTCCGAGGCGTTCCACTTCGGCTACCCCCTTCTCGCTCGCCTATGGCATGGAAGCAGTCATCCCTCTGGAGATCAGCCTCCCCACTTTGAGGTCCGAACTCTTTGACCGGGGACAGAACGAAACCAATGTCGCCAGGGAGCTGGATTTAGCGGACGAGCGAAGGGAAGCAGCTGCAGTGAGGCTAGCCGTCTACCAGCAGCAGCTAGCCAGGGGCTACAACCAGAACGTCAGAGAGAGGAAGTTCTCTGTAGGAGAACTGGTCCTCAAGAAGGCTCTCCCAGGGGACAAAGATCCGAATCAAGGGAAGCTAGCGCCGAATTGGCATGGTCCGTTTAAAGTCACTTCCATCGCTGGACGGTCGGCTTATCGGCTCGAAGACATGGAAGGACGGCCTCTTCCGAGACCATGGAACGCGTCACACCTCAAGAAATTCTATTTTTAGTTTATATGTTTGTACAGTGCTTCTGGATTTAATAGAACTACGTTCGTTTTGGGGCAAGTTGATGATCAATGGCAATGTGACAGCGACAATGGTGCGAGTATGGAAGACCGTCTAAGGATGGCACTCAGCCACCTAGACGAGCTGCCGAAACGGGAAACGACCCATGTCTAAAGATGACACTCAGCCACCTAGACGAGCTGCCGAAACGGCCCATGTCTAAGGATGGCACTCAGCCACCTAGACGAGCTGCCGAAACGGCCCATGTCTAAGGATGGCACTCAGCCACCTAGACGAGCTGCCGAAACGGCCCATGTCTAAGGATGGCACTCAGCCACCTAGACGAGCTGCCGAAACGGCCCATGTCTAAGGCTGGCACTCAGCCACTTAGACGAGCTGCCGAAACGGCCCATGTCTAAGGCTGGCACTCAGCCACCTAGACGAGCTGCCGAAACGGCCCATGTCTAAGGATGGCACTCAGCCACCTAGACGAGCTGCCGAACTAGTTAAGGTTATGGTTGGCACTCAGCCACGTAGACCAGCCGAAACGGCACCAGACGATAATGGCACCCAGTCTTATCACTGCCTTAGGCCTGGTGCGATTCTTTGTTTTCGCCGAAGGGGTCAGAGCGCTCGCGGGGAACCCTAATCTAACCGGTCCACTCTAGTCCGAACTCACACCCAGATTCATAACACTCACTGAAAGCGTACAAAGGAAAAGCAAATAAAAGCCACACCACACAGGAGACAAATATGAGAAAGGGCCTTTCATTGATAACATTGATACATACACTGGAGCTTACATTGAAATAGTTTGAAACAAAGACTACATTTTATAAGAAGAAAGAGGAAGTCAAGTCGACGGCCCTGCTTCTATGTCTTCGATAACGACCACGGCGGCCTCGGCTTGAGGAGCTTCTTCAACGGGGTCAGGCGTTGGCTCGGAAGGGACTTCGGCCGGAGTGGCAGGGGTCTCGGCCAAGGCTTCATCTAGGGGCTCATCTCCGAGCTCGGGGAGATTCTGATATTTCGGATCATCTGCAGGAACCCCCATCTTCTTCAACACGGCCTTGCAGCCGAGTCGGTACAGCTTCGGGCTGAGTGCCGTGATTTGATCAACATAAATTTTCGCAGCTTCCTCAGTCCCCTCCAGGAAGGCGGCATCGACCTCGGCTTTTTTCGATGCAAGGAGTTCCTCCTTCGATGCAAGAAGTTCCTCCTTCGCCTTCCTTTCCAGCTCCAGCTCGGCCTTGAACCCCGCCGACCTCTTTTCCTCTGCCTGGAGCTTCGTTTGCCGCTCGAAGCTCTCTGACCTTGCTTTGCAGAGGTCGCTGGCCATTATATCTGATTGAGCATTGAGCTCTGCAGTCTTGGCCGCCTCCGCCTTCAGCTCATCCTTGGCCGCCTTCAGTTCGGCTTCGGCTCTCTGCTTTTCCTTTGCTAGGCGGGCCAGCCGGTTGTCCTCTTCCGTTATTCTGTCAGCGACTATCTGGAGCCTTTGGACAGCCTGCAGCGGAGCAAACGAAAAAAGCTCAGCACGAAAGCAAGAAATATCAAAAGATAGAAACACCTGTGACCAGGAAAGTCGGGCACTTACAGCGAGGGAGTGCTGTATGGTCCTCATAAGCAGCAGGGGGGAGTCTTCCGACCTGTGCCTCTCCATGTCCTTGGGGAGTGCACAGGCTCGGCTGAGCGCCGCAATGACATCTGGGCTCCCCACCAGTCTGTCCTCAGCATTTAGGGGCCTCCCCTTCCTCAGCTCCATGTCCGGCCTGAACTCGGCCGGTTCGGCACCCGAGGACGTTGCCGCCCGGGGCTCGGAGCGACTCTCCACCAGAGGAACCGCCGGAGTGGGCACCACGTCCGCTGCCCTCTCCCTCGCAGCTTGGGGTGAACGTTGCCGTGATCGCTCCTCCTGATCCAGCCCCTTCCCCTTCGCCTTTTTCCTCGGCCTCTCGCTTTCCGAGTCTGGGGGAGGTCGGGCCTCAACTCTGGCAGGGACGATGGTCCCGAAGGAGGGCGGGGCAGTGCGGGGTGCGGCAGCCTGTCTACCGCCACCGAGGACGGCGTCCGCCAGATTCCGCGGCTGAAACGCGGGCCTGCGCCTCTCCATATTGTCGGCTTCGGCCTCGGCTCCGGAAGAATAGTTCTCAACTTCCCTTGTCGGAGAGTCTACCTCGGCTCCGGAGGTATAGTCTTCAATTTCCCTTAGCGGGATGCCCGTGACCACGGCCAATGTAGTGGAAGCTCCCACGACCGAAACGGTCCCGCTGGTTTCGGCTAGATCGGGGGCGAAGTTCTCCGGGTTTCCGGATTTCCGTGTATAAGACACGTATCTCGGCTCGTACTTCAGAAGGGAGTAGGCAGCCCTTGTGTGGTGGCCGCGGTAGCAGTACACCTTGTTCAGCCAAGGTGCGTGCCTCCTCCAACCGTTCAGCTGGGCTTCGCGCTTGCGTTCAGAAAGGCCTGCGAAAAACAGCCGAGTTAGAATCCGGCAGCAGAAATCAAACATAAGAAAGAAATCGGAAACCCAGGGGGTTAGGTCTTTACTCGGTGGAGTCCCGAGGCGTCGAGGGACTCGGACCCTCCTAGTTGCTTCGGTCTCGGTCTCGCCGAACTCCCAGTTTCCCGAGACGAGCAGGCGGTCATCTCCGGCGTATTTATTGGAGTCCTCCAGCGCCGTGACGAGGGGTTGGCACCTCGCCTTGACGCGAAGATAATAGGTGCCCGCCTCCCTAAACTTGCAGAGGTCATATATATCCTCTATATCATGGACGCCGAGGCTGATGTCTAGAATCCTATTCAGCTCGGCGATGCCCATGATGATCTTATACCCATTGGGCATTAACTGACAGGGGCTAAGGTTCCAGGTCTCCAAACAAGACCTAAGAAGGGGGGCCAAGGGGAATCTGACCCCACCCTCGATCACGGCTATCAGGGGAAACGGCATCCAGCCGTTGCGAAATGAGTAGATGGAGGGGTCGGCTGCCATGATCTGGACATCGTCTGGGATCATGTAGACTCTCCTAAGAGTTGCCAGGCCCGACTGGGAATCTATTCAATGGGTGAAAATCCCCATCTCTGAATCTAAGGAACCCTAACAATCTCTAGAGGTCTAAACCGTGGAAGGTCTGAGAAACGGAGGAGACCCTAGGTGGGGTCAGGGCAGAAATACAGAATGAAAAGAGAAGAGAATCGAGGCAGGGAGACTCACAGACTCGGGCGAAGTCACAAATCAGGCCGTTGATCCCTCACCGGCCCGCAATGAAGTCCCGGACGAAGCTAGGAGGCGATGGAGGTGGTTCTGGCAGTGAAGGTTCTGGCGAGCAAAAGTTCTAGCAGAGCTTCGACAGGGTTAGATTGCAGAGATGACAAAGGAGGAAGACGAAAGCGTATATAAAGGGCAGAAATGGGCGCCATCCCGGAATTCGAAGCAGGACACGCGTGAAATGTCGCCTCGGCTTGCATCGCACGCCCCCTCGAAAAGACAAGAAAACCTACTAGGCAATAACGCGTGGCGCTGTGGCGACGATGGTCCGCCTTCCCATGCTAATCATAGCCCCGCATTTATTGCCCCCTTTTATTATCTCTGGCAGACGAAGCAGCGGCGGCGTCTGGCGCCGAATGAGTCAGAACCCTTAAACAAAAGCGGATGGAAGGCGAGCACTATCCGTCTCGGGAGACCGGTTCAGTTCTTAACCCTAGTGCGGGGGATCAGTCCAGCTCTTAACCCTAGTGCCCGAGAGAGCCCTAGAGGTCAAGAACTGAGGGGCTATTGTGTGGGGGCCCATTTCTTGAACCTGTTCCTCTTGGTCTCGGCAAGGGTGCGCTCAGATATGCTGACGTGTAGGAGCCATTTCTCTTGATCTCGGCTACGATCCGTTCCATATCGGTCTCGGCACTACGTGCTGGTCTCGGCCAAGCAGAATTCAGTTCGGCCGCGCATACCGTTCAGTCTCGGCAATGCAAGCTCGGCAATGCAGAATTGCGCTTGCAGCTAACAGCCACGGCCCTATCGTGGCAAGGCCCAAGGAAGGGATCTGATGGGACTTCAGCCACCACCAGATCAGGGCAAGATTAAATGCATTGTGGGCTGATCGGACCCACATTAAATGTAGTGTGGGCTGATCGGACCCACATTAAATGCAAAGAGGGCTATGATGGACCTTCATTAATGACTTTGTGGGCTGATGTGACCCAGGTCACATCACCAAGCCCACTGGCATTCACCCAAGACTGTTCCATATATAAGGCACGAGCCAAAGGGAGCAGGGGGTAAGCAATTCTCACAGAGACAGTCTTTCTTCTTCTTCTTCTTCTTCTCCGATCCATTGCTGACTTAAGCATCGGAGAGCCCTGCGCTGCCCATAGCCAGGGTCCTCTGACCTTTGTCTTTCTCCTCTTTCAGGTTCATACTGTCGCAGCTATCTCCTCCATGCATTGAGTAAGTCCTAAGAGGCATTCTGATCTTGTGAGTATTATTATTTCTGCACTTACACACTCTGCCCTTCTCTCCACACGGCACTAAAAAATGGTGGATTCCAGCCTCAAGGAGAGTCCAATTCATACCTGAAAATTCCACAAAAAAGTTTGCAGTACTGGATTCCCCAAGCCATGCAATATTTCCAAGCGTGTTGTGCTGTATAATACTCCTTCAATAAAATCCACCATGCTGTGCATATGGGTGCCGAGGACCTGGGCCAACTCAATATGGTCATGGAGCTTACTTAAATCAGGGTGTACAATTACATATTAGCAAAACACGCCCGCGATAATTTATAATATTAAAAAATAATTAATAATTTAAAATAATTAATTTAAAATTAATTATTTTGACCATAGATTTCTAGATTATGACCATAGATCTATGCAACGTGTATCCTTATAAGTTAAAAAGAATATTTTGAGATCACATGAGAAACCATCTTTATCTAAAAGTCTAATGTGTAGATAGCTGTGTTGAATGTGTTAGAGTCTATATTTAAATGACTAAAATCGAAAATTTCCCCAAAATCCCTAAAATCTCTCCTTAAATTAAAATTGAAATCGAAATTGAGCTCCAATTTTGCAATCAATTGCAAAATTAGAGCTCAATTTCGAAATTGAATCCAACCTCTATAATATATATATATATATATATAATAATAATAATATAGGCCATTTAACCTATCATTCATATCTAAACAAGGATTTCTCCTCCCTCTCTTGAAAATTTGAAAATTTTCCCTGCAATGCTCTACTAGGGGTGTAAATGGGTCTCCGATTCTAAATTACATAGAGTTTCGAGCCATTAAAAATTAGTTTGGATCCTTATTTAAGCCCTACTTGGGCCCACCGGAAGAAGACTTGATATAGAAGCCCTGGTAATCACGTTATCGTGTTTTTTAACGTGCAACTTCCCAACACTTACCTTCTTCTGCTAATGTCCAGAACCTAATGAGTGGATCTCCCACTCATTACCATGGAATTCCATGGTGGGGCCCACGCACTGGCCATCTTAGAGGTTGGAAATAGTGATGAAAAATATGGGTCCATAGACTCAATACTTTCCGTTCCTTCTTTTCCAGAAGTGCTGGAACATGCGTTTAATTCCCTTTCTTTTATACCTTTTTATGAAAAAATTTCTTTTCCAAGGGTGGAATGTTCCAACGAAGGCATCCATGAAAACATGCAACTTTCATAAGGGGACTGTGGACCCAACCATTTCTTCCAATAAGTTTATATTCGTGACAGGTTGTCACTTTTAAAACGTTTTTTTGTGTCATCCATTTTGGAAAGAGTATAAATGTTCTATAATGACTGCTATAATGATCCGTATCTTTAAATTATGGGAATAACTATGAAATTGTTGTATGAAAGTATATCATTAGTAATTTTTAAGACGTGGGTATCCCCGCCATTTTTTTGACCTAACAGGACCAAACCTCCGGGTGGCACCCACCTGTGGCGGACCCAGGATTTTTATTTAGGTGGGGTGAGAATATTTTGGACTTTGCTAGACTTTTTTCTACATCCACAAATAGTAAAAAAAACAAAAAATGTATTGCATTCAAAAGAAGAAGAATAAATAAGTAGTTAAAACTCAATTTCTATTATTTCTATAATTTTATGCGTGAAAGGCCTATTGATTTGATGAATGAGATCGATGGCCTATATTATTTAATGGCGCTACGTGTAAAGCATCCAAAACACCCTCTTCGTTCTTATATGGTTTTACTCGTGTTTTGAGCAACGTTCAGCTTTTCATTGCACTTGGATATATATTGAGAAAATAGAGCGAAACATTACAGTGGAGCTCATTTACTTGAATCTGAGCCCTGCAAAATAAAGGTCTTTAAATATATATGATATCGAGAATCATAATTAATCCTACCGTTCGATTGACTTTTTCATAAAAAAAAATAAAAATGTGATCAACATTATTTTATATATATTTATTTCTATTTTTTATCAAATGATTAATCCAATAGTGAGACCGACTCAAATGGAGATCTCATATGGGGCAAGGACGTTGGAATGTGGTATTGGCTTAATGGGTTCTTTTAAGTTTTCATGTTTTATTCTTACTCCAAAGCATTTGTAATTTCAACAAGACAGATATATAAAATATTTTGGAGGTGGGGCAGTTTTTTGGGAATGACCAGGAGACCATTTTCAATTTTGGGGTTTGTCCAAGTCGCCCCAGGTCCTAAGCCAATTATAAGGACCCCATCATTTCTAAGTGGGGCCAATGCCTTCCCCATGTCATAGTGGCGGGTCCCATCCATCTCGATCTGGACAGAGAGCTGCACACTAGGATGTCTGCCTTTGCGTACATGAGCATAAGTGGGACCCATACCCCATGGTCCAACCTACGAGTTTTGTCCTCCTTGACACGCCCAAACCCTGCTTTTGATGGCAGTTCATTCACCTTCTTCGCCAACTGTGGTGCACCTTGTACTGGATATTTGAGCTGCCATTACATACACAGTTTATCTAAGGCAGTTTAAAAATTGACCCAGGGCGATAGGTCCGCCACTGACTTGTGAGCTCCCATTACATACACAGTTCATGTAAGGCAATTTAAAAGGTTGACTCTATGTCGGTCCGCCGATGGCACCCACTAAATCCACATAAATGTCCATGTCTCATGCCACTCCAAGTGGGTGTAAATGTATATAATTAGTCGGCCCGTAAGAACTTTTCAGATGATGAATTAATAATTCTACTAGTCCCCGAGCATATATCGAGTTTTGATCATACGAGTTTTAACCAGAAGAAATTTTGAGTTTAGGAGGATTTAATTCCACATTGAGTCCTACTCACTTAAATTTGAACAGTTCAAAATATACTCCCACAAGGTATATACATGAGAATTGTTTTTGCCCTTGATTGACCATTTGATAAAAGACATGGTTAACATATCTCATACATAGTTTTAGCCTAATAGGAGTTTATTTTTGAATGGTTCCAATTTAAATAGGTGGGCTTGGGTCCCATATCCCCAGGTTTCTCGAGGCTTCCATTCCCATTGGTCATGGGTGTGAAAGTATGTTGTACCGATTTAAATAGGGGCATTCGGCGAGAGGTCCATCAAAGTATGACTTTGTTGCAAACAGTCCGCAAAAAAAGTCTTGCAGCTAAAGGTCCTCTAACACATTTCCATACCTGATATGTCTAATTTACCATTTCTTTAAATCATATTCCATTATTAGTGGGATATCCCATTAATATTAGTCAACTATCATTTAATGGGTCATGATTAATGAAATTTCATTAATGAGATTTTCAAAAAAATTATAAAAACACACAAATAAATTTTAAAAAACGCAAATAAATTTCAAAAGAAGGCAGATAAATTTAAATAAATTTAAAAAGGCACAAATAAATTTCAAAAAATATAAATAAATTTCAAAAGATGAAAATCAATTTCAAAATATCCAAAATAAATTTCAAAAGATCCAGATAAATTTCAAAAAATATAAATAAATTTCAAAAGACGTAAATAAAATTAAAAAATATAAATAAATTCAAAAAAACGCAAATACATTTGCCAAAACTAAGATAACCCAATTTTTCAAATTAGCGAACAATGTGGCAAAAAACTCAAATCTTTTTGTCAAAAACTTAGTTAAATTTATTTCAAAAAATACAAATAAATTTCAAAAGACATAAATAAAATTCAAAAACACAAATTGATCTAAGAAAATACAAATAAATTTGCCAAAAACACATAAATATTTGTTCATAAACTCAGTTAAATTTTTTTAAAATGGAAACAAATTTGTCAGAAACTCACCTATATTTTTCAAAAACTCAAATAAATTTGCAAAAAACTCAGATAGATTTGTTTATAACTCAGATAGATTTGTTCCGGAAACCAGATAAATAGTAAAAAACTCGGATAGATTTGTTCAGAACTCATATAAATTTGTCCAGAACTTAAATAAATTTGTTCCAGAAGTCAGATAAATAGCCAAAAACTTAGATAGATTTGTTCAGAACTCAAATAAATTTGACAAAGAAAAAAAAAACTCAGATAAATTTGACTTTGATTGGAATGGGAATGGACTTCTGGAACGGATCAGGTCGAACATGACCTGGAACCAACCCAGAACTGTTGTAGAGCTCAGGCACACTTTCTTCTTCTTCTTCGTAAACACAAAAGCCATCTTCCGTTCGCCTTCTTCCTCGATTCCGGCAATGGTATGGCGCGGCGTCCGGTGGCGATCCCCCTTCTCTGGCGACACGCAGGAATGACGGTGGCTCAGAAAATCCGGCGATAGTGCAGAAGATCGTCTTCTTTTTCATTTCGTGTTCTGCAAGTCTGCAATAGAACCTGGGCAAGGTTGTAGGGGTCTTTTTCTTCCTCTCCGGCAACGGCGTGTGGGCTAAGAAGCAACAACGTTTGGCAATACTATTTCTCTGAAAAACCCCAATCATTTTTCTGGAAAAAAAAAAATAGAGATCGATCTCAACTGTTGAGATCCAATCCGTCAATGTCCATGTCCGAATTAAAGAAGAAAAAGAGGGAGAATGGAAGATTTAAAATTTTATGCCTAATCAGTTGAAAGGGCAAATCAGTCATGAAAATGTATGAGGTCGCATGTCTAGGGACCTCTCTCCATGAGATGACGTGTCTAGGGACTCTCACCTAAATATATCCAAGATGCATGAACTACAGGCCTTAGAGGAAAAGTTAATTCACTGAAGGTCTTACAAGTCCTATACAAGGGACCTTTAGCTAATTATGTCATTTAAATAAACCTTTTTGGACCGCCAGGGGAAGTTTCAATGAATCTTTAAACAAGAATCTTTAAACAAACCCCCCACCCCACCTAAAAAAGAAGGAAGCGAATCCAGTTGATTATGTCACGAGTGCTCTGTCTTTTTCTTTCTGAATGCAGAACTGTTATTGTTACTTGAGGCCTTTGAACATTTCAATGAGCTCTGTTGCTGTATGAGTTGTAGGTTTGTACACGGGGTGTTATCTCCAAGAAACCTGTTAACATTGTTTGTTTCCCTGTAATTTTTTTTTTTTTACTTTCATGAGTGTTTGTACTTGGATTAAGCAAGTGAAGGTCATTGCATTGGAAAGGGGTTCTAGATATGAAATGGGTTTCGATTACTTAAGTGTTTTTCTTTGTTTCTCATTGAGTTTGTTGTAATGGAATTGGTTTCCTCTGTTTTCGTTGTTTATGCTCATTATGGTGGAAAAGGATTGAAGATATTCATGAACTGGGGATTTGATTATTCATGTTTTCTGTTGTTTATTATGAAGATATGCTGTAACGGATATGGGTTCCTTTGCTTTTGTTGAATAGGCTTTAAGTCGTTTGTCATAAGCTATTCTTTTCATGGAACCTGTCTTACAGAGCCTTGTTTTTACGGATATGTTCATATTCCTCTGGTGCCAGTTCCTATCCTAGCGTTCACATTTGAAGATAGGGGTTACCATATGTCCTCATCTCCATATATCTATTTGCATGTGGACAAGAGATTAATCAGTGCGGAAAAACAATATCAGTCTCCAATATATGTTCACTGTTGATATAACCTGTTCACGTGGTTTCTCCTCTTCTTCTTTTTTTTTAATATTAGCTTCAATGATCAATTTAAGCTTATTAGAGTGTGAAAATCTTCAATGTATGAAGTAGGTTTATGATTGCTGCTTTCCTTTGCTGTTGTTGTTGTTGGGTTTTTTTTATTTATAATTTACTGAGATGGGAGCCTTTCTTTTTTGTTGAATGGTGATTGGTGAATAGACTTTAAGTTATCATATGACTATGGTATTTGACTTGATTAAAGACGGTGATTATCTTGCGGATGCTTTTGTTGTTAGTAACTTGGAAAGAAGGAAAATGGGTTTTGGTGATTAGATGATGTACATTACAACAATGGTTCTGGGGTCATGGTCATTTATCTAATACCAGGAGTTTAAATTTTCTATTTATCATTCACCTATTTTTCAAAAGAAGAAAAATCCCCAATAATCTGCAACTTGTGAATTTTACAAGAAGCATCCTTATTCCAGAATTTAGAAAAAGGATCTAATTTTTTCTAACCTGTGCCTCTATTTCTTAACCTCTGTTTCATGTGTAGTTTTTAGTGGAAAAGGATTCAGATATGAATACATTTTTTTGCTTTGTGAATAGACTTCCAATTCTTATATTGCTATGACATTTGACTTGCTTTAAGATGCTGGACTGTGAGATGGTTCTTTTGTTATTTACATCTGTTTACTTTGTAAAGAGAAAAAAAAGTGGATTAAGCGGAATTTGAAATTGATTCAGTGGTATTTTCTCTAAAACCCAAGTTATTCATCAATTTTCTTTCCTTTTCATTCATTAATCAATATTTCAGAGAAAGACTTCCCCAGTATTAGTTAATTTTACACCTATCATTTATGCTCCACAGTTTAGAGGAAAAAAAAGTTTCTGATTTCTTATACTTCTTTTTCTTAATTAGAAAAGTTATATTTTCTCATATATTTTTTTTCAAAATTCTCCCAAGTATAAATGTTCCCAAAGAAAAATGTCAAGAAAAAAGTAATGTACCATTAAAGCACAATACAGTCTTATTCTACACCAGTTAGACTTGTAGTAGGAAATTGTGTTATATTTTCTGTTGAACACATTATTCTTTGCTGGCATATTACTCAAGTTTTTGTCTGTTTTCCTTCTAAAGAAGGTTTCTTAACAAAAATAATGAGCAATCTTTATGATACTTCAGTCATATGCTGCTCTTCTCATTGTTACAGGTTCATTGGTGGGAAGTAGCAATGACTTCTAATGATGAAAATGTGGCAATGAAGGTTTGAGGCTTAATGTTTTATGCTAATATGTTGAGTGAAATTTAAAGAGATTCTTAATGCTTCTTTCTTGTGATCAACAGGGGAAGTACACGGCAATGTTTGTATGTTGGATTCTAGGAACTGGTAGCCTCTTTCCATGGAACAGCATGTTGACAACCTTTGATTACTATATCGCTATATTTCCGGTAATGCATTCATTTGATTCCATTGCTTTCCATTCATGGTTTATGCTCTTAAGATATTCATTGGTTAGTAATGATTACTATAGTTGTGGTCTATGGTGAAACATCATCTCCATCATTTATCACGCCAACTCAAAACATAATAGTCTATAATTGAGGTTAAGTCACATGGTTTAGTCAATCTAACTTTTTTTTAAAAACTCAAGGATATAGAAGTTCGAGCTTGTAGAACAGATCCTGTTTAAATAAGGCCATTTTTAGTCAAATCTATTTTACACTTTCCATTTAACCAATGTAATGTCACAAAGCTGTTTATTCTGCTTAAATTTTCCTTTGACAGAAAATATTTTTTGGTCATAATGTTTTTGTTAGCAAGTTTTTTTTTGCTTTTTCCTCCTTGTTTTTAACATTCATTCATGAACAAATGATCAACCTTAAATTATTACTAACATAGCCATGTTGAGTGATAAGGCTCAATGCGTCCATGCTAGATAGATATCAAGTTACCAATACTGCTTTCACAACAGTTGCTTTCCTTGCCACTATGCATGATTTGAAGTCCACTAGCCGCCCCCCCCGCCCCGCCACCCTCCCCTTTTTATAGGGAACAAAAGACACCTAATGGTCCTAATCTTTTCTTTTTGTTTGTAAATTATGCTTTAGTGATAAAGGAGCTGATTCTCATAATTTAGAGGACCAAGCTCTTGTCAGAGTGGACTTAATGGATAATGCGGAGTTTTTCACTCTTCTATTTCATATGATGTTTAGTCTTCTTTTCTTTTTTTTTTGTGGGGGGGTGGGGGGGAGGGATGGGGGCTGCGTTTGTATTGTGGTTTCTTCTTTTTTTCTTTTCTATTTAAATAAAATATTACCGTTATAAAAAAAAATTATGCTTGCACAATTCTTGACAGATCATAAATGGAGACTACTAATATATCTCGAGTTGTATTTAAACTTGTAAACCTCAATAAGCAAGAAGAACCAATTTCTTCGTCTTCCTTTCCAGAATCCTTTCATTGAATTCATGATATCTTTAACCTTATTTCTTATTTATCTGTCTAAAATAATTTTCACATGACATGGAAATGCATAACAGCATTTTTATCATTGTAAACACGTAACTGATCATTAAGCTTCTATTATAAATTAGAGAAGTTGGAATGACTGAATCCATTGCTGTTGTTTATTTTGCGGTGCAGAACTATCACCCCTCAAGAGTACTTACTATTGCAGTTGTATCTTTTGCGTTCGGAACTATCATAATACTAACATACTATGAAGCGAAGATGAATACAAGACTCCGCAACTTGATTGGGTTTACTCTTTTCTTCATAGGCTCAGCATTAGTTCTTGTTGTAAGTGCTATTTATAATAATATTACTTATTAAATTCTATCATCCCTTCCAACAGTTTTTTCAATCTAATTAATTGTTCTTGTTGTACATTAGAAATGTATTTTTTTAGCAATAGTCATTTTCCATTGGTGAGCCAGACCATCTCTCTGCTAGGCATTATTTTGTTGACTACTCTCAGAACATTCTCATTAGTGACAAAATCTGAGATGCACTACTTGCGACCCGCAAATAGACAGCTTATGTGTGTGGTTGCTAGAAGAACTAGTAATGCCATTCTATATTTTAGTTAAGTATGATATATTTTGTCTTTCAGTACACGTTTCCATCAAATTTAACCTTATTTTAATGCTTTTTTTCCAATTGTAGTTGAATTTGGCAACATCTGGAAGTGGAGGAATTGGAGCTTATATTGGCATGTGTGCCATAAGTGCTGCTTTTGGAGTTGCAGAAGCTCATGTTCTAGGTGGAATGGTTGGTGATCTATCTTTCATGAGTCTTGAATTCATGCAGGTAATTTGTTAATTGTTGCATGTTCATATTCTATCTGTTAGTGTTTGGAGGACACCCTTTTGAGAACTAAAAAAATGAAACACAATAGTAGCATAACATTTGGATTAACTTTAGAGATTTGAAGTAACGAAGGTCTGAAATGCTTACTGAAGAGAGTGTTTGAAAATTTTAATTAAGAGGGGAATCAAACTCTTGAGATTTTTCAGAATTAACAAGTACTACTTTTCTTGGGATGTGGAAAACTTCTTTCCTAGTTTCTTATCGAAAGATTTGGATTCTTGTTGAAATATTTTTTTTATTTTGCCTGTTCTTGTGGCATTGCAGTCATTTTTGGCAGGTTTAGCTGCATCCGGGACTATAACTTCCACTCTCAGACTTGTCATAAAGGCAGCATTTGAAAATACCAACGGTGGCCTTCGGAAGGGAGCATGTATATTCCCTTTTTTTTTTTGAAAAATTTGTTGATTGTCCATTAGCTTTATTCATTCTAAATCTATCCATTGAATAGTTGCTAACATGACAGTTTATGGAACAATTACAAGCAGAAACTCAAAATAAGTGAAAAAAAAATCATTGCCCCTAAAACTCCCTTCAAGGTTATTGAATAATGGGGGTCAGTTTTGGGGTGTTCATGTGTCATGCCAGGCCAATGCTTGCCCAAGCTCGGCCCAAGTAGTTATTGACACTTATATTCATGCCTGGATCCTGCCGATACAATTGAAGTTCAATCCCTAGCTCAAACCATTTGCAAACTACATGAACCCCTCTGTGTTAAATATGTTGGGTTGTTCTGGGCCCTTTAAGTATATCTAGGCTGGAAAAAGAGGCCTGTGTGTGGCCCTTAGGCGTAAAAACATACCATCCCCCATTCAGTTGGCTGTGGGTTTTTTTCTTGACATGATTAAAGCTTTCAACTTGAGAGAACTTTGCCAAATGACTAGATCTCCCCTTTAAGTTATTGTAATTAACACTTGAAATTTATTTGAGATTTGGTTAGACACTTAGACCTATAGTTTTAGAAAATTAGAATCTTCAAGAGACATTCTTCCAAGATTCTTGGCTGGAAACCTTACTAATAATCTATGCCAGATATCCCATCAGGGTCCACAAGGATAAAGCGTAAATCAAATTGTTACTTTGAATTTCAGCAGAACTGAATAGAACAGAAGAGACCATATTAAGTAGGATGTATGTGTGTGTGTGTGTGTGTGTGTGTGAGTGTTCTTTTGACTTTTATGCTCCAAATATGCGTCAAAGAATTACCACGATAATGATTTGAGGCAGAAAGTTCGTAACAAAATAACTATGACCTGATTCTTCAAATCCTACACTACCCCAAATATGTAACGATCCCCTTTTTGTTCATCACTTCTTCCAAATAACCAGAATGTTTACACTTTTTCTGCATGCTTTTGTTTTCAAATCAAGTTTCGTAGATTTCAGCAAAACACTATCCAATTTTTATGTTATATAACCTAAAAATTCATGATGTTTCTGTAACGATTATTCTATCTAATTGCCAATCACAGTGTTACTTCTGGCGATCTCAGCAATTTTGGAGCTAGTATGCATTTTCCTTTACGCATATGCATTCTCCAAACTACCTATTGTTAAGTATTATCATTCAAAGGCAGTTGCTGAAGGTTCTAAAACAGTTTCAGTTGACCTTCCTGCTGCTGGCATCCAAGTGCAGACTAATCCAAGTGTATGTATCAAAGCTACAATTTCCTATTTTTGCGACTGTCACTTTTTTAAAGCTAGTTTTCTAATTTGAATATGGATTTATTGTAGGATGAAGAAGACCATAAACGATTAGAACGCCTGAGCAACAAGCAGTTATTATTAAAAAATATAGATTACGCAATTGATGTTTTTCTGATACATGTGCTTACATTTTCAATATTCCCTGGGTTTCTAAATGAGGATACTGGATCCCATGGTTTAGGTTCTTGGTAAGTGTTCATTTCCTATCACATTTTATTTGATATTCACTGATATAGTAACCAGCAGTTGATATTTATCTGCTATGTGTTGACATAATTAATCTTTGTAAAGTTTCTGTCAATGTTTTAAAACATTGAGGTATGATGCAATGTTTCTATTTTCCCTTCTAGTGTACTGACACCCTCACACTGCACTAGTCCCACATCATCACTCATCAGTACTACATCCAGGGATCAATCCTTGCCTTTTTTGTGGAAGGAATGTGCCTCACCACTTGTGAGGTATGGAGTGTTTCTGAAAGCCCTTTCTTGAGGCGAGCCTCGAGTGTAAGCCTCGAACACTTTTTAAATTACCAGCCTCAATTTAGGACCTAGATAACAAGATTTCATGGCTTAAATTTCATAAACTATCAACTCAATAGTACAATAACAATGGCGCTTTTGTTTATGCATAATGGTGTTCCTTTAAGTTACTTTGCCAGTAGTAAAAAAAGATCTGGTTAGTATTGGTTGCGTGCATTAACTAGCTGTATTTTTACATAACATGCTCTAAATCACACTTAAGTCTCGGTCGCATGTGCTCCCACAAATGTGATGAACTCATATATCCTCTTTAAGTGTTTTAATGTGCAGATGATCTATTTATTACTTTCCATCAGATGAACTATTTATTTGTGCTTTAACGGAGTAGAAAATTAATTTCATTCCTTAACCCCCAATGTCTTTTTCTGGACTTCTTTCAGGTATTCATTGGTTTTGACAGCGGTGTTTAATTTGTGTGATCTCATTTCTCGGTATCTTCCGCTTATTAAATGCTTAAGGATCACATCAAGAAGTGGCCTCATGATAGCAATCCTTGCGCGTTTCTTGCTCATCCCTGCATTCTACTTTACGGCCAAGTATGGTGACCAAGGATGGATGATCATGCTGACTTCATTCTTAGGGTTAACAAATGGTCACCATTCTGTTTGCGTTCTTATGGCTGCGCCCAAAGGTTACAAGGTCAGTTGGTTACTAATTTATGCAGTTGTCAAGTGTGAAACAAAAGGATATCATATAAACCGTCAGTTGATTACTAATTTATGCAGTTGTTCAGTGTGAAACAAAAGGATATCATATGACCCTTGAGGCCTTGAATATGCTTAACACAGGCAACTGTGTTGATGCCAGGCATGACACAGTCTCTTCATGTAATAGACCCTGAAAACAGAGGCATGATGTCTTGTTCGTCTGACTATATAGTGATGTCCAGAACATAAACAAGGAACAAAACCATAAGTTCTATGTATATGTTTGCAAAGTTCTTTAAAAACTACACCACCATTGTATTACTCTGGAGGACCATAACTTGTACGTAATTCATTCGCAAGTAACTCGGTTTTGAAATATTTAGTAAAAAGTGATTTCTATAGCACTTAAAAATTACCCACAATGCATTATTACGGAGAAGTAAAGAAGGATCCAACAAAATGATTTATGTAGTTCACACAAAATGAATACTTTCATATGCAATCCTGCAGAATTGATTCCGCTACTGCCAACAAGGAGATTACCAACTCCAATTCTGTCCTGACTATGTGTACCAAGATGAGAATGTGTCTAGCACTGAAAGAAGCCCCAAATGACCTTGAGTGCAATCCCCTCGCCTTTCTCTTCTCCACCGAGCACCAAGAAGAGAGAACTTTTCTAGAATCCCTTGGTAGAGAGCCTTTTTTCTCATTAGTGAATGCACACTGAAAGAAACTTAAAAGACACCTATTTAAAAAAAAAAAAACACACACATTAAGCTCCTCATTGCATCACCATCACTTCTGCCAACTCATTTGGGTTGATAAAATGCACACATAATGAGAACTTATTTGGGCTGATAAATGCACTTGTTTCAGTTTCGCAAGTTTGGCCCATGATGTAATGACCCAAAAATTATCAATGTCTGTGAGCCCCAACATTGAAGGCCCTGTACACGAGAAAAACCCTTCCAAGATCTGAAACTCCTAGCCATTCAATAATTCGATTTTCTTTCATACTAAAGTTGGATCGTAGCTCAATTTTCATAGTGCCTATTTCCATTGATGAAATTAAGGTTAGGATCCTCTTATCTAGGAGATCTTTAGTTCACAGCTCATCCGCCATACTATCAACTTTTATTTGAACCATTGGCCCTACTTCTTCGAAGCAAGCTGTACCTCTTAAGAATCAAGTATGCCATTATTCTTTACTAGAAAACATTGTTCCCAATTCATAAATTCAACTCAAATCAGAACTCAGAAGGCTCCCAGGGGTCTACTCAGCTTCCATGGATCTACCCGAAAGCTCGCCAAAGTCTTAAACCCAGCCTATTTTGAATATTAGTATAACTCTTTAATTAGCATCTGTAAGCGACATGATAATAACTAAAATATAGTTCTGTCAACTTGAATGAGTTCCAATTTTGTTAACTGTGGTCCTTTTTGTTTCTTCTTCTTCTTCCTCTTCTTCTTCTTCACAAGATATTGCCTTTAATGGATCCTGCTCTGTTTCTGTAGGGTCCTGAACAAAATGCTTTGGGGAACTTGATTCAATCATTTCTCACCGGAGGTCTCTTTGCGGGTGTAGCATTTGGTTGGCTGTGGCTCATAGGTAAAGGGTGGTAAGGGATGAGGTTTCATAGCGGGTGTAGCATTTGCTTGGCTGTGGCTCATAGGTAAAGGGTGGTAAGGGATGACGTTTCATAACAATTGATTCTGCCTGTACTTTTTTCTCATGCCTTTCTATTTATACATGTAGAGAACTTAAATTACTCTGATTTTGTAACCAAAATTGGGATTGAAATATACTTCAGTGAGCACATGTAGAATATATACTGGCTTGATTATGAACTTCATTTACAGAATATGTAAGATTGCTATATTGTGAAATTGTGTAAGCTGTTGTGCAATTTGGCATTTGTTGACATGTCTTGGGCCTTTAGTCAAGTGAGACTCAGCTGTGAACATGACTGGGAGAAATATCAGGCAGATCAACCCATCAATTAGATAACCAAGTGCATGGTGATTAATCAGATAACCATGCACATGGTGCTTTAAATAGTTGTCCATGTATCATCATCATCAATTTCATCAAGCCTTATCTCATCCATATAGTCTCAGCTTTGCAAATTCTGCTGCCGTAGCTCTCTATCACCCCACAGTCTAATAAAATGAGGAATTGAATTTTGTGATTTTTCTAACCTTCAATTTCTATATACTGGCCATCTTTTTGTGGTGGATACAATTGTTCCAATTGATCCCACTGCGTATCCAATTTATCTTATATTGAAGAAGGTCATCAATCAAATAAGGAAACAGAGACATGTCTAATCACAGTTGTATGGGGTCAACTATCCAGTTTTTAGATTCTCAAGGCATGGTTATAGGGTTGGCTGTTCTTGACCTGACTTGGTAATTCCAGGCCTGATCCGATTAATAAATGAGTTCGGTATCGGTTGATTCTTTTGTCGCCTTTTTAGCCTCTAACCTCACCGTTTGGAGGGCCGGGCTGTGGCAGGCCGAATCCTGTGGAGGCCCCGCAGTACCTAGGCCCCTGCCCTACTTTCAAGGACCAAGGCTGGGCCAAGGAAATAAGAAAGCCAATTTTTATTTTTTTTCCCAACACCATCGCCAAGCATTGAGCATTAATTGAATATTATCTTATCTACTCTATTTAGCAAAGGGACCACTAAGAAAAGTAGAAAATATTTGGAGAATAAAGGTTGTCTAAAAAAAGTTTTTTTGTATCTGAAAAAGGTATACGTGCTTTGGTGACTTGGGTCCTTAGACGTATGATTTTATTCATTTTGTCAAAAAAAATAAAAGGGCAAAGAGTATATTCTATCCCGTACCTTTCACAAGAATTTTCTCATAACAAATTATTCAAATTTTCCCATGCCTCCCCAGTTGTAGTATTAATGGTTAAGGCACTCGGGTATTTGCCAGAGCAAGAATCAATCAATAAATAAATGAATATGAAGTGTGTTTTTTTTTTTTTTTAATTATCTCCAGCTAAGGCCAGGAAATCAATTGTCTACATGAGCTGTAGATCAAATCATCAATCTGTAAAGAAACGAAAAATAAAATAAAAACACCATAACTCCTCACAACAATACTTATGAGGAAAGAATGTGGAGAACGGAAGTATGATCCCCAGTGGTAGAGATCATCCCTTGATAAGGAGGATCAGAGAACAGGTCTGAATCGTCCGACGAAGGAAATGCTCCGGAGACTCTACTTCTATGAATAATTTTGACACTCCTTTGTAGGTATACATTTTCATCACATTAGCACTCCTTTGTAGGTATACATTTTCATCACATTAGCCCCATTTTTATTGATGTCAAAATTTTAGACTCATAATTTCTGAAGAGTGAATTACTTTATTCTACAGGCATCTGCGCCAAATTGGAAGTAAATTTTCTACTTTTTACCCAAACATCACTAAAAAAAAAAAGAAAAAAAAGATGTTAATTCCATTTCCATTACGAGTCCGGATCTCCTGTTTCGTTGAAATAGACTGATACTATTTCTTTCCATCAACATTCCCTAATGGTGTAGAAGCTCTTCTTTTCTGTTTTCATTCCAAAAAAGTAAATGGAGAGGGTGCATTAGCTAGTATGAAATTGTATACAGCCGACGAATGCTAATAGGATGAAATAGTATCTACAAAATAAGTTGAACGACGATATGATGACATGCAAGAGTTACTGATTAATGATACATATTGTTCACTACATGTGCCACAGGTTGTAAAACTCTTACATGTGGACTGATGTTTTAGCTTGGGTACTCACTCACGTGTGTAAGGGTTATAACCCCATTGCATTGCACAACAGAATATGGGAAAACCAAAACAAACAGGCACAAATGTGCACAGTCGGGTCCTCGCCTTTGACTACCAGTTTTCTTTTCTGAAAAAGAGATGCTTGCTTTCTAGTTCTGTTTTGAAGACTTCCTTGGAAAGATATAAAAACAAAAGAACATTTAAGAAGTGGGTATATTTATGATGAAATGTAATTTGAAGGCTTATTCGCTTTCCCTATCTGTTTTCCAAATTCCAAATAAAGGACTGATGACTTTCAAATGCTTTATCATTTTTTTTCTTTTTTCTTGATGGAAAAGAGAGACATGATCAGGAAACAATAAAGAGCAGCAAAAGAAAAGAAAAGGATAGCAGAAGTCAGAAGTCAGAAGACGAGTCGGTTACTGGGCAGAGATCACCAAAAATAGCAACAGCATCCCCACCATACAGGACCATGCAGAGAGATCTCCACCAAAGAAATTTGTAGAAAGTTGGAGTGGTCTGCTGGACTTGCTTATCGTTCATCACATGGTTTCACATCTGTACCTACTTAAATCATGATTTTAGGCCTTTTAACTGAATATGTCACGTCCCCAGAAGTGACATCGGAGTTATGCGTGAGATTAGGGCCAATTAAAATTTTTCAACAATAATAATAATAACACTTAGCCCCAATCATGTCCCAAATGGATCGAAGATCGCTGTGAGGTATAAATGTTTCCTCGAATATATAAATCAATAGCGGAAACTTCATACAAACAAGTGGTATCTCAAGATATATGGTTAAGAGATATATTATCTAAGTTCAAGTTTCAAACAGTTAAACAAAAGTATTAATTACAATGAAAGACCACGATAAAACTTGGGCCTAACCAAAATAAGAACCAAAAGATGCATCTATCCAAAATAAGCATAAGGCACTCGAGTACGGTATCGGTACGACTATACAACGCCGTCCGTACTATAGTCTAGGTGGTCATCAGACTGATCAGCCTGAATCTCCTCCGTCGTCTCCTCCTCGAAGTAGAAGGGCTCAGTACCTATGCACCAAGAGTAGTACCATCAAACACGACGGTCGGAAGGCAGATATAAATATAAAACATCAATAGATATGCAGAACGAATCAGAATAGGTGATAAATAAGATCATAAAACATGCATAGCATCCTGATCGTAAGAAGTGCATAGCATACGAATCATAACAAACTAACATACACATCTAACAAGATAGGCGGACCACATATGCTAATTACCACGGGATAGTGTCATTGCCCTCTCATACTCACATTGAGTCGTGGTGGAGATATCAAGAGGCACGGGATATACCCAGCAAACAAGAGGCGTAGGATAAAAACCCGGCAACAAGCAAGATGGATACGAAGAGGCCAGTAGTCATCAAGTCAAGTGTTCAAGATGTATTCGATGGTGTACATCCATCTAAAATGTAAAAAGTCGTACTGCGCAAACGTTCATCAAGGTCCTCACACAGATGGTGCCCCATCCGTGTTGGGCGATATACAGCTGAGTGGTGCTTGACATAAAGATCCTAGACACACAATAGTGAGGGACTAGACTTTCTTGCGCGAACAAGATTTATTAATAAAAGAGAGACTACTTTCCATTATCAAATCAAGATTAAGACCTAACAAGCAAGCTTCTTCTAACATCAATACCATAGATAGTCATCGTCAAGCTTTTACAATCAAAGTCATCTAGCCTCAACACTTTTATCAATCGTCAAAATAAACGGAACATCAAAAGGGATCCTAAGTTCAACACCTAGGTTCATTAAGTAATCCAAAAACAAAACAAAGCAAACGAAGATAAGGAACATGAACATAGCATGTAGAAAAGTACCAGACGGTACAATTTGGAATCAGAAGCAATAGACAATCCAATCCTAGGTACAATGTTAAACCTGAGGCATCGTACAACCATACTCAGTCAACGAAGGGAATAGGGTTCGCAATACCCAAACAAACAATCTTCGTGCATAGATATAAAGGGGGGTATCCCGTTGTCCCGTACCGTTCAAGATTGAGATAGGTTGTAACCGGATTAACCGTAAAAGACGTCGGCTCAAAACATCTTTACATATAGTCAAATGAGTCCAGAAAGGTAGCCAAGGTTCCACCTAAGTCCAACTAAAAGGGTGTCAAAAGGGCCCTTCAAAAGGTATCCATCAGTGGGCCCGGTCCACATCCCACACAGAGTACCCGGTCAACCGCATACATTGCAGTTACAGAACCTCAATTCTGTAACTGAAGTGAAATGGATGAAAACCCCTTTCCAACATCCCAGAACATGTAATCTGTCAGTATGAAGGGTCCAGCCCTTCCATTCTAATCCTGCAAACAAAGAAAATAGGGCATTGCCCTCTCCACATACATCCATACCCCCTCTCATCAAGTCCATTCAACCAACATCCATCCCCATCCAACCATTCAATTTATATTATCATATTTTCAACATTTAAAGTATCAATAAGCATGTGATAATTTGAATCATCATTAATCATCAAAGCAAATGAAAGACAAACATATCTAAGCATATATATAAATATCTACTTGCCTTTGGTGGAAAAATACCCAAATCCAAAAATCCTAGCTCAAAGCCCAACAAACCAAACCTAAGGAAGCATTAGCAAAATAAAACTAAAATAAAAATATAAACTAAAAGAATGGAAAGCTCTAAGCTAACTTGACACAATTCCACACTCAAAGTATATAAATCAAACCTAGGGGAAGGGAAGCTTACCAAAGAGATGAGAATGGAGTGGTGGCTTGCAAATTGAGGATAATTGAGCTCGCAGAGTCCACGCGAAGATGATAGTGATCATCGGAGGTTGTGGGGCCCACTTGATTGGTGGCCCACTAAATTAGTGGTGATGGAGGAAAGAGAAAGTCAACTCACTTGACTATGAGTGGAGTGGAGAGAATGAAATGGGTTGGGGTGGGTTAGATTGGTGAGATGAGTGAATTAGAGAGAGAGAGAGAGAGTAATAGAGGTAGATTGTTGAGATGAGTGAATTAGAGAGAGTAATAGAGAGAGAAAGAAATAAAAGAGAAACAAGAAGAAAACAGAGAACGAGAGAGAGAAACAGGGAAGAAGAAAGAAAGAAACAAAGAGAAGAGAGAAAGAATAAAAGAGTGAAATGGGTGGGGCTACTTCATGTGGCAGGGAGGAGTCAGAGGGGAAAGGAAATAAAGAAAGAGAAACAAAGAAGGGAGGAAAAATGGAGAAAAAGAGAGAAAAAAATGGAATGGGTTTGG
Source organism: Cinnamomum chago (assembly GCA_038049695.1). Classification (NCBI taxonomy): domain Eukaryota; kingdom Viridiplantae; phylum Streptophyta; class Magnoliopsida; order Laurales; family Lauraceae; genus Cinnamomum; species Cinnamomum chago. The sequence goes on from CP142452.1 coordinate 78,161,286, forward strand.
GTTCGCCGGAGATTGTGGAGCTCGGCGATGATTGCCGGTGTGCTCTGAGTCCGGCGGCGTGAGGCAGCGACGAGAGTGAAGAGAGGAAGAACGATGGAGATAAGAGAAAAAGAATGAGAGGGTGCTGTCTGTGGGGAATGAAGATGAGGAGGAAAGGGGGAAAGAAGATAAGGGAGAAGGAAAAATCAAGAAAGAGAGAGCTGCCATCCACGTGGGGATGAGGGGAGAGAGATGAGTGAGGAGAGAGAAATGAATGTTTAAATGGGTTTGGATCAAGCTTGATTTTAGAGTGTCTTCGAGGGTCCGGATCAAGATGGGATAGAAGACTAAAGTTTAGGAAATAAAATCATCTACCCAACGGTACCAAAATCTCGAAAAGTGAAAAATACTAAAAAGCCCTCGGAACTTTCCGGAAATAATGACACACACCCCTACTATACCCAAACGCACTCCGAATCGAGCGAGACTTCGTGCGCGAGATCCATACGTCAAACCCAACTCGCTAAGAGATTGTGGGTTCGTCGGAGATTGTGGAGCTCGGCGGTGATCGCCGGTGTGCTCGGAGTCCGGCGGCGTGAGGCAGTGACGAGAGTGAAGAGAGGGAGAACGATGGAGATGAGAGAAAAAGAATGTGAGGGTGCAGTCGGTGGGGAATGAAGATGAGGAGGAAAGGGGGAAAGAAGATAAGGGAGGAGGAAAAATAAAGAAAGAGAGAGCTGCCATCCGCGTGGGGATGAGGGGAGAGAGAGTTGAGTGAGGAGAGAGAGAAATGAATGTTTAAATGGGTTTGGATCAAGCCTGATTTTAGAGTGTCTTCGAGGGTCCGGATCAAGATGGGATAGAAGACTAAAGTTTAGGAAATAAAATCATCTACCCAACGGTACCAAAATCTAAAAAAGTGAAAAAATACTAAAAAGTCGTCGGAACTTTCCGGAAATAATGACACACACCCTTACTATACCCAAACGCACTCCGAATTGAGAGAGACTTCGTGCGCGAGATCCATACGTCAAACCCGACTCGCTAAGACTCTAAACACACTTACTAACTAATCATGCGATTAATTATAATTAATATGGGTTATGGGTTGGGATGTCATAGAATAGCTCATCCTACCTCTCTTTTTTTTTCGCTACTTGGGCTACTAGTGAGGAGTAGTGTTGCTTTATACTGAATAGCTTATCCCCCCTGCATATGTTTGTGAAACTAGCAAAACCAATTAAAATGACAATTAACACTTGTAATTATTATAACTAGTAAAATATGCCAGTGTTAATTTACATTAAAAAATATATAAAAATGTTAAAAAAAACTAAGATATGATATGTATATATATATTATATTGAGATGGAGAAGATTATAAAAAATCTAAAATATGGTTTTTTCATATTAGGAGCGGGTTTGATAGTATTAGTAGGTTGGGTTCACTACTAGAAAAAAGGGTTTTTATATCGGCTAAAAACCGATATAAAAGACTTATTATATCGGTTTTTCACTAAACTTCAAACCGATATAAGTACCCCCGATATAATAGATAACTATAACCGATATAATATGTGTATTATTTCATATCGGTTTTTGGACAACTGATGTCTTTTAAACCTGAAATTATAACACATATTACTGTAAAACCGATATAAAAAAAGTGAAACCGATATAAAAAATATTTATAATATCGGTTTTTTGGGATTGTATTATATCATTTGTTCTGTAACCGATTTAATATTATATATCTATTTTTTTTTATAAATAGTCATTCTAGAAAGGGTCAGGTGACCTTACGGTCACCTGGCGGCTAGCCGCCTTTTGCAAGGGGGTAGCCGCCAGACCCACGGTCAGCTTTCCAGTACGCATTTTTTTGTCAGGATGATTTTCTGTGCTTCCTGCGGCTAACCACCAGTGCACCTGCGGCTAGCCCCCAACTTTTCCTGCGGCTAGCCGTGAGCCATCTTGATTTGAATGGCAGAATTTGTCTCCAGTAGAAAATTCATAACTTCCTCTTCTGAACTCGAAACAACATGATTCTTGATCCAAATGAAAGATTTATCAGAGGGATACAACTTTCATGTTTTGAGATTTAGCCCAGATTGAATGGAAAGTAGTATAAAATCACCTTGAAGCTGACTGGTCACAGAAAAACAGCAACCTAAGTGAAGCAGAGTTGTCTCCAGTAGAAAATTCATAACTTCCTCTTCTGAACTCGAAACAACATGATTCTTGATCCAAATGAAAGATTTATCAGAGGGATACAACTTTCATGTTTTGAGATTTAGCCCAGATTGAATGGAAAGTAGTATAAAATCACCTTGAAGCTGACTGGTCACAGAAAAACAGCAACCTAAGTGAAGCAGAGTTGTCTCCAGTAGAAAATTCATAACTTCCTCTTCTGAACTCGAAACAACATGATTCTTGATCCAAATGAAATATTTATCAGAGGGATACAACTTTCATGTTTTGATATTTAACCCATATTGAATGGAAAGTAATGTAAAATCACCTTAAAGCTGACTGGTCACAGAAAAACAGCAACCTGAGTGAAGCAGAGTTGTCTCCAGTAGAAAATTCATAACTTCCTCTTCTGAACTCGAAACAACATGATTCTTGATCCAAATGAAATATTTATCAGAGGGTTACAACTTTTATGTTTTGAGATTTAACCCAGATTGAATGGAAAGTAGTGTAAAATCACCTTGAAGGTGACTGGTCACAGAAAAACAGCAACCTGAGTGAAGCAGAGTTGTCTCCAGTAGAAAATTCATAACTTCCTCTTCTGAACTCTAAACAACATGATTATTGATCCAAATGAAATATTTATCAGAGGGCTACAACTTTCATGTTTTGAGATTTAACCCAGATTGAATGGAACGTAGTGTAAAATCACCTTGAAGCTGACTGGTCACAGAAAAACAGCAACCTGAGTGAAGCAGAGTTGTCTCCAGTAGAAAATTCATAACTTCCTCTTCTGAACTCGAAACAGCATGATTCTTGATCCAAATGAAAGATTTATCAGAGGGCTACAACTTTCATGTTTTGAGATTTAACCCAGATTGAATGAAAAGTAGTGTAAAGTCACCTTCAACTTCTGGAGGCTAGCCTTCAACTTTTGGAGGCTAGCCTCCAACTTCTGGCGGCTAGCCTTCAACTTCTGGCGGCTAGCGGAAACAGTAGGAAAAAAACAGCATTGTGAAGAAACGCAGCAGGGAAAAAAAATAGGAGAAACACAGCAGGGAAAAAAAATACAGAACAGCAGCAAGAAAAACAGCAGCAGAGATCGTGAGAAAACAGAACAAAAAAAAAAAACAGAGAGAGAGAGAGAGAACAGAAAACAGTAGCAGCAGAAGAAAAGGGAAAGAGAGAAACGAAACAAAAAGAAAGGAAAGAACGTGGTGTACCTGGCACCTACACAGCGCCGGAAGAGCAGCTTCTTCCTCTTCGTTGTCGTCGTCTTCTTCTTCTCCGGAGAACGAGAGTGAGCGAGAGAGACAAGGAGAGCAGAGAGAGAGTAGAGAAAGCGAGAGTGAGAGAAGAGCAGAGAGAGCGAGAGTGAGAGGAAAGGGGTTTTTGGAGGGAGAGAAGCGCTGGGAAGAGAGGCAAGAGTGAGGAGAGAAGAGAGCGAGAGTGAGAGGAAAGAAGGAATGATGGAGAAAGAAAGAGAAGGGAGGGAAGGAAAGAAAAAAGAGGGAAAGAAGGAGGGAAGGAAAAAAAAAAAGAGGGAAAGAAGGAGGGAAGGAAAAAAAAAAAGAGGGAAAGAAGGAGGGAAGGAAAAAAAAAGAGGGAAAGAAGGAGTGAGCCCGCGCGGGGGATTAAGGGATTTGAGGTATATAATATCGGTTTCATAATAACCGATATAAAATATTATAGATAACTGGCGGTTAGCCGCAGGTGCACTGGCGGTTAGCCGCATGTGCACTTGCGGTTAGCTGCATGTGCACAGGCGGTTAGCCGCAGGACGTCTTGAAAAGGGAGGGAAGAAGGAAAAATAAAAAGGAGGGAAATAACCGATATAAAATATGTATATATAATATCGGTTCCATAATCACCGATATAAAATATGTGTATACAGCCGATATAAAATATATGTATACAACCGATATAAAATATTTGTCTATAATATCGGTTTTATAATAACCGATATAAAATATTGAAATTAATATCACATATTTTCCTAACCGATATTATATATAGAGATTATTATGTCGGTTCCAGTGTAACCGATATAAAAAAAAATTGACCGATATAAAAAAATATTAACCGATATAAAATACCTTGACTGAAGATATTATATCGATTATATAAAAAACCGATATAGGGCAGTTTTTGCAACCGATATAAAAGCCCTTTTTTCTAGTAGTGGTTTGGTGTGGATTTGGGTATCTAAGTCTCTAAGTCATCTTCATATTGGTTATATATATATAGAATTAGAGAGAGAAAGAACCACAATAATACAAATAATAGAAGTGTAATCAATTGCACTTATGTAAAGGTTGTTATATCAACAACAAGCAGTATGACACTACGATAATCTAATTAAAGACTACAGGGTATGCATGCATGAAACATAAATTCATGATAATCTCAATATTAGAAAAGGGGAAAGAAATATGGATATAGAATACAGTGTGCTTCTAGCAAGAAAAAACACAATCAGAGCAAAGTGTGAAATGAGAACACTTTTAAGTAATAATATGGAGCATGAAACATGAATTAATGATCATTGTCATTTGAAGTCGCTGAATAGGAATGGCATCACATATATAAGTACATGTTGAAAGGTCATGGGTTGGGGATATGACACCAACAGGGAAGTACATGTTGAAAGGTAAGCAGCATCACAGTTGATTCAAATATCAGCGCTGCTATGGACCCCGACTGAGGGACCGAATTCCAGCCCGGTCCCCCAGTCGGGGTCAATGTTCAAATATATACAAAAGTTCCGCGAACTGCCTGATAACTCACAAGTGATCAATTTTATAGTATATTATTTAATGGGACAAAGAAGTCACGTAACTTCCATTATAATGTACAATTGCGAATATAGAAAAAATTGGGAATAACTTGAATATTAGATGGTCATTAGGAATGGATAAATAGATTCCAATCCACTTTAGAACTCACATGCACATATGAACAGAAAGAATCAAAGATACAAAATCCACTATGCATCCTTGAATCCTGAGCACAATTTTTTACTAATGGCACTTCTTCATTGAGCTAAATGAAATTATTCATAGACATGTATAAGACCGTTTTTGTTCGGAACTTGTGTTTGAGATTCAAAATTTGAGGATCAGTTGAAAGAAGAATAATTTTTAGTAGTTCATTTTACTTTAACTACTTGATTTGCTTGAGCCAAACCAATGAAGTATTATTGAAGCTCTAAAATTCACTTAAGATTCAAGTGTAAGTAAACCCCAAATTAAAGGAAAAGATTATCATATAACCCTCAATTGTAACCATGACAATGACTTCTACCCTTTTTTTTAATGACATGGAACCCCCCGACCCCACCCATAAGCACCATGTATCGGTTCAGGCACTTAGACGATTCAAATCGTGGACCTCTAGAACAACACTAGACTTCCAACCACTACGAAGCATGCCAGCCTGAGCCCAATCTAGGCCTAGCCCGCTTTGGGTCGGGCTTGGATTACGTGATAGAAAGGCTATATATCTTGGCCCGTCTTGTGTAAGAAATGCACATAATTTAATTTAATTAGTGCCCTAATTCCCACAAAAGTGATGAAAAGCTCAATTTAGCCAGGCCCAATTGATTAAATGGGCGGGCTTGGTCCTAACATTTAGGCCTGTGTCGGGCTTGGGCTGGGCCTGGATATGCCTTAGACCGGGGCCATGAACACCCCTAGGTATGGGTAAAACATTTTTAAAGGACGGGTATGAGTGAAACATTTAAGAATGGGATGGGTAAAACGTTTAAAGATGGGTGTCCGATTTAGAGCCTGATATTAATAGAAAAAATTCTAGCCCCATCAAAATACAGCTTGTACAAGAGAGCCATATATTTAAATGATGTCTGCCAGCTGATTGAGCTCTAATATACTGAATCAACATTCCTTCAAACAATATACTAGATCATCTTAATAACCATGATTCGCAGCATCAAAATGACCATCTGATTTTAGACAGGGGTGGGCTCCATTCATACATGATACACCATCGTTTGTTTTTCATTGACAATTCCGAGGGATGTCGTCTATATATATTATACTAGCTTCTCAAGCATCCCAAGCCATCAAGTACTCCCCGGATACAAGCATCTCTCCTCAAACTCTTCCTTTTCGATGGATACTCACATTGATACTGTTAAGGAAGATCACAAGTTGGTGGGCCATCAAACAAATCACCACATAACAGTGGGTCATTCCATTAGTCATCACATGCTCTTTTTATATGAGAAGATTGGCGAGCCATCTCAGCAAGAGAAACCTCGAGATATCAAACGGACACGTCATGCATATCATAATCTATTATGATCGTGAGACAACCTGTACCAAGGATATGAAGGGTGTACAAATAAGCTGCAAGCACTAGATCGCAATGAGACCTGGGATTTAGTTCTTCGCACACATGATATGAATGTCATTGGTTTGCGATGGGTTTTTAAAACAAAATTAAAATCTGATGGGTCTGTTGATCGTTTTAAAGCACGTTTGGTTGCAAAAGGTTATGATCAGATGGAGGGAATTGATTTTGATGAGACCTTTAGCGTAGTTGTCTCCCACTTGCCCATCCGTCAACTCAATGGCGGAACCACAGTAGGGACCGGGGGGGGCCAGGTTTGGAAAAGCTTTTAATATCAATAAAATCTCCCCCCCCCCCCCCCCCCCCCCCCCAACTTTACAACGTCCCTTTCCCTATTCCCATTTCCCCACAACTTTACAACGTCCCTTTCCCTATTCCCATTTCCCCATAACCCCAGCCCCTTTTCCAAAACCTTTCCCGCCCTAATCCCTAACCCTTTTCCAAAACCTTTCCATCCCCATCCCTATTCCCATTTCCCCAGCCCCTTTTGGCCTTTTTTTTCCAAAACCTCTCCGGCCATTCTCTACCTGTGACTCTCAGCGACACAGCGTGAAGAATGATTCTCAGTTTTTTCAACTTTGTAAGGTTTTATGAATGTCTCGTTTGTGAAATCCATTAATCTCTCGTTTTTTCAGCTTTGTGATTCCAATTTCTGTGAATGTTGCAGATGCAAGGATTTCTGATGGAGGATGAGAAGGAAGAAGATAATGTTTGTGGAGGACTCTTTTAGCTTGAAGCACTGATATGCAAGGGGTCAAGATCACTTCTGTGAGGCAACAACATCTCTATTCTCTTGGGAAAAAAGCACTATACCTACCTGGACTTTGGCCGTTTTGCAGAGTGATCCCTGAACTTTGGTATTTGTGACTAAACCTACCTGTAGTTTGAGTTGGCATGCAAAATGGACGGATTCTGTTAGTATTAACAGTGTAGGTCGTATAAAATCTGTTTGGTGCATACTGGCGCCAAGTTACTCTCCCAAAAAGACACATTTGCCCCTGAATCAGCCTATAAAACATCACATTTTTCCCCTGTTCTGTTCTCAATATTCATGTGAGGAATATTTTGGATTGTTCTTTTTACTAAAGTCACTTTATTTTCTTGAGGTGCTTAGGTCTTCAACAGGAACTAGAAGGAAAAACTTGGAAATGGAATGGTAAATCACTAGGGATTTTAATGGAAGTTTAGACATGGTTAGAAATGGGCCACGCTTGGAACTATGTTCTCTTTTTCTATTTTATAGAGGATAAAATGCTTACAAACATCAACTTCTAAAGATTTTCTTTAGGGACCAACAAGAGAGTTTTGGAAGTCTTAAATGGAATAAAGATAAAAGAGACAGGAGACAAGACTAGATTGGCTTGAAGTGCAAGTTTCAAAAGATTCTTTAAAACTCATTTTCTTCATGCTTCTTTTTGTGATTCTTTACACCTTCCTCTTGACCAGATTTTCTCAAGTCAAGTATAAAATAATCAAGTATAGATAAGTCAAACCTGATCATCATCAACTCCCATCTTCTAATGTAGTTATACAAAATCTAATCCTTCTTGAAGAAATTTAAACCAAGCTAGATCAAGGCCATTTTGCACTACCCATTTGCTTAATGCCTGGTGAAAGATTAGGATTCAAATGAAGGGGGCTTTATGGAAATGATATACAAAAGGGTGAAGGGTGGATATCTACTACGGACCATAAACTTATTAGGATCTAAACTCATGTTGGAAAGGGCGTCCAATCTTTCCAGCCCAGCAGAAAAAACATAGAATTTGGATCCATTGAGGATATCCACTTTCACTCTTAGCCCCTCCAATAGAACTGAATTTCTTGGTCTGAACTTATTGAACAACAGACCATTAGTGAACTATCAAGGTTAAATGTCCAGCTATTGAGAATAAAATCATTAAACCAAAAGACATGTAATTCACATTTAGTTATCGAATGATGTGCTACAGATCCTCCAAACATCTGGTTTGTCCTAACAAAAGGATTAGGCAGCAATACTTGCGTTGCTAATGCTCATAATGTAAAAAACAGAGAGGAAAAAGAAACTATGAAAAGAGTATATACCAAATCATTAGAAAACTTTAGGGAAAATGAGATTATTATCATTCAACTGTGAATCTAGATATAGCATATATTCATATTCTAAATGGGATCAATAATATCAATGGATTTCTTGAAAACTATCCAATAAGATGGAATTTTCAGTTCTGCATTAGATCCATACAAACAGCTGAAAGACTCATCATCTACTCATTTCAAAGTCCTGAAATGATTGATCCATCTAAAACGCTACTAGAATCATCTAAAGTGCTACACAGACTTACACACTAGGCCTTTAATTCTTCGTCTTTCTTCTCTTCTTCTTTCATCTTCTCCTCATTTTTTTCAGTAACATCCTCCTCTGTAACTACCTTCTCTTTCTCCACCCCCTCCATTTCTATCTTCTTCTCCTTCTCCATCTCCATCTCCATCTTCTCTTCTGCCAAGGCTGCCACCCTCTTCTTCATCTCTTCCAATGCATTCCTCATCCCCAACTCCACATCATCATTGCAGCTCATAAAAATCTCTGCAACATCAGCTGGGGTCATCTTAGCAGCAGGCAGCACCTCCTCAACCTCCTTCATAAGCTCATGGTCATCTATGCCAAGGTAGTTCTTGGCCAGGATCAGAAATGCCTTGAACTCACAGTGGCCGAGATAGATATGCTTATCCATCCGCCCCGCCCTCAGCAATGCTGCATCAAGCTTGTCTTTGTGATTGGTGGTGAAGATCATCAGCCGCTCTCCCACGCAAGAAGACCACAGCCCATCCACGAAATTCAGCACCCCAGAAAGACTAACAGTGCTATGGGTGCTCTTACCCTCCTCTTTGTTCTTCTTCTTCTTCTTCTTCTCCTCCCCCCCTTCCCCCCTTCCTCCCCATCAATATATGGGCCCCACAAAATGACATCTTTGATCTCTCTTTCCTTGTCTTCTTCTTCTTCAACCTTCAACCCCACATACAATACCTAATCATTGAGACCCACCTCAAATATAATAACAGTACAGACAAAGTCTATCCAACAAGGGTTGACTGTGGTCCCCTCCATGTGTAACAGCCACCATCGTTAACCCACAAAAGTAGCAGACAAGTGGGGTTTCTATTCCACCAACATTCAAACAGAAACAGTAAACAAAAGAAATAGATTTTTTCAAGAGGAGACCATTTTCGACATCGAAAGGTCAGTGCTTTGAAACCGTATCAGACATCACCATAACAGAGAAAGAAGTTCAAAATCTTAAACCCATGGTCATCGGGAATGAGATCATACATCTGAAACCGCTGATGGACCTTCGGTGTGGATCTATTGTTCTTCTTGAGAGATCTGATGCATGCAAGGAAGGAGGAGAAGATTTCGCCTAAAATCGCCAGAACCCTAACCGCAAGTGAAAAGGGGAAAAAGGAGAAAAAATCGCTAACAGTAAAGGGCATATATCAAGGGTAAATTTGTCATTTACTAAATTCCGTCACGGCAGTTAGTATTTGCATGTCAACCCAAAGTACAGGTAGGTTTAGTCACAAATACTAAAGTACAGGGGTCACTCTGCAAAACGACCAAAGTACAGGTAGGTATAGTGCTTTTATCCCTATTCTCTTATTATTCACATTCATGGTAGGCTGCTTGGCTTCTTCTCTGCCTTTTATTATTATTATTATTATTTTTTAGATCTATACTCATTGGTTCTTTTTACCTCTCGGAGTTTCTTTTTACCTACTGTAGTGTTGTGGTTACAATTGAAAAAAAAATGTAGATTTTGATGTCATTGATGGATGCTTGTTATTTGATTGTGCAGCATTTTATTATGATTTTAGGGATCTTTTGGTGCTTGTCTGAACTAATGTGCCAAATTAGTAACTGATATGTCATATGTGATATACTAATCATGGGCGGCTCCATATTGTTCACAGTGGGGTCAATTAATTGACCCCACTGAGATCTTAGAAAATACTTAAAAATAAATTGTTTTATGTCAACTTATGGAAAGCTTTTGACCCCACTCAATTTAAGAATTTCACCCAACATTAGCTAACGTTTCACTTTTTCTTTGTTACTGTGGTGGTGAACAAAAGTCACCATAAAATACCCACCGCCTAAGTTAATGAGCCAACTGTCTACCAAAAATTAAATAAAACTAATAGGCCCACATTGCTAATATGAACTTAAAGAAATTTATGACATTGCTAGAACATTAGTAGAGACAAAGAATGATATCATATACCAATTGGTTTATTTTCTTTTAAAATTGGTATTAATTTTACCAGTAGAGACTGCGACGGTAGAAAGAGTTTTTTCAGCAATGAAGTACGTAAATAACAGGTTGCATAACCGAGTAGGAGATCAATGAGTGAATGACTATTTGGTTACATATATTGAAAAAGATGTGGGATTAGGTGTTGATAATGAATCTATTATGCAACGATTTCTACACATAAAAACCTGTTGAGAGCAGCTGTAGGAGTTTATATATTTGAATTTTTCTTTTGGATTAAGAACTATTAGTAACAATGTATTAAATTATTTTTTTAAAATTCAATATTATCTTTGTTGGATTATCGGAAATAGATTATTTGAAAATTTTATACTATACTTGTCGAATCATCGAAAGTAAATGACAAATGTTGATAAAGGGAAAAACCAATTTATTTGATTTGCAGAAGATAAGTCTTTTGTTGACTCCACTGACTCGAATTCCTGAAGCCACCTCTGATACTAATATGTGTCAAATTAGTAACTTAACTGATATGGTTTTGGTGCTTCTTTGAACTACTGTGTCTGTGTCTGTGTCAAATTAGTAACTAATATGGTTTTGGTGCTTCTTTGAACTACTGTGTCAAATTAGTAACTGATGTAGATGAATTCAATGATACAAACTATGAGAGGTCAGGTCTTGTGAATTTCGTGTCATATCATTTAATGGATGTATATATATATATATATATGCATTTTGAGCACTAATCACCCGTGTGTTTATTGAGTTGTTTGATGAATGGTTCATATTTTGAGACAATGAATACTTTTTATTTGATTTTGGATATATAATAATATGATTTTTATTTGATTTGTAGATGGGAAAGTCATCTACAATTGACGGATTTTTTAAAAGAAAAAATCCTCAAAACTTAGAAGTCAATGCTTCATTGTCGACCTCTAATGTTGAGAATCCAATTTATGAAGATCGTCCTACAAAATCACAAAGAACCGAAATCAATGAAGTTGATATTAGTTCATTAGAGCGTGATCTAGGATTGCGTCCACATATATGGGATTATGATATTAATCGGCGTGATGAAATTCGACAGAAGTACATTAAGGTTGGTCCATACCAACCTATGCTTTCAAAGTATCCGAAATCTGGATCATCAACTCATCTTCGTAGCTTTCAACATTCGTGGTTTAAACTATTTCCTTCATGGTTGGAATATTCCCCAGAGAAAGATGCTATTTTTTGTCTACCATGCTATCTTTTTAATAAGCAAACTAGACTTGCTTCGCAAAATGCATTCACTATTACTGGATTTAAGAATTGGAAGAAAGTTAAAGATGGAAAAAATTGTGCTTTATTGAGTCATGTGGGGAAGGATCCTAACTCTCCTCATAAAGTTGCCGAGAGATCATGTGAAGACTTGATGATCAATCTTAGCACATACAGAAAGTGCTTGACAAATTCACTTCGGAAGAAATTGCAAATAATCGACTACCGCTTACGGCTTCAATTGATACAGTCCGATGGCTTACATTTCAAGGTTGTGCTTTTGGAGGCCATGATGAAAGTCATAGTTCAATCAATTGTGGAAATTATATTGAAATGTTGAATTTGTTGAGTTCTTATAATGAGAAAGTTGCAGAAGTTGTGTTAGATAAAGCTCCAAAAAATGCTTCTTACACATCACCAGAGATCCAAAAAGAAATTCTACATGTTTTTTCAACCAAAGTGAAGAAGATAATCCGTGAAGAAATTGGTGATGCAAAATTTTGTATACTTGTTGATGAAGCTCGTGATGAGTCAAAGAATGAGCAAATGGCTATAGTTTTGAGATTCGTCGACAAAGATGGCTTTGTGCGAGAGCCTTTTTTTGGGCTTGTTCATGTCTCCAACACTGCATCATTGACCTTAAAAAATGAGATATATGATGTATTGTCTTATCATAATCTCGATGTTCAGAATATTCGAGGGCAGGGATACGATGGTGCAAGCAATATGCCGAGTGAGTGGAATGGATTACAAGCTTTGATTTTGAATGATTGTCCATATGCTTACTATGTTCATTGTTTAGCACATCGCTTGCAATTAGCATTAGTTGCAGCATCAAAAGAAGTTAATCCAATTTATCAATTTTTTACTAAATTGACTTCTATTGTCAATATTGTTGGCGCTTCATGCAAGCGTAATGATGAGTTAAAAGTTGCTCAAGCTACTGAAATTGCACATTTGATTGCCATTGATGAGCTCGAGAGTGGGAGAGGACTTAATTAGATTGGTTCTTTACAACAGGCAGGAGATACTCGTTGAAGTTCCCACTTGAACTCAGTTTCTAGCTTGATAAAGATGTTTAGTCCAACATGTGCAGTTCTAATTAACATCATTGAGGACGGAACTACTTTTTCTCAACGAGAAGATGCAGACTCGGCTTACGAGGCAATGACTTCATTTGAATTTGTCTTCATCTTGCATCTTATGAAAGAAATCATGGAGATTACTGAATTACTTTGTCAAGCTTTGCAATGTCAATCTCAAGACATTTTTAATGTCATGCATCTTGTTTCATCTACTAAAGCACTTATCCAAAAATTGAGAGATGTTGGGTGGGATGTTTTACTTACCAAGGTGAAATAATTTTGTGAGGCACGCAATATAGATGTCCCAAATATGAATGCTCGTTATGTTACGAGATGAGGTCGAGCCCGCCGTCAACAAGATGAGTTTACAATTGAGCATCATTGTTGAATAGAAATTTTTTATGCTGCGATTGATTCTCAATTACAAGAATTAAATAGTCGGTTTAGTGAGCATGCAGTAGAGTTGCTTATTCTTAGCTCAGCTTTGGATCCTCGAAATGCACATGAATCTTTCAGAGGCGATGATATTTGTAAGTTGGTAGATAATTTTTATCCTCAAGACTTCACAGAAAATGAGAAAATGCAATTGAGAATGCAACTTCACCATTATGAGTATAATGTAATTCGACATTCCGACTTTCAAAAATTGTCAACTGTTTCTTATCTGTGTCAATGGTTGGTAAAGACTAGAAGATCAACAGTCTACCAACTTGTTTTTAGAGTGATTGAACTTATGCTTACTCTTCTAGTTTCTACTGCAACTACTAAACGATCATTTTCAGCAATGAATATTGTCAAAACTAGGCTTCGCAGCAAAATGGATGATGATTTTCTCTCTGACTATTTGATTGTGTACATTGAAAAAGAAATTGCTGAGAAACTTAGAACATAATCAATCATAGACGGTATATTTTTGAGATTTGAAAGAACGTCGAGTTCCATTTTGATAGATGATTAAGTTAAAATGTACTAAGAAACAATTATTCTACGACTTTTCTTTGCTTATATTTTGTTAAGGCTAAATATATACTGGTTTTAATTTTCATGTAAAATTTAGTCTTGAATCGTAATATATTTTTCATGCTTGAACTTACAACTATGTCGAAAGAAAACTTAAAAATATGATAGTTATAATAATTGGTCCCCCCCCCCCCCCCCCCCCCCCCCCGAGATGAAATCCTGGTTCCGCCCCTACCTCAACTTGACGTTAAAAACACCTTTCTTCATGGGGTCTTGTGTGAAACAGTTTACATGGAACAACCTCATGACTCATGAGTTTACCAATCCAGACCACCCAAAACACATGTGCAAACTAAACAAAGCCATTTACAGTCTTAAACAAGCCCCACGGGCTTGGTTTAACAGATTTAATTTGTTTCTTCTTCATGTTGGCTTTTTCTGCAGGACTGTAGACTCATCTCTATTTGTGCTACATTGCTCCATGGGAACCATATTATTACTTCTCTACGTTGATGACATCATCATTATTGGCAACAATTCTTCTCTTTTGTCATGGCTAATTAGTAAACTTAGCTTGGAGTTTGCCATGAAGGATCTCGGTCACTTACATTATTTTTTTGGTATTGAAATCACTTAATTTTCTGGAGGATTGTTTCTCTCTCAAACAAAGTACATAAATGATTTATTATCAAAGACTAAGATGATAGAGAGTAAGGCTATTGGAACCCCTCTAGCACAAAACCATGATATGCACTTAGAATCTAGTCCACAAGTTGGTGCATCTGAATATATAAGCATAGTGGGTGCATTGCAGTACATTACTTTTACTCGACTAGACCTATCATCTATCTACTCTTATAAAAGAGAGAAAGATGATATACTTTTTTAACTACACACATGCCCAATTAAATACAAGTTGTGGGGCCCACGCTTATATATATTTATTATGTATATGTACTTTATAAATGGATAAAGATGGGACATAATGGAAATTTTCCAATTTCTACTTTTATATCTATCTATCTATATCTATCTACTCTTATAAAAGAGACAAAGATGATATACTTTTTTAACTACACACATACCCAATAAAATACAAGTTGTGGGGCCCACGCTTATATGTATTTATTATATATATGTATTTTATAAATTGATAAAGATGGGACATAATTAAAATTCTCCAATTTCTACTTTTATATCTATCTACTCTTATAAAAGAGAGAAAGATGATATACTTTTTTAACTACACACATGCCCAATAAAATGCAAGTTGTGGGGCCCACACTTATATATATTTATTATGTATATGTATTTTATATATGGATAAAGATGGGACATAATGAGAATTTCCCAATTTCTACTCTTATAAAATGTCTAAGAAAGAGAGAAAGATGATATACTTTTTTCACTACACACATGCCCAATAAAATGCAAGGTGTGGGGCCCACCCTTATATATATATTTATTATGCATATGTATTTTATATATGGATAAAGATGGGGAGATAATGGAAATTTCCCAATTTGTCTAAAATAGACTTTGGGTCAGGCTTGGATTTAGAAGGGTTTAAAGGATCCGGATCAAGATGATCTAGAAGACTAATTTTTAGAAATTAAAAATATCTAACAAACGGTACCATAATCTCAATAATCTAAAATTACGAAAAGCCCCCTAAATTATCTGGAAAGTTGCTAACTACCCCCATCGGCCTATACCCAAATGAACTCGAATACATACCAAACTTGGCACATAAGATCCTGATAATTTTTTTAATCTCTTATATTGAGTAGATACTGATATTTTAAATGTAATAAAATTTCATTTTAATACATTCCAATAAATCGAGTAATTTTTTTTTATTTCTTTGTTTTTTTTAAGGTGATGGAGAAAAGAAAAGGAAAATGTGGATAAGATTGGAATCTATCTCAAATCAACATCTCAAATGTTGTTTTTTTTCCACTTCTTTTTTCAATTTTCTTTTAACATTCTTCTTATTCAAATACTATAAGGTTTTCAATGCAAGGAATTTTGTGGGTATGAGGTTTTTTCTCTGTGAGTAACTGTGTAAGGAAAAACATGATATTTTAACAGATTCTTCATTGACTCTTAACTTCTTTTGGAATGGAGGGAGTTTTCATACATGTAAGTGAGTACTGTCTACTGAAATTATTATTGTTTTATTGTGTCTTCTTCTTCAATTTTTTTTAATGTTGCAATAAAATCTTCATTCTAAGAAAAATGGGTGCAACCAGAGTTAAGAAAATGATGGTGAAGAGTTGGTTTTTTCTTTCTCATTCTTGTTTGGGCCAAAGTTAGGTCCATTGATAGCCTTTGTACTCAGATAGTTTTAATTATATGCCTGTTTTATTTCTTAAATCTTAACTGCAGGCTTCCAAATTATGCGTGTTTCGTGCTTCCTTATGGTAGAACTTTGTATTTAGTTCTCAGTCTATGTTTGGATTATGAATTTGTGCATAGCATTTAAAATGTAAAATTGATACTATTTTGTTATGTGAGATAGGAAAATGGAAAACTCAAATAGAAAGTGTCATGGTTGAGAAAAGCAAAGTAGACAATAACTAAGAACGATGCTATGACGCACGGAAAAACTTTCCATTATCTGTCAGAATCTATTCTCGTTCTCCATAGAGTCGAAGGGGAAGGGCTTTTTTAAGCATTACAGGTGCTAATATTCAAAAGACCAAAAACTTAATCCATATTTGTATAAGAATCTGACATTTTATTTTGCTTATTTTTCATGTTTTAGTTTATGTTAGTTAAATTCTTACGTTTTAGACCAATGCCTCTTCAATCGTCACCCTCCAAACTCCTCAAAAGTGGGATAAGACCAATAAGCATTCATTCGTGGTTCTCATTGAACCATTTTGTTCACTAATTTTCAAATTTTTATTTAGTTAATTTTTTTTGTCTTTTGTAAAATTAATTGTGAGATCTGGTGCAACTAAAGAATCATTTCAACGGAAAAATATTTCAGATTTTATCATTTAGAAAGTTTTTTTTTTCTTTCTTGGCACTATTTTGTCTACCTCGGTTAATAAACTAAACCAAGGTGGGAAAAACAAAAAATTTTAACTATACACTATTTACTCCATTATGTGGTTCATGGTGTACATACTGCCTTTTAACTCTGAAAACTTAAATGCCATGTGATTTTTCAATAATAAACCTTGAACTAAGATGAGATGAAAATAAAAGAGAAAATGAATAGTGTATTTTATAATGGACTAAATAAAAAGGAATCAAGTTTATTTTACTTACCACCTTTTGGTGTTCAATTCTTACAATTTTATGGGCACTTTAAATACTTCGCCATCAGTTTAAAAGTCATGACACTAGGTATTAGCTAGCTTGTTACTTTTGTTATTGTTGCTGGTGGCCAATTAATGGTTGTGTTATAATTCAAATACCAAATTGACTACACACGAGAGAATTAACATTCTCTTTTTTTTTTTACCTGAAATAATGCTAAATGTGTAAATAGTTTCTATTTATTTATTTATTTTTATTTTTATTTTTTGGTGGAACTAAAAGATACTTGAGTGGCATTTGTATTTGAAATTTAAGAGTTAAGAACATCAGAGGACTCCAAGAGGTTTTCAGAATATATAAGATTATTTTCTTTGTACATATGTAACCCTTTGTCATTATTTTTTAAATATTAACCCTTTAATCTTTGGTACACTAACCTTAAATATTTGTAATTTGATGCTCTTTCAGTTGTATGCATTTGAAAAGTTATAGGGACCTCCAAAACTTATAAGCACATCCCATATATACAGGTACTTCGTTTGCATTATTGCTTTATGTTTAGTTTTTTCTTTTTTCTTTTTAGAAAAAAGTAGCAACTAACAAAATATCATAAATAAGAAAGTGAAATGTACAAACTTAAACTTATTTTATGTCCGCCCTGGTTTTTTCTCTCTTTTAATGAAAGTTACCATTACAAAAAAAATTAAATATTATTTTCCCTTTTGCTTCATGTATTTGTATTTTATTTAGATAGAATAGTTGAGTTTTCAATCTGATATAATAGTTGTATTGATCTTGATTTATACCCCTGTTGGAAAAATAATCACAAGTTGGATAATGTGATAACTACTACTAAATATTGGTTCTCCTTTGATATTAGTGATTGCTAAAGATAATTCCATAAATGCAATTTAGTGGTAGGTCTTATAGATTGTTATCGTAAAATTATTGTTGTTCAGTATAATTTTTAGTTTCTTAATATACAACTTTTGTGAATTTTTTATATTATAAAACGACATTTCAAGGGTATGAATATATTTATTTATTATTGCTCTTACCCATGAGGCTTAAATTGAAAAACTTTGATTATTTTATAACATATTTATTTCTTTCATCCTTGCAAGCTTCTTTATCTTCTTGTTCTTTTTCTTCTTTTCATATATTTCAATGAAATGTCATGCCTTTCCTTAAAGGGAAAACGAGAATCTCATAGAAACTGTTTGTTATGCTAGTGTTACTACTAACTTTCAGAGTCAATGAATGAAGTGGTCGTTTTAAGTGTAAACAATTAAAATAAGTATTTTATGCTGGGCTGCAACTAATTCAGTTTGTCTTTGTTCGTTTCAAATTTTTCTTACTTTGACTAGCACTCACATCCTCTATACAGAACAGAGCAGAAGAGTCGATTCAAAATACATGTGTTACATTCTTGTGTATTTCTTAAGAGAAAGGTTCAATTTTTTTAACAGATTTGTATTTGTAGTTTTTTGTTTTTTGGTAATTTTTTCCCCTATGGATATCTCTATTTGTGAGCTTCCATTCAACTAAACTTCTATGATTACTTTGTATTATCATTTTCTTACAGGGTATAAAATATAGCACTTTGTATCAAGCAAAAAAAGATGCCAACTCTTGGAGAGGTATTGCCTCTTTTTACCTGATGGTGGTCCTTCTTATAAAATAAAACAAAGCACATGTTAAATACTAATATTGATCAACAAGTGATTTGCAAATCTTACCCGTCAAGGTTCATATCGTAATTCCACCATTGTTGATCCCTGTCACTTGAGGACAGGCCGGATTACTTCATTATTCTTGACGGTTGGTGTGAGATGTTATTCTTCTTTGTAAGTTAAGACTAAAATCACCATCTAAGTTTTGTTATTCTGATGTCCTTAGGTAAGATATAATTTTTTTCCCTTAATAGAATCTGATTTTGTAGTGAACATATAATGTTCATGGTAATTGGTTAGAACAGTAAGCTCATCTGGTTCTTAGTTTTTACGTTTATTTTTTATAAAACTGCAGGTTATCAATTTGAATATGTTTTCGACTGGACTCCAACTTTAGTAGGTCAAGTCTACCAGGAAACTGATAAGCTGACTTGACAAGTTAAATAAAGTAAATTGAAATGTCTTTGTTCACATTCATAATAAAATATCTAGAAATATGTGATTTATATCCTCAAAAAGTTATATAAATTCCATATCGATTGTCTTTTGAGATCTCATTTTTCTCACTATATCATTATTTTATTATTTTAAAATGTATAGAAAAAAAAAGTAGTGTCAGCTATATTTGGACATTGCATGGGCCTTGCAATTTACAATCACTCATTTTCTATTGAAATTTTATTTTTAAATGTATCGAAGCTTCTACTGAATTTTTTAAGAATTTCATTTTTTCAAAGTTTTCTTAATAAAACTGGGTGTTCGGTGCACGTGCATTGCACGTGACAGGGCTCCACTAGTATGTAGTAAATTTGGTTTGTCAGTTCATGCAGCAACCAACACTCAAGCACTGACAAGGTGTCAAGAGGATTCTTCAATATCTAAAAGGAACCATTGATTATGGAATCCAGATATCTTCTCAATCTTCTCTTAATCTCTATAGATTCTCAGATGCAGATTGGGCTGGTTGTCCACAAACAAGGAGGTCCCCTACTGGATATTGTATTTATCTTGGAGCAAATTGTATCTCTTGGACTGCCAAAAAGCAAACAACTGTGGCTAAGTCCAGTGCAAAAGTAGAATATCATGCACTTGCCTCTACAACAGCTGAATTGACGCGCGCATCTTATATCCTTAGAGATGTTGGAATATATCTCTCAGCCTCCTTTGCTTTTTTGTGACAATCTCAGTGCTTTTTCATGACAATTAATCCAATACTACATTCTTGCACAAAACACATAGAAATAGATTATCATTTTGTCAGAGAAAAAGTTTCTCTTGGAACTCTTGTTACTCAATTTGTGAGTTATGCAAACCAAATTGCAGACATATTTACAAAACACCTCTCAAAGAATCTCTTTCAAAAATTTCAGTGCAAGCTTGGAGTGCTTCAGCCATCGCCCTCCAGCTTGAAGGGGAGTGATAAGGAAGATCACAAGTTGGTGGGCCATCAAACAAATCACCACATAACAGTGGGTCATTCCATTAGTCTTCACATGCCGTTTCTACATGAGAAGATTGGCGAGCCATCTCAGCAAGAGAATGCTCCAGATATCAAACGGACACGTCATGCATATCATGATCTATCATGATCGTGAGACGACCTGTATCAAGGATATGAAGGGTGTACGAATGAGTTGGCCTGGGATATGAAGATCTTATTTTATGATATTCAGTTGCTTTAAATGTATTTTAATATATTCTCAAAATCCATGTGTAAGGAAGCTACACATCTATGTAATGAAATGATGAGGAAAGGAGAAGCTAACAGTCAAACCTCTTTTCACAATCTGTCTTTAATTTTCTTAGATACCACCTCCCCAATTTCTAGCCACGACTCGGCCGAGCTATTCAAATTCGTTGTTGAAGAAGACAATGGTGTCAAAGGACTAGTCGACATCAACATTTCCTTTGTCCCCTCGTGTTTTGTGCACCCTTTCCATGAACAAATCGATCCAAAACAAGTGATCAACCATACTTGACCAAGTCGATCGACTTGTCGGGTTTGAAAGGAGAGGAGAAGAGGGTGGTTGTGGATGAGCTATGTGGGGCAGCTGAAAAGCTAGGCCTTTTTCCAAGTGATTAACCATGGGGTGCCTCTTGAAGTGATGTAGTTTGTTAAGCAAGCTGCACACACTATCTTCAATCTGTCATCCGGAAAGAAGGCCGTTTTTCCTTAAAAGGACGAACGCCTTGCCCCCCGTGTAGTTTATGGGATGAGCTTTTTACCTGAGCAAGAGAAGTCACTGGGATGGAGGGATAATTTGAGAATGATCTACATAGATAATCAAGAGGCAATGCAGTTTTTGGCCTCAAGTAGGTGAGAGATGTTTATATTAGATTTACTATTTGAACAACCAAACGAACATAAAGGTACGTCATGAGCATACTAAATTTGAGGCAATGCATTTTAGGTGTGGCAAATGGGTGGGTCGGATAAATATTAGGTTGGGTAGTCTAGAGGCCTACAAGTTTAAGCATAACCTACATCCAACCCATTTTGAACGGGTCAGCAAATAAAAAACTACACTCGTTACGGATCAAACCTGAGCTGACCCCATGGTAACCCACGTAAGAGTGGAGAAGAACAGTATTTGAAAACCGAAATTTACAAAATTTAAATTTGACGTCTTGTTTTGTTTATGTAAGTATACTTTACTAAATTTATTTACACTCAAATTTAATCCCACACAACTTGAAACGTGCAAACGAGTTTGAATTAGGGCCTATAAATATTTCCCGGTAAAACAGATTTACACGGAAATTAGATTTTCCAAGTAAAAAACGAGTTCCGGGAGAAACCAAATTCCACGCCGACTTATAGAAATTGAAAAACCTGGTTCCAAACCGCGATAAGAAAACGAGACTCGTCGAAACTCGACAAGGCGACGCGTGCAAGCGCTCGAGAGCTAGAATTTCCAACGCTTCCCTTATCTAGGGCATCTCTCTCTCTCTCTCTCTCTCTCTCTCTCTCTTTCTCTCTTCCAAGATCACAAGGTAGTGCCTTTCTGATCTTTAGGGTTTCTCTCAGATTCGAAGAATTCGTATAATTTTCCCCACTTTTTTAGGTCACTTTTCATAATCCTTTCGGCGATTGCTTATTAGATCTGAGAAGTGCTTCCGATTTCATTGTTATTGTCATTGTTATCAATCTGAATTTTATTTATTTATTTTTTTGCTGCAATTGGGTTTCTCTGTGTGCAGATTCTGTAATTTGTTGAGGCAGTTTATCTCTCTCGTTGGGCTTTTGGTTTTGTTACTTTAAACCCTAGGTAGGGGTAAATGAAGTAAGGAATCATGCCTCGAAGACGCGATGATGAGGATGACGAGCAGGAGGAGGAGAACTATGAAGACGAGGACTATGAAGACGATGAGGACGATGTGGGGGTTGGATCGAGCAAGAAGCGCAGGAGGTCTGAATTCATTGACGATGTAGCGGAGGAGGATGACGACGAGGAGGAGGAAGAATATGAAGAGGATGACGAGGAGATGGGTGGTGGTGGTCGCCGTGGCCACAGTAAGCATAGGAAGTCCGGGTCCCATTTCTTCGACCTGGAAGCCGCCGTGGATAGCGACGAGGAGGAGGAAGAGGAGGAAGGGGAGGATGGTACTCTCTTACTCTTCTGTTATAATTAGTTTTTGTGGAAAGTCAATCTTATCTTTATGGGCATGGTAGGATTTTTTTTCCCTGGAAAAACCAATCTGGAATGGTAGATTGAAGTGTAAGTGGTCGTCTGGCCATTGGGATATTAGAAAGGAGATTAATGTAAACTTTATATATATACATGTAACATGTGTAACATATATAAAAATGTTTGTTTGTAAGCATTATGAGAATATGAACAATTTGCATGAATTGGGGCCTACAAAAGTCACAAAAGTGCGCATCTATGTTTGGGGTTTTGGGGCATTTTTGGTAGATTTCTCAAAACTTATGGGGATTTAAGTCGTAAAACTAAATGTCTTGGGGTTTATTAATTGAATAAAAAAATTGAACAGTTAGGATTACAAATTAGGATCCCACAAAACTGAAAAAAAAAAATGTGGTTGATGGGATTTGATCCTGCGACCCCTTGCTGGTGGCAAGTGTACCAATGTCCTTTGGAGTTGTGTGAGATGTGTAATGGTTTAACAGCTTGAGAGTTTAAGCATTTTGGGCTGACAATGGCCCCATTTTTTGCAAACATTTTCTCACCTCATTTACACATGATATGTAAGTGAGCGCAAACAAATGCGCGTGTAAATGTTTCACATTATATGTAAATGGGTGCAAATAGATGACCTGATGATATCTTGTTTCTTTTTGGAATAGTGTCTTTTGTTCTATGCTTGATGTGAATTTGGAAGCTCTATTTAAAAAACGATTATGTATTGGTATGGATGAGGGAATATATATTGAAATCTTATTAGAGGTTGGAGTTTTATATTTTCTATTAATGGGCGGCTTGGCTTTAGTTTTATATTTATAATTGGATGTAAGACGTTGATGCATAGTAGTCAAATTCAGTTTGTTTAGGATGAATCGGCCAAAAATATTCGGTTCAGTTAGGGTACCAAACCAAACAGCGCCCAACAAAACATTAGGTCTGAAATTGGCCCTTATTCAGTCAAAAGCTTCGTTTCAATTTCGAATTCATTTATCAAAAAATGCTAAAACTCCTAATTTCAGCCAAATCACTTAAATATATTTTTTTTTCTTGTTTCAATTTTAATAAAAAAAACCCTCCATTAGAGCAAAAGGTCCTGGTTCTTTTTGGTCTCATGTGAATGGGGAAGGGATTTTATCCCCTCCAAAACCCAGACTTACGTAGTTTATATCATTGGGATTTAGTGTACGGGGGTGATGACCTATTTTTTTATTATTTAATAATGTAGTTTGTTTAACCTTTTTACTAGTTGTCAAATATATGTATATTTTTAAGTTGTTGATATTTTTCCAAAAAAAATCTCTAAAATGCTGAACCAGCCGAAATGCTTCAATCCGAACTCAAACTGAAACAATGGCCAAATTGAATTTGACAACTATGCACTGATGTCTTTGGCATTGTGATGACGGGCAATTTCTCACGATTCTGAGCAACTCGCTAATAAAAAAAAAAAAAAAGTCAAATAGAACATCATAACCCCTTATATTTTATTCTCTCTTGATTTGATCATTCACTTCACTTTACTTCAATTCACCATACATCCAAACATGCGCTAAATGCTCTAGAAAATGCTCATCTTTTATTCTATCTTTCCTAGTTTTATCACACATCGATTTCAACATTCTCATCTCTGCCACATTCATTTTGTGCACGTGTTGCTTATTGATGATTGGCCAATCACAGCTGGTGTAATAGCTATTATATAAAGTTTTTCTTTATAATCTTGTTGGTTCATGCTGATCACAAAGAACTTTAGAAGCAAGTCTCCACTTCTACCGACTCCTGCTCTTATCCTATGTTTGACATCTTCCTCAATTACTCCATCCTTACTAATTATCAAGCCAAGGTATTAGAATGAATCTCTTTATGGTATCTCTTGAGCTTCAATTCTCATAGGAGTTTTAGCTCTTTGCTCCATCTCCACTGACGCTGCAATTCATTTATTGTCCTTGTACGACTTTATTTTAAAGCCTTTGGATCTAAAGCCTTCTGCCATCTCTCAAGTTTAGCATTCACGCATTCACACCTTCTCTTGATTCATCCACCAACATTATATAATCTGCAAATAACATATACCAAGGTACCTTTCTTGAATATGAGCAGTTAAGTCGTCCATAACCAGCACAAAGTGATAAGAGCTTAAGCTCACCCGTCATGCAAACTTATTGTCACTGGAAACCCACCTCTCTCTCCATAGGTAGTTCTCACACTCGTTATTGCTCCTTCATATATGTTTTCAAATGATGTCAATCTAACCTCTTGGGGCAATTTTGTTGTATAAAACCCAATAATCAAATCTCTTTGTACAGTGCTGCATCCTTTCTCTAGATTGATGAAGACCATATGAAATATTTTTCCTCCTCTTTGCAGTTTTTGATTAATTGCCTAAGTGAGAAGATAGCTTTCATAGTTAACCTCCCTAGCATGAAACTAGATTGATTTTCAAGGATATCTTGGTCTCTCATGACTCGTCCAAGTTTTTGCTCCATTAATCTTTCCTATAGTTTTATAGTGTTGTTGAATTCCACTTTATGGAGTAAATATTTGCAGTTCTAATCAATTTGCAACTTTCCAAACTAAACACCCGAAAAAGTATGGCTGCTTTTGGCACTCTCTCTCAGGTCTGTGCTAATTATGCCTTCATGTGCTAAATATGTGGCTCAGTTTTCTATATTGTTTGTTTGTGCCAAATTGTTGTAATTTTTTTTGTGTTTATGTCTCTTGGTCTACATGATTTTCTTATACCCTTGACATATGCCTTAACTGCT
The DNA here is from genome assembly GCA_038049695.1 of Cinnamomum chago. Taxonomy (NCBI): domain Eukaryota; kingdom Viridiplantae; phylum Streptophyta; class Magnoliopsida; order Laurales; family Lauraceae; genus Cinnamomum; species Cinnamomum chago. Next base: position 78,186,742 of record CP142452.1, read on the forward strand.
CGCGTTTGAAATTCGGCCTGATCCTTGAATTCCAAGTTTGTTCTTATTCCCTGTTTTATGTTGCTTATGGGTCTTTTGAATCTGAATGTGCAGATTTTATAAATGATGCTGGAGCTGAAATTCCTGATGATGGTGGAGGAAGAATGCGTCGTCCATTGCTGCCACGAGAAGATGAACAAGAGGACGTTGAGGACCTTGAAAGAAGAATCCAGGAAAGATATGCGAAGTCTAATATCCCAGAATATGATGAAGAGACCACAGAGGTTGAGCAGCAAGCTCTTTTACCATCAGTGAAGGATCCAAAGTTGTGGATGGTGAAATGTTTGGTATGATGCATTCCTTTTTCTTGAATATATATGTATATATTTTCGGTCTGTTCTAAATTTCACCCAACCTCTGACATCAGATGGGTCGTGAGAGAGAGGCTGTTGTTTGTCTTATGCAAAAGTGCATTGACAAAGGATCTGAGCTGCAGATAAGGTCAGCTGTTGCCCTAGATCATCTTAAAAATTACATTTATATTGAAGCAGACAAAGAAGCCCACGTGAAGGAGGTATGTACCAGTGTACATAGTTTTGTCCAACTCATACTTCCATTGGTTGTGCTTATATTAATCTATTCCATGTCATTCAGGCGTGCAAAGGTCTTCGCAATATATTTTCCACAAAAGTGATACTTGTTCCTATAAAAGAGATGACTCATGTTCTTTCAGTTGAAAGCAAGACAGTTGATCTTGCAGCTGATACTTGGGTTCGCATGAAAATTGGAAATTATAAAGGGGACCTTGCAAAAGTATGAACTCCTTCTGGCATTATATTTGATTAACTCACTGCATTTTTTTTTTCACTCGGCCTGTTTTTACTCTATTGTTTAGCCTGTTTTAACTCTACTGGTTTTACTCTAAACCTTTAATAATCTATTTTACAGGTTGTCAATGTGGATAATGTAAAGCAGAGAGTTACTGTTAAGCTGATCCCAAGGATTGATTTGCAAGCAATTGCTAATAAAATGGTAAACATTTCCATTTTTTAGAATGAAATGTGGAGTAAAGCGTTTAGCACAGTTGGAAGGTTGTTGTTGTTGCAACCATGAGGGTTTAGGGTTGGAATCACCTTATATGTAATCTCTTTATTGATTAACACCATCCCTTGTTTGGTTTTCACTTTTCACTAGCAAGATGCATTCTGGTTGCATCATTGAAAAAAAAGGGAGATATTCTTTATTATTATTATTTTTCATCAGTGTGGAAATTTTAAGATCGAATTCATGCATTTGAAGGAATATTTTTTATGCATTTCCGGAGATTGTTGAATTGTGTATGATTCCATAGATTCTTTGGATAACAGGAACTTGTTTGGCAAGTTTGATCTATTTGAAATAGCGCTGTTTCAAATAGGCCAACAAATAGATTGTTTGGGGTATGTCTGATTCAATTAAGAAAAAAAAAAAACAATCATGTCATATTAATAGTTATAGTGAGTAAAGTTGTCATATAGTAAAAGTAGCATATTCAAACTAATTGTATGATAAAAGTAGTATAGGCAAACTTGTATTATGGTAAAAGTTATTTGGGCAATCTTGTTGGAAACAAAAAAAGAAAAAAAAAGTCTGATTGTTTTAATACAACCATGTCTGTTTGAAAAGGTTAGCTTTTTGTTACTTTTTGAAGAAGACACAAAAAGTCCTGAAACTGATTCAATTAGACATTTGATATGAATTTTCTCAAACAGTTTAAAGTTTAAACTACTCAAAAAACCTATCGAATCAGTTTTAGGTCAAATAGACTAAAAAAGGAGACTTGCCAGACGGTACCTAGAAGCTATAACTGGTTTGTTTCAGATATTTTTCTTACTGCCTTTAATCATCTTAAGATTGCAATTTCTTGTGGGTCTTAGGATGGAAGGGATGTCGTAAAAAAGAAGGCATTTGTCCCCCCTCCACGTTTTATCAACACAGATGAAGCAAGGTAGTTCTGTTGATTTTATTGATTAACGTCAATTGTGCTATAGGTGTTTGTTTCTGAATTATTGGTGATGGGCCTCTATTTTTTATTTTTAATGCATACACAGGGAGATGCATATCCGTGTTGATCGTAGGCGAGATCCTTCCACAGGAGAATACTTTGACTTAATTGACAATATGTGGTTCAAGGACGGTTTTCATTATAAAGCTGTATCCATAAAGTCAATAAGTACTCAAAATGTGCAGCCAAGTTTTGATGAGCTTGAGAAATTTCAAAAGCCTGGGGATGACACAGATGGTGATATAGCTAGCTTATCTACATTATTTGCAAACAGGAAGAAAGGGCATTTCATGAAGGGAGATGCAGTTATAATTATCCGAGGGGATCTAAAAAATTTGAAGGGATGGGTTGACAAAGTAGAGGAGGAAAATGTTCATATCAGACCTAAAATGGAAGGCTTACCGGTAAGTTTTTGTTTGAGTTGGTTGAAAACTTTATTTATGAGTTCAATCCACATAAATGAAGCAGGATAACTTATATCTCAACACCTTTTACAGAAAACTGTTGCTGTTAATGAGAAAGAGCTCTGTAAGTGCTTTGATCTTGGTAAGAATGTGAAGGTTGTTGCTGGTGCTCAGGAAGGTGCAACTGGTATGGTTGTGAAAGTTGAGGGCCACGTTTTGACCATTTTATCTGATACAACTAAGGAACATGTAAGTTCTTTTAGTTGGAACTTTTCAGTGAACAGTGTGTTTGGAATTTGAAACGAGTAGTTTACTAATTTGACGTTTTTGCACACTGATCATCAATATTCAGATACGTGTTTTTGCGGACAATGTGGTGGAGAGCTCTGAAGTAACAACAGGTGTCACTAAAATTGGGGATTATGAGTTACACGATCTTGTTTTGCTCGAGTAAGCTTGTTTTTATTTTGTTGTTTTTTTTTCTCTGGAAAATTGCTTTGTGTGAGCTGTTGAGATTTCTTCATTCATTGTCCACTGTTTCTTATGCCTTATAACTTAATTAAATCTGGTGCCATCTGGTGCAGTAATTCAAGCTTTGGTATAATTATACGCTTAGAAAGTGAAGCATTTCAGGTAAACATAGCTGTTTTAATTGTGATAATGTGGAGCCACTGTCCTTTTTCCCCTGATTCCTTGAATTTATTGAGTGTTTCACATCAGGTTCTCAAGGGAGTTACAGAGAGGCCTGAGGTAGCCCTTGTGAAGTTAAGGGAGATAAAACACAAGATTGATCGAAGGGCCAATGCCCAGGATCGGCATAATAACACTGTCTCACTGAAAGATGTTGTGAAGATTCTTGAGGGACCTTTTAAAGTGAGATTCTTTTGTATCCGGCAGTACCCTGTTTCAGGCGTTCATGCCTTTTGGGATATAACTTCACTATCCTTATTGACAGGGCAAGCAGGGTCCGGTCGAACACATATATAGAGGAGTTCTGTTCATTTACGATCGCCATCACCTTGAGCATGCTGGTTACATTTGTGCTAAAGCTCAGTCATGTGTACTTGTAGGCGGATCACGTGGGGGCAGCGATAGAAATGTATGCCTTTTAACATTCTTTTTTCACTGGAGTTCTGTAATTTCAATCCTTCTTCCACCTGGAAGATCCTTTTTGTGTTTCATACATATGGCTTTTCTTGTTTCACTCCTAGGTGATTACATGTGCAGGGTACAGATGGTTCAAGATTTGGTACTTCAAGACCGCCTATGCTTAATTCACCTAAAAGATTACCTAGAGGGGGACCACCTCCATTAGATTGTATGATGTTGTCAATTTGATTATTATTGGTTGTCTAAACAAAAACATCATTAAACTTTGTTATTTTTTCATTTTCAGCTGATGTGGTTTGTTATTTTCTTTATTATGAATCATTGTAATGATCCCGGATAAAAATCTGATGCAGCTGGGGGAAGATTTAGAGGTAGAAGGGGGCATGATTCTTTGGTTGGAAGTACTATAAAAATTCGCTTGGGTCCTTTTAAGGGATACCGTGGTCGAGTTAAAGATGTTAATGGTCAATCTGTCCGTGTGGAATTGGAGTCCCAAATGAAGGTTGTAACAGGCAAGTCCTCTTCTTTTTTCTTTGTCGTTCTTTTCCATCTTGCTTTATAACTCTCTATCAAGGAAATTATCTTCTGGTATTGTGCAGTGAATCGCAATATGATTTCTGATACTGTGTCCATTGCAACTCCTTTCCGGTAATGCATTGTAACTTTTGCTATTATCAGATTCTTGATTGTAAGTTTAACATCTGACAGTGTCTTATTCTTGCTTTACTTTATCAGTGAAGCTCCTCGTTATGGTATTGGAAGTGAGACGCCAATGCATCCATCACGGACTCCTATGCACCCATATATGACTCCAGTGAGAGAGGGAGGAGGTATACTTTTTATGTTTAATGATGATGAACACCAGTGACATTCTTAAGCATTCTTCTTTTAGGTTTCAACTATTTGCTGTTTTAAATTATGTTTTCATATCCCTGAATCTTCAAATTCAGGAAGTTGCTTTATTTACAGTAATGTTCAAACAAAGGATTTTCTTTATTTGATGCTTCGCGCAGTTTCATAATTTAAAGCCTACTAATTTTATTGGCTCTAATATGAACTATTAACTTTTGAGTGAATGTTTTGAAAAAGAGCTTCCATGGGGGAAATTTCATTTACTTAACAGGATCCTGTCATGGTACTTCTAGCCAGTTGATATCTTCTGTATAATGTTGGGTTTTCTTTGCAGCAACACCTATTCATGATGGAATGAGAACACCCAGGCGTGACCGAGCTTGGAACCCATATGCGCCTATGAGTCCAGCACGGTATAGCTTTATTCTTTTTTAGAAAGTTAATTCACATGTTTAACTTCTACTGAGTTTGACTTATTTCTGTGTGCGTGCGTGTGCGGCTGTGCGCTCGTGAAGAAACTGTTACTCTATAAATGATGCTTTTGTTCATCCTGATTCTATCAACACAGAACCTTGGAACAGTATCCATTGAAGATCTAATCTGCGTTAATAGGCTACGTGTCGGCCTGAGAAAGAACTGATTGGATCCTAAGATTAGTTAGCTCATTTCAAAATTAAATACATTAATTGGGTACTGGGTTGAGCTTGATTGCCAGCCCCAGTTTTTGAGTGTAACTTGGTCTGAAGCTCAATTCAATAAGATATGATGAGCTGCATTCTATTACTTAAGCTAATTAATGCATGTAATGACCAAACCTTACTTCCCCCCCGTTCTAAAAATTGATTCAAGCGGCCATTGGAAGGGAAGGGAACAAATTTGCCCAAGGATTTTTTTTAACAGATTGGGTCAGTGGTACAATACATGTGGGATAACCTAACAGTTGTACGGTGCAAACATTTTCCACCAAAAAATTTCAGCGAAGGTTTGATATCTTGAGGGTTTTGACTTTTGATGTCTGAGGAGGAGGGATTAGACTAATGACTTCCCTGCATAAAATGTGCACTCTCGTATTCCATATTTATATATAGTTGTTTGAATTGGTTTATATGCAATGATTCGGGGTCTATAATGATTAATATTAAAAAAATAAACAAAATAAAAAGTTCAATTGATCAGTTTGAAAATGGATGTCATTATTGAGCCTAATAAAGATATGAAAGTCGTTAAATATTCGAAAAATATTTGAAAATGATGTTGGTGCAATGGTGCCACTGACTTACAAAAATACCTAATCTCAGTGTTATATTGGTATTGTGGAAAATTTCATACTAACTAGACTTGGGCCCACTGTCGGGTTATTCTTAAACACTTTTTCTTTTCTTTTTGAAGATATATCAATTCAACATCTACCAACCTGTTTGTCTTGCCCAATTTATCCTGAGTTAATGTCAAATCTGAATGGGGCAGTCATTTTATTGATGACATGCTATTAAGGTGATCAAATTCATTTGAGTTTTTTAAAGAAAAAGCTGTGCAATTAATGGAGTTAAGGTCATATAAAATCATCCGAACCTATAATATAGTGATGGGGAGACTCCATTATAATTCAAATTGCTCACATAGTCTCCTTCAATCACACTTTAAATTCAAATCAGAATGGAGTCCATCTATAGATTGGTCACAAGTTATTAAGGCGATGGAATCCATTTGATCTTTTTGTAGAAAAGAGAGTGTAGTTAATGGATTTTTTAAATTATTTCTATGAGAATATTGAATGGTTTGGATCATTGATTAGTGGGGGCCCACGTGAGTGCAAATAGTATTAAGTTGTTTTTCCATTTTTCACATGTCTCAAAATCCATGAGGATGTAAGATAAAAATTTTACACCTTGGGATTTATTAGTTTCATTACAAAGTTAAAACGGTTCTGATGACAAATTGGGAGCTCACGAAGTGAATTATTTTTTAGAGAAATGGGATAAGCTGTGTCTTTTTAAGATGTATAAAAATGAGACTAGTGAGTTTGAATCCTAGACCCATTTAGGCTGTTTTGGGGACTGCACAATGATGTGGTATCCCAAGAATGCCTTATTTCATAAAAGGAGCATTCTTAGAGAAGACACGTGTCATCCTAAGAAAGCCCCAAGGGATTTCCTATTGCTTTAATGTGTATAATGGGTTGGGAGCTCCCACACCCTACCCAATTCACCAACCTTTGTATGCAATGGCCTTATAAAAGGTCTGTGATTTCTGTAAATGCTTGGGAGTTCTTCACATTTTGCCAATATTGTCAATCCTTTCCATGCTAGGATGGTGTGCTTTGAAAATATCATTTTCCAAATCTTGCACTGCACTATATAGGACCGTGTTCTTTTAAGTAAATCATAATGCAACTCTTCAAATTAACCATGAGAGACCATATCTAATATTAGCTTTTCTTTGCAACGACAAAATTAATTAGGGACAACTGGGAAGAAGGAAACCCTGCTACTTGGGGAGCCAGTCCACAGTATCATGTGAGAAATCTTCTTCTTTCCCCACCTTTTAGTAATTGTGTCTCAGCACTAGTAAATATTTATGTATTTGAAATTTCTTTGAACATCTAGCATTAAATTGTTGTGTTCATTCAGCCTGGAACACCTCCTGCACGGCCATATGAAGCACCTACACCTGGTTCTGGCTGGACTAATACTCCAGGTAATTATAGTGAAGCTGGAACACCAAGAGAGAGCAGCCCAGCATATGGTAAGTTAGTAAAATCTTTATTTTCTGTTTGGTGGAATATATCCCTGTTGAAGATGTTACAGTAGCAAAACTCACACCCTGTTTTTTCGCTGCAGCTATTGCTCCCAGCCCTTACTTACCATCAACTCCTGGTGGGCAGCCGATGACCCCTAGTTCTGCATCTTATCTACCCGGTACTCCTGGTGGGCAGCCAATGACACCTGGAAATGTTGGTCTGGACATTATGTCTCCTACTATAGGTAATAGTCTCTTTCCATTTGCTTGTGTGTGGGGGCTTTTGTAACATTGATAACATCGGACTGCTTATATATTAGAGTTTTCCTAGTGTGCGTTGGCTTCAAAAAATGCAATTTGACAACTCCTATGCGCTTTTTGGCATGTTCTGGTGGAAGAAGAAAACTAGAACAATCTTAGCTTATGCATTGGCCTGTGCCTGAAATTCACTTTCTTCATTTGATGTTTGTCTTCACTGTTGGATGACTGCTCCAAATTAAAGGGTTAGTCACACTGCTCGTGAATGGTGATCGTCCTTGGTGGGTGGGGCTGTTTGCTTATTGGAAATTTCATTAATTTTTATACTCACTAAACTGATTTTTTTTAAAGGAGGCAAAATGTTCTTAAACCGATTACTTTCTACAATGCTGTATCAATCATTTTTTCTCTCTGCCATCTTGCTTATTCTGCTTCAGTGGGAGCCGCACTGGGTAATGACCTTTTTTTTTCTTGCTTATTATTATCACAATACATTGTCAAATCAATTATGCTGCTTCTATATGAAACCGCTTCTACAAGAAATGGTAGGCTCTTTGTTCTTGTTCTTGTGGTACATAAGTGGGTTTTGATATTGTTGATGCTGTCTGTTATGAATTTGCAGTATTTTTCTGCAACTTTATTTATAAATGTTTGCACTTTTAACCGGGTTAAATTCGATGCTTTAACATTCTGGAAGGAATACCTTTTTTTTTCTTTTCTGTATCATGGGCTATAAATAAATAGTAGTACATTCCTGTACCATTCTCAAACTTTGATGTCCTCAGTTGCCTTTCTGTAGGGGGCTTCCTGATCCATTCTGCTCCAATTTTTTTAGATTTTTTAGTGTCTTATGCATGGTGATGGTTGTATGTGTTACAGGTGAAGGTGAAGGGAATTGGTTTGTGCCAGACATTTTGGTCAATGTGCGGAGGTCAGGAGAGGAGCCATGCATTGGGGTTGTCAAAGAGGTGCTCCTGGTCAGTATGCTGTGTGCATTTGTTCCTTGTAGTTGTTTTTGTATATGATAAAGCTTATGTGATCCTTGTCGTGGATGGTCCGATTGACCTGTCTGCTTGCAGGATGGTTCATGTAAAGTTGCACTCGGATCAACTGGAAATGGAGAGACCGTCACAGCCCTACCAACTGAAATGGAAATGGTTGTACCCAAGAAATCGGATAAGATAAAGATCATGAGTGGGGCTCAGCGTGGTGCCACTGGTAAGCTTATTGGTATAGATGGCACGGATGGCATTGTCAAAGTAGATGACACTCTTGATGTTAAGATATTAGATATGGTCATCCTTGCAAAGTTGGCACCATGACAATGTGTATGACCTGTTTATTCATGGTCCGTAGTTGTCTGGGTTAGGAAATTTTTTTTTTAATGGTGTATGGGTCAGGTATAAATCTCCTTCCCCTCTCACATCTCCCTATTGTGCGTGGAGTGTATAGTCCTTGTACCTCCCAGCTGCTATTAATTATGATCATCTATTTTGGCAACCCATTGCGGAAATTTCAGCACATTGATGAAGATCTGATGAAAGAGGTACCGAATAATCTGCCCTCAAATGTTTTTGTGGTGGGGCATCTCCAGGGACAAAATAACTTTTTTTATAGAACTGGAAATTACTGGTTCTAAGTGGTTCATCTTCTGATACTTATGGGAACTAGATTTTCTTGCTTGTAACTGCTGTGAGATAGATGATGTACCATGAGAAGTGATCAACTGGATGATACTTGGGACACACTTTGGTTGAGTTTACTTGATCTGAGATTGGACACAGGCTTACCTTGTGTCACCATTGACGATGGCCATTTAAAGCTTCAAAATCGACAGTAAAAAAGTTGTTTATGAAAACAACCGTAGGACATCAATGGTCCTACGGTGTGGTGGTTTCCTTCTTTTTTTTTTAAGTTAATCAGAGCTTGGCAGTGGCTCGACCTGACCCCACGTTTTGGCTTTGGCACTTTTCAGCTTGCCCATTTTTTACCAAACCGACCCATTTTGATCTGACCTAGTCTGGCTAGAGAATAATCGGGCTTTTGACCCGGGGGGTGGGGGGGTGGGGTGGGGGGTGTCGGTGGTTGTTGGGGGGGTTTGAAATTTTTTGTTGCAGTGATAAAGAAAGCATGTGCTCAACTGGAGATTTCTGGATTCTTTTTTCAACATATGAAAATGTAATTTAACCGTCAGTCTGTTTGAAAATTCTACATTTCTTTTTGAGGATTTTATGGGGAAAAACCTCTAAGATGACTCCTGCACGAAGAAGGACCTCCTAAATACTACTACACATATGAATATTACTACACCTCGTTCAGCCAATTGTGTTTTATAACATTGGATGGGAGCAATGATACGGTCGCCCATCTCTTTTTCCTCTCTTCCCTCCCCTCTAACCTCCTACACACTCCCTTTTCCCAAACCTCAAATCCCGCTTCTCCTCTTCTTTTCCAAATCCAATATTTCTAATTTATGTTGTCTATCCTTCCTAAGACTTCTAGTGTTGGGGTTTGGACAAGTTTATTTGAGAGATGTGGGATGTTTGGAGCTTTGATAAAACTGATTTTTTTGTTATTGGAAGCCCTTTGATGGGCATGCTGACGTGGAGAGAAAAGGGAGGGAGGGCTTGCTTTGGTTTAGAGATCTCGTTTGGGCGGCGATAGCATCGCCCTCACCGCCCATGTGCATTTGGGTGACGATATTGTTATTTGAATAAACAAGAAAAAAAATTCTAGTAGGAGGACTTTTTCTGTGTGCATTGAACTATGGGTTCCTTTTTCGTGCATTGGGTCATCTAAGAGGTTTTTCCCCATAAAATCCTCATTTTTTTCCTTAAAAAAGGAGTGACCTATAAATTAAAGTAGAAAGAGGATAAGTCAAGTTAAACTGAAAACTTATTATTATTATTGTCGTTATTATTATTGAAAAGATGTTAGTTTCATTATAAATACTTCAAAAAGAGTAACTTTTTAGATATCTCATTTTAAGTGTTGTTTCTCTTATGATGTGTTTTTACTTTTTAGAATCTCATTTGTTTCTATTCTTTAATCTAATCCTGATCCTCAATTCAATCAAAATTAACTACTAGTTGGGTTTGGTTAATATTATTATCGTTATTATTATTATTTAATTTTGAGGATTTTACCAAGAAAATCCTCTAAGACTTAGTGGAGACCAAAAAGAACCCAGAATATCTTTATCCACCGTAATATTCCGTCCCATGGACCCTTTTCAATTATTTTTAAAAAAAATTCCCGAGCAGGGATATTCCCACTCACGTGTTCTTTAAAACAAATTTAGAACTATTTTTCCTCTCTTCTTCCTCTTCTCTTCTCCTCCACAAGTTTCTCTCATTTCTTTTTCTTCCTCCTTTTTTTCTTTGCCACAAGTTTCCTTATTTTCTCCTTCTTCCTCCTCTCCTATCCTCCACAAGCTTTCTTGTCCTTCCTCCTCTCACCTCCTTCACAAGTTTTCTTCTTTTTCCTCCTTTCTTCTCCTCCATTATCTTTCTCTTCTTTCTTCATTTTTCTCCTCCACGAGCTTTTCCTCATCGTCGGCTCTGCTCTCTCTACCCCCACCAATATTTGACTCTACCTTCCATAGTTTCCTTCATTCTTTAATAAGAAACATGGTGGAGATGTCTATCTTCATTTTTTATTAGAAAAAAATTACATTTTTGGAAGAAAAAAAAGAAAGAAAGAAGAGATCTTGCAAGAAAATGGGTTCTTATATGTCTATCATATATTTACAAAAATTGACTTCTTGTTTCTTAAGACATAATATTTTTCATGGGATGCTACTTGTTAGGCTTTTTAGAATTGTAGATAGATTTGTTGTCACTTGTAATTATACTATTAGGTCTCGATGATTTAAGAATGTACGTAATTTCAAATCCTTAATCTCTAAATACCGGTTCCAAATTCTAAATCCCTAAGTCCTAATCCAAACCCTGAGAAACACAATCAAACACTCTTTTAATGAATTAACGACATTACTTGAGAGGTCTTTCGATGGTCAGGTTAATTAGACCCTCTAGTCATATTGATAATGGTATATTTAATGTGCCACTTCTGCCGCCCCTATAAATTATAGCATTTTATTGTAATAGTTTGGGGTAGGAACCTAATCTATTTGGACACAATTTTGTGATTGAAAGTGAATGTGAAATGTAAAAGTGAAATATGGAATGTGAAAGTAAAATGTGGAATATGAATGTGATGTGCTAGCGTCTGAATATGAAATTTGAAATGTAAAATGTAACATAAAATCTTAATTGAAATTTCTTCCTCTTTTTTCAAAACATGTGATGAGCAGGGATATCCCCACCCAACACAGTTAACACACTCATCCTTGCCTAATTGGTTGTTTTAACTATGATGAGCGGAGATATCCCTGCCCACTCGTGCATGGTTGAGTGGGGATGTCGTGCTTTCCGAAAAAGTAAAAAAGGAGACAAAAAGCTGGTGGGAGGTCCTATATGATATATAAAAAAAATTTCAGTCTTTAACGAGTATAAGAGGATTTTTTGGGTAAAATCCTCTTAATTTTTTTTATTTTTTGCCTTGGCCCCTGGTTTGGCCATGCGATGGTAGGGTAAGGACCTTGGGGTTATCGATTGGCGGGCCAAGCCTAGGTTGTCCTTACCCTTCCATCAATATATGAGGGCCCAAGTTCCAAAGGCAAGAAAACTAATTTTAAAATTTAAGAAATGGAGGAGGCAGAAAATTAAGTTATAAAACTGTTTTTGATTAAGTTATACAATTTGATTAAAAACTAGAATAACCAACCAATATAATGATTTGACTAATTACTATTGAAATATATTTGCAATGCCAATTTTACCTAATCAAACAAAATGGCCATAGTATAGATTGATGGGACTTGGCCAAGCTCATGATGATACAAAGAGAAAAAGGAAAATTAGATAAGGAGCATTCCACCATACTCCATCCATAAGTTTGGTTATATACCCCCCTCGAATAGGAATGGATGGAGGGCGTAACGGCTCAGTTAATTGTTCATTTTGAAAGAATATTAAATGAACCGTGAATTATGGTTTTCAAAAGTTTTGAAAAACGTAATTGGAAAAACGGTTAAAAACCGAATCGCGGTTAACTGTTAAAAACTATAACCGACCCGTATTTAGAAAAACCGTTAAAAATCGTTTTGTCAAACACGGTTAATTGTTAACAAACGTTAAGAATTATATACATATTTTATTTAGGCCTTTTATTTTCTTTTTATTAGTATAATGATACGGTTAACAGAATCGCATTTCACGGTTCGGGCCGTTCGGCTATAATGTACCACTAAGTATCAATCCGACTAAAGAAAAAATAGCCGGGCTGGGCCTACGACTGTCTAAGTTTGACCCTCAAATGTGAGCACTTACTAAAATCGGTCCATACCTAACCCTCATGCTTTTTACTTCAAAAACAAAAACCCTCTCTCAAAGAGCATTTTGAGTGCTGGGCTCAGCTGACAGGCTAAAGTACCCAGGTACTGCAGGACCTCCGAGGGCTTTCTCCTGCAAATGGCCCATCCCGCATATACTAAGAACTAATGGCAAGGCCCGGCCCCTTTTGACAACCCTAGTGAATAATTGATTGTGGAGCAGAGAGAGAAGAAAGAGAGAGGGAAAGCAGGGAGAGTAGAGAGGAGCCAACAAGATTGGAGAAATAGAGAAGCTAAAACCCTAATCTATCCAAAAACATAGAATCAAACCAACCAAAAGCAGAGCAGAGAGAGAAAGAGAGAGAGATGTCTAAAACTTCTTACATGCGTTTGAAAGGAAGCAAGCATTTCCGTCAGCGGCTCCTCCTTTCGACCCTCTCTTCCACGCCTCTAATCATCGAAGAAATCCGACCCGACGACTCCTGGCCTGGCCTCCGCCCCCACGAGGTCTCCTTTCTTCGCCTCCTCGAAACCGTCTCCGACGACTGCTCCGTCGTCATCAACGAAACCGGTAACTAAAACCCTCTCACCCTTTCAGGGTTTTAGATCTCTGGGTATTTTTTTTTCTGGGTTTGGATGATGATTCTGAAATTGCTGTTGGTTTTAGAGTTTTGGGATTTTTTTTTTTTTGCTTCCTGGGTTTTGCTGTTATTTTTGTTGTATATCAGAAAAACCGCTGGTAAAAAATCAATCTTTTAGGGTCTTAGAATGTTGGGTTTGTTTTTTTTTTTTTTTTTTTTCCTCTGGGTTTTGATGATGATTGTGAAATTGCTGTTGTTTTTATTGTACAGGGACGAAATTGAAGTATAAGCCTGGAGTTGTGATTGGGGGGAAGCATCTCGTTCACGACTGTGGTCTCAGCCGCTCCATCAGTTACTTTTTAGAGCCGTTAATTGTTTTGGGATTGTTTGGAAAGAAACCGCTCTCCATCACTCTCAAAGGTATTGATTGTTTGATTCTTCTTGCTTGTTCTTGCTTTGATCCTTACTAAGAAATTCAAGACTGTTGCCTGCTTTGTATTGAATTCTTCGAAATTTCGTGGTAATGGGAGTGTATACAAGTAGTTCCTAGGATTTAGTTTATTTGGGCCCTTTGGTTTGCATGGAATTGAATTCCCAGGCTTGGAATCCTAATAAATTTTTTCCTAAGGGTAGCTAAAATTGAAGAATTAAAGGTGGATAAGGTGAATTCTAAGTAAAGAAGCAGGCCCTACGTAATGCTGAGTATGTCATCTTTTTTATTCACTGCCCATTTGCTAAAAAAGTGTGGGACTATTGTCTTCAACCATATGATGTCCATCAGGCTACCCCGAAAGAGACGAGGAACTTAGTGGCATGTCAGCATGTTGGGTATGAAAATTGGAAGATCACACTTTATTTGCTTTCCTTAGGTCTATTGGGGGAGTAAGGAACATTTGTGTTTTCAACAAGGCAAAAGATCCCAAAGTGATGGCTTCTAATGGTAGGATGAAAAAAAGATCCCAAAGCGATGGCTTCTAATGGTAGTATGAAAAACTATCATTTAGGTGATTGTCTTAAAGGAGTTCTTTGATCAGTCTGAGTCTGATTTTTTGAATTGTCAGAAAGAATGCTGTCAGTGCTAGTAATGATTATGTTAATTTAGCATAGGAGCTTTATTTTCCACCATAAATTTCTCTTTAATGAAATTTGTTGCTGTTTCAAAAAAAAAAAAAAAACCCCACTACCAATAAATTTTTATTCTAGAATTATTTCTTGTGCAAAGAATACTAGACTTTGCGTTTTATTACAGTTCTATATTTGTAGTGACTTCAGCTCATTGTCTGACTTCCAAATTTTTGGGTTATGCTTTACTTATAGGAGCTTGTTTTTCTTCTCTGACTCGATATATTTGTAAGAACTGACTGTTACTTTTAAACCAAACAGCTCCTTAATCTCTACTAGTTCATTAATTATGATTGACAATTTAACTTGTATTAGTGAAAATTGATATATAATGCAAAGTAGTTAGCTGAAATTAGAATGTGCTTTTAGGAATTACAAATGATTCAAAGGATCCATCTGTTGATACATTCCGGACAACCACACTGCATATGCTTGAGCATTTTGGAGTGCCTCTAGAAGGGCTGGAGTTGAAAATTAAAAGTCGTGGATGCCCTCCGCAAGGTGGTGGTGAAGTCGTTTTGGGAGTTCCAATGATCCATAATAGCTTGTCGGTAAGCGTTTACTATTTTACGTGATTGTGTCAGAGCTTATTTGTCAGCATTTACTACATTATATGATTGTGCTTGAGGTTGGCCTTGTATTCCAGCATTCACCTCTACATGGTTCTCCCTGCAGGCAGTTACTTGGGTTGATGAAGGTTTGGTTAAGTCCATCAGAGGAGTATCATTCTCCACTAGAGTATCCCCTCAGGTTGAAAATCGAATGATACACTCTGCTCGTGGGATCTTCAACCGCTTACTTCCTGATGTTCATATATTTACAGATCATAAGTCTGGACCAGAGTCAGGAAGGTATATTTGTAGCGACTGTAAACAATTTATCTTGTTCATTTGTATTTAAATGTATCTTTTCCCTGTTAATATACTGCTGTCAGTGATGAGGGGTGGGGCTGTGTCACTGGATTTCACTTCAACCTGTTCTGTGGGCATGAATCGTAAGCAACTTCATAGGCATGTGTTCTTGGCACTAAACTGGCGCTGTTAATCTCTTCTGAAAAGAGAATCATTGGAAGAGGGAGCCATTTGAAGTTTTTTTCCCTAAAAATGACCATGAGATTGCGAGGTTCTGCCTCTCATCTTTCGATTTCAGTTGTGTATGCTCCCTTTGACCTATTGTCATGCTCAAGCTGTACCTTTTTTGTTCATCGGTATAAACCCAATGATTATACAGATCTTCCGGGGATGGTTTTTCGGTCGTACACAAAGACATCTTTCTTTGCATCATTTCCAAAAAAACCGATAAACCAGGTGGATATGTTAAAGATATTATTTGTTATCCATATACTGGACGTGCGTGAAAAAAATACTGTGACATTTCATTTCTTAGTTGAGCTTTTCGAACTTCAGTACCTCAGCATCTCATTAAATTAGTGTGACAGGATTTTCTATTTTCCATTGTAATATGTTACAATGTTCTATCAAAACTCATGTCCCTTTGGAAATTTATACTCTTTTTGCTTCCTATATCCATGCACATCCTAAATCTAGCAACTCTTCAAGACAATTTTTTTTTTTTTTTTCAGTTCTCCCTTTCCCACCTAACCTCTCAACCATTCACAATACTCATTAAGCAAAGTCATAGTTTAGGGTGCTTTAGTTTTGAAGGGATATCATCCACCTAAACATCTTCCTAAAATAGGATTGAATCCTCTGGAAGGAGTTGGCCAGTTAATGCTATACTGGAAGGAGTTGGCCTTTTCCTTTGCAGGGCCTACGTAAATCTTCCCTTCCTTGGGTCTTCATCTCTGTGTTTAAGGTTCTATGGCCCTTTTTTTTTTTTCGGTCTCTGTCTTTCTTTGGTGGTTGAGCATGCTAGTATAGCCCTCTTGCACTGCTTCCTTCTTTTTTTTCTTTTTTTTTAATGAAAGGTATTATTAAAAAAATAATAATAATAATCTAGCAACTCTTCATCATCGTCATCATCACCGTAGCCTTGTGTTGACTATGTTAGGGACAGCTACCTGAATTCTACTTCGCCATTCTAGTATATTATAGGTCAAATCCTCGGATAGGTTGCACTTCTTAAGATCTATCCTTACTACTTCCATCCTCATCCTTTGTGGCTTACCCCCTTTCTTTGAGGGGCCATCAACATGCATTGAGAAACTTTTTCTCATCGACACCATTGTTGGCCTACATTGGACATGTCCAAATCATTTCGAAAAAGTCTCTTAATTTATCATCTATTGATGCCATTCCTAAATGCACCCAAATGCTTTCATTTCCAATTCTCTCTTTCCTAGTTTCTCATACATCCATCTCAACATTCTCATCTCTACTATTTTCATTTTTTTTCTTGGGACGTGTTATTTCCTAATTGGCCAACATTTTGCTCCATAAGTCATAGCTGGTTTTATTGTTATCTTGTAAAATTTTCCTTTTAATCTTGTTAGTATGCACCAATCACAAAGCATTTTAGAAGTAAGTCTCCACTTTACCAATCATCCATCTCTTATCCTATGTTCAGCATCCTTCTCAATCTCCGCTAGTATATTGCCGGTTTACTGCTAGTCCCAAGCCCAGATAAAAGGAGGGTGGTTGCATGAGGTTGACAACTGGCGTAAACTTTGTCACATCTAAACCATAAATTCCTCATTTTGGCAACCCTGCCCAGTATGGAGTTGCAATGTTGCATGTTTATGAACAAAGTGTGGAAAATGTCATGCATTCAGATGCACGTTTTTCATGTTTGTTTTCTTCTTTCTATAGAGAGAATTCCAGTTTAATCAGTTAACTTTTGTTCTGGTAGCATGAATGCCTTCTTTTTCTCTATTTGAAGTCTTATTTTCAGATCAATTGACTGCATACACCTTGTCGCTCACTGAGAGTTACATCTAATGGCAGGTCACCAGGCTATGGGATATCTCTAGTGGCCAAGACTACCACTGGTTGCTTGATCTCAGCTGATACTGCAGTCTATTGTGCGCGAGGGGATGACAAAGATGATATTGAAGATTATGATAATAAACCAGAACTGGTGCCTCCTGAAGAACTTGGTGTCCAAGTTGCTTCGGTGCTACTTGGAGAAATTGATCAAGGGGGAGTCGTTGATTCTAGTCACCAGGTCTGTGTTGCAACTCTTGCATCCCTATTCAGCGTGCGATTTGAGTTTATTTGCATGACAAAAGTAGTTTTTATGGAGTTCTAATGATTCAATATGTGACTAAGTGTGTTGGTTGCCCCCTCAACTTATAAGTTTTCACTTACTATAGGAGGGAGTGTGGAACTCTACGGTGGGTCCATTCTATTGAATATCTGAATTGTTAAAACAGAGGTCCCTCCCTTCAATGTGCTAACTCCAAGGAGTTGGTCCCACCGTAAGATCGAGCATATGATATTCTTAACTATATACTTAATCTTATGGTGGCACCAACTCCTATTGGAGTAGAGTTTTGGGAAATCTCACTTAAGGGGAGGGATTTCAAGCAGCTCAAGTATTAAATAGGTGGCCCCCACTATCAAGTTCCATAGCCCTCATGGGAAGCATGAATGAGACACTCAAAAGGATGCCCAATCAATTGAGTTTTCATTAATCAATAGTGGGTTGATTGGTTTATATGTGATTTATCTGGGATGGGTCTACTTTGATTAGAGTGAGATACAACTCCCAGTGCTAAGGCCTTTTTTGGTATCTCTACTCTTATTGTGACAGATCCATAAAAAAGAAAGGCTAAAGCTCTTATTTTCACAAGCCCAAAAATGGGGCCTTTTATTTGAAGAGGAGTTGCCTCTACTTCTCTAAAGCGGATAGAGAATTGTGTCTCAAACACTCTTATTTTCCAAACCTCTACCTGCATTAGATATTTAGACAAATAGAGGTGCCAAACATTGGCTTAGAGGAGAAAACGACATTTTGAGCGGTTTGGAATCCGCTATAGTTGTCATCATGTCCATCTTGTGTCAACTATGTTGGGGTCAACTATGTGAATTATGTCACTTTCTCATTTGGATGCATTTTAGTGAGCCCTATCATTTTGATATTTCAGGTGCCTTAACAAAGTTTTCAAAAATTAAATCTCCAAAAATATTGGAGTATTTTCAAATTTTAGAATTTTTGCTCAGATACTATTAGAAAATTATTATTTTTAAATAATTAGTAATGAATAAATAAATATAAAATTTTATTGGTTGACTATTGCTTGAAAGAAAATCCTGGCTCTGCCATTGAGAGTAAGATCTTGTTTGGAAAGTTTGATCTGTTTGAAAAAAGAGCCGAGTCAAATAGATTTGTTTAAAATAAAGTTGTTTTAATTATACTCTTCTACAAATAGATTATTTGATATGTCAAATTCAATTAAAAAAAGAGAACTTGACAGATGGTAAAAGTTATGCCGATGAGAAAGATGAGACACCCAGTGGTAAGGGTTTATCATCCCACATAGCTGCTACATAGGAATCGATTCCTGGGTGGATAAGTTGTCCCAAAGGTATTGTTACTAACCTAATCTTAGGCAAACTTGCCATATTAAGTAGTACAAGAAAACTTGTCATTTCGTAAAATTATATGGGCAAAGTTGTAGAAAGAAAGAAAAAAATCAGAAGTTGTTTGATTGCTTTAGATATCAAGGTATGATTGAAAGAGTTACCTTATTGTTATTTTTTGAAAAGGCAGCACACGATCTTAAAGTTGATTAAATCGTAGATTCACTTGAAACTTTTTCAAACAGTCTAAACCAAACATCTATTAGAATCAGGGAGACTTGCCAAAAAGCCACTAATATTTTCTTCTTTGGAATTGGTTTTACAGGGATTGCTATTGCTCCTCTGTGCTTTATGCCCTCAAGATGTGTCCAAGGTTCGTGTGGGAAAGCTCACGCCATACGCAATAGAGACACTGAGACATATAAGGGATTTCCTTGGTGTCAAGTTCATTATCAAGCCAGATCCATCGACGAATACTGTCTTACTCAAATGCGTAGGATGTGGGTTGAAGAATCTATCAAGAAAGATTTCATGATAGTATGTTTTCGCACACACTATTGACAGATGGTTGGTCTATCATGTTGAAATCAATTCAAATTATCCACCTGTTCACCATCAAACTAATGATTCGGCACTTTTATGATCTGAAATTATTCATGATTATAGTGGGTGATTCAACATGAGTCCTCCACGGGTGTTTTTCTTTACTGAATGTGGGCCCATTCTTGTGATTAATTCATACCATCCATTTTGATCGACAGTTATTGGATGGATTGTACGATAAGAGTATTTCTATAGTTGCATAGATGAAGTTCGCATGGTGGTCTAAATTAAAGGTAGGACCTGTTGTGAATTATGATTGATCTCGACCTCTATCTTGGTCACCATTGATAAAATGGTTAGCTTGTTTGATGAAAGTAATTTTTGAGTGAAAAAATGGTCAATGAACCTCTTTAGAGATGATTTTAAAGTGACAAGTTTGATCATCATTTATCTTTTCCTGTTGGGTGAGTTAGCAGGATTGTCATGTTTGACATGATATATGTTGAATTTTGGGACGCGAGCATTTTATTATTGTGATTGATTTATGGGAAGATTTAATTTTATTTTGTGGATTGGATGGTTAGAATCAATGACTTGATGTTATTCTCAAGTGGAAATGATAATTATATGATAAGATCACTCATGATTGATAGTCCATTTCAATGGTTTCTTAGATGAATATTCCTCCAGTGCTGGAGACTTGCACAGATATATCCCTTTGGGTCAAATTGGTATTTGATTTGCAGAAGGCAATGATTAATTCGTGAATTACTTAATACTCACATGACCATGATACCAAACACTTCATTTATGGTTGAAATATTTGATCCAACTGTAAGGAATTCGGCGAAGTGGGCCCCACAGTGGATCTCTTTTAGGGCTACACGGCTCTTTGTCCACCATTTCCAAAATTTTAAAAATGAGGGTCTAACCAAATCATGGATTGTGTGCAAGACCTAGACTTTTATTATTATTATTATTATTATTATTACTAGTGTGAAAGGCACGTGCCTGGCCGAAAAAGAAAATAAAAAATATATTCTAATATAAATGTAATATTTGCGCATATAAAATAAATTTAATTGAAAGAGAAATGCATACCTCTATAAGATTTGAAAAGATTTGAGAGGTTTCAAAGTCTCATTAAGATATTTTGCATGGCACCAAGTAGGCTCCACTATATATATATTTCTATATTTATATTGCAAATGGATGGTTGAAACAAAATATTAGGATCCGTAATTTTTGATTTAGGACTTCAATAGAGAGATTTTAATTGAGAGATTTTAGAAATTAGATAGTGGAGAGATTTTATGAAAGATTTCTTTTAGGGTGAAATCTTAAAGAGGCTATCCGGCAATTAGAGAGAAATTATGGGAGATTTTAATTGAGGGATTTAGGGAAGATTAGAAGGGTAATTTTGAAATGTAGAATTTTAGGATGCACCACGTGTCGCTCTTTCAAGAATATTTCTTGTGACACTTACCATACGGACAATCATAAACCGAATAATATCCCCAGAACAATCCAAAAATATATATATTTACCCTAGAGCTATTCGATCTGTAGCTGCGATATCCTTCGAATGTAGAATATCCCACAATCACTTGAACAATCTGTGTATATATATATTTTTTCCTTTACTGTGGGACCACCAAACCACCATCCAAACCATTAAATAGCTGTATTTGTGTAAGAACTACCATCGTACTAAATTTGAACCGTTGATCTATCACGGTTATCGAGAAACTTGTAAATAAGTCATATTTTTTTGTAAGTTTCTCGATAACCGTAATAGATCAACTGTTCAAATTTAGTGTGATATTAGTTTTTACACTCATACAGTTATCCAACGGTTTGGATGGTGGTTTGATGATCCCACAGTCAATAAAAAATAGAAAAAAATGGACACTTTAAATCTTTTCATTTCTGATTTGGGATATCTTATATTTCTGGGATATCGCAGCATACGATATTTTACAAATCGAACTTACTGAACAAACAGCTGCACAGTAAATATACACTCTTCTGGAGCTATTTTCGGATTCATGACTGTCTGTACAGTAATTATCTCTTATTTCTTTCACGAGAGCCAACTGCCAGTCAAAACTACCAACGTGGACCTCAAAAGAATAGATCTGAAGACTTTTTGATGTATCATAGGTGATGGATAAGGTTAAATATCCGTATCAGAAGCCATGTGGGTGTGTATCAATCAATGTTACAGATGTATCATATCAGTATATTAGTCATATCTCCATCACTTTATTTTTAAGTAAAACAGTAAAATAAAAGTCCATATCTTTCAATCAAAGTTACGCTTGATATGTATCAGTATATTAGTCATATCTCCATCACTTTATTGTTAAGTAAAACAGTAAAATAAAAGTCCATATCTTTCACATCTGCATCATCAGTGGTACATGTGTACCTCCCATTTCAGATTCAAAACTCCAACGACTGATGGCAGTGGTGAGTGGTGGGGTCACATTCCTTACCTAAAAGCAGACATGTGATATGAATGGCTAAAAGCACACATGTGATATGAATGGTTGGTTTCCATCAAAACCAGAGCTATATGGCTGAATATATATATAATACTCTCCATTCCTTATCTTAGTTTGACCTAGGCAATAAACTTTTCATTCCAAATTTTTTCATATATATATATATATATATATATATTCTGTCAGAAGAATTTGGACATACAATTTTCAATTTTTGCATTTTCTTTATGCCCAATTTTGATTTTGAGGTATGACTTGTGTTTCTGATATCTATGGAGTTTTATTTTATTTCAATGATTTTAGTAAATGAATTAAAACCAAATGTTCCATATAAGAATTTTTTGTGTTCTAATTTTGATTATTGAGTTTTCAGTGGCAATACGTTTTATTTTTATATCATAAAAATAAAATAAAACTTACCACAAATCAAGCTAAAAAAGAGAGTAAAAGAGCGTATATCTATGATGTTAAAAATTACATAGAATTAACAGTGGAAGGACTCATACTTGCACAAAACTAAGTAGTCAATCTCTAAAATATAGAAATTCTAGAATGTTATATATTTTTTAGATTATATATATATATATATCACTTTATTATGAGAGATAAAGTGGGGGTCCTTACATCCATATCCAATGCCAACAACTTAAATGTGACAGCCCATCACCTTATCTCTCATAGGAGCATCTCCCATATATATATATATATATATATATTTTAATCTTATTTTCAACGTCACATAAATATGGGTAATAGAATATTAGATGCATAGCACCAATATGACTACTGCATAGATCTTCTTCGAAACTTAGATGAGATTCAATTAAGATATTCAAAACTCCGACGGATCACATTAGCGTGGAAATATTTAAAAAAAAGAAAATAGTCTATAATTAAAATTTGTTTGTGTAATGCTTAGAAGAGGAAACCGGAACTAGAATTTCAACGAAGGATTCCATTTTCCTCTCCACGTGAGAAAAGAAATTAAAAAAAAATCATTTTTTGAGAGAATCGGCTGCCTTGATTGACCCAAGTAGCATCGTTGAAAACTCTCTGCACAAAAATATGGTCATCAGTCAAAGATCCAAGGAGGGAAGCGAAACCAATCAGTTCTCCTTCACCATCATACATTCAAATAAAATATAGGAATGCTTCCATAGGAACAATTCCCATGGTAGAAGTGTAGGTGCCCTTTTTAGAGCAATCTATCCTGATCGATCCAACCCTTTACACCCACTCTCTTAAAAGTAAAGTGATAGGTCAAGGAGACACCCATTCGAATTTGGCTTATCTTTGAATCTAAATACAAAATTCGTAACCGTACGGGCCATGGATCAAGGGATCAGAAGGGTTTACCAAATTTGAAATCGGATCTTTTGATTTCTCACCTCCCTTGTGATTTTCTTAGCACCAGCATGGCCCACAAGGCCATTTCCATGGACTATCCGAGCAGAGCACTGCGCATTATTAAAGTGCACCATGTTCGCATGCTCAAATGTAACATGCAACATGTCCAAAATCCCATCCAGATGCATCCCAGCAGAGAAACGTCATAATATTATTTCATTCATTTGAGTGTTCGTTTGTGCAAGATGCCCTCCAGAGTCCAGATACATCACAGCAGAGAGAGAGAGAGAGCGAACCATCGTACCGTCCATTCTTTTTAATTTATTTTTTTCCTGTCTGCTGGTAATTTTGGTCATTACGGTGTTAGTCAGCCACAGCTCAAGATAGTGACTAGTTCTAACTTCCATAATATTTGTAGAGATGATGACAAAGTTACTGAGATGCCAATGGAACTGAATAACATATGGAAAATGGGGATTGATCTGGTGTTTAGACTCGTTTTGACTTAACATTCAAGTCTGTTATGTGACCCATTTGACATATAACATATAGGTTTATTCGATTTAGGCCTTATCCTAATACCATTTGGGTCTAATTATAAGCTGAAGGATTTTTAAGGTAATTTTGACCATAACTAACCATCACTTGTTTCCACTTTCCACTTTTATATAATTACTTCATTTCTAACCCAATCATAATCACAATTATGAGTATTTGAGGATAATTTTGCGTAATCTGAGTTTTTTTTCATAAATCAATAAATATATTTTTCAATTTTTGGTGAACAACTGAAGATATCTATGTTGTTGTGCTAGTATGTAGTTAAGAAGATTTTCTTTGTGACGGATTTTGATGGGCGTCTTTAATTTAGGAGGATTTACACCTAGTGGATATTCTACACCATTTACTGCATGGACTTTTATTAGGAGAAAATCTCGATACTTAATTATATTATAGATATTAGCATATTTAGATGAGAAGAAAAGACAAACGAATAGTGGTAAAAGAGAGTTTTCACAAATCAGATTTTGTACTAGTTTCTCTGCTTCTGTTCTTTCCTTTCTCTGTTCATTCAAATGCGTGTTGAGTGATCTTTGGCTAATAAGATCTTGAAAACCTACTTAGTCTAATACAAACGTCCCCGTGTAGGCCCTGGTCAGAGGCACTCGATCACGTCTCATGGGCGGTGGCTGCTTATGGAGATAACATACGCCACGTCGAGCTCCACCGATGTCAATGTGGCTTCAATGTCGAGCACAGGCACGAGCACAAGCAGGCAGGTGAAGGTGATTCCATTTCAACATCTCTCTTCCTCTCCTTCTTCTTCTTCTTCTTCTTCTTCGATCCCCTTCGGTGCCAAATGGCGCTCCAAGCTCAAGCGTATGACGTATACGGATTGGATGGAGCTACTCCTCCCCTGCTCCCGTTGGATTCGCACCTACAAATGGAGAGAATACCTCCAGGTCGATCTCATGGCAGGTGTCACCGTCGGAATTATGCTCGTCCCTCAGGTCCCTTTCTCTCTCCTCATTTCATGATTATACGATAGCGATTTTGATATTTTGGTTTTGATTGATTTTTTTTTAAATTTCCGAATTCGATTTCGACTTCGTTGTTCTTGGATTTTAGGAATTGTTTTGAGATTCTGTTTGTGATTCTTGAACTTTGCGATTGGATTCAATTGTGGATTTTTGCTTAGGGTTTAAGTGATTTATTGGTTGTTGGATCTCTCGGAAGTGGAACGCTAGTGAGGGAAGTGATTAGGTAGGTAAGGATGAAAGAATCGTATATATATGCGAGTGAAGTGGCATTGGAGGATTAACTGACTGTAGAAAGAATCGAAAGTAATGGGAGTGTGATCTTACATCTTTGCTACGTTTTGTAATTGAAGGAAGGTAGCTCCTTCAGTTCCATGTACTGAAAATTTCCCGATTTGAGTGAGAATGGGTGTGTTTGGGACTTACTGATACTATGTAAAAGGGTTTCTTGAGAAAAAGCTGTCATCATGCATGCCATGTAAAGGCTAACAGTTAAAACCATGTCTTTCTATCTACTGCACATGCTGAATGAGAATTGAGCCCCATAGTGCACTGCACAATCTTTTTTTGTTTGTTTGCTTGTCTTGTGGGACTGCCTGAGTTGGTGCTCTGGCTTCCTGTTGTATGTGTGCGCCCTTGTAGTGTGGTTTGGGTTGGGACCATTTTTGAAGTAGGCCCTTCCATGGATGGGGCCTGCCAAAGTTGCAGTAGCCAATGACGCTCTTCATTGGGCGGAAGTCTGTTGATGGAACACTTAGGACTGACTACCTTGGTAGTGAATTGTTGCTTCTGTGGACCAATCCAAGGCAGGCCTACTCAATGAACATGCCCAGTTCTAGGCACCGAACAGAAGAAGATCCAAGTGTTTGATACCTGTAAAAAAATGGATGGCTAAATCAGAATGATCAGCTGGGCGTATTTATTGTGTCAATAGATTGGGAAATTATGACATGTTGCATGTTTGTGGAGCCTCATGGTCCAATTAGATGCAAGGAAAGTCTGTAGCTTAGTCATCTACCAAACATTAAATCTAGTAGACCACACAGGAAGTTCAATCTAAGACCATCAAATGGATGTTTTCCTTCCTTTATGTATAGACAATCCATTCGACGACCTTAGATTGGATGCCTAGCGACATCTATTGGATTTGGTTTTTGTAAAACCTTGTTTGTTAGGGATGCACAGGCCCACAAACATGCCATGCTTCTTGTTCTTTATTCTTCCGCAAGGAAGTCTCTAGCATTTGGCGGAGAGTCAAAATCGTATTCCTCAAGCAAAAGTCCATAGATTGTATGCAAGATTGCCTTTGCTTCCACAATCTTATTGTTGCAGCCCATTCTAAGGCGGACTTCATTGGATTAAGATTTCTAATCACCATATCTTGTGTTCCATTTGTCATGAATGCTGGATTTTATTTCATTGTATATTTGTTCTATGCGGAAACAAGTTTGTAATCATTGTAGTTGAATTTGACTTGTGAATGATCAGTCGATGTCGTACGCAAAGTTAGCTGGTCTTCATCCAATTTATGGGCTTTGTGAGTAATGTTCTCTTCCTTTATGATTTCTTTCATTTCATTTTTCTTGTTTGTTTCTGAACTACTAATTGATAAACATCACCGCATTGTTTTAACAAATGCAGACTCTGGTTTTGTTCCAATATTCATGTATGCTATATTTGGATCATCACGTCAACTTGCAATTGGTCCCGTGGCATTGGTTTCTCTTTTGGTTTCCAATGTGTTGGGCAGCATTGTTGATTCTTCAGATGTCTTGTACACGGAGCTTGCAATCTTATTGGCACTTATGGTGGGGATTTTGGAATGTACCATGGGGCTGTTGAGGTATGAATATGAACCTATTTTCTTTTTAATTTTGGTATATGATATTGGATAGCTATAATTGTATAAAAACTTGCAATTCAATGAATTTGGTGTTTAGATACTGTTGAACTACAACAAAAATTGCGCATAACCTGCTTGCTTCCTTCTGCTGCTGTATATATAATTATACAAATTTTATATTTTAATTACATGCTAAATCACTTGTTTCTATCACTGTGTACTATAATGGTTGGTTTTCTTCAGTGGATTTTCACCTACAAGACTTTTGTTTTTGTTCATAACCTAGGCTACCCAGGTACTATAATATGCCAATATCTATATCATGCCAGGTACTATAATATGCCAAGTCTCTATATCATGCCGGTATGATATAGATATTGGCATTTGATATTGTCTGGATACTTGTGGGAGGATAGCAGGATGCTGTAACAGCAATTGCCGGGGTACAGTTCAATAAGATCTTGTTGCTTTACTGCCACTAATTTTATGAATGGCTAAGATTTTTTTTTTATATATTTCTTGTTATCAATATAATGTAGGATCGTTACTGTTTTTGTTCCCGTTAAAAATCATACTATAAAAGCACTGTAAAATGCAAATGTTGTAAATTCTTTAGGGCCATTTTGCCTATTCTATATTTGAATTACTAGAAGTTGACTGCGAAGTGAGTTCTAATGAAGGAGTATTAAGGGGGTGAGGAGTGAAGGATAAAAGAAGTAGATGCTCACTCTCCTAGGATGTGATATACTCGGGTGATGGCTGGGTAATCTTTCCTTTAAAAGGTGAGACTGTTTTGTGGGCGTTTGTGTATGTTCTTCATTCCCTCAATTTTACCCTCTTCGATGTGAAGGCAACGATTAGAATGTCCTGGTAATTTAGTACACAACAAATAAATGGGGCCTCAAATATTATGGTTCTTCTAAAATTTAGCATTTTGTAGATACTTGGTCTAACAAGAAAAAAGAAAAATAATAAAAATAAACTGGTAACACTCAAGTTTATGTTTCTATAAAAAGATTAAAACTAAAGAGAAATGATCCAGTGTTTCCTTTTCCAACTTTTTGATTTTGTGGACTGTCGGTTCCATCTTTTATCATAGATGCAAACAATTAGATCCCATCCTTCTCTATTTTATAGGTATGGGGGCTCTAATATCATTCTGATCGGAGTGATAATTCATTGCTGGGTTAAACATGCATGAAAGGGTGTTTCATTTCGAATGGAAATAATCATGCATTTTGTCTTGATTCAATCCAACGGTGGACATTGTCAGATCATGTGCTTTTCATATCTGTTGCTCATCAGTGCTTGAGTCTAAGATCCAATGGTTTGTCTTAATGAAAGTTGGGCTCCACAGTTCAAAATTCAAATTGTTGGAAGGGGATACTTGGTATTATCCTTATACCCTGGATCGTTTCATAAACAGGTGAAAGGAGATTGGCATGTTGCATTGAGTGTATCTTTAAGTGCTCTCCATTTTAATAGATGCGGTCTCCTAGTTTCTATCTGTATTTGGGTGTCATGCCTCATACATGATTATTTACTGATCAAGTGGTTATAAAGTGTAGCTGATGGTTATCTTCTCTGAGAGGAAATTATGTATATGGACTGCTCTTGCTGATTTAATTAAGCCCTTGGCTTGCATATTTCTCATTTCACTAGCTTATGCTTTGAACTGCCCATTGAATCTGGAGCCTTTCTTCATTGTAGGCTTGGATGGCTTCTTCGGTTCATTAGTCACTCTGTAATTTCTGGATTCACTACTTCTTCAGCCATTGTAATTGCCTTATCTCAAGCCAAATACTTCTTGGGATATAGTATAGTACGCAGCAGCAAAATTATTCCACTTATTAAGAGTATAGTTGCTGGAGCTTCTAAGGTATGCTATGGCATGGCCAAATTGTTGTTTCTCTTTATAACTTATTGATCGCGGCTCCAAGTGTAGAGCTTCGATTGTAGTAATAAAACTGATGAGACCAGGTCGATCCACAGGGAGCTTTAAAAATAAGGCTTTCCAACTTTATCACCTGCCCTAAATAAAATCTAATTTTAGCCTAAAATCTAGAAAAATATATTCATCATTCCTACTTTAAATTAAAATTAAATACATTTCCAAAAATAAAAATTCCTAAATCTAAAAACCTAATCTAAAATGAATCACAAGTTGCTACAAAAGAACACACAAATTAGAACATCAAATTAGAAACAATCCAAAAATAAAACTCACCAAAAATAAAACTAAGAAGCTAAATTAGAAAAATAAATAAATAAATAAATAAACCTAAGTTAGAAACCAATTTAATCAAAACATGCTCAACAAAGATTAGTAACAAATCAAATCACTCAAAAAGAAAACAACCTACTTTTTAAAATTAGCATGAAAACCTTGCTAAATTAGTTTCCTAAATTAGAAACTAGGTTAGGCAATTAGGGTTAATATATTTCCTAAGTTAGTGAACTGAGTTAATCAACTCCCTAAAGTTAAGGACTTTCCAAATAAATAAAGATTTTCAAATCAAAGCATTAAGTCAATCATACCTTATGTTAGAGATGTTTCAATTTTGACCATCTAAACTTTTTAGAAGGTAAAATTACGAATCTTTCAAATTAAATTGTTGTTTATTTTAACCATAAAACATGTAGCCTATAGGCCCCATTGGTCCCAAATGCATGGATCATGATCCTAACAAGGCATAAGCATACTCATCATGTGCCCTTCTCCCTTCTGTTCAATCAGACTTCTTCATTTAGCCTTCAGCCAGAGGTATAAGTTCTAGTTGGCCTCCATTGAAAAGCCAACCTGCCAATCCTCTCTTCTATGCATGTAAAAAAGAAAAAAAAACACCCTAACATATTTTGCTTTCAGAATCCCCAATTGAATGGATGATGCTCTTGCATAAGGGTAGTTTTCCGATTCGCTGGAATTTGAGCACGTATTAATTAAAATGAAATTGGTTTACATGTATAGTTATTTTGTACTAATTTCTAATTAAACTAGGATGTGGCAACATCAAACACTTCCTGAGAAGATTTCAAGATCATACCTATAGTCATACTGTTCATTGTTTTCTTGACTCTTAATTCTGTAGCTCTGACTCTTCATCTTTATCTGATAGAGCCTCATTTTTATATCGAATTGCTTATTCTGTTAGTTTGAATTGTCCTAAAGTTCTTTTATCCTTATAATGTGGAAATTCCTTTTCTTTTCTTTTGCAATCTAGTAAATTGGTTTCTCTATTGTAGTTCTCATGGCCTCCCTTTGTAATGGGATCGATCATTCTTGCGATTCTTCTGGTCATGAAGCACTTGGTAAGAACCTATAAACCTTGAATGCACTTTCTTTAAAGGATTAATTTTTTTTTTGATGGTTTTATTCCTCTAAATGTGGTAGGGTAAATCAAAGAAGCATTTACGGTTCCTACGAGCGGCAGGCCCTCTTACAGCAGTCATACTGGGTACAACTTTTGTGAAAATCTTTCATCCATCTTCAATTACTGTGGTGAGAATTCTCTGCATTTAATATACAAATATTTGGGTGCAGTAGATAATTGTTTGATATGGTTGAGTTTTGACTACTTGCTAATCTTGTCTGCTTCTTAAAGATATTGTCATTCATCTTGTTCTTCTAAACTACCTGTAATTTTGTAGGATTAAGATGTAGTTTATGGAGTTTGCTTTCATTTTACTTGCCTGTAAAGTCTCTGCATAGATCCTTCAAATCCTCAGCATGACTGGCATGTACAGATATCATAATATGCTTTATCGTATTATAGATGGTACAAATTTTATATGTACATGTCATCAGCTGTTTTCTTATGCAAATGTCATCCGTTGCTTGACACAGTCACCTTTCACTAGTTTAATGATTATTGATAAAGCATATGTGGATGTCATGGTACTGACTTGAAATTCATTTGGATATAACTTTATTCCATTAGCACAAATTTGTTTCTTTCATGATTACAATATAACACAAGCTATTTCATTCAGTCTTCTCCTATTCTGTTGAAAACTATGATCTTATGTTGCATTTAGGTAGGAGACATTCCTCAAGGCCTTCCAAAGTTTTCAGTTCCAACAAATTTTGGGCATGTCACCTCATTGATTCCAACAGCACTACTCATTACTGGTGTTGCTATATTGGTAAACACATTTTATTCATAATTTTTTTTCAAGTTTTCATATTTAATCATCCAACATCTGGTAAAATCATTTTTAATTTCAGGAGTCTGTCGGCATTGCTAAAGCATTAGCAGCAAAGAACGGATACGAGTTGGATTCAAATCAAGAGGTAAGTGTCCGAACTCAGAGGAACAATACAATCTACTCTACGCTTGGCAACAATGTGTTGGATTTCTTGTATTATCAATATTTATGGTCTTTTGAGTGAAGTTCTTTGTTTGAAATAATTCCCAGTCATGCAAAACTATTTAACTTCTATCTTTTTTTCCATTTCTATTGTTATAATGCATTCCAATTAATAAAAGATAAAAGGAGAAAACCACACTGGGGCCACAAGGGACTTACCTGCCCCCCTGGGTCCGTAGGGATTAGTCTGGCCTAAAGGGCTAGGATACCCTCCAATATAAAAAAAAAAGAGGAGAAAAGGGGCATCATGTTCAAAGAAACTGACAGGACAGTGAGAAATCTAAAATGGTGTCTTAGCAACGCTCTTGGATGGCAAGATTGTTGGTATCTTGTTTACTTATAATGGGGTTTGCTCTTGGATGTGTGCATCAAAGGACCATTCATCATAGTTCTCACTTAAATAGATTTTGTGAGCCCACCTGGATGAGTGCCAATATGCAGGATGGGTCTAGTTTCAGCCCTACCCGGTATATGAAAGTCAAATAGTTTCAGCCCACCTGGGTTGTGAAATGGGACATGCAAAAAGTGTACAGTTTATGAAAGTCAAATTCCCATGCTCAAAATTACAACCCTAGAATGATTAGATGGGGTAAATGCTTTATTCAGTATTGTGTATCATACACATCCTCCCCACCACCCATGTATTGGCACTGATTTAGTAGCCCAAAAAATTTATTGTACCATTTTTTTCATCACACTAGGTCAAGACTCCGTGGGTATATGTAAGGCAATGAACATATACATACCATTCACATGCCTACTGTGTGCGCCTCCTTGTGGAGTCCAGCTGGATGCATGACAAAAATGTGAGGTAGGGGCATTGAAAGGTCATATTTTGGATTAGGACTGGGAAAAAAAATCCAAGGCCCCTTAAAGTTCAATGGTTTTTCAGGAACATTTTCTTTTAATGGTTAAATAGACTTTTGGTTGCTTGGATATCGAACACAGGTGCAAGCCAATTCATAGGGGCATAGTGAAAGTGATCCTAAGTAGACCAAGCTTGCTCCATTCTTGTGGAGTAAAGGTGGTTGTTCTCTCTGTTGATATCATGCCTCTAATTCCTTGATCCATGCCCTACAAGTTTAATGCCTTTATATTAAAGAAAAAAAATTGACCCTCAATCCAACGGTCTAGTCCATTCAGTGGGTGCAAACCTCGGGGCCGGGTGACTATTAGGGGGCATCCTGTGTGTTTGAATGGTTCGCATGGATCATAAGGTGGGCAGTTGGAAGTTGTCACCATAATTTAGTGAGAGGAGTTCTCATACGAAGATTTGCTGTGTGTGCGTGGGATGGCGTGGTGTGTGCGTGTACATGTGGCTTGCATGAGAGGCAACTCTTTTTACCACCACGTGGGACCCCCCATGATCAATCCAAACCCCTCACAATACGAACCCTAATGAATTGACACTCACCCTAATTTGACATTAATCTAAATTATACTCACGGTTGGATTGATTGAAATTCATGAAAAATGTTTCTTAACAACCATTGAACTTTTAAGGCCCTAAATCAATGGTTGTGATGATTTGATTGAGATGATTTTTGTCCTAAATTGTATCCACAATGAGACCTTTCCATCACACGATCCTCCCATGATTGGCATTTTATCCAAATGGTTCTCACAAGGAGCTTATATTTTTACCTCTCACGCAAATATAACGTGTGGAGTAAAGGCACTTATTTGACGCTGGGACCACACTCTCCCGTGGACGCCTCTCACAGCTTGTGTGAGAGACAAAACTCAAAGTCCCTTGTGGTGGCCACTTGGTTGCACGCCAATCATAGGAGGATAGTGTGATTGAAAGGTCTCATTCTAGATATGATTTAGGGCAAATGTCATCTTAATCAAATCATCTCAGCCATTGATTTATGCGCCTTAAAAGTTTAACGGTTTCTTAAGTTACACTTTTTTTTTTTTTTTTTTTGTGTGAAACTCGATCCAACGATGACTATATTTCGGATTAGTGTCAAATTAGAGTGAATTCCAATTGATGGGAGGTTAGTGAGTGTGTGGGGTTGGATTGATTGAGCAAGGTCCCATGTGGTGGCCTTAAAAACATAGCGGTTTCTTAAGTTACGCTTTTTTGCAAAATTCAATCCACTGATGAGTATAATTTGGGTTATTGTCAAATTAGGGTGAATGCCAATTCATGGGAGTTGAGTGAGTATGTGGGGGTTGGATTGCTCAAGACGGGTTCAGTGTGGTGGTAAAAATGTTCTCTCTGATGAGAGGATTTTCCATTTATGTGTCCTATGTATATATATTTGACACCATTTTAAAAACAAAAGATAGATTTACACTTGCTGAAGAAATTTACCGTATAGGTCTTCAATCCAATGGGAGCAAGGTCAACCAAGGAAGGACAAAAGTGCAGAAATTGGAACCTTTATTCAATTTAATATGAAAATACCCAATATTTTAAATGGTAGACCCTTTCAACAGCATATACACACAACTTAAAACACTAAAAACATACCCCCTAACTAAATCTCGGCCATCCATCAAGACATCAGATCATAACAAAATCCTAATTGAAAGAATCCTATTTACATTAAAAGAAGGAACAAACTATTAAGGCAAACATCGAAAGTCCCAAAGAAACAATGAGCAGCTCTGTTTTCAGGCGACTTACTTTTTTGGTTTAATGGGCCTCATGTGAGGACTAGTGGGGCCAACTGGCTGCTGAAACTTGTACACCAGGTCTGGGTGAGTCGGTGACCATGTAGATTGCTGCCTCTTGTGGGCTAGGCCTGTTTAGGGGCCGAATCCTGCTTATCTGCGGCCCAATTCTGTAGGATTGCTGGGCCTATTTTGTGCTTGATTGGATACTTGGACTGATCTAAATGGCCTATTTCTGACCTTTTTTGTTCCTATAATTAAATCAGTACATTTTGACTTTGAATTGGAGCCATCAGGATTGTCCGTTTTTTGTTTTGACCTCATCCATTTGATCGGCCCCCGCCCCCCACAAAAAAAATAAAAATAAAAAATAAAAAAATAAAAAATAAATACCATTGGATTGATTCAATTTTTCTGAATATGATAGGGCCTGTTCTTAAGATACGATCTCCTAAAATCTGGCCATGTGCTCCTGCGTCAATATAAATATATATATATATAGGGGCCAGCTCTCCTAAGCTCAAGCTTATGATAAGGTAAGCTCAAGTGTGTGGTGGGGCCCACCTGGGGACCACATGGGGATGAGGGTTGGGGGCATTTCAAGGACTCCCTTAGATCTTCGTCTCTGCAAAAAATCAGCCCCAACCATGATTTCTATCATCTCCATATGGGCCCAAAAGTTTAATGGTTTATAGTCCATTCGGATCGATACATAGTTGATCCAACAGTCTAGTAAATTCGGATATGACCGAAAGTTGGTGGACATGTGCAATTTAGAAAGGTCATATGTTTGGTTCATTTGGATGGACCAAAGGTGGGCCCCACAAGCATGAGCTTACGAGATTTTATCCTAAGCCTGAGCTTAGGAGAGCCTTATATATATACTATGTTTTGCTAAGAGATACCTCGTACGGACTTGCATGAGTGGTAACCTTTTTACCACTGCGTGTGCCACCCGATGACAATTCCCACCCCCGCACACTTACTAACTCCCAATGAATTAACATTCACCCTAGTTTGGCACTAATATGAATCATAATCACTGTTGGATTATATTTTATTAAAAAATGTAACTTAAGAAACCCCCACCACCACCATCATCATAATAGCCTTGTCCCAACTATGTTGGGGTCGGCTACATTAATTCTGTTTCTCCATTTCGATCTATCCTGAGCCAAATCTTTAGATAAGTTGCATGCCTTTAGATCTATTTTTACTACCTCTATCCACGTCCTCTTTAATCTACCCCTTCCCCTTGGTGGCTAACAACCTACATACCCGAACTTTTCCTGCCGGTGCCGGCTTGTGTTGTACAAACCCAAACCATCTCAAATGGGTTTCTCTAATTTTATCCCCTATTGATGCTACCACTAAATGCTCTAGAACTAATTTTAGCATTCCTAATTTTACCACACATCCACCTTAAGATTCTCATCTTTGCTACGTCTATAATTGAAGAAACCATTGGTATTTAATCTGATGGTGATTATCATTCAGATTAGGGCTAAATTAGGGTGAGTACTGAGTGCTAATTCATAGGGGGTTAGTGAATATGAAGGGGGTGGATTTGTCATATGGTGTCCCACGTGGTGGTAAAAAGGTTACCTTTCATGCAAGTCCATGAAAGGTACCTCTTAGCAGAATATTACGATATATATATATATATATGAGAGAGAGAGAGAGAGAGAGAGAGAGAGAGAGAGAGAGAGAGAGAGAGAGAGAGAGCAGCTCCCATATTGTCTTCCCTTACCTGTAGCATACGGGCTAATCAGGTGCGTCTGTTTATGGATTAGATCCAATGGCTTGGGGCTGGCATATAAAGAGGAAATAAGAATTCAGTCTAGCTCCAAGAACCTTGAACACTGTGAAATGGCATCTAAAATGACTAGTAATAGATTGAAAATTTGGTTCAGACTAACATTATGATTTTCTTCTTCCCTGCGATTTAGGTTTATGTTTTTCCTTTCTTGTTATTCTCTATTATTTTTCTCTCATCTTTTATCTTCCACTTCTTTTTCATCATTATATTTTCTTTATTTTTCTCCTATTAGGCAGTAGGGTTGTGGGGCCCCACTTCCCTGCTGCTCAACATTAGAACCTAGGAAGAGCACAGCTAGCAATTGGATTTGCTTTTCATAGTACAATATTTGAAATATTTGTTTCCTCATATGTTGCCAGGAAGATTAATACCACTCTTCTAGATATTTTTTGCAGTTATTTGGTCTTGGTGTGGCAAATATTTGTGGGTCGTTCTTCTCTTCATACCCTACAACAGGTAAACCCCTCTTGATTAGTGTAGCTGCCAAATGCCAATTATTTGTTTATGTATTTATTTTTGATTGGTTATGTGACCTGAACTCACAACCTAAAGGTTCTAATAGTGAGCACCTTCTGCCGTCCCTCGGGCTCTTGTCATTGTAGTTGCCAATTATGTCTTAATGGATGTTTTGGTTTTCTTGGGGTAATGGAATGTTTCTGCATTTTAGTTGTTTTCTGTGGGACATTTCAGTAAATCACGACAAATATAGATTTAAGAGCTATAAAAGATGAGAAGGAAAACTATTGCATAACTTCTTTTTGAATGATAAAACTAAAAAAAAAAAAAAAAAAAACCAATTACATAATGCTGGCAAGAGTTTCGTCCATGCACCCTAAACTTTAGTCCGGGTCTGGCCTGTTGTTGGGCTCATCAGACAATCCAGATCTGGTATCATCAGATTCAAGCTCAGGTGGATCCTCTCTAAGTATGGAACTCCAGGTCAAATGGAATTAGAAGGATATTTTACCAGTTATGGTATTAGAATGGGAGGTTTTGACCAACCTGCCCAGGAACGAAGTGGACTTAATAATTAAGCTTGTAGGCATACATGCATTGCTCGTTGCACTTTAGTCCTTGAAATACATTGTGCGAATTCATTGACTGTCTAGCACTATGTATTATGGATGTTGGGTTTAGAAAAGTGGCCCAGATCTAATTTAGAAAGGTAATGTTTTGATATCATTATCATGCAGGTTCCTTTTCTAGGTCAGCAGTAAATCATGAAAGTGGAGCAAAAACTGGTTTGTCCGGACTTACCATGGGAATCATAATGGGATGTGCTCTTTTATTTATGACTCCATTATTTACAGATATACCTCAGGTACGCATTTTGTGACAATTATTATTTTTTAGCTCATTCAGAGGAATCATAATGGAATTTGCTCTTTTATTCATGAATGATACCATTATTTGAACAAGCTCTTTTATTATTGACACCATTATCTGAACAAGTACCTGAGGTACAAATTTTGTGACAATTATTTGTTTAGATCTTTCATTAGGGGGTTATCCCCTATTCCATTCTAGAGCTTTGCCAGTATGCTCTTGTGAAAACTTTGACTCGGAAATGCATTGGTTTGACCTGAAATTTGAAACAAGACTCATCATTGAGTCTAGTATCTTCTTATAAAATTTCAGTTCATTTAATGTACCAGTTTTTTGAAATGGGGGATAAAAAAAATATAGTTTTGACTTTCTAAAGCTTGAACTTTGCATATATTTTACCTTTCAAAAAAAAAAAAAAAAACTTTGCATATATTTTCCAAACCTATTGATTCAAAGCCCTTTGTTCTTATCCAAAATCTGTTTGGGTCTGTAAAAAGTTGATATCTTTTAGGTAAAAGAATGACCAAAGCCCTTTGATGCAAATGTAAAGAGGTTTTTGTATAAAATGTTCAGAAGTTCAGATTGCATGGTTTTGGTTACTGTTTGTCATGAGATCAAGCATATATCCATTCATGTCCTAAATGTGTGATTTTAGGCAGTACGGAGCTCTCTGATGTCTTGTATGTGTTTGAAACTTAACGTTTGGTTCCTATGGGTGTTTAGTGTAAGATAAAGTGGTGCATCTCACATGTGATACAGTAAGATGCTCACATAAGGTGTCAAAATGGAGTCTCCCACATGCCTATGTTGACCAATGCGGACTCACAATAGTATGCAGGAAAAAAAGGGGAATGGATAGCCATTTACATTTCTCTTAAAAGGATTTTGTACCATTATAATTTGCAGAAATAAGATTCATTCTAAAGCCTCAGTAGACACAACTTAGTAAAAGTTGGTGCAAACATGCGAAATATAGAAATGAAGTAGAATTCCATGCACCATCTAACAACCATCTTGTAGTGTGTGTGTGTGTGTATATATATATATATTTAAAATGGTTTTATGTACGTTATCTTAGTCTATTCCATACACCATCTAACAACCATCTGTAGTACATTTAAAAAAAAAGAAAATATGTATTTTATTTTTAATCTATCTTCCTGGACTTAGCTCGCACATTTTTTTCCGTCTTTTTTTCACTTTTGCACTGTCATTATTGACAATGCCATGACTTTAATTTTTTTTACCCTTTGCAGTGTGCTTTGGCAGCCATTGTGATCTCTGCAGTGATGGGCTTGGTGAGTGTTACCTGAATGCTGAAGTAAAATATTCTCTAATTTTTCTCGTAATAAATTCGTTTCATTGACTAAGCAAATGCAAAAGAAAGAATAAAAAAAAAACAAAAAAGCCATATATCATAAGAGATGCTTATGTATCCGCAGTGTACCCCACACCCCTAAAAATCTGATTTTATCCAAAAAGATATTTGTATCTATTTTATTTTATAGCCGACACGTTTTTAGAATTTATTAGTACATGAGTAGGTACAGTTGATCAACATTTCTAACGATTTTACTATTTGAGGTTCCCATACATTGTCAATAACTGGATGCCTGTACTCTGTTAATCATTTTTTTTTGTTATTGCGCTGTTTCTTTTCAAGTGGTGCATTAAATCTCTTTTAGCATATTATAGCAGTCAGTGGTCTTATCACTAATTCACTAATATCAGTCAGTGTTCTCATCACTAATTCACTACAGAATCTGTGAGTTCACTTCTTTCTTTGATTTCTCTCTTGTTTTCATCATTAAAGCATATGTTTAATGGATGCTTTCTAGTTAAAGACCATTCAAAAGAAAAACAAGTTTTTGGTTAAGATAGAAAAAAATAATGAAATTTCCAGTATTTATCAATGAGCCAACATATCTATTGACATTCAAGGAAGATCGATATTTAAACTCTACTTTCAACAAGATTTTTATTTCTCACTTTTTGATTGCAATTTAAACAAGGATCAGAGCTTGCAACAATTAATCACCAGATAGTTGGCTTGATTTTGGAAAGTTTAATGTTGTTATTTTGTTGTTCTTAACCTGTTTTTGCAGCTGATAATTAACTTATTGTTCATGTTATCAACATATATGAGTGGATGGGTAGAGACTTTATCGAGTAGATCTTTTGTAGATGGGTGGATGGGTTGATTAGTGGGTCCCATGTAGATGGCTGGATGGGTTAATCCAGTGGGTCTTATGATAGGCACTGTAGGTACGATTGATGGAAGGTTAGACATTTTATTTAGTGGGTGTCACGTAAATGGGTGGTTGAGTGGATGTGTATTAGTGGTCACATCTAAGGTAGGACAAATAGAATTCTCATCATAGTGGAACACATGTAGCATGGGACACCCCATGACAAATCCACCCCCCACACTCACTAACCTACAATGAATTACCTGTCACCCTAATTTGGCACTAATCTAAATAATAATCGCCATGAGATTAAATTTCATGAAAAGTATAACCTTGGAAACCGTCACCATACACTCTGAATTGCACCGATCCCAAGGGTTTGGCATGCATCTGAATGGACTGAACTATTGGATCGACTATGCACTTGATTTGGACCGTGATCAAGGGCCCCACGTGATCATCCAAGCCTCTGTCACCGTACACAGGCAGATAGATGGGAGGAGAGATCTTTCGATTTCCCCCCGGTCCCATCCCTAGGTGGCCCCATAGCCAGATGCGCACAAGCATCAAGTGTGCAATGCGCGCATTGGATTGCTATTTTATATACACACACATACATAAAGGGGGATATTCATGTGCATCCATCCCTCACCATATGGTGAATGGTGAGAGACAAACTTGATAGAGCCCACCTAAGGCCCCACTGATCATGGGACTTACGGGGGGATGAAAAGAGTCATCTTGGATGGGCCCGTATATCAAGTTTGGGGTCAATTCCAAGTCTCTAACCCTTTCATCTGTGGCCCACAAATTTAACAACTTTATATTAAAGAAAAAACTTGACCTTCGATCCAACGGTCCAATCCCTTCGGATTAGTGAGAACTCAATTGATCCCTTATAATTCAAGGGGTCCAATGTGTGTGGATAGTTCAGATGGATCATAAAGTAGGCCCCACTATGTTGTCTCTCACCATAATATGGCGAGGGATAGATGCACATGAATATTTCCCATATATATATTATATATGGGAGATGCTCCTATGAGAGCATCTCTCACCTTACTATGAGAGATAAAGGTGGGGGCCCTCACATTTAAGTTGTTGACATTGGATATGGATGTGAGGGCCCCCACCTTATCTCTCATAGTATGGTGAGAGATGCTCTCATAGGAGCACCTCCCTATATATATATATAAAATTTTCCCTACACCTTCTCCAGCTAAGAGGAAATGACAAAATTCCCCAAATTCATTGACCAAAATTCCAGACCCATTCCCAAAAAGTGTGGTTGTATCTTTTCCTTTTGCTATTCTAAATATATGCGCTTGAAGTAGTTGGGGGTGAATGCAAATGTGTAACTTTTTGTTTTGTTTTATTTTCCTTGAAGTTCTCCTACTATTAAGACCGCTTGGTGACATGAAATTATTAAAAGTGATAATAACACAAGATGGTTGATAGAGAATATACGAGCTTGGATAATATGTTTTTATGAACTAAGATTATGTGGTTTGTGTGTTGCATCCTCATGAACGTCTAGACATGATATTTTATATGTATAGTGCCAATACCATTTCTTGAAAAGCTCTATAACAGTGTTTATGGATGGGGTTTGGTTTGATGTTGGCATTGGCACTATACATATCAAGTAGCATTGCTACTTGAGATGTTCTTTTCCTCTTTAGAATTATAACAAGATAAAGAGTTATAAGAATGGGCCTGGCCTAGGAATAGGGAAAGGACCAGAATGTCTGTCTACTAGATGAGTCCTGAAAGCAGGGAGTTGGTGGGTAGGCTCATGTGCCCATCCATGCTTATTGTCAAGGATAACAGAAAGAAAGTTACAAAGAGGCCTTGAAATGGTTTTGAAAAGAACCTGGAGATGATTTCCCTGAATATGGGCATTTTAGTCCAAAATTGGTGTAATTGTAGCTGTGGGGAAATATTTAAAATTTGGGAAGGTAGAGGAAAAATCCATATCTAAAGGTAAGCTACAGGTCAAAACCTCATATACATATATATATATATATAATGGAAGATTTTCTCCTGTGCTATTGTGCTCTGCCTGCGATCCATTTGGATCGGTGATGTTGTCATAGCAGGTCCCGTGAGATTCAGGAGGGGGTCCCACCTTTGGGGACAGTTCGGGCTAGTGCTATGTCGGAGCATGGAACATGGTGCACTGGAGAAAATTTTCCATATATATATATATGTATGTATGTATGTATCTATGTAGCTATTTGTTTCTCTGTATATAAATATATACCTGTTGGATTGATTACTAATGGCATAACTTTGCAACTGGTATAAATATTTTCTTACCTTGTTAATAATTATTCTTTCAGGTGGATTATGGTGAAGCAATTTTCTTGTGGCGTGTAGATAAAAAAGATTTCCTTCTTTGGACCATTACTAGCATTACAACACTATTCCTTGGTATTGAGATTGGAGTTCTTGTTGGGGTAAGGTCTCAAACCATTTTGCTCGAGTGTGAAATCATATAAAGAACAACCATTCCTTTTCATTTGGGCCCTTTTCACCTTTTATTGAATCTTGCAGCTTTCCTTGGATTATTAGCATTGATGTCTATGTGTGCTTGTATATATAGGAAAATTTCTCCTATGAACTAGTTCGCAGGGGATGTTTGAGCTAGTTCTCTTTATAATATATGCAGAACTCTCAGGGGTTCCCACGTGCAACATTTTTTTTGCTGCTAAGGCTTCCAGTTCTTCATCTATGGCTTCTCCCCCAACAACTTGTTTCATAGCCTACATGTAATGGTTAAGTACTGACAGAGAATTCAAGGAGGCCAACCAGAATATGACGGGGAAACTATCTGTTATAAGGAGAGGAAGTCCTGGATGAGTGAAGTGGAGTTGGTCGATGGATGGACTCAGAAATGTTTACTTCAAAAGTTTCTGCCATACAGGAACTGTTTCAGCATCATTTCATGATCAACTTTTTTTTTTTTTTTTGTTTCTCCAGACCCCCTCCTTATTAGAAGAAGGTGGCTGGCACTAAAAGAAAACAGGTTGCAAAGACGTAGAAGATATATCAGAACTAGATACAGCCTATGGCGCAGCCCCGGATATGTGATCGAAGAATAGACCAATCTCCCGAGGGATCGATTGAATCTAATGATGGATTCCAGACCTATGGCACATTCAAAACCATAAAACACACCATAACTAAAGAAAATTCAGCAAATCTTTGATTAAATGGAAAAGGCTTAAGCAACTACAATGAAGGACTCAACTATATATAGAGTATTGTTTCTTAGAAACTAAGTCTTTTAATCATAATCAAACAATAAAATTAGAAATAGTTCCCTAATTGAACAAGAAAATAAAATAAAAAATAGGAAATTGCCACAGTAGCTCTCAGTCAATTGGGCTCGTGGACTGAACCCAATGGACCGGGTTGACATCTGGGTCAATCATGTGGGCCCAGTTGCTTTCTTAGGCCTGGTCCATACTTCATCACCCTACCTTTTCCTGTGGTCTTAGGTTGTACTATATTTGTAATATGCCTTAGAAGATATATTATCTTAGAGATCTAATTATAGGCTGATCGCATTGATGTTGACTCCCTTTATTAAGATGTTTGTCATAAGTTGCGTAAATCTCTTCTTGCTATCAATATGGGCCTTGACCACACATTGTAGTGCGTATGCAATCTCTGAAACTCTCTGTTATTGTTTTCTTTCAAGCTTATTCTTACACAGATTTAAGAACTTTTTCCTTAATTGGACACTCAGCCATGGAGACCATGGCTCCTAAATGCTTAGGTATGTAAGATCAAGAGTTTGTGTTAGGAGAGCAAGGAAAAATAGATATGGGATGGAAGAGGAGCCATATGGATAGAACATTAGAACCATAGTTACTTAATTTGTGGGTTGACTGATTCACTTTCGAATTCATAATTCGTAGTTCGACACTTACCTCAGTTCGAAAACTTGATGGGTGTCTATTTATACAGTTGGTTTTCTGTTTGATTAATTCGCAGTTTGAATTTGACAAGTTTGATATCACAATTTGAATATTTAATGCGGTGACGTTTTTAACAACTCACGTATTGATAGGTCCAACTAACATCCTCTTTTATGGAGATTTCTCTTTAGACTGGTTGCATGGGCTCACCTTTGAACCTAAACCTCCTAAAGACAAATGCCCTTGTATTAACTGAAATTTAACTTTGATAGCAACAAAAAAAAAAAAAAAAAAAAAAGGAATTTAGCTTCAATAATTGTGGGATCCATTATTTGACCAATCATGTTTTACACAATTAGCTTCATACATTGTGATTGTTAATCAAGTATAATAATTCTGATACTGCCTCCATGTTGATTTTTAGTGAAATATGAACCTATTCTAAGGGTTTTAATGGTAGTATCTTTGACCTGTTTGGATTTAGGAAGATGATATAAACAACTGGGTTGATATGTTAATTTTTTTACACGATCAATTTGATGGCCGCTTTTGATTAGATAGTTCATTTCATTTATATAGGGGAAAGCGCACTATGAATGAGATGGATCAAACAAAGGCGGACTGAATCAGACTATACAGACGGCATGGGAACTAAAGATCATTGTACAACCTATAACTTTTTCTTAAAGACTCATTCTAAAAGATGCTGTCCATTTTCTTCTTACAAGTGGCCACCTTATGTGGGGCCTACCTAGATGCATAACAACCAAGAGAGCATGAAGAAGGATACATTTTGACACTGATCAGGGGTGTGATTAATATCAATGTGATCAAATG
This sequence comes from Cinnamomum chago, assembly GCA_038049695.1. Classification (NCBI taxonomy): domain Eukaryota; kingdom Viridiplantae; phylum Streptophyta; class Magnoliopsida; order Laurales; family Lauraceae; genus Cinnamomum; species Cinnamomum chago. The sequence goes on from CP142452.1 coordinate 78,230,572, forward strand.
ATTTTAGCCCTTACTTTTACATCCTCAAAGTTTAATGAATGATATAATCCAACATGACGAATGTGGGGACTGATATCACTTATGCCTATTGCTAAGTCAAAGAGGGTAGATGTGTGAAGGGTAGGGTAGATCACAGGTGGGCCCTCTAGGAGGAAAAAAAAGAGGTTCCATGGTAAAGATAACTCATAGATGCAAAGGTGGTTCCACTTTTCTAGGCATTTAGTCTCCCAAAAGTGTCATTTGCTTGAGATTTCTTGGGTTATAATGATGTGGATCAATTTCCAAAAATTGACAAGGATCAAGAAAACCAATGATTAGATGCTTGTGATCGAGCCTACGGGACCTAGACACCCTTGTAAGTGGGCCAAATGATCCATTGGGCTGCAAATAGTACCTGTGAATAGTATTTGCAAAAAGGCAGCAGTTGCTCTTTATTTTATCCCTCTCCCTTGTGTCATGTGGATACTAAGGTGATTGAGAAGACTTTAAGGTCAGTATGTGGGTTGATTGTGCGTTGTTCCTTGCTTTGATTTAATTATGAATTTTCTGTTAATTGTCTATAACATCCCTATTTGCTTGATTTTGTTGGATTTTATTTATTTGGGCCCCACACAGTTCGATTGTGTCAAACTGAGACTGTGTCGATATCAGAGCGCAAATCGATCCTACGACTTGTGTTGTGAATCCGTCTCCCTGATTATGCCTCCTCAAAGAGTTCGTGGTGGTAGGTCTGAGGTTGAGAGCAACACGGGTCATTAACCAAATCCAAGAGATGTTGAAATTCATAATTTTAGGCAACAAGTTGAACGGCTGACCCAACGCTTGGAGCATCTAAGTTATCACGAGGATTTTAACGATGAATCAGATGCCGAAGAATTTATCAGTTTGTTCCATAGTTAGGCTCCAGTGAGAAGACGATGGCACATGGAACGCCATAATGACGAATCGGATGATACTATATGGTGATGCAAATGAGTCAATTTGTGATGATAAATCAGATGATGGTTTCTATGGAAACGGCGTCCAATCCATGACATCAGTGGAAGTCGATTGGTCTAAGCCTCCGGTATTTGATGGCTACTTAGATGATGTTTGTGTTGATGATACGATGATCATTTATGTAAATCAAGATAGTGATGTCATTGATCATCCAATCTTTGACGTATGTGAAGAGGTTGATGTTAAGGATACGCTGAACTTCGACATGTATCCCGATGATGAAAATCTCGGTGTGCTCTCCAATGCCATATTTCACTGCAACGTTCTTGAAGTAATAACTCAAGGTATCATAAAGTATTTTGATTCTTCATTCAACAAAGATGGAGCAAAGATATGCACCATTTTGAAGATCCATTTGGTGCAATCCTTTCATACGGATGTTATGACCCATTCATCCAGGACTTGATTATGCAATATTGGATCAAGAAATATTGGGCTGATTGGATGGACATGATACATGGCATATGCAAGTACACCATTCAACGACCATCTTAATGGCATAGATCTTTCACAAGATTTGTGGAATTACAAATAGTTCTTCTCTAGGATTGACATGGCATCTGAATTGTAGGACGGATTCTTTTCAAGAGGGGGAGAATGATGAAGAAAATCGATGATTGGATGCTTGTGATCGAGCCTGTGGACCTAGACACCCCTGTAGGTGGGCCAAAGGATCCATAGGGCTGCAAACGGTACCCGTGAGTAGTATTTGCAAAAAGCAGCAGTTGCTCTTTGTTTTATCTCTCTCCCTTGTGTCATGTGGATACTAAGGTGATTGAGAAGGCTTTAAGATCGGTATGTGGGTTGATTGTGCATTGTTCCTTGCTCTGATTTAATTCTGAATTACCTGTTAATTGTCTGCAACATCCCTATTTGCTGGATTTTGCTGGATTTGATTTATTTGGGCCCTAGACAGTTTGATTGTGTCAAATCGGGGCTGTCAGTTATCCTCTTGTGTTGTTGCTTGGTCTAGTTGAACTTCTGTAGTCCAAACTGATAAATCCTTTAGCAGGGCCTATCCTTAAAATCAAATCCATTAAAAGTTAATATCACCCATTTTATTGGTTCCCAGAGAAATTCTTACTGTAATGAATTAAGCCTACCATCATATCTATCACATTTAAATTATGCAATTTACATCATCGAACCGAGTGAAAGCTTTTCCAATGCTATATTTGGATGTAGATTTCCAACTGAATAGATTTTTAACTTCTGACCCAAATCATTGGTTAATAAGATTTGCATATATTATTTTCTTATGCTAACATCAATGTCTATGCACAAAACCAACTTTTTATGAAGAGTAGATTTGCCATCCATCTCATCAATGTATGGATAAGAGAGGAGACAAAGCAACATCATCTCTTTTCCTCTTTCTCTTCTCCTGTGTCTCATCTTCCTGGCTCAGGGTTGGCTTGATTTTCCATTCTCCTCCCATACCGAACTGATTCAAATTGTGCATATTTCAACCTCCGAACTGTACTGAATCGAACTGCGAATTAGACCTCATCACAGTTCAAGGTTCCCGGCTCAGAGTCGACTTCATTTTCCATTCTCCTCCCATATTGCAAACTCTTATTTTTATTGAAACTCGTATTTTTATTGATCGTGACTCGAAAGGCGGACTTCCTTAGGAATCGGGAATCCGGGTTTTGGGTCATGACAATTAATCTTGCAATTTGCAATTATGTATTACCTACAATCAAATAGAAATATTCTTTTTGAGATTTCTCCCGATTACACAGCTCATGGCTTAGAAGCTATCTTGGAAATCTCAGAATGTGTTTAGCATCTCAGTACTGCTGAATTTCTTCCTCAACTTTATTTTAGTCCCATATCATACCGTTTAATCTCTCCATTTTGTCCTCTTAATCCTTTCAGTCAATTGATTAAACAGCACTAATTAAACATTATTCGTAGTTGGGATTTCAAATGCATATCAATATATTACTTCCAGACAACAGCTTGTCTTTTTTGTACGATAGTTAATTTTATCATTCATATATTAAAATGTATTTTCCCTTATATTTGTCAGTAATGGTGTATCATATTGGCTTTACTGCTAGTTCTTTGTTCATCTCACTTTTGGCGTTTGTACAATATGATGATATGCTTTCTGACCGAAGGTTTATTTTATAGGTGGGGTTCTCTCTTGCATTCGTTATTCATGAATCAGCAAATCCACACATTGGTGAGTGGACATTTTGAATTAATTAATCCGATAGAAACTGAGTAACTTGAGTGCGCCTCTGATACTACGCTATGGCCAAACCAAGTGATGTTATCTACGACTTTTTGCCATTTATTATGGTGTTTGTGTCTCTAGAGTTGTGAAATAGTTCTTTCATATTGTGCTGTACCCACACCATGGAGCTCAGTAATTAGACTCCGTATCTGTAGTTTGGAGCTGGTCTATGAACACAGCAGAGTCCCCACATATGACTAGAACCATCTACATGGTTCTTATGTGCGGTTTGGCCCTTTTTTGGTGCCACTAGGCCCACAGATGATTCACTTCCCTGCCTCTCTCTCTCTCGCACGCGCACGCGCACCCACACACCCAAAAAAAAAGGAAGAAAGAAAAACCAAAAGAAAACAACCTGAATTGCTCAAATTTGACGGTGATCCAATCGTTGCTCACCATTGGATTTGAATCCAAAAAAATGATACCTTCTAGAAACTATTATTAAACTTGGGGGGCAAAGATCAAGGGGTTAGGATGATCTAATGGGGTTGATATTTTGCACACCCGTAGGTCTCATTGAGATCTTTCCACCAACCACTCCCCCATGATTGGCATGCCCTACGTGGGCCCCACACATGGGTCTGCATGGTCATGTTCATGGGGAATTTTCACTTATTGAAATGGTTCTCATTTCGTTATATGTGAGACAACTTATGTGTCCCACTTGAGAGGGAGGGAGGGAGCAATTTTAAACGAAATAACAAAATCTGAGAATAGATTTTTATTAAATCAAATAGAAAAAATTATGAGATAGGGGTTGAACAATCATTTCTTCTCATATGGTGTTCCATTCCTTTTCTCAAATCAAAATCCTAATTTGTACTTACAGAAAGTGTTTTCCCACTCATCGTCATCACCATCAAAGCCTTGTCCCAACTATGTTGGAGAGCACATGAATTCTGTTTCTCCATTCACTCATGCCTATTTTCCTTCTATTCCTAGAATGTAGAAAGTCTTCACTCATGCCTATTTTCCTACTAGTCCTAGAATATAGAAAGTCCCAGGAGTCCTGGTGATGTCTGAAAAATGAAAAAAGATGAAGAAACTAACTGATTGGCAGCCCCTTGTGGGCTGTTGCACCAGTTCTGAACCTAGTTCCAGACCTTTTGACCTACAGGGCCTGGCTTACCTGCTGGATAGATTTCTGGTCTCAATTTTGGGGCTGGATGGGCTGTGCTTGATGTTGGTTTGGATCTGAAACTGTTCTGGCTGTTATCAGTCCAAGATCTGGATGATATCCGGTCACTAGCCTGTTCCTATAAATATGCACGCACGTGGGTTGTGATGCATCACGTCGATCACAGGGTTGGGAAGGTGAAGTTCTACATGTATGGATTAGATATGCTAGAAGAATTAGGCTAGTAAAGCCATCATGAGTATGGAATTTATTTGCTTTTCTACACAGTCACTACACACAATCACTACTAGATCTCTTGCAGTCCTTAGTAGTAGCAGCTCATCATCAAAGCCTTGTCCTAACTATATTGGGGTCGGATAGTAATAGCCTAGCTGATATATGTATTGCTTTTGATGCAGCTGTGTTGGGACGCCTTCCTGGAACTACTGTTTATCGAAATGTTGAACAATATCCAGAAGCATACACTTACAATGGAATTGTGATTGTTCGGATTGATGCACCAATTTACTTTGCAAATATTAGCTATATCAAGGACAGGTAAAAGCAGAAGCTTCTCTGAAGTGATGACAAGTAAGGAAGATGAAAACTAAGGGCCTCTCTGGGTCCATGGAAATTGACAGTGTATCCTACAGCAAAGGAGATCCACTGCTAAGAGTTGGCTGTTTGAATAGGAAAGGAAATCTAAATAGAATTCCTTTTGGATCATTAAAATAATTCAAAACCAAGAATGACTGAAACTCCACCTTTGTTCCTTTTAATTGGCAGGAAGGAGAATGTCTTGATAGGGGACATCTCTCTGATTCTAGGATCCATATTTTAGAGGTTGGCTAGTTATCAAAACAAATAATCTAACTTGTGAAACCTTGTTCAAGGTAGCATGATTCTCCCTGAGTTTGACGCCTCCAACCTGGCCTTGGGCCTTGGGCCTGTTTGTTTGCACTCGAGTGAAGTGAAAGAGGAGTGGAATTGGCCCCAATAGTAGGAAATTCTACTGCTTAATGTGTTTGGATGCCCCGAGGAGACAAGGGGAGTAAACATGTCGGCTGATATATATTCCTCTTATTATTCACTCTACTCAGAGTTTCTCCCACAATATATAATAAAGTGCCTTTTACTCCATCCTCTTCATTTAAAATCTTTTATTTTTTATTTTTTTTTAACTTTATACCAAGTACCAACCATCCAAACACATGCAAAGTACCCCACTACCAATCTTATTTCAACCCACTCATCTTTAACTTTATACATAATGTGACACTTACTCCACTCTTACTCTATCCCTCTTGCAAACAAACAGGCCTAGATACTTGCTAATGTTGTCATTGTACATGGTTTTTCTTTCTCTCTTTAAATTATGTAAGTATACTTGAATCCATTATTTGTTGTTCTATTTTCAGGCTAAGAGAATATGAAGTCAACATTGAAGGATCCACAAAACGTGGGCCAGAAGTTGAAAGGATTTATTTTGTGATAATTGAGATGTCGCGTAAGTATTCACCAATTCAGGACTTGTCTCATTAAGCAACCTTATAAGAAAAAAGAAAGATAGAGAATGCAAGGACATTATTTCAGATCATGCTTTGGTATTTGAAAATAATCATAGCTACTACTGTTTTATTTCATTTAAAGACATGCTCAAACTCTAAATAATTATGAATTCCAACCATTTCATAGATTTCAATATATTGTTTTGTAAAGGTTCGTGGTACTTAAAGATGGGCAAATATGATAAGGACTTCCTGTTTTTTAAAAATTTCACGCCATTCAAGGGATACTGACTATGTGGTCTTCCCATCTGCTACAACTATAGGGTAGGTATATCCTTCTTCAACTATGTCCCAAACTTCATGGTCTATAGCCCTAAGGAAAGCAATCATCCTCACTTTCCAGTAAGCATAAGTGGTTCCATCAAGCAACGGTGGGCTTAGTGGTCGAGGTTCCTTCTCTATTGAATTCCATAAGAGAGAACTGATGGTTTGATCAGACATTGAATTAGTGGAACCCGTTTTGATACCAATCGAAGAAACGCGCTTATGCCTTAACACAGGCTAAGGTCCCTGCTCAGTCTCTTTTAGAATCTAAATCCAATTAATTAATCTAGGGCTAATTAAACTAAATCCAGAAAACAAGCAATCAGCCACAAGAGAAGGAGACACATTATTTTTTACATGGAAAACCCTACTTGGGAAAAAACCACTAGTCTTATCCTCTAGACCAACATACAACCAAGCACTACGTAATTGAACGTTACAAAAACTCACAGATCCTTTTCCCAGTTGCAACTCAACCTAAGGACTACGAAGATCTTGCCGACAACTCGCCGTACGCTTTCATTGTGCTTGAACCAACCACGTTGAATGCCTCTTCAAGGTGAATCTACTTCAGGAGAGTAGTTGAAAAGAACTCCAAAGTTTTGAAACCTTCAGCACAACAACTTGATGAAGCTTTGGAGAAGATGATGGATCTCTCGAGTTTCTACGATTTAGGATAGGAGAGAAGTGCAAGAGACACCTTTTGGGTTGCTAGAGTGTTCAATTTATAGGCCTGGTGACGTGCATAGGGTTTCTAAAGTGGGTAGGACTCAAATTGGTAAGTTGAGACAAATTAGAAAGATGTTTCGAATTAAAACTCTGAAATCGCGCATTGGGCGCTGGAGCGCAGGAACAGGTCCACTCGAGCACGAGACATTCTGTTTCCAGTTATTCTGCGCTTCGTGTGTCAGGCTTGTGCGCGAATGAGAACAGCTAGTGCGCGTGATCTTCTGTCTGGGTCTGCTCTAACGGGTATGAGCGTCCGCTCGAGCACACAGTATAATTCTTCAGTTCTCTTGAGTTTTCTTCTCAGAAATTCAATCTGGGTAGTTTGGACAGTCCAACTAGAAAATACATAATAAAATATGAATCCTGATTTTGTCCACAACCCAATGGATTTGCGAACACTCAATTTCCTTCAGTCCCTTTGCCATCTGGAAAATTCAACAACTCTTTACAAACCGTAACATGTCTCGTCATATGTCATCCCAACTATAAATCTCTGATTTGTTTACTAAAGCCATGTCTTGCCATTGTCATAATTTCTTAGGGCATATTTGTTTGCATCATAATACATAGGAATTCATAGTCAAATAAGCTCCATGGAAGGATTATTAAAGAAGTGAAGTGTGCATGAGATGAGGTGATAGTCGAAGGATATGAGGTAGTAATGCAGATGGGACCTTGACTTATGATTTGAATTACTAGGGTGATGGTTGGTTATTCATTTCCCACATTCCCTTTGTCAATTCCGACTAGCCAATACATCCCAAAAGCTTAAGCTGTTAGGAAGCGAAAGACAAATCTATTTAACACACCCTCTCAAATGGGACGCCTTTCGAATTTGTATGCCACACGTGCCTACCCATGAGTTACGTGCCTACCCACTCGACTTGGGGGAGAATAATGCCTCGTAGTCAGTGTTACGAAATTCGGTTTGGACTCCAGATGAAATGTTTCAACCGATTCAGAAATTTTGGTGAAATATTTCGGGAAAAAATTATATATATTAAAATGAAAATAATAATATATGATACATTTAATTTATTGTATTAAATCAATGCAATATGTCAATTTATATTTGATGTGCTATTTCATATTAGAGTGAAACTTGGTTAACTAATTCTTAATAAAATGTTTTTTATTGGAATAAAATCTGATTAGGGCAATAGGGCCCATATAGTTATTTAGATTTTAATAGATGGGCGGCTCCATAGTCCATAGTGGAGCTTGCTAATTTTTCTAAGCCAAATGACCAAAAGGGTATTTTTTACTTTTACTTTTAAATTAAAAAAATATGTTTAGCCCCTTCAATTTTAATTTTTTCTATTTTAAAGGCAACCTACATGCTGGGACAAATAATTGGACAAATTGGACGAATTGACTAAAATCATAAAATTCGAACCGAATTGGATGCACTTGAATGAATTATGGACGAATAATTACAGAAGTCCTGTTCATTTTGATAGAGTAAACGAACCGAAATTATTCAGAAGTTTCGGCTGAAACGAACTGAATTTCATAACAATGCTCCCAGTCCCCAAGGTTCGAACTCGTGACCTGGCGTGGCTCTAATACCATGTCAAGTCTGATTAGCCAATGCATCCCAAAAGCTTAAGTTGTTGGGAAGCGGAGGACAAATCACAAATCTACTTGACACCCTGGATTCACTTTCCATTAAAGAGGAGGTGATTTGTTATATTCACCTTGGATCTTCGATTTTAGCCACTTATGTCATGAATTCCAATGTATTCAATTCCTCTGTCTATGCATACAAACAGGCCCTTAATATTCAAATTCTTTGATGATCCACATCATTTAGAGCGTGTGTGTGAAGAGAGTACTAATCCCTATACAAGTACGGAGCATGATACTTTTGCAAGTTGATTCAAAGATGAGGAAACCTTATTTGTGGTCCTGTAGATAACTATCACCTTGAAGATAATCAATGCACATTATTTCTTCCTATTCTACCGTTGTACATATCCTCTCTTTAAAGCCTCTTTGAAGGGGTATTAATAATATTGTACATTGAGGGCATTATTATATAAACGAGGCCCTCCCCAAAGAGGGTATAGTATTTTGATGCTAATTTCAATATCTCAGTTAAATCTTTTATTCTAAAGAATTCTATGGTTTTCACAAAAGGTGGTTTGAAAAACCCTAGGAGAAGAGGAAAACATAGAGAAATAGGGAGAATGGGAGAAAGTGGAGAAATAGGGAGTAGTTTCAGTGAAAGGTAATCTTCTATTATAGAAGATATAGGGCTTCAATGATTCTAGTATATGTATAACCTTAATAGAATCTTATAAAGTTGCAGTTTACATTTTATGATTTTACATATCGTATGATTTAACAATTCAAGATATCTGTTCCCATGTCCCATAGAAACTATGACCTTTTATGAGGTTGAGAGAATTCCTCAATAAGGTGCAAATGAGGATTCCACGGAGTCTATAATACCCTGATACCTAAGTAGGCAATGTACCCATATCATAGATACTCAATTTTTATATGTAAAATATGTATCCCCACCGTACCCATGATGAATCTGGCATCATAGCATGGAATCTTCTTTTTTATTGGTTAGGAGATGCATGTTTGTTATTGTAACAGAAGTAACCAATGAAGTTATCATTCTAATGAGTTATCAAGTTAAACGGTTATTATTTTTTATGACAAGTAATCACACTAAATGAGCTAATACTTATGTAATTGATCCTCATGGCTCAAATAGATGTAAATAATATCATGGATTCCTTTGCTAGGACTGTTTTCCTAGGGTCACTATAATCAGACTCACTTTTCTGTTGAAAGCAAAGAAAACTACCTTGGCACTTTATTTTTCCAATGGACACTGGATGAAGGGAAAATGAATTTTTGTAGGACCAGGCCTTTACTATTTAAGGAATTCTCGCACAAACGTATCCTGATGTTCCAACTTTTTTTATGCAGCTGTTACATATATAGATTCTAGTGCAATTCAAGCTCTGAAGGACTTGCATCAGGAGTATAAATCCCGTGACATTCAGGTAAAGCAAATATCTAATATGGCGAAGTGTCAGACAATAAGTCAATTGACCCTTAATGTTTATTTACACTATAAAACCACTGGAGTCGGATTTTCAGTGCCTAGAGTTATTTTTGCAGATAGCCATTGCCAATCTAAATCAGGAAGTAATGCTAACTCTTGCCAGATCTGGTGTTATCGATTTGATCGGCAAGGAGTGGTACTTTGTAAGGGTGCATGATGCTGTTCAAGTATGCCTGCAACATGTGCAGAAAATGAATGGAGCACCCAAAGGGGCAGATGCCACACCCAAGAGGCAATCGGGCTTCCTGCAAAGGTTGTGGAAAGAACAAGGTGAGGAAGAGTCAAACCCAGAGAAGGAACCACTCCTATCTTCGAAGGTCTGAGGCCTTCTTTAGTTCATATTTGCATAGTGCCAGCTTTCGACATGCAAGTGAAATTCTCGCAAGATTCATTCATTATCGTTATATCTTGCAATTCATTGTATTGTAATACTGTTTATACATTTATGGATTTATTTAACCCCTTATGGGTCTTTACCTTTAATCACTCACTTTCAAACCCATTTGATAGGAAGACATTTCTTATAAATCCTAGGAATTCAATACCCACTAAAAGAAGGGGCCCACGATGTTGTGGTTTCCTTCAGTAAACCTAATCCTTGTGTGGGAGATGAAACATGCTTGGATGATGTACTCAGAAGTGACATGGTTTGTAGTGAAGTCAGAAGATGAATGTGGTTATGCCTCTAGGGCCTTTTGCGACTAGGCATACTTCATATTAAATTCCAGTTATTTTCTTAGTAAAGAGGTTCTGTCGAATGAGTGTTAAAGAGGTGAAGATTGAAGGTTCTAAAGTGGATATGAAGATGGGATGAGATGTGATGTGAGTAACCGTTTCCTATTAAAAGAGGAGATTATTTGACTGCACCTTGTGGATCTTGAATCCTTGATCCCCTTTTGTAAGGTATGCTTAGAAATTGTAGGAACTCAATTTCATGCAAACTTCCTAGGATTTTAAGAAATGTACATTCCTAAAAGTGGCTAAAATTGAACGAACAAAGGTGAAAATCATAAATCACCCTTAAAACTGAAAATAAAAAAAGGGGAGATGTAAATGAATTTCTCATTATAAATCAAATCCTAGGAAGTGAGGGTGTATCTATTTCTACACTTCATATCCTTAACCCTCACTCCTCTAATGATCCACTATTGGCAGAGGCAGGCACCTTGAAAATTCTCCTTTGGTGTGTGTGAGAATAAGTCTGGTTTGGTCTACTACATATATACAAACAAAAGAGAATCCATAAGGAAAAAGTTGAGAGGATAAAATTAAACCCCTTCTCACTGCAAGTGCCATCCCAGCATTTTGGAACCCACTTTACCATGGATTGTAGGAATCCAATCTTCTTAGATAACAGTGAATGAAAAAGTAGAACTCACAATGCGAAACTTAGAAGGGCAGGCTAAAACAAGGATGTCGATGATGAATTTAGCCCGTCCAAATTAGGGAATGCGGTAGCAGACAGGTATTTGACATCTACATGCGGGGATCAAGGTTGTTTTCAAGGATACTAAAGTAACATTGGGCTATGAGAGTGGGGTCCACCCGTTGAACAGTCAGGACCATTGTCGGCATGGCCATTTGTATGGAGCATTTAATAGAGACGAAAATGGAAATGAAGGGAAAGTGAAATATATTTATTGGGTACTCTTCTTTCATCACAGAAACTATAGGGTCTAAACTAAAAAGTCTCACTACACTGCATTGCCAATGTTGATAAGCATTGTCTAAATCTCTATTATAGTTATGCTAGAGGAGTATGCATTGCAGCCCTTTGGTTACAGGACTTCAAATAGATCGGTTAAAAGCAACTAAAAAGGGCAGGCATAAGTGTTATCAACCTCCTCTTTATTGGGAACTGAGCCCTCATCTTTCTATAATCCCGTACCTCTCCTATGTTGGGAGTATGTCTGTTCAGAGGTTGTGCAGTAATCTCAGACTTAAAAAAGGTTTTAAACTTTGTGTGTCCAAATCGTAGATCTTCATCTAATGGCTTCAGCAGTGGACATTACCCTAATTAAAACCGTGGTTTTAAAAGTGGTAAACTGATAAAAATATTATGGTACTATTTCACTTATTTATCACCCTAAAGGTCAAATACATTTTGCTGGTATTTGCCGACACAACCTAATACGAGCTGACATGGCTTGAAAAGGAGTATTACTTAGGACATGTTTGTTTCATGTACTTGGATTCCTAGGAATTCTAAGATTGAGTATATCTATTTGAGTGATTAAAAATGAACAATCAAGGAAAATATTCTAAAAATGACCAGTAAAGGAAATCGAATCACCCATCCGACTATCACCCTAGTAATTCAAATCCTAAGAACGTCAATGTTCCATCTACATTTCAAATAATCCTTTGGTGGAGCTCAAGCATATTTGACTGAAAAATTCAAAAGTATTTTATGCAAACACGCCTTTAACCTTTTAACTGAAAATAAAACCATGATGATGCATCCCATTTGCTGACCCATACCACTGATGTGGGCATGCGGGTGTGGCCCATAAGTATTATTTTAAGTAAATACGGCTAGGCATCAGTTTTACTCCCCGCTGATGGAGGGCCCATAACAATGTTTTAGAGACTATTTTCCCACAGCTAACATTTTAATATTCAACATTTTTTGAACACCTTAAAACTGTCTTCTTTAGTAAACCTCTAAAGGAAGGAGACATTAGCAGAGGGACTGATGTAACAGTTGGGGCTTACATATGTACTGTGGCACCGGGCAAACAGTTGCACACTGCCAGTAAACCATGACCATGACAAAACAATTGCTTTCCATCACCTCTCTCCCATAATTGGATCGAGTATAGTTACCATCATGTGAGGCACTGGTTTGGCTTCTTGTTACTGCCTATTTGAAAAGGAGAAAGGACAATACAAAGAACAATTTACGTAGAAATGAATAGTTGCTATTTTGTCTACATTAATCTGATGCCTTGGGTGGGAGACGAATCAAAAGATCTTCGTAACTTTTATTGTTTTTTTTGTAGTTTGTCAGAAGTCTTTTTGCAAGGACACGTCGAAAATGAAGTTCACGAAAAGTTTGTCCTGTCCTTTGGACTGCTTTTAGAGAGAGAGAGAGAGAGAGAGAGGCCAACATCACCTCTGTAGAGAGCAAGATTCTCTTTTCAAATAAAAATATCACATTGTTCTACGTTAGAACAGTGTAGAACTCTCTCTTGATCTATTAGATGGGATAAGGCCCATGTGATGATGATAATGGCCTTGGATCGATATAGGGTCTAAATATGTGTGAACTGCGAGGGGAGACTCATTTGATGTACTCATTTTACAGTTAGACTTGTCTAATCTGATAAATAATTATAACTTGGAGTACTTATCTATTCTCATTTCTACTACTACTACTACAATTACAATTCTTGTAAATTCCATGCAAGTTTTTTGTCGCAAGCAATTCCTCTCGTTTTGTAATAAAGTTAGTTGTCGCTGGTGCCGTCATATGATCATCATGTGGAGCCCATTCAGGGTGCAAATCATTCTATAGTTTACTAATAGGTTTGGTTGTGACTATACAGAATAGCTCCTTACCACAGCGGCAGTTTTCATCAGTAGCTGGGTTAAGGCTTTGAACCTCGCGTCCCTACTCCTTATATGTGTGAGTTTTTATTACATGCCCATTACTTTTCTCTTAGTAATTAGAATTTATGCCATTATTTAAAATTCATAAACTCTAGGTATAGATTGTGAATCTACTGGTGGATCAGTGCCAAAACACAAAAATTAATCCCTGGCGGCCGAAGAGAAGGCATGACCACTAGGGCAACTAGTTGAATAAGCAAAATAAAAACCTAGGTATAGGATTGATCAACTTTCTATATTTGATTTTAGTTATCTCTTCTTTCTCTAATTTATCAAACTCTTTTACTTTTGTATTCATATTTTTCCTTTTTTATTATCTAGGGCTTGTTTGTTTCTTGTAATTGAACGGTTATATTTGAGATATTTGAAGAAACAAATGTTGAATTTCAAAAATGATAATTAAATTATCTCCCCTCTAATGGAAAATGAATAAGGGGAGGCAAAAAATGAATACCCAACCACCACCCTAGTAATTCAAGCTCTACAGGGTTGCATCTGTATCTTTACCTCATATCTACCACCCCTCATCTTATTAATAATCCTTGGTAAAGTACATTTGGCCATAAATCCTAATGTATTCAATTCCTATTATTTTGTGCAAATTCATTCCATGTAAGTGAACACCTAGAATCATATTTCTTTAAGTAGTTAAAAATGAAGAACCAAAACAAATATCCAAAAATGACCATTAAATAACTTCCTCTTATGTAGCCATCACCCTAGTAATGTAATACCTAGAAAAGTCAAGCTTGTCTCCACCTTATATTATGCCTAAGAAAGGGTCAGGCCAGGCTGGGCTTGTGGTTGTCCATATCCTATCCTCAATATATGCAGGGCCGGGGCCTGGGCGGGCCAAAACCCTCAGGGGGCTTGATGAACCTAGGCCCTTAACCTACCCTTGAGAGCTAAGGTTGGGCCTAGGGCTTGAAAATAAGAAAACCAAGTTTTTAATTTTTTTTCTAGATCGTTATAAAGTATCGAATGTCAATCAAACATTAACCTCATTCTTTATTTGAGCTTGGGATTACAATGCTCACAATAAACAACATGGTTGAGTTGATTTTTTTATTCGATTGGCTGATGACATATTAGAAAATATTTATTATGTAAAAGAAACATAAATAATAACTTCTAATGGTACTATACTTAATAATATCTTCAAAATCTAATAATTTACTTTTCTTTTTCTACATATTTTTAATATATCTAATAGACCATCCAGTGCATCACTATAATTCTTTTCACTTCGATTATGTTCCTTGGTAACCGATCCTATGCACAGACTTAAGGCCTCTCCATCTATAGTTTTAAGCAAGTTCTATAAAGAGAAATGTTGGATAAATTTTTCGTGGGAGAAAAAGAGAAATGTTGGAGAAAATTGCTGAAGTAGACCTAAAAGATGCTATTGGATTTATTACTTATTCTAATCTAATCTACTTTAGTAAGGGTATTGTATACGTTGAAAGATTTAAGAAAAACAAAAGTTGTCCCACTTCTATATTCTTTGGTGTGCATAAGCTTATTTTTCTATTTTTCTATAGTGTAAGTTTTTTAGGGCATGTTTGGCAAACTCACACACATGATTCTCCAAAATTGTCAACAAGTTTAGAATTTGTCATATTTCTCTTGACATTAACAATATAGTGAAAGTGTACATGGGGCTTTTGGAATGGATCTATTGATTTATATATCATATCGACAGATATATATATATATATAAGTAATAATAAATATATATATATGAAGAAAAATACAAGGGCCAAACAGGGCTGGGCCTGGCACGGTCCAAGCCCAGCCCTCAAAATTAGCTGGCCGACGAAATTCTGTCCGAGCCCGACCCTAAAAAACATAAGGCATTTTATGAAAATAAACATATAAGCCCTCAAATTATAAGAGCTTTTTGAGGGCCGGGCTGGGTCTCCTTGTCAGAGGACCGGATTGACAGGCCTCCGATTTTCTGTACCCATTAGTTTTTCACTATTCCTATACGGTTGTCATCTACATATGTAAGTGTCTAAAGCCCAAATCTCTCCACCAAGCTCAGCTAATCACCACGACAGCTCTTCTTTTGAGTCACTCTCAATGATATGCTATTTTAATTTGGAATTGGAAGTCTATCCGCAGCGATCATCAAAGCTTGGCGAATTGCATGAAGTTCTGCCTCTTATAATTCTTGACTTCCCAATTAGACATGAGAAAGCTGAGCAGAGTTGTTCCATTGCTATTTCTCAGCACTCTTATAACTGCAGGCCATTGTTTGGCTAGTACTCTAATAACTGCCCTCCCCACACACACACACACACTCTCACTCTCTCTGCTTCCCATACTCTAAGATGTCCTCAATTCTAAAAAAAAACCCATTATCCCACTCTAAGCAAGAGGGTTATTTAGGATATACCATTATTAGGTTTGGATGGACCATTGTTTTGAATGTCGCGATTGTATCACAGATCGTTCAAGGGGTTTGATCAAATCATATTATGAATCATAGAAGACGTACTCATTCGTAATCCATTCATTTTCCATCTAAAGAACCAAGGTTCAAAAAGCTTTCATAGAGAAAAAAACCAAAAAAGTTAAAATGAATATATGACACATACATGTACAGTTGAATGCTTTAATCACATTCTTGTTCCTTTTTCTGTCTCTAAAAGTTCAACAAAATTGAAAATTTTCTCAAGAGGTTTTTTGTTAGGTACTAAATAGCCATTTTAAAAAATAGAAATCTTTAAAACAAGAATGAAGGAAAGGGAAAAAGTGAAAAATTACAAATACCTTTTGGATATGGCTATCTTATTGAATCGTAAGATCGACGAAACAAAATCTAATTGCAAGATTTACATATATACCCTATGATTCACCTATAAATGGAATTCATTATATAGACACAATTCTTCTCCTTACAATATAACTCATATAAGACTTGACAAGAGGCGCCTGTAGCACAGTTGGAGGCAGCTAGCTTGTGGTTGCAACTAAAAGGGTGCAAGTTTGAAACTTGTCACCAATCAAGTTTCTACACACATTAAAAAGATAAAAAAAGAAAAATTAAATAAAGGAAAAAAAAAATTGAAGTGAAATCCGATAGTCTAGATCAGTTTTAGGTTATTATTTTATGTTAAACACTATGATGCAGCAGTGCATCATGGCTTAAAGATTTCAAAAAGAGGCCAATAATAGGCTCACAGTCAGCTATAGCTCATCGGCCTAACATATAGTGGACAAGTATATTGGACCAAGCCCATGGTAGACTGGCCCAGTGGGCTTAGCCCATGGTAGGCCAGCCCATTTGTCTGGATGACAACCACCTTCCTAGTTTAGCAAAAAACCAAGAAGATTTTTAAGGTCTACCTTCTTAGTTTAGCATTTTATTAATTTGTAACAAGACTCAAACTTGCAACTTCGTGGTTGTAACAACTAACAAGGAGCACCTTCCAGCAGGCTCTTGTCTAAGTTTAGCAAATTTCTAAGAAGAACTGCTAGATTTACATTCTTCGTTTAGAAAATCCTAATTAGTTTTCCTTGATTTAGAAAAAAAGTTTAATGGCATGTAATCAATAAGAGAGAAACGAATTGATATATTGGGTGGAGAGATCCGCTTGTAATCAAAATGGAGATGATCGACATTCTCTTTAAGAGATCCTTTATAGGTAGGATTGGCATCCCATCCTCTATAAATTCCATCTCAATTTCTCTTCTATGAATTCAATGGAAAAAACAAAAAATTCCTTCCTCTCTCATTCTTGATGAATTAAAAAAGTGTTTCTCTTCATGTGAAGACTCATTGGATTGCCAACGCGATCACTCAGATGGCTAGACATCCATGGTAATGAGTCCACATCCCCTGTTTCAATCTATCCGCAATCGCCATGTGTGAAACCAATCCATGTCAGCACCAACTCACTCACCATTTACCCATTCCATTACAGATTTTTAAAAAATAAAATAAAATAAAAACTTTGCTGGGGTGTCTCATAAAAATGAAAATCTTCATCCCGATCCCCAAAACGGCAAAACAGATGATACTTTCTGTGGTGGCAAGAGACGGGGGTTTTGGCCGGCGAGTGATCGGTAACCGGGAGGACTTCAAACTCCCAATTTGATCTTCCAACTCAGAATAATGAGAGAGGTATGTCTTTTGGGTAGCCCATGAGACCTTTAAATAGGATCAGGAACGTGCTTAAAGTTGCCTAAGATGATTAGAACTAAACCATGCAGTTTGACCCAAATTAGAAATAGAAACAGAATCTGCGCAAGAATCTTTCGCATCATTTGCTTAAGCGGGTGTATTTGTACTCGAGTGGATACCCATTCTGTCTGGGGTATGGTTGCTTTCTGACAGAGCGCACTCGAGTGGGATAAGAAGCGCTCAAGCGGACCAAAGTTCTAGATCCGGGATTTTAGCACACGTCTAATTCTTTCTGACTTCTCTTTCTTCCTCCAGCATATATACTTCTAATTATTCCAGACTTCTATCTTTTAATTCTTCCAGACTTCTATCTTCAGTGAGAAGCAGAATCACAATCATTTTCTAAAAATAAGAATTACAACTCAATGGACCCTGAGTTTTGTCCAACTCATGAATTAGCCAACACTCGAAAACCTAACAATCTCCCCATTTGACAATTCATTGACATAACTCCCTAAGACAATACAAATTTATCTACCCAAAACAAAACCCAAAATACATTAAATTTTTAAAAAAACTAGCAATTAGCATAAGTAGATCGACATTATCTATGTCTTCCTTTGAACCTCCTGTCTTCCTTTGAACCTCCTGTTCCACCCCTTGATCAAAAGGATCAAGGATCACATTATCTATGTGACAAGGATCACATTTCTCCCCCTTTCTGTCCACAATTGATAAATCTAATGATGTAAATTGCAGCATTCTTGTCAATGAGGATCAATAACTCCCCCTTCATTGTATCTTCTTAGCAGCATTGGGGTTAGGAGCTTGATTAGGACTTTTTATATGTAGCCACTCACACTTGTGTAGTTTGACTTCTTGGCACAGGGTAAGCAACTTTCAAAGGCAAATCAGACCTTTATACCCAAATTGGAGCCGTCTTGGAGAGAAATTCTGCCGCCATTGCTTTGTTTTTGATAGACTTTACAGCTTCTTGCAATGAGGACGAATATATCATTTCAATCTACAATGATGACAAGTGGATGTGCATACAATACATGACACATTCTTTTCTCAAAACTACTCTACACATTATGTATATTTGTAGTATGTTAAGTAGTGTGTGAAACACTTGAAACAAAAACAGTTTTACCTTTAATATCGAAGTGGATGCACCATGATCATAACCGAGACCGCTTCTATCAATTTCTGACTATACAAGATGTCTTTAAGAATTTTCGAACAAATATTCATCTTGTTTAGAGAAACTTTCTTAACCTCTAGCTCAGACAAAGTGTTCTTTAGTCTGCCTTTCAAGTCTTCATTTTCTGTTTTTACAATATGCATCTCTTTTCTTAGATTCTCTATCTCTTGTTCAGCCTTTTTGATTTTCTGACTTTTAATAATCAAATTTTCAGGCATGCAGTTTTTCTGACTTTCCAAGAGAAGAACATTTTCAATTGCTTGTTCTAACTCATTATTCAATTTAGAATTTTCTTCTTGAGCACCTTTCAATTTGATTGTGATATTGTCGCCATACTTGGTCATCCTTATACAATCAGCAAATGTAGAGTTATACAATTCGTCACATTCTTTTCTTTTCTTTTCTTTTTTTTTGATATGATACTTGATCATCATCATTATCTTCATCAGAATCAGAAATTGATTTAGCCATGAAAACCATAAACTTGCCATTAACAATACAATCCTTTTCTTGATCTGATACTTGATCATCATCATTATCTTCACCAGAATCAGAAATAGATTTATCTATGAAAACCATACACTTGGCATTAACAATACAATCATTTTCTTGATCTGATACTTGATCATCATCATCATTGGTCTGATACTTGATCATCACCATTATCTTCATCTAGTTGGAATCAATCTCTACTCTTTTAAAATGTATAATGTAACAAGAGTCGGGTCCACCATCCCTTTTTGAGAATTTATTCAAAATCTTGGTATTTTTTATCCTACCATCCCTTATGTCAGTAAGTAGTGGTCACTAGGGCTGCAAATGGGTATTTGATTATCCGATTACCTGGAAGTTTTAATCGACCTGCAAAAAATTGGGTGTGGAACCTATTTTAGGTTAAACGGGTCCGGGACCGAAACCCAATTTAGGTTCTAATTGATAAACGAATCCGGTTCCGAGTCTATATAGGTTCCGATCCGTGGACCTAGGACCCGGTATATGAGTCTTTATTATTGTAAATTGTACCATAAAATCAACTTTTTTTTGGATATTTTTATGTATAATATTGGAGGTAGTAGACTTGATTACTGTTATAAGTTGAATGATATGCTTATCTTAAGAAAAATAAAGAATAAAGTGAAATTAGAATCGATCTTGGAATTAGATTACAATCCTCTAGGTGGATCCGGATCCGAGTTTTCTTATCGAAACCGGGTCTGAAACCAACAAAACAGGTTCTGAGTCAAAATCGGATAAAAAATCGAAACGGTTATTTAGAAATAGGCCCGGGTCCGGGTCCGTATCCACTATGATTCCAATCCAAAATTGTCCCATTTGCAACCCTAAAAGTCACCATGAGTTGCTAAAAGGGTGAAAGACTTAGAAGTCCAACCACTTCGCATCTCTGGCCAAACTTACAAGAAATTCGTGTCTTCTTAACGGGGCCCACTTATAAGAAAATTTCTCACTCTCCTATAAACTTCCAGTTTCTTTCTTTCTTTGAATTCTATAAGAGGGCTCCACCAAAGACTTTTAAGTGTTGCTAATGCTCCTGAATGATTGTGTGGGCATACTACTGTCAAACTTGACATTTGTTATTAATGGGGTTACATATACAAAGATTCTTCACTCTCCAATAAGAGTAGGTCACATAGAATGATTTTAGCACTTAAGCCCACCTATAAAATTGAAGATTATGTGGGTCATCCTATAAACGTCCAACTTCTTTCTCTTTTTTTTTCTTTTTTTTTTTTAATTCTGTAAAAGGGCCCACCAAAGACTTTTAAGTGTTGTCAAAGCTCCTGAATGATTGTGTGGGCCATACTATAATCCAACCTCTTTCCTTTTCTTCTCAGCATCTTCTTTCTTTGAATTCTATTAGAGGGCCCACTAAATGGATGGATATTAAAGTTTTCTATGCATTAATATCAATCAATATTTAGATAGATTCTAATTATGCCCAAAATTTATGATAATAATTTGGGATGTTGGTTTTTTTTTACATAATGTGACATCTTGTTCCTTAGAATTTTAAATGCTATGTTTCTTTCACTAGAATTTCAAATTCCAACATCCTAAAAGGCATCAAATGACCTTTCGGAATTTCTAGAATTCCACTCTCTAAACATTTTGTTGGAATTTCAAATGCTCCGTCAAGAGGAGGGATTTGAATTTTCACTTCTAGGGATAACTTTTGGAGAATTTGAAATTTCTATAGACATGAATTTTTGGAATTTTGGTAAAGAAATGGGCCCTTAATGCCTCAAGAGGCGATCTTGGTGTTTATGTATTTTAATAGGGAGAAAAAGTAGGAATGGCTAAGAAATAAATGATTTGAAGGAAGAGAAAAACTAGGGAACTCTACAAGCATTAACTCTTCTTTCCTTAAAATTAAATTTTTTTAAAGTAAATAGAAGTCCACCTGGTGTAAATTAGAATTAATGCTTTGCTTTCAATCGTGGAATGGAGAGCCATGTAGAGCTTGGAAATTCTAGAGAATGCCCCTCTAAAAATGGGGCATTCTCTACTCTTTAGAATGAGAATTCGGATCCCCTGTTTGGACCAATGATGGGGTGACACATGGGAGGAGGATGTCAAATCAACCGATAACTCATCTCCTCCAATCAATTAAAAAAAAAAAAAAACATTTCCTCCATGTGTCACCCCTTCATTAGTCCAAACCGGAGGGGATCCAGACTAGTAGAATGGAGAAGGCAATTTTTATAGTTCTGCCACTGGTGGACAGTGCAAACTACTGCATGGGAATAAACATAACCATTGATTAGCATTGCACCGACTACATGAATTTTCTTCAATTGATTATCCGCAGTGGAGGCCTTGGTTGGTGGGTCCTCAATTATTAGAGACTTCATTTGGTGGCAGTGGCAGTGGCCACGAGATTTGTACAAGCTATGACGAGAAATCTCGGGAATGCCTGGGTGTGATGTCAGCATCTCATATCTTAATACAAGGATTAAGGAAAGAGGGTTGTGAAGTTGACAAAATCTTGGTGAGCTGTAGTATCAGGAGATGAACTGTGGCCACTTCCACGAGATGAAGTCTCTAATATTAATGTATCAATTCTATTGAGGAATGGGCTCCACCCAACGGAGAATATTGAAAAGTATTTTTGCTGCCTCTCCTAATGTCTTAAGTCTTGGGAGGAATGGCCAGCTGTTGAAGAAAGGTATCAGAGTCAACCGGTCGTGAGTTTGAATCACAGGAGGAACAATCCGATGCAAATATATATATATATATATATATAAATGAGTGTCGCCAAAAGTGTGCCAGCTGAGTTCCACATGAGTGGGAGTATTGACGAGTGGACTCCACCCAATGGGAAATTTTGAAAAATATTTCCACTACCTTAACAATGCCTTGAGATCTTGATAGTAATGATTAGCTAAAGAAATTTAAGAATTTCCACCGCAGAACGCAGTGTGGTCTTAATCAGATAAAGGAGTGCCAACTTCCCATCAAGTGATGAGGTTCGCCAATGGTGATCAGGTAGCGTTGCCCGTGATTGGTTTCTGTATATTCTATCCTAGGATGTCAATGTTCTTATGGGGTCCCGAGTTTCGGAGGTTGCCATGTGACTAGGGTGGTGTTAACCTTCTCAAGAATCTACAGCAAAATATCTTAAAAGACTTTTTTGTTTGGATGCCTATAGGCCTTCTCTATTCTTTGGCTTTTGTAGCATGGGGGATTATTATTCTTTTTTCGGAGAAGGAAGTAAAGACAAAGCAAGATACAACTATTTCTAGGTAGAGAGAAAGGGAAATGATCTATGTCCATTTCGTTGGCCTTGCAACCATTTAAATGCAAGTTTTCTGTTGTCAGTTGTTTAATCCTTGGTTTATTTCTCAGTACAGCAATTACTCAAATAGACCACAAAGCTCTTGAATTTTCTCCAATTCTTCTTTTCCTAAGGCCATAAAAGGAGCCTATTAGCCTTGAAGGAGGTAATCTCTAGTTACCAAGTCAGTGCTGGCCAGTCCATCAACCTGGACAAGAGCAAACTTTTCATTGGCAAATGCAACCATAGAAAGAGAAGACAAATTTTGGACATCACCAATATTCAAGACAGACCTCTCCATTCTTCCTACCTTGGTGCTCCACTCACAATTGGTACCCCCAGAAGACAGCATTTCACTCCCCTACTTGAAAGGTTTCTTCGCAAGCTCTTAGGTTGGAAATCTCAGCTTCTCTCCCTTGCTGGCCGAAGGACTCTGGTGAGACATGTGCTTAGTAGTCTGCCTATTCACATAGCCATGATTCTTCCAATTCCTAAGTCGGTTTCCACTAACAAGGAGACTATTATGAGAAATTTCCTCTGATCTGGGGGGGGGGGCTTCCAGGCAGAAAAGAAGCCAGATTAACTGGGCTACGGTCACTCTCCCAACAATAGAAGGAGGTCTGGGCATCAGGCGTATTAGTGAGCAAAATGCTGCTTCTTTCATCAAATTGGGTTGGACTGCCATGTCTTCTAATTCTCTTTGGGCCAATTGGATGGTCGGAAGGTATTTTCCAAGATGCTCTCTCTGGCACTCTTCCTCTTCTAAATCAGGCTCCTGCATTTGGTGGAAAATCAGGATTTTAGCTCATCACATCCATTCCGGTAGTAAATGGAAAGTCGGCGATGGCAAGCAGGTTGACCTCTGGTATGATAATTGGATGCAAGCTGGTAGCATGGCCTCTCAATGTCTCTCCTTCAATTTCCCCCCTAACCAGAAGCTCCACTCCCTCTAGGATGGAACCCAATGGACATCTCCTCCTGATATCCCAACTGCAACTGCTGTTTCTCTGCAAGAAGGCCTCCAGCAGCTCTCGTTGGATCTGCTCTTTAAAGACACTCTGCTTTGGAGCTCCCACCAGGATCAAGGTCTCTCTCTCAATGAAGCTTGGCAAATGATCAGAGCTCGTAATCCTTCAGCCTATTGGTTGAACTGGGGCTCCGCTGGTTTGGAACTCCATTCAGCAGCCTAGGGTCTCTCTCTTTGCTTGGAGGCTGCTGCATGGTAAGACCCCTTCTCAACTCTGGGTTCAACACTCTGGAATTAGTCTGGCCTCTAGGTGCTGCCTATGTCTCCAAGAGCAGGAGTCTACTCTTCATCTTCTATTCCTTTGCTCCTTCTCCACGAAAATCTGGAAGTGGATCCTTTTTAAGGCGGGCATTGCTGTTGCTGGTCCCCTTCTCCCTTCTAAGATTTGGAAGGTTCTTTCTACTCACAGTGATAGATTGGCTTGCAAAGGTGTTGCTGCTATATTCTTCTCTACAGCTTTTGCACTATGGAATTGTAGATATGATGCCACTTTTTCCAACCACAGAGCCTCCTAGACGAAGGTTACCTTATACCTGACTGAGCTTCTCTCTGTCTCTCTCAAGTGTATTACCAAGCCTTTTTCTGGTAGACCTCTAAAGCTTCTTTGTAATTTTTTATTCTTCAATTCCTAAGCCTGGTATGTGTTTCTGGGGTATTGTTTTTTCTTCTCCCTGTTGTAGCTCTTTGTGTTTTTTCTTTTGTGGGCTCTCTGCCTCTATCTCCTTTCCATCTTTCTTTTAATACAAATTGCCTTTTAGCAAAAAAAAAAAAAAAAAAGTCCGGCCCACCACTATAAATCAATACGTACACCTTAATATTATTCTCCCTTTATTGGAGCTGGTCCAGTAAATCTTGTTATGTTCAGGCCTTGATCCATTTCCAAATTATATGCGGCAAACAAAGGGCCATACACAACTCATGTGAGTAAAAGCAAAGCCCATGTCTAATTCAGGGTGGATTCAAGTCTGCCTGGGCTCGGTTTTTTATTTTATTTTATAACACATGGTTCCTAGCTCTTTGGGCCAAAATAATCTCTATGGGCCCAAGAGAGAAAGCCGGGTAAAATTCTCCTATATATGGCCCCAGTAGGGTAATGCAATTTCGAACCCACAACCTCCTGGTGTAAACCGTGATAAACAGAAATTGTGCTTGACCGAATCTTGACCACATGGTTTCAACTATCAATCTGATACAACTGACCATTTCCCTTTTATTTTGTCTATTGCACCTTTATGAATGGGAAAAGTGAAGCATGCTTTCACGGCTCAAATGTTGCATTCTTGTTCTTTACTCTAAAAGAAAAAAATTACTATAATATTAATTAGTAATAATAAAATCCCTCTCCCCATGGATCTCTCCATAGCTAAGTGTTATATAGGGTGTGGAGAGAGTAGCCCAAGTGTTATTGACGCAATCTATATTATTATATATTCTTTACCACAGCACTGGATTAAGAATTGGGAGGGGGTGGTCCATGTGTTCTTAGATGCTTCTTTTAAAGTCTCTAATGTTGAGGAAGGTTTTGGCTATAAGGATGTTTTGTAACGATTCCATTCTTGGTGATGGAGAGTCTAGAGGAACGAGAGCATTCTTGTCCAAACAATATAGGGTGACCCTCTCTGTGATGGGGACTACTAGGAGTTAAAAGGATTTTCTAAAGTCCGGTTCTTTTCAGATGTATTAGGAGTTGTGGAGGCTATTAGTGGCGACAAAGACCGATTAATTGAACACATTATATTTTAGACATTCTTGGTTCTATTAGACATTTTACATGGCTTGAGTTTAATTGTGTGTCTGGAGATTCAAATAGACCGGCGCATTTCTATAGTTCAACTGTTTTAATTGTGTTCGACTCTCCGTTGGCCACCTCCCATAGTTTTACCTGGTGCATGTAGATATGAGAGTTTGCATGTGCCCCTAGAGATTAGTTATTGGCTATCTAGAATCAAGTATCGCTCGGACTCAAGGCCAAAGACTCCCAAATTGGACTGAGCGGGAAATATCTTAGGTTATAATAAGAAGAAAAAAAAGGCATACAAACGAGGACGAATATGGACGCCCTTGTACATCGATGCAGACAACTCCAAGATACACGCAATGTTGCTTACATTTTTTTTTTTTTTTTTTTTGCTAAAGGGTAAGTATGTATTGAAGAGAGAGGGAAAAGGGCAGAGCCCCCCAAAAAATAAAAACAGAGGGAAACCACAAAGGGTGGCTTACAAAAAGGCGCCAACCCAAAGAGGCAAGGCACCCCCCCCCCCCCCCAGCTGAACAAGCCAGGAATATAAAACCAGCAAAAGGAGAGGGGAAAAGGAAGAGAGGCAAGACACTGCACTAACTCAACCGAAGATGAAGAAGCACTGCGAGCCTAGTGAAACAGCAACCCGAAGAAGCACGCCAAAACCAAACCGAAAAGCAATAGGAGAAGCAGGCTACTGGGCAGAGAACAACACCCAGCACTAGGCATCTAACTGACAGCCCTTAAGAAGGGAAAAGATGCAGCTCCCAGCAGCAACCTGCAACCTATAGGCTCCAGGAAAAGCGGAGAATACTCAGACCCAAGGAAAGAAGGCAAGAAACTCCTTTAGCATCTCCACTACAGAGCAGCAAAACTAAAAGAAGACCACCAACCACACAACTGAGCTATCACCTCTACAGAGCAGCAGTGCCCAACTTAAGAAGAGGGGCCAAAGTAATTAAAATGGGATGAGGCTGAAGCTCATGGGCAGAAGCCATTCCATTTCATCTTTCCAAAAAGATTTGTTTTGCTCTCTCAAGGGAGGGGGACTTGGAGTTATGCTTTGAATTGTTGCGGAGAGACCATAAGACGGAGATAGCATGGAAGAAGATGGTTGCGGAGCATTTCCTACCTTGGATATCTGCAGCAGAGTTCATGGCTGACCAGATGGAAGAAACAAAGATAGTAGAGGAAGGAAAAACCCCACAAAATGAGAGCAACCGGTGCCAAAATTTACTTGGCAAAAACAAATGGATTTCACTTTCCTCTTCAATGAGACAGTTGTAACACCTGGATGCCAAGGAACAACCTTTGGACTTAGCCCAACTGTTCGTCGGGGTCTTTCTGTGAAGCAAGCGCCAGCTCAAACAGGCTATCCTGGAATTAATGAGGCTATTCCAAATCAGCTTGTGCCAAGAGACTTCAGCTGTTGCTGATCTCAGAGAATTCCAGGCAGCCTTAATGGAGAATACTCCTGAGGAGCTCCCAGTCCAAGAGAGGGAGTCTTGGAGATTATTCCTCTCTGAGGAGGTGGGAATGAGGCTAGTTGAGTGAATGAGAAACTCCTTCAGGTGGAGAGGCAACTGAGGGGGAATGCACCAGGCTCCGTCAACTAATATGTCGGCCACCGAATCAGGTACAGAGAATTGAATGGAGGGGAAACTCGGAGCAATTGGATCTTTGTCTATCCAGATGTCATGCCAGAGACTGATTGACCTTCCATTTCCAATAATCCATTTACTGTCCTTTTGCAGATAAGGAAGATGAGAACTGATTTTCTTCCAAATACAAGAACCGCCCCAATGGGTCCTTTGATTCCAAAACAGAGGGGCTTTGAGGTATCTTCCTCTAAACCAGATGGCCCACAGAGAGTTGGAATTGATGGCGGACCAAGCCAGGAACCTTAAACAAGCTTCGTTGAATTCCATAACCCGACGAAGGCCCAAACCTCCCTCAGCTTTAGGAAGACAGACTAAGTCCCATCTGACTAAGTTGGCTTTCAGCTTGACCGGGGAGGCTGACCAGAGAAAGTTTCTCATCAGGCGCTCAATTTGCAGACTAGTTTTCCTAGGCAGGGGAAGAACGAGAGCAATGTGGAGGGGAATGGAAGCTAGCACATGTCTAACTAGAGTTAACCTCCCAGCAAAGGAAAGGCATTTCATCTTCCAACCTGCCAGCCTAGAACTGATGGAATCCAGCATTTGGCTAAAATGTCTGTGTCTAGCGCAGCCAATGAAAAGAGGCACCCCAAGATAAACCGCCGGAAGAGCTACTGGAAGCGGGGCTATTCTGATTTGCAGGAGGCCAGAGATCATATTAGCTTTCCGGGTGCTGCACTTGCCAAGATATAGGTTACTTTTCTGAAGATTGAAACATTGGCCTGAGGAGTCTTGGTAGAGATAAAGAAGATTTTGAAGCCGTCTGAGCCCCCTTTTGTAACCTTTTAGAAAGACCAGGATGTCATCAGCATAAATTAAGTGACAAGGAGTAGAGCTAACCTGGGAGATAGGAAAAATGGAGCCTTCAAGCCTTAGCTCTTCAATTTTTCTGCTGAGAATCTCTTCAGCAAGAATGAAGAGATATGGAGAGAGTGGGTCTCCCTGGCGAAGCCCGCAAGAAGTACTGAAAAATCCACTGGGACTTTTGTTTATCAGAATTGAACCTCTACAAGTGCAGACTAGCTCTCTCATTAGATTGATCCACTTAGAAGAGAAATTGAAGAAATGGAGAGCCCTGAACAAAAAGTTCCATTGGAGTTTGTCAAAAGCCTTGGAGATGTCCAACTTCAAACAGATGCCCCCCCTCTGGTAGATGATTTGAGGTTTTGGAAGAGGTCATGGGCTAGGGCTACATGGTGGTGGATAGTTCTACCTTTGACAAAAGCGGACTAATGATTGGATATCAGGTGAGGAGAATCATAGATAGCCTTGAAGCCAGGATTTTAGAGATAATTTTGTAGGAAAAGTTTAGGAGGCTGATGGGTCTATAATCAGAAAAGGAAGTGGGGGAGGACTTTTTAGGAATAAGAGTTAGGAAGAAAGCATTAGTTTCTCTAAGCAATCTACCCGAGCTAAAAAAGTGAGAAACTGCCTTGGTGACATCAGAGCCAACGATCGCCCAACAATGGGTGAAGAAAGCCCCTGAGAAACCATCAGGCCCAGGAGAGTTGGATCTCTTAAGACTAAAAACAGCTTCCTTAATTTCAGCTGAAGAGGGGACTGCCACCAGGATAGAGTTCTAATCTTCTGAAACTATAGGGCCAGGCCTGTTAAAAAGAGCTTCATCTGGAACTGAGGAAGATGACTACATCAAGTTAGAGAAAAAGGAGATTGCTTCATTCCTTATCTGATCCTCATCCTCTACGATTTCCCCATCAACTGAAATTCTGTCTATCCTATTAATCGAGCTCCTGGATTTAGCAGACAGGTGGAAGAACTTTGTATTCCTATCCCCATCCTTTAACCATCTAATTTTTTATTTTTGCTTCGAATGAACAGACTCAGCTTTGAGCCAGTTATGAAAGGAGGATTTGCTAGAATTGAGAGCCAACAAGAGAGAGTCACTGGGATTAGAATCATAAAGGGAATGAACTTCCAACACTGCTTTTCTGCATCAGTTATTTTAAGCTTGAGTTGCCCAAAAACTTCATGGTTCCAAGACTTCAATTTAGTCTTGAGAAATTTGAGCTTTTGGGCCAGAATGTATTGAGGGGAACCATTGCACGAAATGGCCCAACTATCCTTAACCAGAGAGTTAAAGCTTTCATGGGAGAGCCACATCTCTTCGAATTTGAAAGGGACATTCTTAAAAAGAAGACTTGATCTGTGGGACAACAGAAGCGGGCTGTGGTCTGAAGAGATTCTTGGAAGGTGAGAAACAAGAGGGTCAACAAATTGATCCAGCCAAGCATTATTGGCTAGGGCTCTGTCCAGCCTGGCAACTACATAGGAATGACCAAGTCTGTTATTTGCCCAAGTAAATCTATTCCCTCTGAACCCAAGATCTTTGAGACCCGTGGAAAACACCATATCAGAGAACTCTTTGACAGAGGTTTGGTGGGGGGGGAGAGGAGCTGAATTTCTCTGAAGCCAAGAGGATAGCATTGAAATCACCTATAGCAGCCCAAGGGAGAGCTGTTGATGAAGTAGTAACCAGATAATCCCAAAGGATCCTTCTTTGTCTGTAATCTGTGGAACCATAAACCCCCGTAACCAGATTGGAAGAAGAAGAAGGGGTATCAGTGGCTAGGATAGAGATATGCTGGTTAGATAAATCAAGAAGAGAGAAGCTAAGATTGGTGTTAGATTTGCAAAAGCACCAAAGAGAGTTATTTGGGGTACAAAAAGACTGAGAATAACCGAAAGATTGGATGAAAACAAAGATTGGAGAACTTGATGGGATCTTAGGTTTAGATAGAAAAAGGATGTTAGGAGAATGGGAAGCTATAAGATGAAGCAACATAGTTTGAATAGGGGTATTACCAATCCCCCTGCAATTCCAAAAAAGGATCTTAGACATTGGAGAAAGAGGAGGAGGGGGAGCTAGTGGAACTCCTAGCTATAGGACCTTGGGATTTTGGACATTTGTTCTTGTTTTTCCTTCTCCCTTTTAACTTAAAGGGAGAGAGATCCACCACAAGGGAAGAAACTGGGATGGCCTCAACTCCTTCCTTAGATTGATGGGCATTACAATTGGGAACTGTGGGTGTACGTAGGAGGAGGAGTTCCTCTGTTGAGGGAAACTATAGAAGTAATTGGAACCTCTATTAAGGGTTGGGAGCCAAGGTCTAGAAGTGTTGATTCTGCTAGGGAGGGGTAATCTAGAACTGAAAAAGGATTAGAATAGTCTATAGTGGGGGTCGGATTTTTCTCCATTGTAGCCAAGATGGAGTCAGGAGGGGGCGTGGCATTAGTTTCAGATTAGGGGAAAGAAACAGAATTAGGACCAGGATTGAGGGGGCCAGTGGAGCTCGATGAAGGGTTGGAGGGAATATTGGAAAGGACAAGAGGACCAGAGGAGAGTGGCGCTAGTAGACCATTTGAAGGCTCGTTATCTCCCGGGGCTTCTTCATCGGCTGAGGGCAGAGCAGAGGGCTGAGAAGAGGGTTGAGTAACAGGAACAGGGGTTGGGAGCAGAGGAGGCTTATAGGTGAAGGGGCATTTAGAGGTAAGGTGGCCGCAGAGAAGCATTCGTTACAAGGGATGTTCTCGTATGAAACTTCCACCTCTACAACTCCTTCTCCTTCCAGATCCACCATTAAAGAAAAGAGGATGGGTTTTGCCACTTCCAGATTAACCAGAACTCTGGCGTAGGATAGCATTTTCTGAGTAACTGTGATTTCATCAAGGCGAAGAGGTTTGCCGATAGACCCTGCGATGGTGAGTAGAATGTCACTACTCCAGCAGTGGTATGGTATGCCTTTGAGCCGGATCCAAACAGGGGAAACAGCTGGCCAGGAGTTGACCTCTTGTCCAAGAGACCAAGACTGAAGAAGGAGTTTCTTCCTTTCCATTAACAAGGGGCTCTGACTTACCAAGCAGTCTCTGTCTTCCTTAGAGTTAAATCTGAAAATGAAGAACCCTTCTTCTGTGAGGGAAATTAGGCAAGGCCTTGAGAGCCTCCAAGATTTTTGAACCCATTGTTCTAAGCCTTCTAAGGTAGGACGCCGACCCACGAATTTCCCTATTGCTGAGAAAGAGAAAGATTCCTTACTATTAGCTACCATATGTTGAGGGATCTTGAGAGTAAGCTTACCATCGATCCAGGTTGGGGGAGGAATAGATGGGGAGCAGAGATGGCTGAGGGAGAGAAGAAACTGGCATAAGACTTCTGGGGATGCTGATCGACTGAAGTTGGTGGCTACGCCTGATGGTGAGCCAGAATGCTATCAAGGTGCTGGTGCAGAAGATGGAGCTGAGCGGTGTCCCATCAAGGATAGGAGGTCTGCTGATTTTCCTGCAGATTTCCGGTAGCAGCATGACAAGGGGTGGAACCAGATGTTCTAGCTAAATGATTGGAGCTCGAGAAAGGAGCAGGGTTTGGGATCAGCGGCGCAGTGTTAGGGGATGAGGTTGGGATAGGAAGGAGAGGGGCTGTGAAAGTCGCAGGAAGAATCGAGGGGGAGGGGGAGGATGAGGAGGGGGGAGGGGGAACAGGAGGGTCTGGGGGAGACGCTTCCATATTAGCCCTAGGAATGAAATGTTGCTTACATACACATCTCCTAAAAAGGGTAACCAAAAATAACTTGAGCATTACCACCATATCTTCTACATGCTTTCAGTTATAAACAGAATGATAGAATCTTGAAGGAAACAAAAAAAACAAAAAAAAAACTCCGTGTTAGTTTTCTAGAGCTCCCCAATGTGGGCTTGACACATGGCATATCCAAAATTGCCAAGAAAAGTTCCACAATCGGATTCCTTCAAATATCTAATAATCTTATACATCCTATAATCTCTCCCCATTTCCTAAAATATCTTTTAAGAATTTCTTTTCTCATATTTTCTAATTCAATTTCAACCATGTCTCTCTCTCTCTCTCTCTCTCTCTCTCAGTTAATCTATTTCGTTAATCTGTTAATCTCATACTAGCATGAAGACCCTGTGCGATGCACAAGTTAAGTCTAATGTAATCTGAATAATATATGAGAATCAATATCCTTTTCATATAAATCTACTTATATGAAACACATAAAACAAAGTTGTCTCTTTCTCACATTTGTTGTCTTCTTGTAAACATATTCTAATCATGTGCCATGCAGATTCTACACGCATTTGCCTTATCCATCTTTGATAGATTCTTCACGACAGTTGCCTCATATTCTAGGTCTTATCCATCCTTAAGTTAGAATAAATATATGAAAGTAGTGTTTCCTTCTTTTAAGAGATGCAACCATTGATTCAAAGAGAGATGAAAGGTCGGCATGTCTTTTGAAGTAATAAATGGGGCCCAATTGCTGCTGGCGCTCAAGGAAAGAGAGATTTGATCTTTTTTTGTGTAACTGCTTAGTTAATCTCACGTATCTCTCTTGAACCATCACTTAATTTTAGGGATATCCTAGGAGTTTAATTGAAAGGATAAATTTAATGGGGCCATCATGTTAGGAAAGTTAGTATATTCAAACCACAGAGAGAACATATCCCCATTCCAGAACTCGATCTTTCATCGCATAACTAACCAAAACTTCGTGCAATCCCATGGTACTAATACCTGCCTTCGTCTCACATAGCCAAAGGTAGAGAGGTTTATAGGGCCTAGTGCTAAGCCAATGAATACAGCCAGCAGTGAGTAGTGTTGGCACTTTAACACGTTGCATATTGTGTGGTGCCTTCGAGTGATGGTGCCTTATTCTCACACATGTATTTTATGGTGACCATTTCTAATTATCAAATGTATATATTTCATCAAAGTGGGGCTCATCAATGAATAATCTATGTCATTTGTCAGTCAAGGGCCGCCCCAGTGGGAAATCAACAAAGATTGGCATATGAATTAATGATCTAAATCATTTTTCAGGATATATCAAGCCAATGGACCCATCTTTTAATTAAGTTTTGGGCTATCTTTAAAACTCAAATCTATGTACCTCTTTTTATCAAGCATATAAGATTTATTTCATTCTCATTCCCACTAGATTGTTTTAATTTTCTCAATTTTAGATATAACAAACAAAGGCTCTCAATCATTGGAAGTCATTAATGAAAAACTCATGATTTGACTAACAAAGATTGAAACTAACAAATTAAATCACACCAATATTATGGGCCCTCAAAATCTAACCGTGGGCTACATATTCATGACACTCCTCAATTGGACCCACTTATGAATAGTTCAAACTAATCAAAACCATTAACTTATAATGCATAAGATTGTGTTAATCACATTATTCATCACATGACCAATATTCTAACAAAGGAGCTCTCATTTTGAAATTAACCAAGTCACATGTTTTCAACTTTTTACTTTACAGTTATTTTTAAATCTTATTTATTTCGCATCTAGAGAAGATCTTTGAATTTAATCACTTATACTATTTTTTAATGCCCTGATCTTAGCACGAGCCTAATTTCTATAACAGAGTAGCTATCATATTATCATCATAAATATATTTTTAATATTTCCCACCTTGGAATTTTTGGCCCTATGACTATTGGGCAATCTTCTTATGTAAAATCTATTAATATTAGATATTGTAATATTCTTCATTGGGCTTATATTATTAACATTGTATCTATACTTTTTTGTTGCAGGTTGGGCACGGGCCTGCCACGCTAGTTCCATAAACAAATGGGCCCAGGCGAATTCCCTCCGAAAGAGGATCCGGACTTTGGTATCGTGATACAGGAAGAGGGCAGTGTCAGAAATGAGGAGGGAGAATGCGCGTGAGTGGAGAACACGTGCAAATAGCAGCCGCGCGTCGGCCTGACATGTGTGTGTGGTCCCATGTGTCACGTGAACGCTTCAGCCGATTGGGTGACTCGGCGGCGGCAGCAGAAGGAGGTCGCGACTTACAGATCTTCTCATCTCCTCTCCTCCAATCATATCTTCCTTCCCACGTGGGACAATTGGCCCCACACTTACTCACCTTCCCTTCACTTTTTTACTCCTCCTTCCTTCCCTTGAGACTGTCAAAACCCTTCTCCCCTTCCCTTCAACAAATTAACTACTATAAACTCTACAACAGAAGGAGGTCGCGACTTACAGTTCTTCTCATCTCCTCTCCTCCAATCATATCTTCCTTCCCACGTGGGACAATTGGCCCCACACTCACTCGCCTTCCCTTCTCTTTTTTACTCCTCCTTCCTTCCCTTCAAACTGTCAAGACCCTTCTCCCCTTCCCTTCAACAAATTTGACCCTTCTCCCCTTCCCTTCAACAAATTAACTACTATAAACTCTACAACCTCTCTCTCTCTCTCTCTCTCTCTCTCTCTCTCTCTCTCTCTCTCTCTCTCTCTCTCTCTCTCTCTCTCTCTCTCTATCTATCTATCTTTCTTTTCCCATGGGAGATTCTTCAGCTTCATATATCCACCTGGTAACCAAAACCCTTCTTTTACATTTCTCCCTCTCTTCCTCTTATTTATTTTTATGTCTTGTTTGTGATGTCTGTGGTTTTTATTTATTAGATGATCGTAGTTTGTCACTGTAGTTGTTGTGGGTTGTCTTATAGGTGCATCACTTGATTGAAAAGTGCCTTATCTTCCATATGACAAAGGAAGAGTGCATGGAAGCTCTCTCAAAGCATGCCAAGATCGACCCTGTTATCACTTCCACAGGTAATAATAATACCTATTACCACTTTATCTAATTTCACCAGTCTTCTTACATGATCCAAAGTAGCTGCAGCTTGCAACTCCTCTACTATTATTCTCGTTGGGTTTCTTTCTCAATGTTCTTATCTTCCTACCAGATGGGGTTTGATCGATGACGTTGATCTGCCCCCAAGTCTTCCTAGTATTCTTTTGCATGCATGCATGATCCAAAAGATCAGTTTTGCTTTCTTATTTTTAAATTCTTATGTGTCAGAAAGAAAAACGGTTTTAAGATTTAGGTTTCTTATACTAAATACCTTTCTCTCTCTTCTTTCCTTCATGTATGAGCCGTGATCTGGAAGATTGATATTAGAGGTGGGTTTTTTCTCATTATGTTCTTATTCTTTCAAAAACCCAAATGCCTGAACATGCAGTTCTGAGACATTGGTACATGGGTATTTTTGTGTGGGGTTCTTCTGCTGCTGTGTTTTGTTGAAATTTCAGTGTCATTGTCATGAACAGGAGTTTTGATAGATGAGGTTTGTTTTGTAGTGTGGAAGGAGCTGGAGAAAGAGAACAAGGAATTCTTTGAGGCCTACTCGCTTAGGAGAGAGGAGAGGATGTCTGAGATGGAGACAAGGGAAAGGATACTCAAGATGCTATCGGAATCCGCTGGAGATACTGACGACAAGGAAAAGTAGCAAGAAAGGTTCCCATAATCAGTGAGGGTACTATCTGTAAAATGGAGAAAAATCAGGTTCAATCAGATGAAGGTTATAGCTCCTAGTTGTGGAGGAGGAGGGTAATATATAGGGATTAACAAGGTTTAGCAAGGTCAGTGGCAATGTTGTAATAATTGTTATGAGTTGGTGGAAGTCAATATCAGGAGTAGAAAGCTAGGAGGAACGGTGATCCTTTTCGTTGACATGTAAATTGCAAGATTTTCTTCTCTATTTATATGTTGCATTATTTATATATTAGTATTATTCAGGTGGGAACTGTTTTTACTTATTATGTGAGAACTTTTTATGTGGGGCCCACAATTGGAGACGGGACAAGGGGATGAAAAGATCCATGTGAGACCACTCCAAATATCAAGTTTGACCCCAAACTCATGTTCTTAACCCTTTCATCTGTTGCCCACAAGTTTAATGGCTTCATATTCAAGAAAAATATTCAATCATCGATCCAACGGTTCAGTTCATTCGGATGTGTGCAAATCTTTGAGATTAGTGACTATCAGGGGGGTTTCCTGTTGGTTGCTAGGTTTGGATGGGTTGCTAGTTGGGCCCCGTAAAAAAAGTTCTTATATGATAGGTGAGAACTAGTTCTCACTTGAATATTTTCATATATATATATATATATAAAGATTTCCATATTAAAGTCTTTCGTAGGGTTACCTTGTGTGAGCGTGTGGTATGTGCACTCGGAGTATTAGTCATGGGTATGCCACCTTTTTCCCCTTGAGTGGGCTTTTTTTCCACGTATGTTGGCATTCTTCCCGTTTGTATTAGAACTTGGTCAGGGATGCACCTTTAATTAACCATGGGGTGTAGCGTGTTAACTATGGGCTTTAAACGGTGATTCTCCACTAGGCTTGCATCAGAAATA
The DNA here is from genome assembly GCA_038049695.1 of Cinnamomum chago. Lineage (NCBI taxonomy): Eukaryota > Viridiplantae > Streptophyta > Magnoliopsida > Laurales > Lauraceae > Cinnamomum > Cinnamomum chago. The sequence continues at coordinate 78,266,942 of CP142452.1, forward strand.
GCCAAAGTCATTCACCCTGCGCTTTAAGTCAAATTCCGACTTAACTCAACATGAGGTCTTTTAAAAAAGTGCGATCACGATCGTAAGAACTCCGGAGTTAAGCGTACTCGGGCGTGAACAGTACTAAGATGGGTGACCTCCTGGGAAATCATCGCACACGCACATGAACTTTGACTCCCGAGGAAAGCTGTCTAAACGAAAGAAATAAGGTTGATTGTAAGATGTGATCAAGAAGAAATAAGGTTTAGGGCAGAGGTCAACTCATTGTGAACTTTGACTCCGAAGGAAAGTCTAAAGGAAAGAATAAGAAAAAGAAAAATGTTGAAGTTCAAAATGACGGTGAAAAGCCAAGAAAAAATAAGGGGGTCACAAAGAAATGTTTCTCTTGTGGAAAGAAGGGTCACTTCAAGGCGGGTTATCGGAAAAGGAAAAATTGGTTCAAATCAAGAAGTAATCATAGTCATTTATCTCTTGTTTGTTCCGAAAAGGATTTAGCTGATGTCCCATCAGATACCTGGTGGGTTGACTCAGGTGCAATTGTTCACGTATTTGATTGTGTGCAAGGATTCCTTTCAAGGTGCATGGAGTCCAAGTGATGGTCAGCGAAACATCACGATGGGGAACCGACATGAATTAAGAGTCGAGGCAATAGGCACCTATCGACTCTTGCTAGATATTGACTTCTTGCAGGATCTGCATGACATTTTTTATGTCCCGACTATTTCTAGAAATTTAATTTCTGTTTCCAAATTAAATCATGATGGTTTTATATTTAATTTCGAACATAGATTACTTAAGGGTATCCGGAGAGGTCTAAAGGGTATCCGAGAGAGGGAAAGGGAGAGAGAGAGGGAGACAAAGAGGGAGCAATGAAGATTAGGGCTTTTTTTACGTAGGCATCGTTTGGCAATAAGAGGAATGTCAAACATTAAACAACGGCGCTTTTAAAAAAAAGAACAACAACGGCCTGAAGCCCGTCAGCTCTTTAGGCCACACCATCACGGAGGGGATGCATTGGCGGATGAAGGAAGCGTCTGCAGAAAACAGTCGAAAAACGAACGTATTCTTGCAATCGCATATTTCCATTTTTGACGTAGTGGCCACACTTCACAACAGCCCCTCTTCCATCATCACCTTGCCATCCAAACACCCACATCCAGTACAAACCAAACTTGAACACCCCTCCGCATCCTGTCCTAACCAAAAGCTCCTTCCACAAAAGAAAATAAAAAATGTAAAGAAAAGCCAAATCATTTCAGATCCAACCAAGCCACCTCTACAACACCCACGGCCCAAAACTCCACCAACAAATCGTCCCACCAAAACAAACTCCGAGACTCTAGCCAAACAACAATGCCCGGAACCTCTCCCATTTCTTCGACCAACTTCTATTCAAACAACTCTCACGCCTGAGAGATGAGCCTCAGATTATGCGCGTGAGATTAGGAGCCTAATAACAATCTTTTATAAACAAACCACCCAATTAGGAGCCTAATAACAATCTCTTATAAACAAACCACCCAACGTGGCCCCAATCATGGTCTCATAAAATCGAAGTCCACGGTGTAACGCCCCAATTCCGGATACCGATAAACTCGTTCGATCACCCGAAATTGGCGCGCTACTTCCCGGAAAATCCGAGAACTTCCAAGATCGTAGGCCGCAGTGAGGTCCAATTTAAAACTTTTTGAACCGAATAATATTCAATGGTTAAAACTTGCGGAAGCATAACATTTAAGTAGAGCGGAAGCAATAGGTATCATGTATATTAAAGGAAAGCAGAACAGTGGTCTAATTAAAATGATTCAATGTAAATTTAAAGTTATACATCTTTCATTCTACCCTTCTCACTACAAATGTCACTCAAAACCCAAAATAACATAAACTCTCAGAACCCTGGAGTGTACTCCTCGCCCTCCGGCTCGACATCCGTGTCGGCCGAGCCCCAAGCGTACTCTCCGGCTACAGGTGCCTCCACGAGGGCTAGTGCGTCGTCGGGAATCTCTGGGTCAAGGCCTAAGCACCATAGAATGGGTCAGATCTAAACGATCTGGCAAGATACAGCATACTACTAACATAGCATATATATATCAAAGGAATTAAAGACGGGTACATAAGTTAAATGAATAGCAAGGGAAAAGAACTAGGCAGTTGTGCATGTAAAGCATGAGGAATCAGTATAAGGAAATCATCTACACTACTATAAACAATGTGGCACATTCACACGAGCTGGAATACCGCGGGATATTATGCCGCGGCCCTCCCATACTGAACACAGTCGCGGTGGGGAATCTCACCAGGGAATAACTAATCCCGAATCTCACTCATCAACTCATCATCTCATCACTCCAGATCGGCACGGTATGACACCTTGCCGTCTTAACCACACAGCTCATCGTGATAGCTTCACCATACTCAACTAGCTCCTACCGGGGATGATCAGTCCACAGGCTGAGCTTAAATCAACCGAGTGAATGTTCATGCCGACTCGAGAATAACTCTAAGGTCTGTGTCTGTCTAGGCTTTGCCTTGCGTGAACAAGGTCCTAACAATACCTCTATAAAGTCCACACATCTCAATACAACTCTGGATCTCATTCAAGACCCAGGCCCACTCGTTGGATCCATACCAAGGCCCAACAGTACATGGCCTGGTCTAAAACCGTCCAAACGAGGCAACCAATCCATCTACTACTGACAAACAGTTCCACTATAATCCATACAACTTAACAGTCCAATAGAAACTATCTCTTCAAGCTAAAGGGTTCACATTACCACACTTAGGCCCATTAAGGGCCCGCCTAGACACAGACACGGGTCAACGATCTCCGAATTCACACAACCGGGTCACCTCTAGAAACCCTAGGTTCAGGTCTTCCAATTATGATTAATTAATAGCAAACAACTAATCTAAAGATCTAAGATTGACTGAATAATAATAAAGAAGTATGAACTTCATCATAGGAATCAATAGGGAAGAACAACAGTCCAATCCTAGGTAAATGGGCCACTTCAGGTTCGGGTCTATCTCCGGTAATTCGATCTCTAAACGATGTCATTAATGCCGTAAAATACTGTATTTGGTGCTTAGTTAGTTAAGGGCATTGTCTGACAACTTTTAGAGGTCGAATCATCTTAGATACTCAACCAAAACACTAAACAGTGGTCCCCGCGAGTCAAGGTTGAGCCACACCATTGACTCGGGCTAAGGACACTGACAAATACTCATTTGGATGGTCAATGGGCCCCACAACTGATCACATCTACTAAATGTTGAAAACTGGATAATCAGGGTTATCCAGGTGAACCTGACGGGTTGTGAACTCGGTTGATTTCCTGGCCTGGAAGATCAACCGAGTGCACTGGCTAATCTAAATCAGGCTTCCTGGACAACTCAATTCATTTCTATAGGCTTACAGCGTGTCCGGTCAAACAACCTGGCCTGGATGATTGACCGCATACTCTGAAACCTTAGAAAGATTGATGATCCAGCTTTAAACACCTTCTAGAAGTAAATTCTAAGTTTCAGGTTGATTTGGGCGCAACCAGTCTGAGTTTCGGGTGAAAAACCAACTTTCAGTCATTCTTAGTGAAAACCATGTAAACGGGTCAACCTGGGCTAAGCCGGGTCAACCAAACTGATTAAAATAGGTTTTCTACAAGAATATGGCTGATGGCCAATTTTTCCATCAAAACCTAGTTGTCTCGATCGACTAGGATGGGTCCCAGTCGACCCAGACAACAGGAACTCAGACTGCAGAACACAGCTAACTGGGAGCTCTGTTTTTCCATTTTTCAGTGTTCTCGGTCGACCTAGAGGGGGGTCTCGGTCGACCTAGAACACTGTCGGGCGAGTCCTCGGGCGTGTCAGGGAAATTCTGCAGAAAATAACTGAGGCTTGATTTTTTGGAAACTGCAGTGTTCTCGGTCGACCTAGAGGGGGGTCTCGGTCGACCTAGAACACTGAAAACACTATTCCTGCAGATTTCTGCAACTTTTCCGTTTCAGCTCCGTTTTCGCCCAAATCACTTCCAATCACTTCCAAACTTCCCCAAACCACTTCTAATCAATAAATAACTTCATAAACCATCCATTAACACCTTATGGCCCACTGATCTTCCAAATGGGGGGTGAAAACCCCCATCCATCAGTGACCTTCCATCCAAATAAACAATACAAACAGAGCTCAACAGATTTCTAAACTAATCAAACACAACCATGAATTAAAGCTATAGGAATCAATAAACAACACATATATGCTAAATTAGGAGTATGAGCACTTGCCTTTTGTAGCTTGAGAGAGAGATTGTTAGAGAAATAACTGAGAAGAGAAGTGCCCAGCTGACAGAGAAGGTGAAGAAGAAGATGGTGATGACTGCTGCAGCTCAGATTCCAGCAGAGTAGAGCAGCAACTCCTAGCTAAATTTCCAGCAGCAATATGACCTCCCAGGTGGGGAAATAAAGATGAAGAAGAAAGAAACGGCAGCTGTTGTAGCTCCAGGGGAGTAAATCTCCACACTGAATCAGTGGCTCAGGGGAAGATTAAGAGGAAAGGAAGGTGAAACCGTGGCTGCTGCTCTCAGGAACATTTCTCCCAGCCCAAACAGAGAAGTAGAAGTAGCAGGCCAAGGTGGAAATCCCAGCAGAAATTGCTGAAGAAGAAGAATTACAACAGTAGTAGTTTTTCAAGCTGGGATTCCAGCAGAAATCAGTCCAGCAGCCATTCAAGAAGAAATTCCAGCAGCAGGGTCTCAGAAATCAGTGAGATGAAATGGGGAAACGAAGGAAGAGATGGTAGCAGTGGCTGCTGTAGTTGGAGTTGAAGGAGATAGCAGCAGTTCTCAAAGGATTCCAGCACAGTCACAATCCAGCAGGAGGAGAAGGAAGATGGGGTACAGCAGCTCCAAGATGAACTTACAACAACAGCAACAGTCCAGTTCCAGGGAGAAGATGAAATGGTGGTTGCAGCTGTTGTTCTTCAAGATGGGTTTCCAGCAGTGAAGAAGAAATGGAAAATGCAACAGTAGTTCTTAGTTCAACGTAGGAAGGAAGTTGAGATGGGAGCTGGGGAAGTTATCTTGGGAAGAGAGCTGGGAGTTACCTTGGGATGGGGGCTGCTTAGGGTTTTGAAATGAGTTGCAAAAGTTTAAGAGATATTATATAGGATTAGTAAAGTAGTTAGGGACCATAGTGCCCTTAGGGTTTAGTGGAAAGAGGGTTAGGGTTTGGGGGTAGTTGGGTCATTAGGTTAGGAACATTCTAGAAGCACCTTTTGCTAACCCAACCTAATTAACTTAATTAATCTAACTAAGAGCCTAATCAACACTATTAGCCTAGGTTTGACACTAACACTCAATTGATTAGAAATTAACCCAAACTAACCTAGTCTAACTAAAAACTTAGGAGAAACTAACTAGTCAATCTAATTAGCTCCTAACCAGCCCAATTAAAGAGTAATTAAACAGGATTTATAAAGATTAGCAATAATTAGTGGTGATTAGCAAAAATTAGTGAAGATTAGCGAAGATTAACAAAGATTAACATAATTAAGCAATAATTAACATAAATTAGGATTAATTAGTCTATAAATTAGCCCTTAGAGGGCCCACCAAGGGTGGGACCTCACATCATTCCCACCTTTTAAAAACATTTGTCCCCAAATGTAAAACAAGAGTAGAACGTACCTGAGGTAGAAGATGCGGATAGTCCTTCTCCACCTGGTCGCGTAGCTCCCACGTAGCCTCCTCCGGAGTGTGATGCTCCCATTGAACCTTCACCCAATGAATTGTTCGGGTCCGGAGCACCTGCTCCTTGGTGTCGATGATCGCGACCGGCCTGGCGACGTACGATGCATCCGGCTGGATGTTGAGTGGCTCATGATAAAGAATGTGGGTCGGGTCCTCCACATACTTCTTCAGCATGGAGACGTGGAACACGTCATGCACTCCCGAAAGCTCTGGCGGTAGATGAAGCTTGTAAGCAACATCTCCAACTCTCGATCTGATCTCGAAGGGTCCAACATATCTCCTTGCTAACTTACCCTTCTCACCAAACCTCAGGGTACCTCTAGCTGGAGAAACCTTCAGGAAAACTCTGTCTCCCTTCTCGAACTCGAGAGGTCTGCGTCGATTGTCTGCATAGCTCTTCTGTCTGCTGCGGCTGACCTTCAGGTTCTCAACTATCTGCCGAACCTTCTCGCTGGTGTCGCTGACTATGGATGGACCATGGAAACTCCTGACACCAACTTCTTCCCAGCAAACTGGGGTCTTGCATCTCCTCCCGTACAAAGCCTCGTACGGTGCCATCTTGATGCTCGCATGGAAGCTGTTGTTGTAGGCGAACTCGCAAAGTGGCAAGGAATCCTCCCAGTTCTCCTTGAAGTCCAAGACACGGGCTCTCAACATGTCCTCTAGTGTCTGGTTGGTGCGCTCTGTCTGGCCGTCTGTCTGTGGATGATAGGCTGTGCTGAAGCTCAACTTGGTACCCAAAGCCTGCTGAAGGCTCTCCCAGAAGTGCGAAGTGAATCGCGGGTCTCTGTCTGAAACTATCGAAGCTGGAACTCCGTGCAAAGAAACAATCCTGTCGACGTACAGCTTAGCAAGGACGTCGAGTCCTGCTCTCATCGACACTGGCAAGAAGTGAGCTGACTTAGTCAGCCGATCCACGATCACCCAAATGCCGTCGTGGCGCCTCCTGGTGGCTGGAAGTCCTGCGATGAAGTCCATGGTGATGTGCTCCCACTTCCACTGCGGAATCTCAAGCTGATGAAGTAGTCCTGGCGGCTTCTGGTGTTCGACCTTGATCTGCTGGCACGTCAGACACCTGGAGACATAACGAGCTATCTCCTTCTTCATGTTGTTCCACCAGTAGTAGCTCCTCAGGTTCTGGTACATCTTGGTGCTGCCGGGGTGAATCGAGTATCTGCTATGGTGTGCATCTGCGAGAATCTCGTCCTTTAGCTCCTGGATATCTGGCACGCACAATCTGTCCTGATAGTAGAGCACTCCGCCAATCAATCTGAACTCTGGCCTCTGATCAATCTGCTCGATCACTCGGACAAGCTTGGGATCGTTGCGTTGACTGTCCTTGACCTTGCCCAGCAACTCTGGTTCCCACGCTGACATGGTGGCAAGCAAAACTCTCTCGCTGAGTGGCTGAAACTGGACGTCTAAACTGCTGAAGACGTCGGTCCACACACCCTCTGCTGCTAGGAAACTGACGAGGGCGGTCTTCCTGCTCAAAGCGTCCGCTACGACATTCGCCTTACCAGGATGGTATTTGATAGGGAAGTCGTAGTCCTTGATGTATTCCATCCACCTCCTCTGCCGGTTGTTGAGGTCGCTCTGCGTGAACAGGTACTGCAAACTGCGATGATCTGAGTGCACTTCGAACTTCTCGCCGTAGAGGTAGTGCCGCCACAACTTCAAGGCAAAAACGACTGCTGCAAGCTCCAAGTCGTGAGTGGCGTACTTCTTCTCGTGCTCCTTCAACTGGCGCGATCCATAGGCAATAACCTTGCCCTCTTGCATCAGAACACATCCAAGACCGGTCCCTGAAGCGTCGGTGAAGACTACGAATCCACCACTGCCAGAAGGTAAAGACAAGATCGGCGCTGTCGTCAATCTCTCCTTCAGCTCTTGAAAGCTGTTTTCACAAGCATCGGACCAAACGAACGGTATATCCTTCCGTGTCAGCTTGGTCAACGGTGCTGAGATCGTGGAGAAACTCTTGACGAATCTGCGGTAGTAGCCTGCTAATCCGAGGAAACTCCTGATCTCTGTGACATTCTTAGGTCTCGTCCAGTTCGTCACTGCTTCTATCTTCGATGGTTCCACTGCTAGTCCATCCTTAGAGATGATGTGTCCAAGGAAGACTACTTGCTCTAACCAAAACTCGCACTTGCTGAGCTTCGCGTACAACTGGTTGTCGCGCAACAACTGCAAAGACGTCCTCAAATGCTGCTCGTGCTCCTCTCTGGTCTTGGAGTAGACCAAAACATCGTCGATGAAGACCACTGTGAAGCTGTCGAGGTATGGTGCGAAGATCTTGTTCATCAGGGACATGAACACTGCTGGTGCATTCGTCAACCCGAACGGCATCACAAGAAACTCATAATGGCCATAACGGGATCGGAACGCTGTCTTCTGCACATCTTGATCTCTGACTCGAAGCTGATGATATCCCGATCTCAAGTCTATCTTCGAAAAGAACTGCGCACCCTGAAGCTGGTCGAAAAGCTCGTCGATCCGGGGAAGAGGATACTTGTTCTTCACTGTTGCCTGGTTCAGCTGCCGGTAGTCGATGCACATCCTCATCGATCCATCCTTCTTCTTTACGAAGAGTACTGGTGCGCCCCATGGCGACACACTCGGCCTGATGAAGCCTTTCTCTAACAATTCCTCCAACTGAGTCTTCAACTCTCGCAGCTCTGCAGGAGCCATGCGATAAGGAGCTCTGGAAATCGGTGCGGTGCCGGGTGCAAGTTCGATGGTGAAGTCGACCTCTCGAACAGGCGGCAATCCCGGGATCTCGTCGGGAAACACATCCGGAAACTCGCAAACAACTGGAATCTCCTCGACTCTCTTGGACTCCTTGTCCTCTGAGACAAAAGCGATGTAGCCCTCGCAACCTGATTTCATCAGTCTCTCGGCCTTCAGTGCCGATATCATCCGAGTGCTAGGTGATCTCCTCTCACCCACAAACTCGATCGTGTCATCTGATCCTTCGATAGAGAGTCTGACTGTCTTCTTGAAGCAATCCATCACTGCTCGATATTTGGCTAACCAATCCATCCCCAAAATGACGTCGAAGTCATGCATGGGTAGCACGATCAGATCTGCAAGCAAAATGCACTCCCCGATCTGCACTCGGCATTTGGGGTGGTAAGTCTGACACATCACACTCCTGCCCATCGGAGTGGACACAACTAGGGTGCAAGGCATAGCCTCACCTACTCTACCAAGAATCAAAGCAAAAGCAGACGACACAAACGAATGTGTCGCGCCTGGATCTAACAACACTCTAGCAGGGTGATCACAAACAGAAAGGGTACCTTCAACGACGTTGCCTGCTGCCTCTGCCTCCTCATGAGTCAGCGCGAAAGCTCGCCCCACAGCCTGGGGTCTCTGCTGATGATGCTGGCCCTGATGCCTCTGATGACGTCCACGGTGGAAGGGCTGCCCTCTAGGCTGCTGAGGTCCCCGTGCCTGCTGCTGATGAGCACGGTACTGCTGCTGCTGAGGTGGAAGTGCAGCCTGACGTGCGGGCTGAGCCGCTGGAGCTGGGGCTGGAGCTGCCGGAGGTGCGGGAAGTCGAAGCATCTGAGGCTGACCTCCACGGAGCGGGCAATACCTGGAGATATGCCCTGGCTCTCCACAGTCGTAGCACACTCGGGGTCCATGCTGCGGCTGCTGCTGCTGACGATGCTGATGCTGAGGCTGGAACTGCCCGGCCGGCCTCTGCCTCTGAAATGGCTGCAGCTGTCGTAGAGGCATGGGCTGCTGCCTGATCGGAGTGATCCGGAGTCGCTTCTGCTGGCGAATGGACTCTAGCCGCTGGAGATGCTCCTCTGCCCAGAAAGCTCTCCTCAAAGCCTCCTCGTAGGTAGGCAGCTCAATGCAGGTCATGGCGATCTGAATCTCCTCGCTGAGACCGTCGACGAACCGCCGAACCCTCTCGGCCTCTGACGTGAGCAGCGCCTCTGCAAACCGGGACAACTGGGTGAAGCGAACCTCGTACTGCGAGACTGTCATGTTACCCTGGACGAGAGTCTGGAACTCCCGGAGCTTACGCTCTCTGACATGGGTGGGGATGAACTTCCGAAGGAAGTCAGTCTTGAAGGCAGTCCATGCTACCTCGTCCCCAATCTCCTCGTAGGGCCTCTGCATGGTCCTCCACCAATCCTCTGCCACGCCGCGGAACATGTAAGTCGCTAACTGCACTCTCTGGCGCCCCGAGCACTCGAAGACTCGGAAGATCTTCTCCATCTGGACGATCCAATCGTCCGCCACCATAGGGTCGTCTACGCCTGTGAACTCAGGCGGTCCCCTTTTGAGGAACCTCTCAAAGATAAGGTTCGGGTCTGCCCCCCGAACCGGCACATCCCCGGGGGCTGGCGGAGCCACCTTATCAATAACATCCAGGACCTGCGCCTGAAACTGCGCAAAATCCTCTGTCTGCCTCTGGTGAGCTGCGGTCTGGGCCTCCTGAGAAGCAAGGAAAGCCTGGAGAAATCTCTCGAAACGGCGCTCATGGGCGGTCATCTCGTCGATAGCTATCGTCTCTCGTGGTGCACCGCCTCCAGACATCTGTCATGAAGAAGAACTTGTGTCAGTTAAGTCCAAGACCTAAGACTACACTGATTCTACCCAATCCATCGTCTTTACACGTATCCAATCGCTCGAATCCTCACTACGTCCTATGGTTTCTAGTGTGTTTTATTTCCTAGAGACCAACTTGGCTCTGATACCATAAAATGTAACGCCCCAATTCCGGATACCGATAAACTCGTTCGATCACCCGAAATTGGCGCGCTACTTCCCGGAAAATCCGAGAACTTCCAAGATCGTAGGCCGCAGTGAGGTCCAATTTAAAACTTTTTGAACCGAATAATATTCAATGGTTAAAACTTGCGGAAGCATAACATTTAAGTAGAGCGGAAGCAATAGGTATCATGTATATTAAAGGAAAGCAGAACAGTGGTCTAATTAAAATGATTCAATGTAAATTTAAAGTTATACATCTTTCATTCTACCCTTCTCACTACAAATGTCACTCAAAACCCAAAATAACATAAACTCTCAGAACCCTGGAGTGTACTCCTCGCCCTCCGGCTCGACATCCGTGTCGGCCGAGCCCCAAGCGTACTCTCCGGCTACAGGTGCCTCCACGAGGGCTAGTGCGTCGTCGGGAATCTCTGGGTCAAGGCCTAAGCACCATAGAATGGGTCAGATCTAAACGATCTGGCAAGATACAGCATACTACTAACATAGCATATATATATCAAAGGAATTAAAGACGGGTACATAAGTTAAATGAATAGCAAGGGAAAAGAACTAGGCAGTTGTGCATGTAAAGCATGAGGAATCAGTATAAGGAAATCATCTACACTACTATAAACAATGTGGCACATTCACACGAGCTGGAATACCGCGGGATATTATGCCGCGGCCCTCCCATACTGAACACAGTCGCGGTGGGGAATCTCACCAGGGAATAACTAATCCCGAATCTCACTCATCAACTCATCATCTCATCACTCCAGATCGGCACGGTATGACACCTTGCCGTCTTAACCACACAGCTCATCGTGATAGCTTCACCATACTCAACTAGCTCCTACCGGGGATGATCAGTCCACAGGCTGAGCTTAAATCAACCGAGTGAATGTTCATGCCGACTCGAGAATAACTCTAAGGTCTGTGTCTGTCTAGGCTTTGCCTTGCGTGAACAAGGTCCTAACAATACCTCTATAAAGTCCACACATCTCAATACAACTCTGGATCTCATTCAAGACCCAGGCCCACTCGTTGGATCCATACCAAGGCCCAACAGTACATGGCCTGGTCTAAAACCGTCCAAACGAGGCAACCAATCCATCTACTACTGACAAACAGTTCCACTATAATCCATACAACTTAACAGTCCAATAGAAACTATCTCTTCAAGCTAAAGGGTTCACATTACCACACTTAGGCCCATTAAGGGCCCGCCTAGACACAGACACGGGTCAACGATCTCCGAATTCACACAACCGGGTCACCTCTAGAAACCCTAGGTTCAGGTCTTCCAATTATGATTAATTAATAGCAAACAACTAATCTAAAGATCTAAGATTGACTGAATAATAATAAAGAAGTATGAACTTCATCATAGGAATCAATAGGGAAGAACAACAGTCCAATCCTAGGTAAATGGGCCACTTCAGGTTCGGGTCTATCTCCGGTAATTCGATCTCTAAACGATGTCATTAATGCCGTAAAATACTGTATTTGGTGCTTAGTTAGTTAAGGGCATTGTCTGACAACTTTTAGAGGTCGAATCATCTTAGATACTCAACCAAAACACTAAACAGTGGTCCCCGCGAGTCAAGGTTGAGCCACACCATTGACTCGGGCTAAGGACACTGACAAATACTCATTTGGATGGTCAATGGGCCCCACAACTGATCACATCTACTAAATGTTGAAAACTGGATAATCAGGGTTATCCAGGTGAACCTGACGGGTTGTGAACTCGGTTGATTTCCTGGCCTGGAAGATCAACCGAGTGCACTGGCTAATCTAAATCAGGCTTCCTGGACAACTCAATTCATTTCTATAGGCTTACAGCGTGTCCGGTCAAACAACCTGGCCTGGATGATTGACCGCATACTCTGAAACCTTAGAAAGATTGATGATCCAGCTTTAAACACCTTCTAGAAGTAAATTCTAAGTTTCAGGTTGATTTGGGCGCAACCAGTCTGAGTTTCGGGTGAAAAACCAACTTTCAGTCATTCTTAGTGAAAACCATGTAAACGGGTCAACCTGGGCTAAGCCGGGTCAACCAAACTGATTAAAATAGGTTTTCTACAAGAATATGGCTGATGGCCAATTTTTCCATCAAAACCTAGTTGTCTCGATCGACTAGGATGGGTCCCAGTCGACCCAGACAACAGGAACTCAGACTGCAGAACACAGCTAACTGGGAGCTCTGTTTTTCCATTTTTCAGTGTTCTCGGTCGACCTAGAGGGGGGTCTCGGTCGACCTAGAACACTGTCGGGCGAGTCCTCGGGCGTGTCAGGGAAATTCTGCAGAAAATAACTGAGGCTTGATTTTTTGGAAACTGCAGTGTTCTCGGTCGACCTAGAGGGGGGTCTCGGTCGACCTAGAACACTGAAAACACTATTCCTGCAGATTTCTGCAACTTTTCCGTTTCAGCTCCGTTTTCGCCCAAATCACTTCCAATCACTTCCAAACTTCCCCAAACCACTTCTAATCAATAAATAACTTCATAAACCATCCATTAACACCTTATGGCCCACTGATCTTCCAAATGGGGGGTGAAAACCCCCATCCATCAGTGACCTTCCATCCAAATAAACAATACAAACAGAGCTCAACAGATTTCTAAACTAATCAAACACAACCATGAATTAAAGCTATAGGAATCAATAAACAACACATATATGCTAAATTAGGAGTATGAGCACTTGCCTTTTGTAGCTTGAGAGAGAGATTGTTAGAGAAATAACTGAGAAGAGAAGTGCCCAGCTGACAGAGAAGGTGAAGAAGAAGATGGTGATGACTGCTGCAGCTCAGATTCCAGCAGAGTAGAGCAGCAACTCCTAGCTAAATTTCCAGCAGCAATATGACCTCCCAGGTGGGGAAATAAAGATGAAGAAGAAAGAAACGGCAGCTGTTGTAGCTCCAGGGGAGTAAATCTCCACACTGAATCAGTGGCTCAGGGGAAGATTAAGAGGAAAGGAAGGTGAAACCGTGGCTGCTGCTCTCAGGAACATTTCTCCCAGCCCAAACAGAGAAGTAGAAGTAGCAGGCCAAGGTGGAAATCCCAGCAGAAATTGCTGAAGAAGAAGAATTACAACAGTAGTAGTTTTTCAAGCTGGGATTCCAGCAGAAATCAGTCCAGCAGCCATTCAAGAAGAAATTCCAGCAGCAGGGTCTCAGAAATCAGTGAGATGAAATGGGGAAACGAAGGAAGAGATGGTAGCAGTGGCTGCTGTAGTTGGAGTTGAAGGAGATAGCAGCAGTTCTCAAAGGATTCCAGCACAGTCACAATCCAGCAGGAGGAGAAGGAAGATGGGGTACAGCAGCTCCAAGATGAACTTACAACAACAGCAACAGTCCAGTTCCAGGGAGAAGATGAAATGGTGGTTGCAGCTGTTGTTCTTCAAGATGGGTTTCCAGCAGTGAAGAAGAAATGGAAAATGCAACAGTAGTTCTTAGTTCAACGTAGGAAGGAAGTTGAGATGGGAGCTGGGGAAGTTATCTTGGGAAGAGAGCTGGGAGTTACCTTGGGATGGGGGCTGCTTAGGGTTTTGAAATGAGTTGCAAAAGTTTAAGAGATATTATATAGGATTAGTAAAGTAGTTAGGGACCATAGTGCCCTTAGGGTTTAGTGGAAAGAGGGTTAGGGTTTGGGGGTAGTTGGGTCATTAGGTTAGGAACATTCTAGAAGCACCTTTTGCTAACCCAACCTAATTAACTTAATTAATCTAACTAAGAGCCTAATCAACACTATTAGCCTAGGTTTGACACTAACACTCAATTGATTAGAAATTAACCCAAACTAACCTAGTCTAACTAAAAACTTAGGAGAAACTAACTAGTCAATCTAATTAGCTCCTAACCAGCCCAATTAAAGAGTAATTAAACAGGATTTATAAAGATTAGCAATAATTAGTGGTGATTAGCAAAAATTAGTGAAGATTAGCGAAGATTAACAAAGATTAACATAATTAAGCAATAATTAACATAAATTAGGATTAATTAGTCTATAAATTAGCCCTTAGAGGGCCCACCAAGGGTGGGACCTCACATCATTCCCACCTTTTAAAAACATTTGTCCCCAAATGTAAAACAAGAGTAGAACGTACCTGAGGTAGAAGATGCGGATAGTCCTTCTCCACCTGGTCGCGTAGCTCCCACGTAGCCTCCTCCGGAGTGTGATGCTCCCATTGAACCTTCACCCAATGAATTGTTCGGGTCCGGAGCACCTGCTCCTTGGTGTCGATGATCGCGACCGGCCTGGCGACGTACGATGCATCCGGCTGGATGTTGAGTGGCTCATGATAAAGAATGTGGGTCGGGTCCTCCACATACTTCTTCAGCATGGAGACGTGGAACACGTCATGCACTCCCGAAAGCTCTGGCGGTAGATGAAGCTTGTAAGCAACATCTCCAACTCTCGATCTGATCTCGAAGGGTCCAACATATCTCCTTGCTAACTTACCCTTCTCACCAAACCTCAGGGTACCTCTAGCTGGAGAAACCTTCAGGAAAACTCTGTCTCCCTTCTCGAACTCGAGAGGTCTGCGTCGATTGTCTGCATAGCTCTTCTGTCTGCTGCGGCTGACCTTCAGGTTCTCAACTATCTGCCGAACCTTCTCGCTGGTGTCGCTGACTATGGATGGACCATGGAAACTCCTGACACCAACTTCTTCCCAGCAAACTGGGGTCTTGCATCTCCTCCCGTACAAAGCCTCGTACGGTGCCATCTTGATGCTCGCATGGAAGCTGTTGTTGTAGGCGAACTCGCAAAGTGGCAAGGAATCCTCCCAGTTCTCCTTGAAGTCCAAGACACGGGCTCTCAACATGTCCTCTAGTGTCTGGTTGGTGCGCTCTGTCTGGCCGTCTGTCTGTGGATGATAGGCTGTGCTGAAGCTCAACTTGGTACCCAAAGCCTGCTGAAGGCTCTCCCAGAAGTGCGAAGTGAATCGCGGGTCTCTGTCTGAAACTATCGAAGCTGGAACTCCGTGCAAAGAAACAATCCTGTCGACGTACAGCTTAGCAAGGACGTCGAGTCCTGCTCTCATCGACACTGGCAAGAAGTGAGCTGACTTAGTCAGCCGATCCACGATCACCCAAATGCCGTCGTGGCGCCTCCTGGTGGCTGGAAGTCCTGCGATGAAGTCCATGGTGATGTGCTCCCACTTCCACTGCGGAATCTCAAGCTGATGAAGTAGTCCTGGCGGCTTCTGGTGTTCGACCTTGATCTGCTGGCACGTCAGACACCTGGAGACATAACGAGCTATCTCCTTCTTCATGTTGTTCCACCAGTAGTAGCTCCTCAGGTTCTGGTACATCTTGGTGCTGCCGGGGTGAATCGAGTATCTGCTATGGTGTGCATCTGCGAGAATCTCGTCCTTTAGCTCCTGGATATCTGGCACGCACAATCTGTCCTGATAGTAGAGCACTCCGCCAATCAATCTGAACTCTGGCCTCTGATCAATCTGCTCGATCACTCGGACAAGCTTGGGATCGTTGCGTTGACTGTCCTTGACCTTGCCCAGCAACTCTGGTTCCCACGCTGACATGGTGGCAAGCAAAACTCTCTCGCTGAGTGGCTGAAACTGGACGTCTAAACTGCTGAAGACGTCGGTCCACACACCCTCTGCTGCTAGGAAACTGACGAGGGCGGTCTTCCTGCTCAAAGCGTCCGCTACGACATTCGCCTTACCAGGATGGTATTTGATAGGGAAGTCGTAGTCCTTGATGTATTCCATCCACCTCCTCTGCCGGTTGTTGAGGTCGCTCTGCGTGAACAGGTACTGCAAACTGCGATGATCTGAGTGCACTTCGAACTTCTCGCCGTAGAGGTAGTGCCGCCACAACTTCAAGGCAAAAACGACTGCTGCAAGCTCCAAGTCGTGAGTGGCGTACTTCTTCTCGTGCTCCTTCAACTGGCGCGATCCATAGGCAATAACCTTGCCCTCTTGCATCAGAACACATCCAAGACCGGTCCCTGAAGCGTCGGTGAAGACTACGAATCCACCACTGCCAGAAGGTAAAGACAAGATCGGCGCTGTCGTCAATCTCTCCTTCAGCTCTTGAAAGCTGTTTTCACAAGCATCGGACCAAACGAACGGTATATCCTTCCGTGTCAGCTTGGTCAACGGTGCTGAGATCGTGGAGAAACTCTTGACGAATCTGCGGTAGTAGCCTGCTAATCCGAGGAAACTCCTGATCTCTGTGACATTCTTAGGTCTCGTCCAGTTCGTCACTGCTTCTATCTTCGATGGTTCCACTGCTAGTCCATCCTTAGAGATGATGTGTCCAAGGAAGACTACTTGCTCTAACCAAAACTCGCACTTGCTGAGCTTCGCGTACAACTGGTTGTCGCGCAACAACTGCAAAGACGTCCTCAAATGCTGCTCGTGCTCCTCTCTGGTCTTGGAGTAGACCAAAACATCGTCGATGAAGACCACTGTGAAGCTGTCGAGGTATGGTGCGAAGATCTTGTTCATCAGGGACATGAACACTGCTGGTGCATTCGTCAACCCGAACGGCATCACAAGAAACTCATAATGGCCATAACGGGATCGGAACGCTGTCTTCTGCACATCTTGATCTCTGACTCGAAGCTGATGATATCCCGATCTCAAGTCTATCTTCGAAAAGAACTGCGCACCCTGAAGCTGGTCGAAAAGCTCGTCGATCCGGGGAAGAGGATACTTGTTCTTCACTGTTGCCTGGTTCAGCTGCCGGTAGTCGATGCACATCCTCATCGATCCATCCTTCTTCTTTACGAAGAGTACTGGTGCGCCCCATGGCGACACACTCGGCCTGATGAAGCCTTTCTCTAACAATTCCTCCAACTGAGTCTTCAACTCTCGCAGCTCTGCAGGAGCCATGCGATAAGGAGCTCTGGAAATCGGTGCGGTGCCGGGTGCAAGTTCGATGGTGAAGTCGACCTCTCGAACAGGCGGCAATCCCGGGATCTCGTCGGGAAACACATCCGGAAACTCGCAAACAACTGGAATCTCCTCGACTCTCTTGGACTCCTTGTCCTCTGAGACAAAAGCGATGTAGCCCTCGCAACCTGATTTCATCAGTCTCTCGGCCTTCAGTGCCGATATCATCCGAGTGCTAGGTGATCTCCTCTCACCCACAAACTCGATCGTGTCATCTGATCCTTCGATAGAGAGTCTGACTGTCTTCTTGAAGCAATCCATCACTGCTCGATATTTGGCTAACCAATCCATCCCCAAAATGACGTCGAAGTCATGCATGGGTAGCACGATCAGATCTGCAAGCAAAATGCACTCCCCGATCTGCACTCGGCATTTGGGGTGGTAAGTCTGACACATCACACTCCTGCCCATCGGAGTGGACACAACTAGGGTGCAAGGCATAGCCTCACCTACTCTACCAAGAATCAAAGCAAAAGCAGACGACACAAACGAATGTGTCGCGCCTGGATCTAACAACACTCTAGCAGGGTGATCACAAACAGAAAGGGTACCTTCAACGACGTTGCCTGCTGCCTCTGCCTCCTCATGAGTCAGCGCGAAAGCTCGCCCCACAGCCTGGGGTCTCTGCTGATGATGCTGGCCCTGATGCCTCTGATGACGTCCACGGTGGAAGGGCTGCCCTCTAGGCTGCTGAGGTCCCCGTGCCTGCTGCTGATGAGCACGGTACTGCTGCTGCTGAGGTGGAAGTGCAGCCTGACGTGCGGGCTGAGCCGCTGGAGCTGGGGCTGGAGCTGCCGGAGGTGCGGGAAGTCGAAGCATCTGAGGCTGACCTCCACGGAGCGGGCAATACCTGGAGATATGCCCTGGCTCTCCACAGTCGTAGCACACTCGGGGTCCATGCTGCGGCTGCTGCTGCTGACGATGCTGATGCTGAGGCTGGAACTGCCCGGCCGGCCTCTGCCTCTGAAATGGCTGCAGCTGTCGTAGAGGCATGGGCTGCTGCCTGATCGGAGTGATCCGGAGTCGCTTCTGCTGGCGAATGGACTCTAGCCGCTGGAGATGCTCCTCTGCCCAGAAAGCTCTCCTCAAAGCCTCCTCGTAGGTAGGCAGCTCAATGCAGGTCATGGCGATCTGAATCTCCTCGCTGAGACCGTCGACGAACCGCCGAACCCTCTCGGCCTCTGACGTGAGCAGCGCCTCTGCAAACCGGGACAACTGGGTGAAGCGAACCTCGTACTGCGAGACTGTCATGTTACCCTGGACGAGAGTCTGGAACTCCCGGAGCTTACGCTCTCTGACATGGGTGGGGATGAACTTCCGAAGGAAGTCAGTCTTGAAGGCAGTCCATGCTACCTCGTCCCCAATCTCCTCGTAGGGCCTCTGCATGGTCCTCCACCAATCCTCTGCCACGCCGCGGAACATGTAAGTCGCTAACTGCACTCTCTGGCGCCCCGAGCACTCGAAGACTCGGAAGATCTTCTCCATCTGGACGATCCAATCGTCCGCCACCATAGGGTCGTCTACGCCTGTGAACTCAGGCGGTCCCCTTTTGAGGAACCTCTCAAAGATAAGGTTCGGGTCTGCCCCCCGAACCGGCACATCCCCGGGGGCTGGCGGAGCCACCTTATCAATAACATCCAGGACCTGCGCCTGAAACTGCGCAAAATCCTCTGTCTGCCTCTGGTGAGCTGCGGTCTGGGCCTCCTGAGAAGCAAGGAAAGCCTGGAGAAATCTCTCGAAACGGCGCTCATGGGCGGTCATCTCGTCGATAGCTATCGTCTCTCGTGGTGCACCGCCTCCAGACATCTGTCATGAAGAAGAACTTGTGTCAGTTAAGTCCAAGACCTAAGACTACACTGATTCTACCCAATCCATCGTCTTTACACGTATCCAATCGCTCGAATCCTCACTACGTCCTATGGTTTCTAGTGTGTTTTATTTCCTAGAGACCAACTTGGCTCTGATACCATAAAATGTAACGCCCCAATTCCGGATACCGATAAACTCGTTCGATCACCCGAAATTGGCGCGCTACTTCCCGGAAAATCCGAGAACTTCCAAGATCGTAGGCCGCAGTGAGGTCCAATTTAAAACTTTTTGAACCGAATAATATTCAATGGTTAAAACTTGCGGAAGCATAACATTTAAGTAGAGCGGAAGCAATAGGTATCATGTATATTAAAGGAAAGCAGAACAGTGGTCTAATTAAAATGATTCAATGTAAATTTAAAGTTATACATCTTTCATTCTACCCTTCTCACTACAAATGTCACTCAAAACCCAAAATAACATAAACTCTCAGAACCCTGGAGTGTACTCCTCGCCCTCCGGCTCGACATCCGTGTCGGCCGAGCCCCAAGCGTACTCTCCGGCTACAGGTGCCTCCACGAGGGCTAGTGCGTCGTCGGGAATCTCTGGGTCAAGGCCTAAGCACCATAGAATGGGTCAGATCTAAACGATCTGGCAAGATACAGCATACTACTAACATAGCATATATATATCAAAGGAATTAAAGACGGGTACATAAGTTAAATGAATAGCAAGGGAAAAGAACTAGGCAGTTGTGCATGTAAAGCATGAGGAATCAGTATAAGGAAATCATCTACACTACTATAAACAATGTGGCACATTCACACGAGCTGGAATACCGCGGGATATTATGCCGCGGCCCTCCCATACTGAACACAGTCGCGGTGGGGAATCTCACCAGGGAATAACTAATCCCGAATCTCACTCATCAACTCATCATCTCATCACTCCAGATCGGCACGGTATGACACCTTGCCGTCTTAACCACACAGCTCATCGTGATAGCTTCACCATACTCAACTAGCTCCTACCGGGGATGATCAGTCCACAGGCTGAGCTTAAATCAACCGAGTGAATGTTCATGCCGACTCGAGAATAACTCTAAGGTCTGTGTCTGTCTAGGCTTTGCCTTGCGTGAACAAGGTCCTAACAATACCTCTATAAAGTCCACACATCTCAATACAACTCTGGATCTCATTCAAGACCCAGGCCCACTCGTTGGATCCATACCAAGGCCCAACAGTACATGGCCTGGTCTAAAACCGTCCAAACGAGGCAACCAATCCATCTACTACTGACAAACAGTTCCACTATAATCCATACAACTTAACAGTCCAATAGAAACTATCTCTTCAAGCTAAAGGGTTCACATTACCACACTTAGGCCCATTAAGGGCCCGCCTAGACACAGACACGGGTCAACGATCTCCGAATTCACACAACCGGGTCACCTCTAGAAACCCTAGGTTCAGGTCTTCCAATTATGATTAATTAATAGCAAACAACTAATCTAAAGATCTAAGATTGACTGAATAATAATAAAGAAGTATGAACTTCATCATAGGAATCAATAGGGAAGAACAACAGTCCAATCCTAGGTAAATGGGCCACTTCAGGTTCGGGTCTATCTCCGGTAATTCGATCTCTAAACGATGTCATTAATGCCGTAAAATACTGTATTTGGTGCTTAGTTAGTTAAGGGCATTGTCTGACAACTTTTAGAGGTCGAATCATCTTAGATACTCAACCAAAACACTAAACAGTGGTCCCCGCGAGTCAAGGTTGAGCCACACCATTGACTCGGGCTAAGGACACTGACAAATACTCATTTGGATGGTCAATGGGCCCCACAACTGATCACATCTACTAAATGTTGAAAACTGGATAATCAGGGTTATCCAGGTGAACCTGACGGGTTGTGAACTCGGTTGATTTCCTGGCCTGGAAGATCAACCGAGTGCACTGGCTAATCTAAATCAGGCTTCCTGGACAACTCAATTCATTTCTATAGGCTTACAGCGTGTCCGGTCAAACAACCTGGCCTGGATGATTGACCGCATACTCTGAAACCTTAGAAAGATTGATGATCCAGCTTTAAACACCTTCTAGAAGTAAATTCTAAGTTTCAGGTTGATTTGGGCGCAACCAGTCTGAGTTTCGGGTGAAAAACCAACTTTCAGTCATTCTTAGTGAAAACCATGTAAACGGGTCAACCTGGGCTAAGCCGGGTCAACCAAACTGATTAAAATAGGTTTTCTACAAGAATATGGCTGATGGCCAATTTTTCCATCAAAACCTAGTTGTCTCGATCGACTAGGATGGGTCCCAGTCGACCCAGACAACAGGAACTCAGACTGCAGAACACAGCTAACTGGGAGCTCTGTTTTTCCATTTTTCAGTGTTCTCGGTCGACCTAGAGGGGGGTCTCGGTCGACCTAGAACACTGTCGGGCGAGTCCTCGGGCGTGTCAGGGAAATTCTGCAGAAAATAACTGAGGCTTGATTTTTTGGAAACTGCAGTGTTCTCGGTCGACCTAGAGGGGGGTCTCGGTCGACCTAGAACACTGAAAACACTATTCCTGCAGATTTCTGCAACTTTTCCGTTTCAGCTCCGTTTTCGCCCAAATCACTTCCAATCACTTCCAAACTTCCCCAAACCACTTCTAATCAATAAATAACTTCATAAACCATCCATTAACACCTTATGGCCCACTGATCTTCCAAATGGGGGGTGAAAACCCCCATCCATCAGTGACCTTCCATCCAAATAAACAATACAAACAGAGCTCAACAGATTTCTAAACTAATCAAACACAACCATGAATTAAAGCTATAGGAATCAATAAACAACACATATATGCTAAATTAGGAGTATGAGCACTTGCCTTTTGTAGCTTGAGAGAGAGATTGTTAGAGAAATAACTGAGAAGAGAAGTGCCCAGCTGACAGAGAAGGTGAAGAAGAAGATGGTGATGACTGCTGCAGCTCAGATTCCAGCAGAGTAGAGCAGCAACTCCTAGCTAAATTTCCAGCAGCAATATGACCTCCCAGGTGGGGAAATAAAGATGAAGAAGAAAGAAACGGCAGCTGTTGTAGCTCCAGGGGAGTAAATCTCCACACTGAATCAGTGGCTCAGGGGAAGATTAAGAGGAAAGGAAGGTGAAACCGTGGTTGCTGCTCTCAGGAACATTTCTCCCAGCCCAAACAGAGAAGTAGAAGTAGCAGGCCAAGGTGGAAATCCCAGCAGAAATTGCTGAAGAAGAAGAATTACAACAGTAGTAGTTTTTCAAGCTGGGATTCCAGCAGAAATCAGTCCAGCAGCCATTCAAGAAGAAATTCCAGCAGCAGGGTCTCAGAAATCAGTGAGATGAAATGGGGAAACGAAGGAAGAGATGGTAGCAGTGGCTGCTGTAGTTGGAGTTGAAGGAGATAGCAGCAGTTCTCAAAGGATTCCAGCACAGTCACAATCCAGCAGGAGGAGAAGGAAGATGGGGTACAGCAGCTCCAAGATGAACTTACAACAACAGCAACAGTCCAGTTCCAGGGAGAAGATGAAATGGTGGTTGCAGCTGTTGTTCTTCAAGATGGGTTTCCAGCAGTGAAGAAGAAATGGAAAATGCAACAGTAGTTCTTAGTTCAACGTAGGAAGGAAGTTGAGATGGGAGCTGGGGAAGTTATCTTGGGAAGAGAGCTGGGAGTTACCTTGGGATGGGGGCTGCTTAGGGTTTTGAAATGAGTTGCAAAAGTTTAAGAGATATTATATAGGATTAGTAAAGTAGTTAGGGACCATAGTGCCCTTAGGGTTTAGTGGAAAGAGGGTTAGGGTTTGGGGGTAGTTGGGTCATTAGGTTAGGAACATTCTAGAAGCACCTTTTGCTAACCCAACCTAATTAACTTAATTAATCTAACTAAGAGCCTAATCAACACTATTAGCCTAGGTTTGACACTAACACTCAATTGATTAGAAATTAACCCAAACTAACCTAGTCTAACTAAAAACTTAGGAGAAACTAACTAGTCAATCTAATTAGCTCCTAACCAGCCCAATTAAAGAGTAATTAAACAGGATTTATAAAGATTAGCAATAATTAGTGGTGATTAGCAAAAATTAGTGAAGATTAGCGAAGATTAACAAAGATTAACATAATTAAGCAATAATTAACATAAATTAGGATTAATTAGTCTATAAATTAGCCCTTAGAGGGCCCACCAAGGGTGGGACCTCACACACGGTGAGTTATAATATTTCCTCATTCAGCTGTAAAATACAGTGTATCTTCATATAAATACAAAAGGTACAAAATTGACATGTAGAGTAACCACATTTACTCTATTAATAAACTTGAACGTATGCCTACAAAAAAAAATATATAAACTATCCATTAATGAAATCACTCATATGTTGGTCACAACGACAATGTCATTTACACATCACTTGTACTTACCATCAGGTTCTATCACCTGAATCAACACTTTCGCATCCCTTTGTAGATGAGCTAGGTACCTATGGACCAAGCTAGCATAGCATCATCAAACTACAAAGTAGCCAACAGGTAAATATACATAAAAAGAAATAGATATGCATTTAAAAGCAATTAAATCAATAATTCTTAAATTCAAATGAAATCCGAAATTCATAAATTCATATAAGATCAGAAAAAACTTTCAACTTCACCAAGTAAAGCCCTAGCTCCATGTTCCCTCCCCACCAAATCCCCTCCCCCTTTTTCCATCCTCCTCCTCCGACCAACTCCTCTGATTTCCCCCCTCTTACTCGCTCAGCCTCCTCGACCCAAATCCCTAGCTCCTCCTCTCCTTCCTCGTTGCCGATTCCCTCTCTGGAGAAATCCCTTGTCCTTATCCTCTCGTCTCTGCCAGAGCATGTCACCCACGGGACCGGAGCCCCTTCAGCTACTGTCGACTTAGGTCCTTCGTCGAGCACAGCTGCTCCTACTTCCCCTCCACCTTCGACCTGGGACTTCAACCAACTGGAAATGCTTCACCGCCATCTCTCTGGCATCTTACTCTCTGCCAAAGGCAGGACATCAGGTGAGACTCTCCCTCCTCCCCTAAAACCCCCAGATCTCTCTCATTTCCATCTCCCCTCTGACCTCATGTCGTACCTCCTCCATTTTCAGGCTCCCCCACCCTCCCCTTCCAGTCAGCCTCCACCCCCTCCCAACCAAAAACCTTGGCTAACCCTTTTCCCTGACTCCATCCCTATATCCCCGTCGGATTACCCTCCATCCTCCCTTATAGATGGTCAACTGACTATGAAAATCCCTTCCTCCTTGATTGAACCCAGCAAATCCTCCTTCTCCAATGCAGCCATAGGGAAATTTTTTGGGAAAAGACCAACTGTTGAATGGCTAACTGCCCAGGTCAACTCCAAGTGGAACCTCTCCAAGCCATGTCTCATTTCGCTCACGGACAAAGGTTTTTTTCTGTTTCGGTTTGCAACTAAGGAAGATAGGGACTCTGCCCTCTCAAATGGCCCTTCCTTCCTGCAAAACAGGAAATTTCAAATCCTCCCATGGTACCCTGGTCAAGACCTTTCTTCCTGGCCCTCCCTGCACCCTGTCTGGATTTGTATCCATGGCATCCCCTACCACTGCTGGAGCTCAAATATCCTCCTCTCCTTAGCCAGCTCTATTGGTTCTCCTATTAGATTGGATGACATAACAGCCTCCCAAGAACTCCTTACTTTTGCTCGGATTTTAGTTAGGCTAGACCTCTCTGGACCAAAGCCTTCAGAGATCAAAGTTGATCTTGCAGGCGAATTGGAAACTACTCTTTCCATGTCCTATGAAAACCTCCCCTGTTCTAAATGGTTATCCTCCCGTCACACTGAGAACCTTTGCAATTCTGGCCTTAAACCTTCTATTCCCCAACCTACCATCCCAAAACCCTCCATGCCAGGCATAGGCATCTTAGGAAAATCCCCCAATAGTCAGCCAGGTTCAGAGTCAGACCATGGCCCTCCTCTGGTCCCTACTGCCAACTTCCTCCAGAATTCTCCTCCTCCACCACAAAATCCTCTTCCTGCTGTCTTATCTTCCCTCCCGCACTCTGTTCCTCCAGGATCCTCTGTCTCTCAACCTTCTGATCCTCTAATTCCCACCTCCTCTTGTCTCGATGCCCCCCTCTAGACTTTGACATTCTGGAAAAATTTCCAGAACAATTTCTTGACACCTCCAATTCCTTCTCCATCTTAGAAAACTGTCCCCTTACTGACTCTTCCTCCCTCCTTAACTCATCAAACCCAGATACAGCTAATGAATCTGCCCAGATTCCTGATATCTCCCAGAATGCTGGCATTTCTTTAGTAGTTGACCTCACTCCCTATTCTAAGAAAAAGAATTCCAAACAAAAACGAAAGGTAGCTAGATCCAACTCTAGGCCTATCACCAGGAGCTCAAATGGTCCATCTCCCCTACTTACTAGTTCTAAATAATCAAAGTCCTCTACTGGAACTGCAGGGGTATCTCAAATGCTCCAACCATTAGATCCCTCCGTCACTTGGTTTCTTCAAATTCCCCTGATATCATCTTCATATAGCTGAGCCTATGACTGCATCTCCTCCCCCCTCCTTCCTTTCATCCATGGGCTATGATGGCTTCTTCTCCAATATTTCCTCTTCTTCAACCTCTATATGGTGCTTCTTCAAGTCTAACACAAATCTTGGCATTACTCTCATTGACTTCTCCCCTCAATTCCTGACCATCTCCTTTATCAGTCCCTCTTCTGCCTCCAATTGCCTTCTCACAGGGATCTATGCCTCTACAAATTACAACCAGAGAAGAGACCTGTGGAGTTACCTCTCTTCTCAGGCTACCACTAATTATCCCTGGTGTGTGCTAGGTGACTTCAATTCTATCATCTCTGCCTCTGAAAAACTCAGTCTTAAGCCTTCTCGTCTCAATCTCGAATTCCAGCAGCTGATTATCTCCATAGGCTTGCAAGATATGGGATTCACAGGTAATAAATTTACTTGGTCAAATAACCGTAAGGGGGCTGGCTATGTGGCAGCAAAGCTGGACAGAGCTCTCTGCAACTATTCCTGGCTATCTAGCTCTTCTGATCCCTTGCTCACCCACCTGCCCAAATTCTCTTCGGATCACTGTCCCTTGCTTCTCTCTCACAGTAGGCGGCCTCAAGTTGCTATGGCTCCTTTCAAATTTGAAGCAATGTGGATCCACCACCCTGATTTTCTACATCTTGTAGCTGATTCTTGGAACCAAGACTCTGCAGGAAACTTCCAGCAGGAGCTGGCCTCCAACCTGAAAAACCTGAAGCAGATCCTCAAAGGTTGGAAAAAAACAGTTTTTGGTGACATTAGATCCAAGATTGCTGAGGCTGAAAAACTAGTTCTAGAGACTCAAGCCCTCCTGGATGCTGGCCCCACCACTGCTCTTCATCATTCTCTTGCGGAAGCAAAGGCTTCCCTTCACAATTGTCTTCATCTTCAAGAAATTCACTGGCGCCAGAAATCTAAAATTAGATGGCTGAAGGAGGGAGACAGGAACACCGCTTTCTTTAATGCTTCTGCAAAATCCAGAGGAGCTGTAAATCGCATTGATAAAATTCAATCAAATGGTACTTGGGTGGATGATCAGTCAGAAATTCAGTCTCTAGCGGTGGATCACTTCTCTTCTATAGCCAACTCAGCTCACCCTGCTCCCTCTGACTTCCTGTTTTGGTTAGGCAGCAATAAAGTATCTCAAGATATGAACATCAGTCTATCCAGAACTCCTGATGCTGAGGAGGTCAGGTCTGCTGTCTTTGCTCTCAAAAAGGATAGTTCTCCTGGCCTGGATGGTTTCTCAGGCCTTTTCTTCACTACTGCCTGGCACATCATTGGATCTTCTGTGGTTAATGTCATTCAGTAATTTTTCACCACAGGCAAGCTTTACAGAGCCTTCAACACTTACTTCCTTACTCTGATCCCCAAATCAAATTCCCCTTCCTCTTTTGCTGACTACAGACCTATCAGCCTCCTAAATTTTTCTTACAAAATCATTGCAAAAATCTTAGCTTCTATACTATCTAAGCTCATCCCCCACCTTGTTTCTCCTAACCAGGCAGCATTTGTCCAAGGTAGATCAATCCATCAACACATAGCCTTAGCCCATGAGCTGTTCCAAAAACTCCACTCTAACCTTAAAGGTGGTTCTCTGTGCTTGCAACTGGACATCTCCAAGGCTTTTGATAAGCTCAGTTGGCCTTTCCTTTTCAAATCCCTTCACTTCTTTGATTTCTCTTCCAAGTGGATCAACCTCATCAGGGAATGTGTTTGCACTGCCAAAGGATCTGTTCTCATTAACAGATCTCCCTTTGGCTTTTTCAATTCCTCTTGTGGCTTAAGGCAAGGGGATCCCCTATCCCCTTATCTCTTTATTCTTGCAGAAGAAATTTTAAGCCTCAACATTCAAAGCCTGCTCTCTAACAACTCCATCTCTCCCCTCTCATCTGCTCCTAACACTCCCTGCCATCTCATGTATGCTGATGATATCATTCTTTTCCTAAAAGGCCATAAAAGGAGCCTCTTAGCCTTGAAGGAGGTCATCTCCAGTTACCAAGACAGTGCTGGCCAGTCCATCAACCTGGATAAGAGCAAACTTTTCATTGGCAAATGCAACCATAGAAAGAGAAGACAAATTATGGACATCACAAATATCCATGACAGACCTCTCCTTTCAACTTATCTTGGTGCTCCTCTCATTATTGGTACCCCCAGAAGACAACACTTCTCTCCTCTGCTTGAAAGGTTTCTTCACAAGCTCTCTGGCTGGAAATCTCAGCTAATCTCCCTTGCTGGTCGTAGGACTCTGGTGAGACATGTGCTTAGTAGTCTTCCTATACACATAGCCATGATCCTCCCAATTCCTAAGTCGGTTTGCTCTAACATGAAGACCATCATGAGGAATTTTCTTTGGTCTGGGGGGGGCCTCTAGGCATAAAAGAAGCCAGTTGAACTGGGCTACGGTCACTCTCCCCACCATCGAAGGAGGTCTGGGCATCAGGCGCATTAGTGAGCAAAATGAGGCTTCCTTCATCAAATTGGGTTGGACTGCCATGTCTTCAAACTTTCTCTGGGCCAACTGGATGACCGGTAGGTATTTTCCAAGATGCTCTATCTGGCATTCTTCCTCCTCTAAATCAGGTTCCTGTATATGGCGGAAAATCAGGATTTTTTCCCATCATATTCACTCTGGTAGTATATGGAAAGTTGGTGATGGCAAGAGGGTAGACCTTTGGTATGATAATTGGATGCAAGCTGGCAGCATCGCCTCCCAGTATCCTTCCTTCAATTCCCCCCCCCCCAACCAGAAGCTGCATTCCCTCTGGGTTGGAACCCAATGGACTCTTCCTCCTGATATCCCCACGTCAGCTGCGGTTTCTCTGAAAGAAGGCCTCCAGCACCTCAATCTGGATCCTCTCTCAAAAGACTCTCTGCTTTGGAGCTCCCACCAGGACCAAGGTCTATCCCTCAAGGAATCTTGGCAAATGATCAGATATCGCAATCCTTCAGCATATTGGTCGAACTGGGCTCCGCTGGTTTGGAATTCTATTCAGTATCCAAGGGTCTCTCTCTTTGCTTGGAGGCTGCTGCATGGGAAGACCCCCTCTCAAATCTAGGTTCAAAACTCTGGCATTTGTATGGCTTCTAGTTGTTGTCTGTGTCTTCAAGAGCAAGAGTCTACTCTCCACCTGCTATTCCTCTGTTCCTTCTCCTCGGATATCTGGAAGTGGACCCTTTCCAAGGCGGGAACTGCTGTAGCTGGTCCCCTTCTCCCTTCTAAGATTTGGCAGGCTCTTTCTTCTCACAGTGATAGATTGGCTTGAAAAGGTGCTGCTACTATTCTCTTCTCTACTGCTTTTGCTTTATGGAATTGTAGAAATGAAGCTACATTTTCCAACCGAAGAGTCTCCCAGACGAAGGTTTCCTTATACCTGACTGAGCTTCTCTCTGTCTCTCTCAAGCGTATCTCCAAACCTTTCTCTGGAAGACCTCTAAAGTTTTTTTGTAATTCTTTATTCTCTGTTTCTTAAGCCTGGCTATGTTTCTGGGTTTTTGTTTTAGTTTCTCCCTGTTGTTGTTCTTTATGTTTTCTCCTCTGTGGGCTCTCTGCCTTTGTCTTTTTTCCTCTTTCTTTTAATACAAATTGCCATTTAGCAAAAAAATATAAGATCAGAAATTCTTAGATTCAAATTAGATCCATAATTCATAAGTTCTTATCAGAAAACACACCACTTAGTCTTTTTCCATGACCATAAGCCATGGTACTTCGGGTCCTTACCATTTCCATAAGTTCTTAATTATCCATGAGATATTAAAATGATACGACCATGTTCATAAGTTCTTATTGTTGATTTTCCAGAAATTTGACCCTATTAATAAGTTCTTAACACGATGATCAACCGTTCTATAAGTTCAAATCGAACTGTCATAAATTCGTATGTGGAATCATATTTGCTCAGTGGTGCTTGTTCATAAGTTCAAAATTAACACCATAACCTCAAATCCAAATGAAATACAATTTCTATATCATAAATTCAAAGTAAAAACGAAAAACAAGAGTTTCATTAAAACATTTAAAAAGTCCTTCCATGTAAGGTCCAAAGGGTCCCATTTAAGTCATTTAATCTTGGAAATAAAACCCATTTCAGTTGGTTAACAGGTCTTAAAACTGATTTTTTTCGGTTTTCAAATAAATAGTAATAATAATAATGACAAAACCTTAAATTCCATCGATCGGACCTGGGCCACTATCAGTTTCAAGGATCACAAGTCCCTTCTTCATGTACCTGCATTCCATATAATTAAAGACCAAAGCCCTCTTCATATGCATCGAACATTCTCCTATCAATCACCTAATCTAATCCATTCTTCCATTCCATTCATCAAACCCATTCTTCCATTAGAGAATCATTTGCATAAATAATTCAAACCATTAATTGAAAGCAAAGATGATTCATATCATAGTTCAAATCTAGTATCAGGCATGCATATCATTCCATAAATTAATATTCACTTACCTTGGTTTTGAAGGAGCTCAAAATCACTACACTAATCACAACTTAATAGAACTAATTAACCCATCTAAAACTGATTCTATGGAAAACCCAAACTACGTACCCTAAACATAGATAAAATATAGTCTTGACCTGTTGAGAATAATAATTCTTCTTCCTTCGCTGATTTCACATTTGGTTTTCAAAATTTATTACAGTGTGTTTGAATGTGCCCGTTGATCTAGTAGTGACAAAGGAGAATGAGACTGGGCTTAGGCACATTCTTTCTATTTATTGTATTCGCATGTGCAGTGTTTGCATGAAGCAGTGTACTTGAGTGTAAGGTAGGGCCTCGAACTAAAACAGAATTACCAGATGGTTTGGAAGTAGATGCTTCATGTCTGTAGCCAATGCCTGTTTTAGATGAGTCACTTTTCTGGCTTTTGAGGATCTCAACCATTGTCCTGGAGCCCTTTTTCATGCGTTTAATTGAGGAGTTGGCAGTCATTCAAGACCGTTTTCAACTTGCCATTAATGTTTTCCATTTCTGTTAGCAAGTTTTGAGCTCAATACGCAATGTATCCAATTCTTTCGTAGCCTTTTCACACTATGTAGTGAGCAGCTCATTCTTCCTCCCTACATTAATCAAATTTTCATATAAAATTGCACACTAAGATTCCAGCTAACTTAGCTTAGCACGTGCATTATCAAGTTCAGATGCAAGGGACGTATTTCGAGATTCCGTGGTCTTTAGCTAGTGAGAAAGTCAGTCATTGATGCGAGACAAGCGCATAGAGTCCTTCAGGAGTTTCCTGTACATCGATTCTAGGCCATGTTCATCATCAGAAAACTCGTAAAGATTTATATCCTCTTCTGACTTATAGTCCTTGTCATATGAGCCCTGCACTGAAGATGAGTTACTCCTAGTATTAAAAGCAATGATTTTGGCAGACTCAGATGCATGCATAGGAGACTCAACTTCACTATCATCTTTCTATAAATCATCATCCCATGAGACGTTCAGGGCATTTCCCTAACTTCTTTCTTTCCTCTTCACATACTTGAAGGCAGTATGGCCAAAGCATTGACATTCAAAGCACTGGATGGGTTTAAAGGAAGTCTTGAGAGGGTTTTTCAAATACTTGAGGCACTGGTTTTGGCCTGTTTGGGCCTATTTTTTTTCTGAAAATCTTTTCTGAAATTACCTTTTTATTTTCAGAAACTTTTGAACTTTTCACAAAAAATGCCTCATAGTCAGTCTCATAAGAACCACAATGAATATCAACATCTGAACATTCCTATACAGACTTGGAGGACATGGGGGCAATCCCTTTCGGCTTCTTGGCTGAGCAATGGTTGGCTTTTGCAGATTTCCAACCAATTCATCAACACTAAGGGTATTCAAATTAGTGTATTCTTCAATAGAAACCTCTCAGGTAGAGACCGAAGGATTTTCTTATTAACTTTATTTTCTGGAATCGGTTCACCCAAATTAAAACTAGAATTGACTATGTCACTTAATTTAAAGTGGAAATCATCAAAAGTTTCTAAATCCTTCATACGCAATATTTCAAAGGCAGTAGTCAAATTCTGATTTTTTGTCTACTCGACAATGTTAGTGCCCTCATGCACAATCTACAGAATGTCTCATGCCTCTTTTGCAGTAGTATAAGTAAATTTTCTGCAAAATTATGCAGGGTATTACTCCATTGTATATAGCAGTGATTGCCTTGTTATTTCAATTTGCAAGATTCCTTTCTCCCTGGGTCCATTGATACTTGGGTATGGGAGGAGTTCAAAAGTAAAAATACTAAATGATGAAAAGTTTCTCATCCCTAAATATTATAGCCCGAGTTCAAAAGTAAAAATACTAAATGATTAAAAGTTACTCATGCCTAAAATTTATAGCCTTTTCGGTGCAGCGAGAGAGTAGTTTAATCTGGTTTTTGTTTTTTGTTTTTTTTTTTTTTTTGAAAAAAGGAGCATTTTGTCATCAATTTAGTGCTTTTACTTTTTACCTCATCTTCTTTTCTTTCGACCCTTCGACAACCAAGGAAAGGACAGTAGCATGGCGCCCTTGCTCGTACGTAGCATAGAGTTTCATGCATTGAAGTTGGCGCCCAGCTTTCTAAGTTCTATCACATACTCGCGAGAAAAGCAGCTGCAACAAAATTAGAAGACCACTTTGCTCGGCTTAAAATAACGTTTGCTCCGGATATGCTGAAACATATGGTTTTGTGCTTGTGAATTAATAAAGGTATAACTAATCTCTTTGGTAGGATAGAGTTGCTACTGTCCCATGACTAAATGATCATGTGCACAAATGTTTTTTTACATATCTGTGTCGATGAATACAAGAATAGTAAGCTCTCTCCATAACTTTATGTACGTAGGCTTTGATATGTGCGTCCGGATGAAACTGACTGACGACCATACATGTAGATAGGTCATGGCAATTTTTATAACTTATTTGGATAGAAAAACACATCCATGGTGATGTCATTGCTTTAAAATATTTCTCTGGATGGAACTGTGGACCATACAAGTAGACAGCTCGTTTCCGGAAGCTACGTACTGCATGGGAATAAACGTGGCCATTGATTAGCATGGCACTGTGTAACATCCCACATCACTTATGACGAAAAGGATCCTCTATTTAGTCCAAACAGAAAACCTGACTCAGACTCATCCCAAGGCCGAGTCTGAGTCCGTCTTTTTAGTCTCAAAGTTCTATTCCACGGCAGAATATCTCAAAGTCCTATTATGTGTGTTCCAAACAGGATTCCTCAAAAGACCCAGCCAAAAACAAGGTTCCAAAACAGGGACTGCAATGCAGACTCCTCCTTGGAACCTTTCGTCCTTAGATCTTATCACCCCCGTGGAAAGAAAAGGGATTGGTGAGAGAGTTCTAGATATCATCGACTGTCAAAGCTAAAAAAGAGGCTCACATATCCTCCTTCCTGCCCATCAACCTGTTCCAAACGGTAATAACTAACTGGCGCCCAAATCATGCTCCACAAGTTCTTCCCCTTCCGTAGGCTCACACCCAGCTTCCTCCGCCAACCATCGCCCAAACCGGCCCAGTCGTCATCGTCAACATCATCATCTCCAGCAGAGACTGCTGCAGTTAAAATCATCCATGTGGGCGGGCTTGTCGAGTACTATTACATGGCAGTCCCGGCGCGTGGGATCATGGAGAAGTACCCATCGTTCCTACTTGCCCGGCCGGAAATCTTCAGGAGACCATGGGAGTCCCTTGTCCGGCCTGAAGAGATCCTGATCCCTGGTGAGAAGTTCTACGTTGTTCCTCGCCGCACAGTGAGGAAGCTCCGGCGTCGAATCAAGCGTCCCCCCAACAGAGAATTTTCACAGAATTGCACCCCGGGACATTCATCCGATGACATTTCAATGGGACACAATTCTAGACATTATATGGACAGCTTTTCCAGTGTATCCTCCGACTCTCTTTCTAAAAGCTTCTACGTCGGCAAGTCGGTCAGCTATGGAGATGATGCTCAGTTCGCCTCCCATATTGTGCCATCTAAGGATCTGTTGAACAACAACAAGGCAACTTCAGCTCCCGAGCACCCTCCATCGAGGCGGAGGAAGACGCGGAAGAGGGTGATGTGGCATCCCACCCTAACAGTAATCAGCGAGGCATCATCGCCAGCTCGTGGAGGAGCAGGCAACAACAATTGATAAGACTAACCTCTGACCTTCTGTTTCTAGTTTTCTTTCTAAACAGATTTGATCAGCTTGTCTCATATCTTACCTTTGATACAAACATGTCATGAGAAGTACCTGTAAGTTTGCAAGGACTCAAAACATTCAGCAAGGGATTGTAAAATCCATGCCAAACTTGGAAATTGGATTGGAGCTTAGGGTAGGTTCATATATTGTTAAATTTCTTAAACTTAACACCAACCGAGTCAACCAGGAATCAAACGAGATCCTCAAGTTTGATGGTCTATTCTTCTAGTTGAGCACACATGACCTCCCTTGTGGGTTTTTTTTTTTTTTTTTCTCCTTGCCCTGTTTCCATGTTTGGTCCATTTTGTTTGTGAGTTGATTTGAATGGGCCCCTACTTTGAATGAGCTATGGTCCAAAAGTCACAATATCAGGAAGAGCTACGATTCGATTGAGGCCTACTGGCACTTGACCAGCAACAGTCTCAATGAAGAAAGTAAATCAGATGGTCAGGATTTTTGTGATTGCGAGTTCTATTTCACGAGCCATTAAATGCAGGGCACCAAAATCAGTTGTCCCGATCGACTCATATGTGCTGTGGTCTGTAGGCATAAAAATTGCCCAAACCAAAGTGAAGGGACTATAATAGTTAATAACACTATCAAACATTTCATTGTCATCAGCTGCAGTTAGCATTAGAATTGCTCGTTTGAAAGAGCAATTATGTCTCTCAAATGGTCGTATTTTTTTTTTTTCTTTTCATTTTGATCGATGCATTTTTATTTGGATTTATAACTAATGGTAAAAAAAAAATGGGTCTTATTTATTATCCATAGAGACCACATTCAATCCATCCAATCTCATGTATATGCAATGTATGATTGATTTAAACCAAATTTCATATGCAAGGCCCAGGTAGAGAGTGATATATCCCGAACTAGGTGGTCTTCCAATCATATCCTGCAAAACCGAAGTTGTTTCTCTGTCCCAAGTTCCATTGACTGGATTATTGAGATCAATGAACCATTGCAGTATTCAAGCCTCGACTTGTCTACTAGCATAGGGCCTACCAAAAAGTCCCCCGCGGTGCTGCCGGAGGGGGTGGGGTTGGTTGGTTGGTTGGTTGGGTGGGTGGGTGCAGAAGAAGTTGCGGAGAGTTGTTTTTTTAGGTAATTTGACACGGGGGTATATTGGTCATAAAAAATGCATAATATGGAGAGCATGAACCAGTGTGCATTTAGCAGCTCTCTTGTTTGTTAACTTTCTAGTGTTAGAATCCCTACATCACCATTTTTGCTAAATGTGCCTATATTAGAAAAAGGAGTGCGGCCCTAATATTATAATTGAAGGACGATTCATGAGCAACCCTAGTTTGATTCCATGTGTTGTGCAGAAGACCCGACTCAAATTTGCCTACTGTGCTTTTGCATGGAGGCACCGCCCCATTCAGTCCTATTGTGTCACGTCATTAATAAAAATCAATGAGCTGCTCGAGTGACAACTCAACCACTGAGGCATTGCATGTTCTCGTTTTAATGGCCCTGCAAGATGATAACGAAGTTCTGACCGTCCATTTTCCTTGTCCTTTTTTTTTCTTTCTCCATTTAATTACTATTGGAAAGAATATCTAAGATGTTCTCACTTTTCTAGTATGACTGGTATGAAAACAAGTATATACAGTGCAAGGTGTCGGAGCTTATCTCAATCACACATTTACTTGTTCAACATGGCCCCCTAAGCATAATGCTGCAGGGTCACATTAGGGCGTATTTCACTTCCCAATTATGTTCTTCTTCCTGTATTTAAGGACGAAGGAAGTGGTAGTTCATTCTTTGCCTTTCCCATCCTTGTGGCATTAGACAAAGACAACAGAGAGATTTCAAGACAACAGGAGCAACGTTCTTTTTTTTCACATATTTCCTTTCCTCTTCTCTTCCGCAACAACAACCAAAAGTGGAAACTTTCTAACCCTAATCCTCTTCAACACCCCTCTGCATTTCACTCCCCACTCTTTTTCCCCCCAAAGCAAGAACTTTCTAACCCTAGATCGGGTTCCAAACAAAACTCATTTCTCAAATTCAACCATTTTTGCAATTATGGATCTCAAACTCTAACTGATCATCTACCATTCCTCCAAAACAATCATCTATAAGCTTTTACTAATAGCCACACGTACCTGCTGCCATTCGCCGGAAATTCGTTTGGCTTCGTGTATTCTAGGGCGCTGGATGTGGTTCAGGTGAAAATTGTCAATGCCAGTCATTTCTGTCGGTATAGAATAGTTTAACTTGGAAGGTGGTGGCTTCTGTCTTCGGTGAAAATGGTCGATATATCGATCATTTATGTCAATACAGAACAATTTAACTAAAAGGCAGTAGCTTCTATCTTCAGTTAATAAATATTATATATATGAGGTAGGATAGGTTACATCAACAAAACCCAAATCCACCCCAGCCTGTTCCAAGAAAATCAATAACAAATCCGGCCCTATTATGTGCAATGCAGGGCGGGTTCCGATTAAATCCCGACCCATTTCCATCCGTAATCACTATAGTACATTTAGTGGGAGAGAGCAATCATATATAAATATTCCATTTTTATCAATACAGGGCCAATCTCATTAAATATAAATCGATCACAATGACAATCAACACTTGTTCTTATAATTTGTTAAAATTGACCCAATCCATGCACAATCCCCTATTAAATTGATGAGAGTTTCAAATACATTGTTAGGCTTTATGTGCATGGGAGAATTTGAAAGAGACAATTGGGATGTGAGATAAAATAATGATATTTTTTATAAATAATGACGTACTTATCTTTATTTAAGGAATTTAAGGGCGAAGTTGTCAATTTTATAAACGCAAATCTTTTGGTGGTTGCCTATTCTCGTTATCACTAGTGATTTTGGGGACATAGAAGGTATTAAAATAAAAAGGCCAGGGGTATAAACCTTATGGGTGTATATTAGGGATGTGAATGGGTCCCCGATTCTCCGATTACCTGGAGGTTCCGACCCATTAAAAATCGGGTCTGTGTCCTTATTTAGGCCCCGATAAGTAAATGGGTCTGGGTCCGGTTCCACTTTTGTTCGGACCCGTGGACCCGAGACCTGATATATTACCTCAATTTTTGAAAGTTTCTCATAAAAACCGTAGTTTTTTAAATATCATTCTATACCTAGACTCGAACCCAAATCCAGACTCGTCCCATATATAGTTCTGGTTCCGGCTCCCTCGCCAAGAAACTGGTTCTGAAACGATTCCGAGTCCAGATCCAATTCCACCTTCTCCTTAATGGTTACAATTCCAAGTCTACCATGGACCCAGACCGGAACCGACCCATTTACAACCTTAGTGTGTACAAAAGACTTTTTATTTAATTAGAGAGTTGCTATTTGCACATCTATAATTTCTCCCTGCACATCCATCCATGGGACCCCTCTGACAAAAGACCAAAATACCCCCCCTTCTCTCTCTCCCTGCTCGGCTGCCCACCTCCGCTCGGCACCCACCTCCCTACTCTCTCCCTCTTCTTCTCCCTCTCTCATTCTCGCTTCTTCTCCCTGCCTCTCCTTCTCCTTGTCTCTCTCCTTCTCTCTACCTCTCCTTCTCCTTGTCTCTCTCCCTCTCCCTCCTCTCTCCCTCCCCTTCTCCCTGTCTTTCTCCCTCTCCATGCTCGCTGCCTAACTCTGCCCCCTCTCCCTCTCTCCCTCTCCTTCTTCATGTCCCTTCCTCTCCCAACGCCCACCCCGCCCTCTCCCTCTCCATCTCTCCCTCTCCTTCTCCATGTCCCTCCCTCTCCCAGCGCCTGCCTCCGCCCTCTCCCTCTCCATCTCTCCCTCTCATTCTCCATGTCCCTCCATCTCCCAGCGCCCACCTCCGTCCTGTCCCTCTCAACCTCTCCTTCTCCCTCTCTCCCTCTTTCTCTCTCCCTCTCCTTCTCCCCGATCGTCATCCCTCTCCCTCCCTCCCTCGTTCGGCCACTCAAGGCGGAACAAGGGCCGAAAAATATACTCATTTGTTCGGCCTTGAGTGGCCGAACAGGAGACGGGGAGGGATGGTGATTGGGGAGAAGGAGAGGGAGAGTGAGAGAAAGGAGAAGGGGAGAGAGGGAGAGAGAGAGAGAGGGCGAGGGTGGGCGCTGGGAGAGGGAGGGATAGGGAGAGAGGGAGGGATAGGGAGAAAGGGAGGGAGAGGGGGTGAATTTAGGCAGCGAGCAGGGAGAGAAGAAAGACAGGGATAAGGAGAGAGAGGCGGGCGTTCAGAGGAGGTGGCCGGCCGAGCAGAGAGAGAGAAGATTGGGATATGCATTTTGGAGATTTTTCAAAAGAATCCATCATAGATCCCATGGATGGATGTGTAGGAAGCAATTCAGGCTGTGCAAATAGCAGCTCCCTTTAATTATCTTACCATAAAAACAGGGCTAGGTTCATCTAATTTTTGTAGAAAGCTCACCATTCATCCATTGTAGATACAAGGCCTACCGACAAGAAGCTGCTGTCGTGTACAAGGTTGAGAATGAGGCAGTTCATCCATTGAAGTGGTCAAGCAGACTATATTTGCAACTTTATTCTTGGGAAAAGGGCAGCACACTTTCAGGGGTCAAATGTTGCATGATTATTCTTACCCTAGGAAATAAAAATAAAAATAAAGAAAAGTTGGATGGATAATGTAGAATAACTAACGAACGACGATCCTATGTGTCACGATAATTATACATTCCTTAATCAATGAGCTGTTCATTCTTTTCGTACGTGTTCTAGTTACGCCACTGTGTTTTTTTGTGAGATTGACGCCCAACCACTAGTGCATTGCAAGTCCTCGTTTTCATGCCTTGCAAGATGAATAGATGATAATGGAAATTCTGCCCCCCATTTTCTCTGTGATGGCGTCAAATCAGACATCCATATCAATTATGACATGATGACACACGACTTCCACAGCAAAGATCTTAGCCGTCCCACTATGAACAGAATATGATTGTCTTCTCAGTCGGCCCCACTTGAATAAATTTTTATTTTTATTTTAGTTAACGGAGGGTCACCAATTTTTTGGACTGGACTATTCCCTCTGAGCCCAAAGAGAAGCAGGATAAAATTCCTGTGGCCCTTAGGTGATAGCACAAGTGGACTCAACCTTCAATTCCTGAAGAGGGGGGAATCGGGAGTCGATACCAGGACCTCTGGCTCGGAAGAGAGAGGAACCCTGGTCTTAACCACTCGGCCAACCCTTTAGGGTTCACTTGAATTAATTCGATAAAGACCACACGGGTCCAAATCAGGCTCTCATTGGACTGTTGCCGTCGGCTTAGTTCCCTTCAAATGAATGTGATTTAATAAAATTATGATCAATTTAATGGTGGCCTACCTGAGTTAGCATTTGTGTTTTGAACAATTTTAGTTTCATTGTTGGCCCCAGTGACAGAAGCATATAGGTGGGTGGAAAAGAACATTTCTTCGAGGCCAGCTTTATATACCGATTAGTAAGGCCCACTCAAATTGGTTAATTAAAAATTAGATGAATGACTAATCGGACAATTGAATCAACATCAATTAGAGTTGAGCTTGGACGAGATTGATTGTGGTGATTTTGACTGATTTGGATTTCAGTGTTCCCCTTGAAGGAGCCGAGTTCATGGCAACTTTGCAGTGATCTTTACAAGCTATGCTTAACGTACCATGATATTCTGAACGGTCCACATTGGGGAGAGTTTTCTCCTACGGCATACTGAAAGTGCAATCCAGCTTCATGTCCCCCTCTCCTTTGATCTATGGACGATGTCAGATTTAATGTTCATTTACACACCTTAGGATTGAATCTAAGGAAAAAAAAAAACATGATTAAAAGAATATTAGACTTTTATGTTGTTAAACAATTGCTAGGATGATTTGATCTGCTAAGTTTTTCAATGACCATGTCCATAAAATTAGAACACCTTTTTATCCATCTCAACCACAACGACAGTTCCACTCATGAAGTGGGTGCTATGCCAACTCATCTAAATTACAGGAGTTTCGTATGAGAGTTTCTTTCTTTCAGCGTGGAGCTGATGCTGTTAATGTTATGAACAAAAGTCTACTGTAACTTCGAATACCCATTATTTTCAGCAGAGAGAGAGAGAAGGGCATTCGTGCAAACAGGAGCCTGGCTGCATGCGTGTTCTGTGGCAGAAGGTCGGGACTTACCACTTGACACTTGACCCCACAGCACCTGAGTATGGGGGCCCAAGGGTCACGTGAAGTGAAGGCTTGAACCGAGTGGGCGACTCTGTGGCAGAAGGTTGCGACTTAGAGATCTTCTCATCTCCTCTTCTCCAATCATCTCCTGCTTCCCTGACCACCACCCACCCCATTACCCCAACCTACATTATAAACTCTACAACCCATGTAGCTCACTCTCCCTATCTATTCCCATGGGAGACTCTTCAGCTTTATATATCCATCTGGTTCCCAAAACCCTACTTTTACTTTATTTTTGTTTTTGGTTAATCTTCCTCTTATTTATTTTAAGTTCTTCTTTGTGATTTCTGTGAGTTTTTGTTTA
The DNA here is from genome assembly GCA_038049695.1 of Cinnamomum chago. Lineage (NCBI taxonomy): Eukaryota > Viridiplantae > Streptophyta > Magnoliopsida > Laurales > Lauraceae > Cinnamomum > Cinnamomum chago. The sequence continues at coordinate 78,307,412 of CP142452.1, forward strand.
TTAGATGATTGCAGTTTTTCACTGTTGTTGTTTTTGTGTCATAGGTGCACCACTTGATTGAGAAGTGCCTTCTCTTCTTCATGACGAAGGAAGAGTGCATGGAAGCACTCTCAAAGCATGCCAAGATCAACCCTGTTATCACTTCCATAGGTAATAACAAGCGGACTTATAATTTCTCTCTCTTTATCTACTTGCACTATTCTTCATACATGATCCAAAGTAGCTGCAGCTTGCAACTGCTCCTCTACTAGTCTATGATCTCAAAAGGGTTCTAAAACACTTGGCTTCTTCTTGTTGGGCTTCTTTATCAATGTTCTTACCTTTAAAGCAGATGGGGTGGGATTCCATCCATGATCTTGATCTACCTCCATGTCTTCCTCGCATTCTTCTGCATGCATTCATGATCCAAAATATCCATTAAAAAAAGTTTTTTTACACTCTCTTATGTATGTCACTGAAACTTTTTTGGGGTTTTTACATATTGGTTCACCTCAGATTTTGTTTTTCCAATTTTATGACTCAAATTTACATAATGTCACCAGAGTCGTTTGACTCTGGTCAACACTATATTTTTAACTTTTTGTCGCAATATCCCATGATATCATAGGATTTATCAATTTCTGTATCATATATTTTTTTGAAACTGATGAACAAATTCATTTTTTTATAAAATACGAAGTCTGACATTTTGTGAAAAGTAAATACACATTTGATCACCATTTCTTAGAATTTATCATTTAGAAAAAAAAAATCTCTTAGAAATGCTATATAAAAGCCATGGTATCATAGGATCCAGAGAAAAAAAAAAAAAGTTGACTAAAGTCGTTTACCTGAAGTTTGGTCATGAAATTGAGACATCTTAGATTAAGAGGGTCTAATATGTATTAAGGGGGATTAATATGTCAAAACCCCCAATTTTTTTTTTTTTAGGATTTGGGTTTCTAACTTTTGTATAATATTTTTTTTAGGGGTTTTGACATATTGGTTCACCTTAAACTCTATTTTTCAATTTAATGACCCAAATTTAGATAATGTTACCACAATCATTTTACTCCAGTCAACATTATTTTTTATAACTTTTTTGCACCATATCTCATAATATCATGGCACAGTCCCATAACATCATGCGATAGCCCCATGACATCATGGGATCTATCAGTTTCTGTATCATATTTTTTTTACAAATAGTAAATAAATTCATTTTTTATAAAACATGAAAACTGACATTTTGTGAAAAGTAAATACACATTTGATCATCATTACTCAAGTTTTATCATTTGAAAAGATGCTGCATAAAATTTATGATATTATGAGATTTATCAATTTCTATGACATACACTGTACTATGATATTATGGGATCCAGAAAAAAAATGTTTAGAAAAAAATGTTGGCGAAAGTCGCTCGACTCTAGTGACATTATCTGAATTTTGGTCTTGAAATTGGAATATCTGAGTTTAAGGGGACTAATATGTCAAACCCCCTTTTTTTTATCTTCCTTCTTTCATGTATGAACCATGATATGGAGAGCTAGATTTTTCTTATTATGGTCTTTTTCTTTCAAAAGTCCAAATGATCTAAACATGAAGTTCTAAGACATGGGTACATGGGTATTTTTGTGTGGGGTTCTTCTGTTATTGTCTTTTGTTGATATTTCATGAAAGTCATGGTCATGAACAGCAGTTTTTACACATGGGATTTGTTTGGTAGTGTGGAAGGAGCTGGAGAAACAGAACAAAGAATTCTTTGAGGGCTATTCGCTTAGGAGAGAGGAGAGGATATCTGAAATGGAGACAAGGGAAAGGACATTCAAGCTGCTATCAGAATCCTCCAAAGGAGATACCGAGGACTAGAGAAAATAGAAAGAAATGTACCCGTCATCCACGAGGGTACCATGAACTTCAAAGCTCCTGGCTGTGGAGGAGGAAGAGGTTACATTGGGATTAAAAAGGCTTAGAAAGTTAAGAGGCAATGTTGTAATAATTTGTATGTGTTGGTCTCTGTCAATATCAGGAGTGGAAAGTGAGGAAGCAATGTTGTAATAATTTGTATGTGTTGGTCTATAAGTCAATATCAGGAGTGGAAAGTGAGGAAGAATAGGGATCCTTTTCGTTGAAGTGTAAATTGCAAGATTCGGTTCTATATTTATATATTGAAGCAAGTATAGCAGGGCCTGGCAAAGGCACAAAAGGTATTAAAATGAAAATGCAAATGCCCATTGATGAATTATAAATGCATATGGACATATTTACAAATCCTAAAAATCTTGGGGCAGTATATAAAAAGACTCAATATAATATTAATATCAGTGGTATAACGTATGATCATATTATATATATGTTAGAATTCCATAGAAAAGAAATTGCCCAATAGTCACTAATCATTGATAAGTGCCGAAAATTTGAAAATGGAATATACCATACTAATTCAAAATATAAACTGTACGTTAGTGCATAAAAAATGTAGGATAGTATTCAAGCCACAAAGAAATTGCATAAAAAAATAAGATACCATACTCAATGAATAAAGAGAAAAGCCCGGCCCTAAATATAGTTTCAACTCCCTAAATAGAGTTTCAACTCATACCAATTTATAGTAAACTCAAGTTACTCACAGGATTTTGAGAACTCTATCAATAGTTTTGAGAAATTAGTGTACTTAGTTGTGGATATCATAAATAGAAATTATATATATATATATATATATGAGGAGTGCTAGAGAACTCCTAGAGAGTTTTTTTTTTACAAAAAAAAAAAAAAAAACATTTCAACCAGTTGGGCCCACTATGGTGTATGACTACAATGGAGTGTCACTGGATGAAATAATCTAAATAAGATCCATCTATGTGAAGATTTTTCAACTCCATTAGACTAGCCAATCCCTTGATTCATTGATTCATTGCCCCAAAGTTTAATAGTTTTAGAGGCATCACTTTCTTATAATTTCAATTCAACTGTTAGTAAAAGTCAGATGAGTATCAAATTTAGGCTTTATACTGAGTCATTGTGGGTAGTATATCTTTGAAATGATTGAACTGCCTCAAGGTGGGCTCCACACCCTAAAAACATAGGGGGGCAGGAAGAAACGTTTCTAAAATTAATGGAGAGCTTTTAAGAACTCCTCGTCTCTCTCTCTCTCTCTCTATGTATATATATATATAATCAAATCACGACCGCACGGTTTTAGATATCAATTTGAGACAATTAATGTCCATTTTCTTTAATTTGTCCATTCATGGATGGAAATTGGATGGATAGGATCATCCGACAAGCATGACTTATTTGTCAAAAGTCATACCCAACCTGGCCCATTAGGTTATGTAGAGGCGATAAAAATGCCCAAAAAGAAAGGGGAGAAAAAAGTTTGACTTGGAGAAAGATGGGAAGTTCCCACCTCTTGCTGGCGTGAGGGCCATGCTAGAGGACTGTAAACCCCTTCAAGGGGTTGCTCTTTCTTACGTCTTATATCTCTTCATGGTTGAGTATTTGTTGGAACGTTTTATCTTTTTTCTTTTTTTCACTTTAGTGGTAATTGATTAGTGCTGGCACATTAGTATAACACACATGCCCATAAATCGATTCTTGAGTCTTAAAGTCAGTAATATCACTCCCAGCAAGTAAGCCAACCAAGGGAAGAGATAGACTAAAAAAATTTGAAGTTCACTCTGGTTTGTCCTGTGTGCCTTTGCTTAGCTCACACTACCTTGTGGGAATAGTCTTACTATGTCACTGATAAAAAAAAAAAAAAAAAATCAATGGGCTGCTCATTCTTTTCGTACGTGCTCGTATAATACAACTTTTTTTTTATGAGAGGGACAACTCAACCACTAGGCATTGCATCGCATGTCCTCGTTTCGATGGTCCTACAATCACAGTCTCTCATTGGATTGTTGCCATCGGCTTAATTCCCTTTGAGTGAATGTGATTTAATATAATTATGATCAATTTGATGGTTGGCCTACTTAGATTGGAGCTAGCATTTGTGATTTGAGCAGTTTTAATTTCATTGGTGGCCCCACTAACAGATGTATAGGCTGGTCATAGAGAACATTTCTATGAGGCAAACTCTATATACCGATTAGAAAGGCCCACTCAAATTGGTTAAAAATTAGATGAATGACTGATCAGATGATTGAATCCACCTCAATTAGAGTTCAAGTTGGACCAGATTAATGATGATGGTGATTTTGACTGGTTTGGATTTCAGTGTTACGGCTCGAAGGATCCATCGAGTTCATGCCAAATTAGCAATGATCTTTATAAGCTCTGCTTGAGTTCTGAACGGTTTGGTCCATACTGGGGAGAATTTTCTCCTTAAGGCATGCTGAAAGTGCAGTCCAGCTCCATGTCCCCGTCCTTTGATCTATGGACGATGTCAAATTTAATGTTCATTCACACACCATTGGGTTGAATCTAAAAAAAAATATGGTTAAAACAATATTAAACTTTTATGTTGTTAATCAACTGTCGATTGGAGAGTCAGGATTCTCTATTAGGGGCGGAGCAAAAAATCTCTCTTACCAAGTTTGAGAAAGAATTAAAAAAAATAAAATATTAACATATATCGGAAAGTTGAAAATGTTTCCAACCCAAATTAACTCATAAACTAGCTATTAAATTTTACCCCAAAAATTATAAATTGTATCACTCTCCATTTCTAACAACATTCAAATATGGGCCCAAAAGATTAGATAAGAATTGCAAACTGCATGATTCTAGTGTATTTACTTGTGACCGCATGTTCATAGTTTAAAAATTAAAATTACATAATTTTCTTGAACATCATAATTTGGGGTTGATGTTGACAAAAGGTCTTGATCTTTGACCCATTGTTTAAAGCTCAAATCCTTTAATAATTACTTTAACAAAAATATTAAGGTTGATGGAACCTTTGAGCATGTAATTAGTATAAAGAAAGCTTACTTGTCCTTGGCTGGGAAAATCACTCTCATTAAAGCTTATTTATCCAATCTTCCAGTCTACTGTATGTCTCTGTTCAAAATGCCAAAAGCAGTGATTGAGAAGCTGGACTGCATACAGAGGTATTTTTTGTGAGATGGTCAGGCTAACAAGAAGAAATTACACTTGATTAAGTGGAGTGGGGTGATTAAACCTAAATCCAATGGAGGCCTTGGTATTGGTAGCTTGAAAAAGAAGAATTGAGTGTTGTTGGCTAAATGGTGGTGGAGGTTTGAGGAGGAAAAGAATGCTCTTTGGCGTAGGTTGGTTGCTTCTAAATATGGTGAGGATAAGTGCCTAAGGGCCTAATTCTTATAAATTGGTATTTGGAGGGCTATTACTACTTTTTAAGGATGAGACTAATGTACAAAGGGGTGGGTTTTATGATGGGAAATGGCAAGAATCTTAGATTTTGGTTTTATGATTGGGTGGGGGTAGGGCCCTTAGGTGAGTTATTTCCAGGGCTCTTTAGACTTTTGATTATAAGGGAGTCCTCCGTCGGTGACTGTCTTAAGATAAGTAATAGCTTACGGTGTGGGTTGTGCCTTTTAGAAGAAGTATTCGACCATTGGAATGGGGTATGCATAAGGAATTGTTGAGTATTCTTACTAACTTGTTTCTTTGCAGGGATTTTAAGGATTCTCGGATTTGGAAGCCTTCCATTTTTGGGGAGTTCTCGGCAAAGTCTTTGTATTTGCTCTTAGAGGGTAGTCACACCCATAGGGTTCCTTCTTCCCATGTGTGGTTGAGGTTGGCACATCCTCAGGTTGAAGCATTTTGTAGTTAGCAATTATGGCGAAAGTTTCCATAGCTGATAATCTAAGGAGAAGAGGAATGACATCATCAAATATTTCAAACCTTTGTGATATGTGTGGCAAGAAGGAGAAGACGATTAACCATCTATTTCTTCATTGTGAGGTGGCAGTTATGATTTGTTGCAATTTTATAGGGAGATGCAGTCTGGCATTATGTTGTCCAAAGAATATTGTAGAGACTGTACATTCTTAGTGTGGTGTGTGTTTTGTTGGTTGTGAGCGCATCTTATGGAGGATTTTGCGGTTTTATGGTCCATTTGGAGGGAAAGGGTTGATAGAATCTATAGAGGCTCTTCTTCTACTACAACAAAAGTGATTTCCAAGGTATCCTTAAGTATTGCTAAATGAGCATTGAGTAGGAAGGAGTTTTCAATATCTAGCTTAAATGATATTCTTCAAAATTGGAAAGCTTGCATGGGTTGTGGTCCTTTTAAGATAAGGAGAATAGTCACTTTGTATCCCCCTCCCTTGGGGGTTTTTAAATTCATTGTTGATGGAGATTCGATCAGCAAGTCGGGGCCGGTGAGAATTGGGGAAGTGATATAGAATCGGAAAAGAGATAAGATAATTATATTCTCCAAGAACATAGGCATTTGTGATTCTAATGAAATAGAGGTGTTAGCTACTTTGAAAGGTCTTAAATTGTTCTCTACAAGATATGAAGGCACTCTTGTTGTTGAAAGTGATTCTTTTAATGCGATTGCTTAGGTTCTTATATTTGGTTTTTGTCTTAATAAATTTTATTACCATTTCAATTTATACATAGTTTGGATGCATGTGCTTGAGAGGGAGAGGAGCCCGCTATGCACCAATATTTTTGGTATAACTTTTCAAGGAATTGGTGGTCCTGTGCATGTGAAGAGTGAGCCAAACTTTCACAATCAGTTCGTCTCTAAGTTGTGTTTGTATTTTTACCAAACAAAAAAAATAGTTGTCTTGTATAGTTTCAATATTCCCACTCTCACATCAATTTCCAAGTCTCCATCAGGTTCGCTATACTTCTGCAAGTATCTCTCTCCTCCTATAGAAATAGAGAAGGACAGAATTCTGGTGAGATTTCAATTTCCAAGTCTCCATCAGGTTTACAACGTTTCTGCAAGTACCTCTCTGGCTCTCTCCTTTTATAGAAATTGAAAAGGACAGAATTCTGGTGTGTCATGGTTCACGTGCTGACCTAACCAAATGCTAAACCTAGCTATCTCTGCCATGGAATTAGTGGAAACCCTGAACTGAGTAGTATAGAGGCCCATTCTGGAGTGGTCCAATTTAATGTTTAAATCATAGGCTCGACTAGGGGTGCAAGTTGGGTGCTGCCAGACCCAATCCATATTTCTGATAAGAGCAAAATGCAACTTCAGCTGGGTCTAGGTTTTTGAAGCCCACATTGGATTTTAGTTGCTTTAGAATTCAAAGGTTTTAAATAAAATAAGTCGTATAAAGGCGGAATACATGGATTACAACTTTTGTAGGTATTTACAAAGATTTGAAACTACTGTCAGAATTGAAGCCCGGAAAGTACCATAAAGAGATTTTTTCTATTATCTTGGCTCAATAATTAGCAATAATGGAAAGATTGATTAAGCTATCGAACATAGGATAAAAGCGGGATGGTTGAAATTGAAACTTGCTTCTAAAGTTCTTTGTGACAGACAAATGCCAATAAGATTAAAGGAAAAAATTTACAGTATAGTGATCGTATGACTAATGGAGCATAGTGATGGCTAATCGAAAAGCAACATATGCACAAAATGGAAATAGCAAGATAAGAATGTTGAGGTGGACGTGTGGTAAAACGATAAAAGATAAACTTAGAAATGTGCGATTTTGAGAGCATTTAGGAGTAGAATCAATAGGGGATAAAATTAGAGAAACTCATTTGAGACAATTGTTGGCCATGTCCAATATAGGTCATCAATGGCGCCGGTAAGAAAAAGTTTTGGTATGCAAGTTGATAGCTCAACAAGGAGAAGGGGCGAGACCGAAGAGGACATGGATAGAGGTAGTAAAAATAAATCTGAAAAAGTGCGACTTATTTGAAGATTTAACCCAACATAGATCGGAATGGAGAAACAAAATTCAAGTAGCCGACCCCAATATAATTAGGACAAGGCTTTGAACCGGATAAACGAAGGTAAAGAGTCAAAAATGACACACATACAGACTTTTTGCAAACGCAAGAGATGGAGCACCCCTTTTTTTTTTCCTGCAGTCTTATGAAGCTTGAAATACATCCATAACATGAAAAGGGTTCTGTTCTGCCACAGAATATGAAACTGTAGAAAATAAAGCTTTAAATGCCAGCTTTTGGAAAAATATAAAATCAAGAGTTGGTAAATGTTCTTTTTAAGGTTTGTAAGAGATTGAATTGCTTGAAAGGGACAAGACTGGGAGGAGCATCAAAACAATACAAAACAAGACATAATTTTGGACAGTTTGGATTCAAGAAGGGACATATTATACTGGTGATTAGAAAGGTTTGGCTCTATACAACAGAGGGTTTCCATTCAAATTTGACCAACTCCTTTCAATTCTGACTGATACTGGAGCTTACATCCTCCTTTAAAAAAGTAACTCTATCTATAATCAAGGGTTTTCCTTACCAAAAAATTTATCAAGGGTTATGTACAACTTGGGCTAATAAGCCTGAACTTTCACCCAATATTACCTGACCCGTGACAGGTTTGATACGGATCCAATAAGATTGAGTTTAATATTTGAATATTTTAAAAAACTAGACCCAAACCTTGACAGGTTTGTTGCAAATCTGATCAGTTTTATACTCATTTGTTATAATAGGGTTTAAATCAGCAACTACTTCAAATCTTACAATACACTCTACCTATTGCACCACAATATTTCTTTTTTTATCACAAGCCTCTGTCATGACTTGATCTTTTGTTTGGGCTTTTGATCGTAGGGTGAGCTGTACAGTAAAAAAGTATCCCACTTCTTCGGCATGTTTGGATACCATCCTCGTCGAGGATTCCTCGTGGTTTTCCTGAGCATTTGGTTGTAGCATTAGCATGAATTGGGTGGGAGTGAGGAAAGCTTAGTGCCAAAACACTTCAAATAAGAAATTCCTTGCTTTCCAGCCTCCCCCCATTGGACCCAGCCTTTCCGCGCTCTCGCAAAAATACCAAGCTACAGTTGGGCAAAAATAACTAGAGGGTTTCAATTTGAACCGTAGAATCATCATAGATTTTGAGCTATTTGCAAAAGAGTCTAGACTCTAAAAACTATTTTTATTTTTATTTTTGTGTGCTCCATTTGCACGATACAAACCATTCATCATCTCTAGAAGGCCAAAAATAGCTAAGGGAGCAAAGTTTAGCTCTTGAATCATGACGGACTAAGAAACTTTCTAAAAAAAAGAAAAAAATAGAACCGTGAGGTGGCATTGTAACATAGATGGTATGACTCCTTGGAGTTTGCCAAATATGGAATGCAATGATTCCTCCCCCTCATAAATCCTCACTGATGATAGCCTATTTCTAGGAGAGACCAAGAAATCCTCTAAATGGAGGATTCCTTGGCCTAGCGAGGACAGTACCTGAATTTTCCCAGCATGTTTGGTAAGCATCCACTGAGAGGAATCCTCTTCATGTTTCCTCGGAACAGAGGAAAACCCATGTTTGGGTAATTTTCTTTGCAGAGGATTTTCAGGCTTGATGAGTTTCAGAATCAACTACTGCATGGATTCTCCTGGTCTGACCTCCCCCCATAGGAACGGATGAATCATCACTAAAAAAGGAGGAAGTATAAAAGCTAACTATTCACAGGGGATTCTTGTCCAGAGAAACGGTTCCTCTCCTCTCTTCTTGCTTTGTTGCCGTAGACTTGAGAAGCATCGGTTCCTCTCCTGTGCTTGCAACTTGGGAAGCATCGGCCTGCTATTTTCTCTGAACAGGTATGTCTCCCTCTCCCCCGGTCTCTTCCTCTCCCTCTCCCTCTCTCTTCTTATTTGACGGAATATGTACAGCGATTTCTTCAACCTCTCCCTCGATTAGAGACTGAGAAGGGGATCTGATCTCATTTGGTCAATTCAAGTCTGCCTTTGAGTTTGCAACTATGCTTGGCATGATGGAAAAGGGCATTGAGGTGCTGAGCAAGATCTAGCACCTCTTTCACCATATCAGCCATGGTGCAAGGCACCTTAAATATGTCAGATTCATATTCAGATCCATATCAGCCATGGGTGTTATGTTTGTTGTATCTCTATGGTGGTGTTTGGGAAATTCGATTATGGCTTGGTTTCATGGCTTGCAAAATGTTGTATGTGTTGTGGAAATGATTGACTATTCATGTTCGGAATTAGTGTGGTTGATGAAGGGTCATGACTACTATCCCACCCTTCTCTTGAAGAATGGGACTATTAGATTTGTGATCTTGAACTAATAGTTAGATCTCCTAATCGTTGGAGCAATGTGCTGGAGCTTGGAGAAGTAGTTTGGTGATACTACGATATTAAGTTACTCTTGCGGTCATGCCCTGTTTTTTGGTAAAAACTAGAAGCTATATCTAAATTCATTGTAATTGATATTTTTTTATTTTATGTGTTGCTAATTTATTAGACCAATAATAAGTAAGGAACAATATCAAGTATTCTTCTACAAATGCTATTTATTATATAACCACAACTTTCTGGCATAATAGTGTTGAATTGATATTATGCAGATGGGCTGAATCAAATCAAAGGACTAAAAGTGGATATGGCTTGAGTAGAGACCAATATAGTTAGTATCAAAAGTTAAAACTCTCATTTCAATTCTGAACCAGTGTCTAAATACTCTCTAAAACCCATTCAAAGACTTTCTCAACATGCCAGTCAGCTTTTACCTATCCCAAGACTCCATATCACAATTGCAGCATGTAACCAATTTGTTTTTCCCCGTTGTCTGGGCAGATATTTTTTAACATCATGGAGGGAGTAAACTTTGCGGCAGAAGACGTCACCTAGGTTTTGGAGAAACTTGGTGTGCTTGTGTGCCCGACGCACAATGGAAGGTGGGTTTTCTACTTAGAATAGGGTAGGTTTTCATTATATCATTCTGCTTGATATTTTATGATCTTTTGTTATATTATATTGTTCATAAGTAATTTTGGCTTCCCCTTGTTTCATGGTGACCTGTTCTCCATTCCTTTAACTAACAACATTGTCACTCTCTGTTAGTCATTGGGTGTTGGAATTTGGCCAATGCATGGCTTCCAGTTCAATCCATTTTCATCAAACATATAAATGATAGCTTCCCATCTTGGAATGTAAAGAATTTGGCAGCACGGCAAACTGCTCACATGGTTAGCTCTCAGAGGGCATTTTGACCCAGAAGGCAAATGATAGATTCATAGTTTTTCCAGACTTTTATGTATTAGATGGAGACCACTGGAAACCCATAGACCTGTCATGGTTCTCAATTGTTAAAATGGTTTGTTTTAGATATGTTTCAAATATTTCAAAGATTTAAAATTCTTCCTGTCATTTTATGCCAAGTTCAGATCTTTTCATGCTATTTAAAAGCTTGAAACAATCTAGACAATTCTCAAAGAGAGATCCAGTGTAGAATTCCAAATTTTTTTTTTTAGTTTACAAGGACCACTTAACCAAGTACTAAAATAGTTGGAAATAGGCCTAAAGGGAGCCAGGCTCCCACCTAATGGAAAGCATAAATGCAAATCGATGAACATACTCAGCAGATTGAAAACAAGGTAGAATTGCATAATTAGACATGGAAAAACGCTAGAATGAATTAATTTAAAATCCTAATTTTCTATCCATTCTTTCACATGTATAAAGGTAACAAAGGAAAAACATGCCTCAAACTATCCATAAAATGTCCTTGGAGAGTTTCAGCTCTTTTCCCCTCCCCTGTTTCTTCTTCATCTAGTCCTTTGTTCAGAAGCTATTCACACTTTCTTTTATATGCAGTTGTAACCTGTTAAATGAGAACTTACTTTCTTTTATATGCAGCTGTAACCTGTTAAATGAGAACTTACTTTCTTTTATATGCAACTATAACCTGTTAAATGAGAACTATGAGCTGCATTTTTCTAGGTACTTGAGCATGCTTAATGTTTCTTATATTAAAACATATGTTCTCAGAAAAAATGGAGGTCTGCAACTTGCTTCTTTTTTTTTTAATAGTAAACCTAAGTTCTCAGAAAATGTGGGGAATGGATTCAGTGCATTTTGCTTTATTTGATTTGTTATGCTTCATTCGGAAATGGATTCCGTGCATTTTGCTTTATTTGATTGGTTATGCTTCATTCGGAAATGGATTCAGTGCATTTTGCTGTTGGTGATTGGTTATGCTTCATTCGGAAATGGATTCAGTGCATTGTCCTTATAGTAAACATGTCTTTTCTTTTCTTTTGAATGGTCCTTTATATTAAGCCTGTCTCATTAGAGGTTCCATGCATTATATATAAGTGGTATTTAGAGGTTACGTTATCAACAAGTTATGTAAGCTATTGATTCTTTAAGTTGATTTTTTTTCTTGTAGAAATGGTAACATTACTATATTGCATCATCTCCTTAGTTTACTCCTTCTTCTTATTATTATTTTTTTTTGTTTTGTTCTGTTTAGATGGCATCAAGTTTGATCCACAATGAGTTTGACGACGATGATATAGAGGAGTCATATGAGCCTGATCAACTTGAATACTAGTTTAACGGCGATTAAACCCTCTACTACATTTTGCAACACCAAAGCCACTTGTTGCAAATGAAACCCTAGCACCAGAATGAAGGAGCTCATTACCATTCATCTTAACTTCCATGATTTAGTTCATACAGCTTATTTCTGACACATCTTAATTTTTGATGGCAGAGTCCACAATGTCAATTCTTAAGCAGAAATTGAGAAGAGATTATAAGATGTTTCCTAATATTCTCTAGGATGGATATACAAGCAGGAAAGAATTTGAGTGTATTTTTTATATGTTATGTGAGAGACTGATTGTTTGATATGTACTGAAGTTTTTTGTAATGTTTAATATGTTATATTAATTGAACACATAAGGTTTTCTAATAGAGTGATGTGAGTTCTTTTTGTTCATTGATCTTGACATTGTTTCTTCTTAAGATATGATCTAAATTAATTTTTTTCTCCTAATTGAAACCTCAAGTAGCCTTGAGTAATGCCAAACACTGAATGCACTTGAAATCTGATAGCATGTTACACACCCGTGGCAATGGTAGATGCTTAGAAATGACTATTATCTGATATTTAAAGACCTTGAAACATAGGTGCTCCTTGAGTGGAAAAGTTGCTCAATTCAAGGATGCTCCTTGAAAGTTGCCCGTATCCACCTGGAAGACCATACTCGTGTTTGAGATTTTTGCAGCAACTGTTAGAAGAAACCAAAATCAGATCTGATAGGACTTAGATCACAGTTAATGTATTGTCTTCTGGCTCTCTCCAATCTTTATCATCCACATTATAGGGACCATAAAAAAAATGTAACATTCTAATGATTCGTATAATTCTTTTTTTCAAAAGTGGGCCATTTTATATTGGTTTTGGACAAACAATCACACGAATGCTAGGAGGGAAGTTTCTTTTGGACAGACCACTACACATACAATACATAGGAGACACTGAAACCATTACACAAAATGGGGCGCAAGTTCTGTCCACATCAAATAGTAGACCGTCTTTTGTAAACACTAACTTCATCTACATAATATAGATGACACTGAAACTATTACACACAATCGAAGAAAATGCAGTTTGATGAAAAAGCTCTCTAGTTAAATGGTAACTACTACACACAAAGCATAAATGCAAATCGATGTGGAAAAACTCTCTTCTTAAGGGAGACTCCTATCAAAGTTTTCATAAATTCTTTTATGTGTATAAAATGGTTTTAAGGATGGATTAGAGGATATGGAATATTTTTTGGGGTGTATTAAATGGATTTGAGATGGAGAAATTTGGGTATTTTTTTGTTCTTTTTTTTTCCCTTCATGGATTCCTCTCCTGTTACCAAACTTGGATTCGAATGAATCATTGTTGATTCCTCCGTGCTCACCAAATGTGGAATGCGATGAATCCTCTCCCTCATAAATCCTCAAAAGAGAAAGTCTGATTCCGTGAAACTAAAGATTCCTCTAAAGAGAGGATTCCTCACCAATTACCAAACGTGCCCTTTAGGTCCTGGTATAGATCATATGCAGTGAAGAAAAACAAAAAAGGCCCCAAATGCCCACTCTATAGCGATATCGCACAAATCAAATCTAAATTGACATATCAGATTCATTTCTTGGACTATCGAACAGTGGGCCACACAGATTTGTCTGTTCTATCTTGCACATGCAAAAAGGATCAGGCCCACCGCTACGACATTGCACATGTGATTTTAGTGTGATCATGCAAATAAATGGATCACATTGTAAAGCACTATTATTAATTGGAATAGAATCTGGTCACAACCATATGATGGGCTTGTGATGATGGGCTTGATCAAGAACAACCGAGGCCTACAACTATTACATAAGGGGTTAGAAGGTCATCAAAAGATAAAGAGCAGTTTGTAATTAGTAATATTTTGATTTTATTTATTTTTTTGGCTGGAAGTAATAGTTCGATAAAGATGGTGAAAGCCATTTAATGTAATCATTAGTTTAGAGGTCTTTTATTTAGTGGCTACTATAAATAGCTTAGATTAGAGAGTTCAAATCACACAAAATTCAGACACAAATCGACTTCCAAACTACTCAATTGACGGGTCAGCCGGGTTAAGCGGGCCAACCCTAACCCGACCCGTTTTTATGCAGGTTAAGAAATCCTAACCCGTGACCACCAATATTTCTCCCGGGTCAGGTTTGACCGGTCAAAACTGGATCGGGTGAGCAGGTTGGGACATATTTTGCCAGGGGCAGCTCTTCTAATCTCAAGCTTACGATAAGGTAAGCTCTAGGTGTGTGGTGAAGCCCACAAGAGAATATATATATGCACACACAGACGCACACAGAGACAAAAACAATCACAGCATCAGGAAGTCGAGTCCTTGGCTACAAAAACTATGTGCCCTGAACTCGGACCAAAATCCTTGCTCCAAGTTGCAGCAGATTGACTCAAAACCAGACCTGAGTAAATAACAGGCCCCTGCATTGGCTCCAGCATTCTATATTTTTATTTTAGTTCAGTTCGTTTGTATCTTCGCATAGATCCTGCGTACAGCTCTAGTTACAAGTTACAACAACGTCGAAATTACTCTGTAGCTAAAATATTTTGGAGATATAGATAGATTTGGAAGAGACAGATTGGCTAATCCGGTAGACTGAATGGAACTTCGGTTGGTCCTTCGGGGACACTGCAGCATTTTTCAAAGAGAAGATAAGATATAAACAAACTCCACATTAACTACTAGAATCTCCAATACATACTGTCTAAAAGAGCAGTGATAAAACTCTCATGTCAAACAGACTCTCTTAAGGTCCAACAACCAAGGAACACTAGCATAATACCCTTTATTCATAGCATAGAGGAGGGATGCGGCAATGAAGTTCATGCATTGACCTTGGGTGCCCATCCCGCGATCACATACTCATCCTTTGGAGGCTTTGTCTTCAGGAAGGATTCTCCCGAGAAAAGTAGCTGCAACAAAATTACAAGGCATCAACACCAGAAAATTTAGAACTAGCAAACAGAACTAATAAAGCTACCAAATCCCATGCAAGGGGAAAGAATAATACTCAAATCACATTCTCATTTCATTTCTTTGATAATGACCACATGCCACAGCCTATTTCCAAGGAATCAAAGAGGGGAGAACAGAATACAAAGTTATAAAGAGATGATTCCCAGCCGCAACATCTCTGTGCAAAGTAACATAGTTACGGATTTTAGAAACAATTCCAACAAATCCGACAAGCCTGAATTATATCGAGGGAGAAAGAAGATTCTGAACAAGGGGAATCTCCGACTACTATATCCAACTGGGAGCTTAAGAATAGAGTTCTGCTTACAAGCAAAGAACACTTTACTTTAGAGAGTTGGATGAATCAGAAAAATTCCAGGTAGAGGATATAAAAAGTCCCTCCAGGGGGTGAATTGCATGAGTTCAAGATCATAAAGATCTCGCAGACCACAGCACTCTTTGAAAGCTACTCTGCAGCCCACCAAGGGCAAGGGCCTAAGACGGTCCCATGGTCCACAGTAGGAGCTGACCAGAAAACAGAAGAAAATTCACAACGTGCAAATAAGGGAAAATGCTCCCCCAAAACAGGATGAGTAACAAAACCAGAAACCCCTATTGAATGTCCAAAACAATGAACCAAACAAGACAAGCCCGTGTGGGAGCCACCCCACCAACCACAGAGAGAGAGAGAGCATGTAGCTCATCCGAGGTTGCATGTTCAAGTCACATTATCAATCAAAAAAATGACAAAAGAACAAAAAAAAAAAAAGTAAATATGTCAATAACAAAGAAGATCGCTCAGATGTATGAATAAAGTCGTTTCTAGCTGGGATTACGAGAAAAATAAGGGTACTTGACCCTGATACGAATTGCCACATTTAAAGCCATGCAAATATATCTGACTCAGCAACATGATTGAACATAGCATGCTATAGTGACTCTAAAGCAAAATGAGCTACATCATCATTCTAAAACCATTTCCCCCTCAAAGTAAGGTAAGTCAAAAATAATGGCCTACATTCAATGTGTTACTACCATGCAAGTATGGTTAAAACTATATGACATGGTTTATGCAAAGCCAGCTGAGATGCATCATGCATGTCAGTGATCCTAGAAGTTCTATATTCCTTTTCCATCTGGAACCAACCAACATTTCTCCCTATGCAATACAATCTGTTGATATTGCTCAGTTAGAATCAAAATGTTTTCCAAATGATTATTTTATCCCTACCCCGGAAGAGAATCCCATATAGATACAAAGAACAAGTTCTCATCAAACCCTAGAGTGCTCAAATAAAACATTATTATAGAGGTCTTTGGCATGCACTATAATATAGATTTTTCAAGTTACTTTCTCTCAGTGGGGTTCAGGGTTCACTTTCTTTTATATCCTGCCAATTAAAGACTTACCTCAGCTGGATCTGTTACTACAATTACTGGGATTATCAAGCTGTCCAAGGAAACATCTTTTACTTATTTTTTTTATTGATTAAACATCATTTACATTCAAAATCTACAAAACAATCATTGTTTATTTGATTAAGAGACCAAATTCTCTCGACTTCCCTTTCTTTTGTACATGTGGGGAAACTTTGGTCCTACAAAACAATCACTGTATTTCCATAGTACATGGTAAAAACAGGGGATCAACTGATATAGGAAAGGGGGAGAAGCAAGACCAAAAACCCAAACCAGCAGGTTGGATAGTGGACCTGGACGATGGCAAGGAGAAAGGGGTGCAAGTGCCAAGTAGCTTCATGGGTGGATCAAGACCAAAAGAAATCCCTGTTTTGCAGTATTGTAAGCTTTTTGAAGACAAGTATCAATGGGCAAAAACAGGCAGAAGAGTGGCTGGATAGGTGTTGGGGGAAGATGCCAGACAAGATGCAGATGATTGATAAGCACACTGTACGGATGCAGTTTTTAACAGAATAGGAAGTAGAAAAGGATCTAGAGAATGCAACAAGGAGAGGAGGCCCATCTCCTTTTATCGCCCAGGAAATATGGATGGAATTCTTGGGACAACCTCCACGTCCTTGCTGGATCAAGATTAAAGGAGTACCCCTGCACGCCTGGCATGAAGAAGTTTTCAAGCTGCTGGGAGGATGCTTTGGCCGTACGGTGGAGGTTGATGAAAAAACGATAAAGAAGGAGCACTTAGTAGAGGGGTGAATAAAGGTGCTGCTAGGTAACACAATCCAGTTGCCATCTTCAATGCCAGTCTGGGTGGAGGAGGTGAAGTTCTCTCTGCAGTTAGAAATGGAGGAGACGAAGTTTCCAAATCTAAAGGGGGCCAAGGATGCTATGGGAGGGGACAACAAAAAAATCTGTAGTTGTTGCCAGTGTGATGGATGGGATGGACGGAGGTGGAAGATGACGACGTCATCAGCCAGGATTTGAATTTTGAAAATCCCGCTCGAAGAGAGGAAATGCGAGGGAGAACAGGTCAATAATGTTTCTAGGCTGAGAAGGAGTTAGCCAAGCAGAGTCGATTTAGGTTGTTGGGCTGGGGCAAAATTTCGGGGTCCAATGAATATGGACTAAAAAAATCCAGCTCGGAGAACAACATCTTGGCGAGAACGAAGAGTCCAAAGGCAAAGGGGCGACGAGAGAGCCATCGCTCGTCTGGGAGTGACAGCGGCAAAGAGACAGAAGGGGAGTCAGCATCAGATGAGGAAGAGAGAAATAGCAGGGATGGCTCAGGCACAGCCAATTGGAGAAGCAAACAACGAAAGGGCCTGACTCCTTCGATACAGATGGTCAAATGTTCGATTAAGGGGAACCAAACTGAAATGGAAGGGATTCCTAAACAGAAGAAAGTGGGGATGAGGCTGATGAGGAGCAATAGCAGAGGAAATTGTCAACAAGAAGAGGACGCAGATACAGGCGAAGATCAACAGCTAGAAGAAAGGGGATTTTCAGGAACTGAAGCATTAGAGCCTCAGAACACAAAGGAAAGATCATACGCAACACCAAAGAGGGACCGCTGGGTGGGTTTCAGTTCCTGATAGAAAATGTGCAAGATCTGCACCGAATCAACGACGCGGAACCAAGGAGGCTTCTCCACTGTGCTCCAGAAGTACAGACAGAGTTTCGATAAAGACGCCAGAGAAAGGGGTCTGCTTGAAAGGGATTTTCGGCAACAACAGTGCAAGATGGCTATTCAAGAAGGGTGTTTCAGCAGAGGAACCAAAGAAACAGGGGGAAGAGGAACAGGTAATGTCATGGATACCTTCAGAAGATCATCCAATGTGGAAGGGATGCAGGTGTAACAGTTAATGAGGCTAACGAATGGTGGACAGAGCTAATTGACTTTGCACAGAGAAGAGAGGAGGAAAATAGGGCTAAATCAGAGACAGGTAAAGCAAAAAGGAAAGGGGTGCGGGAACTTTACAATCTGGGATGTTCTGTCAAATTATGAGAAAAGCAAAGAACAGAACATGTATAAACCAGAGGGGAAAAGGGGGAGGAAAACTCGGGGAGCTATCACACATTCCAAATGAAGACAGTCTCTTGGAATGTGAGGGGTCTAGGGGAGTCTCTCGCAGAAGAACGCTAAAAGAGATGCTGGGGAGAGAGAAGGTGCAGATAGCTTTGATCCAAGAATCAAAACTTAGGGCCCGTTTGGCAATTTACGAGGTTAGTAAAAGTAACGTAAAACCTCCATTTTTCAAACAAGAGGTCACATCAAAAGTACGCATCTTCAAAAAAAGTCAAAAAGCAACATGCTTTCTCAACTAAATGACAGAAAAAAAAAAACACCCACTTTTTACACAAAAAGTCAAAAAGATTCCCTACCAAGACAAAATACCATCATAAGTCATAACCCCCTTATATTTTATTCTCTCTTGATTTGATGCTTCACACCGTTTTTACTTTAATAGTAAATTGTCGAACTGGCCCTAAAGAGGTAAATTAAAAGGCGATGAAAGAAATTTGGGGCAGCAGATTTATAAGGTGGGAAGGCTGTTGAAGCGGTGGGATCGGCAGGGGGGATAATGTTGTGGGATTCTTGTAAGGTGAGTGTCTTGAACACATGAAAGGATGTTTTTTCAGTGTCAGCCTTGGTGGAAGACCTCTCTAATAATTCTAAGTGGCTGATCACGTCAATCTATGACCCAAATGATAGTCAGAGCAGAAAAGAGTTTTGGAACGAGCTGGATGTGGTTCGAGGACAGTGGGATGGAGCATGGAGTATTGGAGGAGATTGGAACATAGTAAGATTCACAACTGAAAGGAGTAGAATGACGGGCGAGATGAAATCATTCTAAGACTGGATAAATGCCCACTCTTTGGTGGACTTACCATTGAAAGGAGCCTCTTTTACTTGATCAAACAATTAAAGTATAACTAAGGCGTCGAGGCTGGACAGATTCTTGGTCTCTAACGACTGGGTGGACTTGTATCCAGAGGTGTGTCTTCCTAAGCCTGCATCTGATCATTGCCCTATCTTTGTTAGATTCAAATCTTGAGAGATGGGGTCCTGCTCCTTTTTTATTTGAGTTAATGTGGTTGGAGGAAAACAAGTTTCCACAAATGATTAGGAAATGGTGGAAGGAATTGAAGGTGGAGGGTTGGGCTGGTTATAGGCCAGCCACCAAACTCAAGTTGTTGAAGGTAAAAATAAAAGAGTGGGCCAAGATGAACTTCGCAGACATAAGGCGCAGCTGCTTGAAGATATCCAAAACATTGACAACAAAGAGGAAGTTGGTAGCTTAACTTGCAGGGAAGTGGTAAAAAGAAAGAGTCTGAAAGAGGAATTTCAAAGAAAGTTAAGGGAAGAAGAAATTATGTGGAGACAGAGATCGAGATGTAAATGGCTTAAAAGAAGGGGATAAGAACAATAAGTTCTTCCATGGGATGGCCTCCTCGAGGAAAAGAATAAATAGAATCTCTTCTTTGATGGATGGGGAGAGGACTGGACAGGAAGAAGGAAATCATTAAACATCATATAGAGGATATTTTGTGTCTCTTTATTCTAAAGACCGGTGGAAGATGACAGAGTTGATAGCCAGTAATCCCAAATCCAATTGGTGATAAGGAAATGCACAAACAACTACGCAAAAATAGGGGAGGAGAAGATATTTTGGCTGGAGAGGGAGTTCAAAGAAGAGGAAGTTCGAGAGGCTATCGATGCTATGGGAGGTGATAAAGCCCCAGGTCCCGATGGATACCCTATGGCCTTTATTCAGAGGTTCTGGAGTATGTTAAAAGAGGACATTCTTGACTTCATAAGGGAATTCCACTCAAGCGAGAAGCTGTCTAAAGGAATTGGTGCCTCTTTCATCGCTCTAATTCCAAAAAAGGAGGGGAAAATTGATATAAAAGATTTCAGACCCATAAGCTTGATCGGAAGTGTATACAAGATATTAGCTAAGGTCCTGGCAGGTAAGCTTCAGAAGGTTTTACCATAGATTATATCTAAAGAGCAAGGGGCTTTTGTCAAAGGAAGGCAAACATTGGATGCAGACCTTATAGCTAATGAATGTATTCGCTCGAGGGACAAGGAAAGGAGGCCAGGTCTAATATGCAAGCCGGACTTAGAAAAGGCATACGACAGAGTGGATTGGGGATTCTTGCAATATCACCTCTACAGGATGGGGTTTGGTGCAACGTAGAGATAGTGGATTAAGGAATGTTTGTCTTCAGCTTATTTTTCCATTATTATTAATGATTCCCCAAAAGGCTATTTCCAAGCTCAAAGAGGGCTGAGGTAAGGTGATCCCTTGTCCCCGTTCCTTTTTGTAATAGTAGCTGAAGCATTGAGCAGGATGGTGAAGGAGGCAGAAAACCAGAATCTCATTAGAGGATTCAGGGTGACGAGAACGGCTCCTTCCATCTCACTTGCGGATGATACCCTTACTTTCTGTGAACCTAATGAAGATCAAATAAAAAATGTCAAAGCAATCCATTTTTGCTTCGAAGCGGTGTCGTGTCTAAAGATTAATTTCTTCAAAAGTGAGTTGATAGGAATAAGAGTAGAGGAGTCTCTCAGGGGACGATATGCAGAAACTCTAGGATGCAAAGTGGGATCCTTCCCAGTGACCTATTTAGGTCTTCCTGTATGTAGTGGACAAGCTAACAAAGTGGTAGGAACCCAATGGTGATAAGAGTGGAATGGAAATTGTCTACTTGGAAAGCTAACTATGTCTTTGGGAAGAAGAATAACGCTCATCAAAGCAGTAATCGGAACTCTTCCAATCTACTTCATGTCGCTTCTCAAATGCCCGATCTCTGTAATCAACAAGATAGAGAAGTTGCAAAGGGAGTTTCTATGGCATGGAAGAAGTGCTGAAAGGAAGTTTCATTTAGTAGATTGAGCGTCGGTGTGTACATCAAAACTAGAGGGAGGATTGGCTATCAAATCTCTGAGGCAAATGAATCAAGCTCTAGGAAAATGGCTTTGGAGGTTAGGAGATGAGTCGGAAGGTCTATGACAGCAGGTGGCGATGGACAAATATGGAAATCAAAGTTGGGAGGTTAATGACGCAGCCTACAAACACTCGGCAATTTGGAAAGGCATAATTTCTAGTAAAGTTTATGCAGAACTTCAAATACCAGGGAGGCTCAGGGAGGAAAATTCTTTTTTGGCAAGATACATGGGTAGGAGAGGAACCATTAGCTTCTAAATTTCCAGCGTTGTATAATTGCACAAGGGAGAAGTAAGCGAAGGTGGAAAGTTACATTGATCGATCTGGCAGAAGAGGACAGATGACTTGGAGTGTGACATTTAGAAGGAATTTGAAGGAACGTGAGAGCCGGTTTATCTCTCTCCTAGATCTTTTAAGGAATATTCAAACTTGTGAAGATGGGGAAGATACTAGAATTTGGAGAGCATCAAAATGTGGGTCCTTTTCTGTCTCCTTTCTACTCAGCTCTAGCAGCAAGGGAGGGGTACAGAAGTAAATTGGCAAGCATATGGAGGTTCAAGGCTCCACCTAGGGTCGTAGCTTTTGCATGGATAGCCCTAAGAAGAAGAATTTTAACTATAGATAATCTCAGGAAGAGAGGGAAGATTGTTGTCAACGCCTGTCCAATGTGCTTGGAGGATGAGGAAAATGTAGATCATCTTCTTTTACAATGCAGGTGTCCTGTTAAAATATGGAATTCTGTCATAAGCTGGTTTGGATGTACATGGGTTCTGCCGGAATGTCTTCAACACTTTTTTGAGGCATGGAAATCTCCTATTGGGCATCCTCAAAGGAAAGGAGTTGTCGAAGCTTTCGTTTCTATCAGTCATATGGCACATTTGGAAAGAGAGAAATTCTAGATGTTTTGAAGGAACAAAAACTAAGGATGAAATCTTATGTGATAAGATAAAATTTTCAGTAGCACAATGGGTGAAGATTAATCCTATTTTTAAAGACTATCCTACTGACCAAATAATGTATAACTGGAAGGAGATAAAGCTCTCGGGTTCAGGGTGTCAGTCATTGCGTTCTCTTTTTTCTGTTTCTGTCATTGGGTAGTTTGCTCTGTATGGTGGTTTAAAGCTTTGTATCATGGGTTGTGTTTCTTTTCTGTAGTCCTGGTCAGTATAAACCTTTTGTGCTGATTTGGTTTTAATGAAAGTTCACATTCAAAAAAAAAAAAAAAAACCACACACACTTTGGTCTGATGTTCTCCATTCTCTCTGACGAATTAAACCCATTGCTTTTAAACTATCAATCCAAAGCTAAATCTGAGAAAATCCAATTTCCCCAAGGACCCCAACTAAAAAATAAATTTGTCCTTCATACTTGTTCTCAGAGTACAGCATTCTTTGGATACTAAATGGAAATTCCAGATCAAAGCTCAAGAGTTTACCTTTTAGAAAATATTCACAAAATGGTGGGGTAAATTTGATTACGTTTTTAACAAAGAAAACCTCGGAAGAAAATTCTAAAGAAAAGTTAGAAAAAGGCCTACGAAGTTCAAGTGAAAACTTCAGCAAATTATTTACCCACATACAAAAGTCTCTAAGAATGAACTTCGTCAACACTCAACAATAAAGTTCACTTTAGAATCCTCATCTTCCTCCTCTTAGAAGAACTACAATCTTATATTAGTACAGATAGCCATGGCCAACACACTCATGGTTGACAGGTGTTCGTAAGGCTTAATCAGAGCCTACTATAGAATGAAGCTTTCTTGAAAGAGTTTATTATGATTTATGCTAAGAAGTGATTAAAAGATTATAATGTTCAGCATTGGGTTGCTCCATCTCCCTTGTCTCATCGATGTCAAATGATCCAGGGACACATATCAAAGAGTCCCACAATAACTGAATGCAGCAACGGTTTCTAACGATGGAATAAACAATATCCAAAATTGACATTATAAAGATTCTTCAATCTCCACAACACAAGAGTAGGCCACCATCACTTGCGTGGGACTAAAGAAGGCATCTCATAAGCTTTTGCCTCCATTTGAAAACGTGATATTTGCAGAAAGAGATCATTTTAGACCATCATTGAAGGACCCAAAAATTTAAGCCAAAGGGTATTTTAATAAATATTTTATTTTCCACAAATGTATAAACCAAACCAAGCCAAGCCTTTTCCCACTAGGTGGGGTCAGCTATATGGATTTGACGACGCCAATCAAATCTGTTTAGGGCCATGTCCTCTGTTAGATCCATGTAGGCAAGGTCATGTTTAATAGTTTCTTTCCAACTTCTCTTGGGTCTCCCTCTCCCTCTCCTACTTCGGGCAATCTCCATGCTTTCACACCTTTTAACAGGTGCCTCCGTTGGGCGCCTTCTAACATGGCCGAACCATCTCAGTCAATTTTCTCTTATTTTATCTTTAATCGGTGTTATTCCTACTTTGCCCCTAATCTCCTCATTCCTAATCCTATCTCTCCTTGTGATCCCGTACATCCATCTTAGCATTCTCATCTCCGCAACTTCCATCTTCTTAACATGATTATGCTTTACTGCCCAACACTCTGATCCATATAACAACGTTGGACGTACCGCCACCTTATAATACTTTCCTTTAACCTTGAGAGGGACTTTCCGATCACACAAGACCCCTAAAGCACTCCTCCATTTGGTCCACCCGGCCTAAATCATGTGACTTACATCAGTATCAATCTCTCCATCCTGTTGCACCATAGATCCAAGGTACCTAAAGTTTTCTTTCTCTACAATCTTTTGTGTACCCAAACTTACTTCTAAGTTACCAAGTGTCCTACTTTGACTAAACTTGCAATCCATATATTCCATCTTGCATCGACTTAGCCTAAACCCTTTTGTCTCTAACTTGCAATCCTTGCTACATTTTCCACAAATGTATATTAGTCTAAAATTGTATCTATGATATCTGTTAAACATCTTTCTATATTTAGAGAAATAGGAAGGAATTTGTCTTTCTCTAAAAACTGATTTGCAAAAGGATGATAGTGTAGCATTTCACCGCAATCTGCATCCATCCTCCCCAACCAATTGTATACAGTCATATTTCCCACTTTAATAGAATTCACTTTCTTTAGTTTCAGTTAATCACCCCTTACAAGTACGCTACCACATGATGAAACCTTCCCCCACAAGCCTCAAATTACCATAGCTCGTTTCCACAGTGCTCGCTAATATCTTCTGCGACAAAGCATCTCTTCAACAAAGCTCCACCATCATTTAATTTAGCAGATCATGTTTAGTTTCAACATGCATGACTCACAATTAAGATCATAAGGTCAGGGTTACAATAGGATGCCCTTTGCAACCCTCAGTGAGCATGTATATTATGGCCCATAAGTGCCAAAGGTGAATCCACTACTGGCAAGGATTTAGTAGCATGCACGGTACAAGCCATCACACAATGTTTCTCACAAATAACAGGACAAGAAAGCTTATGGGATCTGGTCAAAAAATGTAACAAAACTTGCGATGTTGCCGATACAGATAAGGATACGAACACGGGATGTAGGATACCGCATTTTTGGAAATCTAGACACGGACGTGGATCAGTCTGTCCTAATTTTTTATTTAGAACATTTCTGAATTATTGAAATTGTCATTGTTTACAATCCATTCTTGTATTTTCTATGTTGAATAAAAGAACTACGTGGAATAGTAGGCTTGGCAAGTAGGATATGCTAAATTCGTACCCTAGAAGGGTCAGTACAGTATCAAGTACTGATACAGCATTCATACTGGTCGGACACGGATATGCTAATAAGCATGTTAAAGTATCTAGGTATCATATAACAGAACATTAGCAAACATTAGACTGTTCAACCTCTACTATCAGGAGGATCCCAGCAAGAAACTTAAATCCTAATCTAGTGAATATTTGGGGGCCTCACATTTAGGTTGTTGGCATTGGATATGTATGTGAGAGCCCCCACCCTTCCTCTCATAGTACCATGAGAGTAACTCTAATAGGAGCATGGTACTATGAGAGATAAGGTGGGGCCCTTACATTAAAGTTGTTGGCATTAGATATGGATGTGAGGGCCCCCACCTTATCTCTCATAGTAAGGTGAGAGATGCTCTCTCTCTCTCTCTAGCCGCCTGAGAGTACCTATTCTTTCTTTCCTTTTTTTTTTTTTTTTGTCCTCGTCTTTCTTTTCAATCATTTTGGCCCCCCAATGAATGCCCTAGCGGCGTAACAAAGCTACCTGATTAGGCGAGTAGATACTAGTAGTTCCAGAATGACTCTTATTCCTTCGCCGGCTTGGTAAGTGCTTGGGTTCGTCCCACCCATATGTAGTGGTGGTTGGCCTTCCTAATAGAAGAGAATATAGGCTTGGAAGAGCGTAAGCTCTTGTAGTAGGCATGGCATTTGTAACAGGCCTCGGCCCACTCTACCCAAGTGTCATGACTAAGACGACGGCTCGATGGAACGTGATGAGACCCTGGTGCGGCGCGCTGGATGCGGACAAAGCGACGTGATGCGACGCATCCACGGTGGGCGACCAAGTCGAGACAGGTGCGACGCACGCACCTAAAAGGCGACGCCAGACCCTAAGTCGGCGCAACCTTCACAGGTTGCCAGAATGTGGGTGGACTATATATATATATATATATATATATAGAGAGAGAGAGAGGGATGTGCTTTAAGTATAAAGTGATCCATTCATACCATTCTTTAATCATAATTTTATAAAACAGCAGTCCTGAAGTTAACCTACACAAGATACACTACCCGGAAAACTCACTTTTTTTTTCAAAATGTAGAAAGAACTCACTTTCTTTCAACACAAAGTAAACGAGAATAATTTACTTATCAAAGTAGAGTTTTCTCCAAGAGGTACATGAAAGGGGTGTTCATGGACATTATCATTATCATGCTTTGTAAAAGGATACTTTCATTCAACACAAGGTAAACTAGAATAATTTACTGATGAAATTAGCTTTTTCTCCAAGAGGCATATGTAAGGGTGTTCATGGACATTATAATTATCATTCTTTGTAAAAGGATACTTACAATCATCAGAATAACACTAAAGCCACGTCTTGTCTATCTGCTGAGTACTAGTTTTTCACTCAACAATCCAAAAATTTTTGACTACTTCATTGAACAAGTGTAATGCTTATATTCTTGTACTGTGGCTACTTCTTTATATCTTCTAGGCACATGCTTCAACAAAAAATTCTTCATTTTCTCAGAGAGTAATCCGTAGTCTCTGATATTTTTTAAATGTGATATTAGAAGATAACAAAGACTTTTCCTTCAGAAAGAGTACTCATGTTTATCCCGAAAACCTATCTTTTAACAGTGATAACTAAATTACTTCCAATAAAAAAGGATAATGATTCTTATAAACAAAATAAATTAATTAGAAAGCAATGCCCAGGCATACCTCGGTGTATTTATGAACATGAGTCAAATCCTCTGAGATAGTCCAACTTTTGAAGTAGCCAAGGGCAACTTTCAAATGGTATAGCTTAGGCGCCAGGCTCAAATCCGCAGCACAAACATTTTCACCAGCTATATAAGGGCCCTGCCAGCAACAGAAGACAGCTTCAGTTTTCAGCACAGACATGAGTTAATGGAAAATGTTATAGCATTGCAGGGAGAATAACAAAAGAATAACGCCAAAATTCAAGTGGCTTCAATAGAATGCTACTCTGTGAGTGAGATTACTTAGATTAGATGCATGGAGTCCATGGAAGCAATGTGAGGAATCCAGAGCATTCCCATGTGCGGCTGAGCAATGGACACCAGGAGAGAGAACATGAAATCCTCATTTGGTGCCATTCTCATAAATCCTCCTAAACTCATAGATTTCCCCCAATCCTCTAGATTCCCTGGTCTAGGGTCATCATAGACACGAGCATTGATTTGAAAATCAAAATCGTATCGCAAATCGTTCAGGGGGGATTCAAATCATGAATCGTACCGTGAATCATAGGATTTTATTTTTCTAGTAAAGATCTAAACATAATAAAAATTTAAAATAAAAAAGTAATAAAAACAGTTATTCATAATCCATTCATTTTCCATCTATAATAGCAACAACAGGGTTACAAATAATAAAATGATACAAACATATGAAAGGCATAATTGACATAAACTAATAAATCATAAGTAAATATATGTCTAAATTGTTAAATATGTTTAAGATATCAATGTTACTAAAAAAAATAAACACATTTCAGCATTTTCTTTTCTTTTATTTACATCAAAAATCCAGATCATCAGTATTATTTTTTAAGTTAAAGAAGTGTTTATGAAGAAAAATTCTCGAAAAGGTTTAAAAAAAAAGTAGCACAGGACCCCTTAAGTACGGTCAAACTTTTTAGTCACACACCTATTTCTTATTTATCTGTATTCCTCCCAACATCCCACAAATTCTTAATTGGTGTCTATAATCACTAGATAACCTTTTAATATTAAAAATACTAACAAAAAAAGTAAACAATTCTTTATATTAGACATTCAGTCATGGCTATTTCCTAGCTAGACGAATTTCTTGAATCGTAACATTCGGTAAAACAAGTATTGAATCATAAGAATCACAGCTGAAACTTAAGATTCACTTGTAAATGGGATTCACTGCATGGATATGAAGATTTTTCCTAAGGATTTGATAAGAATCATAGGATTCTTACAACGGACACAAGGATTCTACGTATCAGATGAGCCATAAGGTCTCATTGTCTGGAAAGAGCGACACCTCATGCTCAGTGCGTGCAATATGGTTTCCTTTTTTCCCCCTTTTTTCTTCACAACATAAATGCAGGTGTTCACCATGTGTTCAATATTTCTAAACAAACAAGCAATTGTCTAACATGATAAACAACACATACATGTGCCTTGAGGTGCTCCTCCAATGCACGTAACTCATCCAGTAAAGCCTGCTCTGAGCCATCATTAGGGTCCTTGCTTTTCAAAAATTTTACAAAAGATGAGAATATCTTTGATCCACTGCAAGAAGAACCATTCAAGAGAACTAGTAAGAAGGTTTCAAGCTTTAAAGAAAAATTGCAGCAGCAAAGATATATATGGGTTATAGGCTCCTATCACATAAAAAATACAACAATTGAAGTTTACTTGTTCACAGAAAATTGTACCTCTATGTTTTTTTTTTTTTTCCATCAGTATGAAAACTGAGAGAACAGTAGAATTTGAAAGGGGGGAAACTATAAAGGGCCTTATAAACATCATCCTCAAACTAGAAACAAGAAAACAAACAACAAACATTAATTACAAATAAAAGAACCACACTTTCCACTCTTTGCTTGGCTAAAAAGTCCACCAAGACATTAGCCGAATTTAACATGCCTATAAACTGCTTGAATCAATGATGACAGCCATCTAATCTCGTTGAAGAAGTATTGGAGCTTCCATGGAATGTTGTCCTTCCGTAAGATCCAAGTAATAGCATTGGAAGAATCATTCTCAACAATCAAACTTGCACGGAATGAACCGGAATAAGTACATTCCTTCATATATGTTTTCATGAATAATTTACATCAAAGATGAACTATTTTCACACATTCAACTATTTACAAACTAAATACACCATTCAGAAGAAAATGGTATGCACAAACTAAACACGTCACAGATAATGGCTGTTGTCCCAGTGAGCAAGGATCAAAATAATGGTTTCGGGCTTTGGGCGGGTGTAGTGGCCAAAACACTACATAATGGGCAACACATAGCGGTTCCAGTGATACGTGGCTGTGTAACGGTGTGAATTTTTTAAGCGGCCAAAAAAAAAAATTTCAAATATTGTGTCGCAGCCAATCTTGTGCTTTTTTTAGTGATTTGGAACCATATGAGGGTAGAGGCAACTTAAAAAAAAAAAAAAAAACTTTTGAGGATAAAAAATAAGAAAAACAGTGTTTTAAATTAAAACTACTTAGATTATGAACTGTCCAGCCTGACAACTAAGAGATGGACAATGGCTAGAGAGTTTGACTGTTAGGAAATGGAGATTAGTAGGAGACAAATTAATACAGAGCAACAGCAGTCCTTAGATTATGCCAAAAAGCAGTTTTCAATAGCAAAGAATCCTTTAACAAGAAACTGGTACTAAGCCGAATCAAATACAAAATTGCTTGCGAAAATTGGATTTAACCTTAACAGTAATGTTTTCAAACAGCATCAAACAAAAGAGTATGCAAAACAGTGAACACCATTCGTACCCCTTGCACATTAGGGTGCTCACAACAAAAATCCCAACATTGGTTTCCCGCTTAAAACATAATCTTATCCCACTATCTAACAACTAGTTCTTCCAATCTTTTTTCATTCAAATATAAAGAATTAAAAAACTGTAAATAAAGATCCAAATAGATAGATCTAACCTTAGTAATTATAGAAAGAAACTAATCCAAACCATCAAGAAAAAGACAAAACAAGAGAAGATTAGCAATGTCTACTACTCAACCCTAAACCTCAAACTAAGAGGCAACTACGAAAAAAAATATATATATATATATATATATATATAAGGATTGAATAGGATGTCACAAACAAGGTCAGTGCAGAGTTAACAGAATAAAAAAACAAGGTAGTGGAAATGAGTCTCACAAAAAGACCAATTTATATGAGATTCACAGGCCAATTGAGGATACTTCTACAGCATCCTCAGAGCAAGTAATACACTTTTTTTTTTTTTTTTTGAAGAAAGCTAAGCTTCAACTAGTTAGGTTCCAATAAATGAAAACTTAGAATTATGAAATCTAAATTCAAAATAAGAAATTCTCAATTGCTTATCAGTTTCTTCTACAACAGCACACACAGATAAATATATCTATAACTAAATTAAAATTATTTCATTAAAAATGACTAGTATCCAATAGCACTTAACATATCCTGCAAGTATAAATGGTAAAAACCATTGGAACAAATTAAAAATATAATCCGCAATGTAACACATTTGAACAAGTTAAGAAAAATGATTAAAATCAATTCTTACACAGAGGCAAATTCCGGAGGAGTAACCAACGAAGGATTCGGGTATTTCTCCTCCAGCAGCTGCGTAATGACATCCGAATCCGCAACCCATTTGCCTTCAAATTTCACAACAGGAACCTTCCCTTCAGGACTAATCTCCAGAAACCTAAGTGCACATGTCCAAATCTATCGGTTAAGCAAATACCCGAATGGACAAACAGTAAAACGTCTCCTTCCAAGATTTCAAAAACATCTGCCAAACCCGAACCCACTAAAAAACAGGAAAAAAATATATGATTTCAAAAACCTGCAACACCTTTTGGAAGTTCAAAAGATGGGTTACCCTATTCCACATCAATCAAAAGAGCAAAGACCCATATCAAGAAATGGGAAGAACAGTACACCCAAAAGCAAATCAATCAAAATAGCAAAAACCCATGTGATAAAACTGTAAGAAAACAAAAACCCACATGCATATCTCTCAAAGATCTAAGACCATGCCACAAAACTGCGAGAAAATGAACACCCACATGCAAATCGATAAAACGTCAAGGACCCACTTCTCAAAACAGTGAGAAAATCAACACCCACATGCAAATCGATCAAAAGAACAACCACCCACTTCACAAAAACTTAAAAATACATTATAGTTTCTCTTCAAAGGCATCTGAAATGTAATCTTACCACTGGGGCTTGTCACTCAAATCGACCAACTTCGTTTCATAGGGAAGATGCTTCTCTTCCAGAGTTAGAATCACCCTTTGGCAAAAAGGACCTATCTTTCACCAACAAACACAAACCAAAAAAAAAAAAAAACCACCAGCGATTATAAGAAGATGAAGCAGAGAAAAACACAGAGAAACAGAGAGTGAAACATACAGTCGCCAAGGACGTCAGGAGCCCCAGCAGCGGCCTTGACACAGACTTGCAAAGGCTCTGAGGCAGCCATTGGAGTACAGTTGCAGTGCTTGAAGAGTGATTGCTTTGCTCCTGTTCTTGCTGCTATTGATTCAAAACACTTCAGAGGAGATAAAATAAATAGAGAGCGAGCGATCCGCTTTTAGGTTCATGTGATCCTGACGTGCACCATAGTGTGCTGTAGTACGCCGTAGAGACAGCACGTGGAGTTCGTGGGGGCTGGCATCTCTGTGCAAGAATTCATTTCCAAGGAAAATGGATTTCAAGGAATTCAATTCCTCACTTGATTTTCCATAGAAAACAATTATAAAGAAATCGGAATCCCACGAGGGATTCTCACTTGCTTGCGTGACTTCCGCGCATTGCAGGATTATATTTGTCATGAAATTATGTAGGCCTATCACAATAATCTATCAACAAGACCTACATCTGAATTTCAATTAGCCCAAAATTACCATTTTTTACGGTCTTATCTACATTAGAATTAGATTTACCATTAGAATGATTATTTGCAGGATGTACTTGCCAACTTCCTTTGCCTTTTATTTTGTTTGTTTGTTTTTAGTTTCAGTCAAGTATATTCTAACAATTGGAGGAAGATTTGAAATACAAGGAGCAAAAAATGACAAAAGAAATGTAATGTTTTCTAGGCACACGTTTTCTCTTCTAATGTGAATGAGATGAGATTTTAAATTCCATCATTCAGGGAAAGAGACCCACTATTCTTTTAAGAATAGTGGAATCCATGATAGAGGAGCCCACTCTTTACCATTTGGTGTAACACATTTTTCATATAAAAAAAAAAAAACTGAAACAAAAGAAGTCACTTTCCTTGTAAAACTATAATTTTCTAGGGGAGGAGTAAGATGTAGGTTTCTTTTCTCCCGTGGGGTTGGTTTACTAAAGTTTCTAACGATAATTCAAAATGTTAGGAACTCATGGACATTAGGAGATAGCTTAGTCCCTTGGCATTTAAAATGACATGGTTTTTTTTTTTTTACTAGATTTCCAAATTCTAGCTACATAAAAGGCCTCAAATGAACATTAATTAGAGTTATAAACCTTGGCCCATTTGCATTTCCCAATGCTCTAATTAAGAGGAGGATTTAAGAATTCCACCCCAAGGATAATTTTTGAAGAATTACATAGCTTAATTTTTTAAATCCTAGTAAAAGAGCATGCACGTAAATATAAAAGTCAATGAAGCATGAAATTCTCGTCGCATACGCACAATCTAAAGAACTTGAGATGAACTTCAAGAAATGTTATGGATATTTATATAATATAAATTTCCTCAAGTGCAAATGTCTTACATCGCGCGACACAAATGGTGAAGCCCATTTGGCCCCCTATGATCAATCCGACCCGGTCACACTACCATAGGATAGTGCTATTTTATTTTATTTTTTTGATAGCATAGGGTTCCCAGCCCTTTGGGCTAGAATAATCCCTACGGGCCCAGGAGAGAAAGCAGGATAAAATTTCCCTGTGGCACCAGTGTGGTAGAGCAGTTTCAAACCCACAACCTCCGGGTGCAAACCGTAGTCCTAGGCCAACTGAGCTACCCCTCGGAGTTTCCATAGGGTAGTGCTATGTAAGCAAAGAACTTGAAGGTAAACTTTCTAAACTTTTCTTTTTATGTATATTGCATTGTGGGTGTACTCTTTTTTCTTTTGCACCCACTCGCGACTTAATTAAGAGCTTAGCACATATGCTTCGGTGTATACGTGTCATATCTATCATCCACTAGCTAAGTTGCACAAGTTTTAGAAGAGGTGATGTGTGCATGAAATGCTAGACCCTCACTTGGTTTAGGAAAGTGCAAATCTGGTTTTTTTTTTCAAAAATCTTATATTTTTAGAAACTTTCCCTTCTTAGTTTCCTTCTGTATTATCAAAATCTGTTTTTCAGTGGGTGGTTGTTTTTAGGAAAGTTTTTAATTGGATTTTGATTTTATTTTATTTTGTAACTTGAAAATTTAGAAGGTTTCCCTCGCGACTTAATGAAGAGCTTAGCGCATACACTTCGATGCATACGTGTCATATCTATCATCCTCTAGCTATGTTGCGTAATTTTTAGAATAGGTGATGTGTGCATGGAATGCTAGACCGTCACTTGGTTTAGGAAAGTGCAAATCTGATTATTTTTTTTTCAAAATCTGGTATTTTTAGAAAGTTCCCCTTCTTATTTTCCTTCTGTATTATAAAAATCAGTTTTTTCAGTGGGTGGTTGTTTTTAGGAAAGTTTCTAATTAGATTTTGATTTTATTTTATTTTGTAACTTGAAAATTTAGAAGGTTTTCTTAATTGGTTTAATTTATAATCTAGAAAGTTACATATCTTAAAAATATGAACTTTTTTTAATCTATTTTTTTTGTTTATTTTTAATCTAGGTCCCTTAAAAAAAATTCTGCCACTCTCCCCTCTTGGTTCCATATTTGAAACGTAATCTAATGAAGGGAATCTCCAATCAAAAGGTCAGTTGAAATCTTTGAAAATCTAAATCCTCCTGGTTCATCTTGAACTATGGCTAGGACCGTATGTGATTATCTACAATCAAATAGGATTGCAATTGTGGTTGACCAACCAAAGAGGTCTTTACTTGATTACCTATACCCCACACAAGCAATCACTTCTTCATGTATGGACATGTGCAGAAGTTATGAATGTGAAACCCAATTCTCTAAGGATTGTCCAACAATCACTGGTTATATAAAGGTGTTGAAAGAACGTGCCAACGAAACAAACCCATATTAGTGGCCTTTTTCGAATGACATAGGTAACATGCATAGTTCAAATTGGGAAAGTCATCCCAATTTTCGTTGAAGAAACGACCCCACTAATGATTAGGCTTACACCGACGACAACGATGCACTATTTCAACTTAAGATAACATAAGCTGCAACTTAGGAGAATCGTGCATATATATATATATGGAATATTCAAGTGAGAGATTCCCTCACCACACATGGTGAGGGACTCCCCTTTTTGGGGAGGTTTTAAGTACAAAAGGACTTTTGTACTTGAAAGAAGTACACCCTTTTGTACTTGAAACCTCCCAAAAAACGGAGTCCATCACCACACATGGTGAAAGAATCCTCACTTGAATACCCCTCGTATATATATAATATAGAAGAATTCTCAAAAACTCCCTATTTAAAAAAGGGGAGTTTTTGCCCCTTTTGACTTGTCAAATGATATTTTACCACCTTATATAGGAAACATAGAAAAAAAAAGGAGATTTTTGAAAATTTAAATTTCTTATCCGTATATAACTCGATGATGACATGTTTCATAGTTTTATAGCCTTTGAAAATGAGCCTTTTTTTGTGAAAAGTGCCCAGGGAGTTTTGTAGCTCCTCGTGTGTGTGTGTATATATATATCACCATATGGTGAGGGATACACACATAATTAAAAATATTTGTGTGAAAAAAGAGGAAAAGTCATATATGATCATTTGCAGAAGATGAATGTTCATATGTAAAGAAAAAAAAAAACCATGTAAGTGTCCCTTATCCTATATTAAGAGATGGATGCATATGAATATTCATATACACACATACAACTCACACACACATAAGTTTTCATCGTCCAAATGAGTGCACAATCAATCCAATAATCTAGTCCATTTGGATACATGGGCACCAAAATTGGGATCTATGATTGTAAAGGAGCTCATTTTTTTTATGGTTCACTTTGATGGATTATAAGGTGGGCCTACGATGTGTGGTGTACACGACAATGTTAGTATTGATGCTCGGCAAACGCTTTTCATATATATATATATATATCTACTCTTATAAAAGAGAGAAAGATGGTGTACTTTTTTAACTACACACATGCCCAATAAAATTTAAGTTGTGGGGCCCACACTTATATATATTTATTATGTATATGTATTTTCTATATGGATAAAGATGGGACATAATGAGAATTTTCCAATTTCTACTCTTATAAATCTGTCTATATACTCTTATAAAAGAGAATAAAATGACATTTGGTTTCACTACACACTTGGGCCCACTTTTAAATTGGGCCCCACTTAGTATTATTTTATATTATAATATAATATCCCTTATATAAAAGAGATAAAAGTGTAGTAATTTTTCACTACACACCTGCCCAAATAAAAGAGAACAAAACGACATTTGGTTTCACTACACACCTGGGCCCACTTTTATATTTACTACCCTCATATATATATATATATATATATATTATCTACCCTTATAAAAGAGAACAAAATGATATTTGGTTTCACTATACACCTGGGCCCACTTTGACTACCCTTATAAAAGAGAACAAGTGACTTGTTTAAATTTTTCTCTACACCACTATGGGGCCCACTCCTACTAAAATACTCTTTACTACCCTTATAAAAAAGAACAAGTGACCTGTTTAAAATTTTCTCTACACCACTATGGGGCCCACTCATACTAAAATACTCTTTGGGTTATGAAGGAAAGATAAGCTGAAAGTGGTAAATGGGACACTTATTAATTTTACATGACAGGTGTGCAAGGAAAATGTTACCTTTGTTGATAAGAAGATGGCAATTATTTGAGGGACCCACCAATTTGGGTTGTACGTTTGTATTTTGCAGCATATCTCATGGTATTTGGAGCCACGACTCAAAATTACAATTGATTTATGTGTGACCATCATGGGTATGGGACTTAATAGGAGGAATATCTATCTATTTATACTACCCTTATAAAATGGAACAAGTGACCTGCTTAAATTTTTCTGTACAACACTATGGGGCCCACTCCTACTGAAATATTCCAATTTGATTCCCAACTAAGCCATGTAAAAACTATGGTAAAGAGAGGTATCTTTCCCACCTGAAGTAGGAAATAACATAACCCAAAAAAAAAAAAAAAAACTGACATGTCTACAGTGGGTCCTTTCATATTGATAGTTGTATCTTAACATTCATCAAATATAGTGTTAATTTAGCGAGGGCATTACAAAAAAAAAGAAAAAAGAAAAAAAAATGGCCTTGTTTAGATATGAGGTTCTGCCTTGTTCTTGCACAAACATCTCAGCTGTCCAAGTTTACAATAGGGAGAGTTATGGAAATACCAATAAAACCAATATGGGCAATAAAGGTAAGTAAACAATTTTTCCCACATCAAATGATGTATAGAATTTTTGGTAATACGTTAGCTAAATGAACAGTTCGGTTTGATATGCGGTGTGTGCCTCCATTGGATCCTCATGTAGTATGCAACATTGTCAAGTTAAAATGCACCCCTGATTATTTTATTAAAACTCTTATTAGTGGCTATCAGAGGTGTGTCACAATGTATCAAGTCAACTAAAAGTACTCAAGGCAATGGTGGCAATGATGACCGCATGCAACTCACGTGTGAATCGACTTAATAAACATGTATTCTTTTTTTTTTTAACACAATTAGATGCCAAACAGGCTAACAACTTTTTTTTTTCCTGGGTTTTATTTTCATTACACCTAAATGTGAGTTTTTTTTTTCTCTGTATAGCAAGATGCCAAACAGGTTAACATCCCTTATTTCCTAGGTTCTGATTTCATCATATTGAAATGTTTGTTCAATGTGATTCTAAGCCTTTAGATGATTGATCGACAACATGACTCACAACTTGAATGGTTGGATGACTCAAAAATGGCCCACGTGTTTGAAAATTGAAGAGCATGAAATATTAGGTTATATCATGTATTCAAGTTAATTGGACTGGTTCATCCATGGATTAAAGGTCAAGAATACGAATGTATTTTGGTCCTTTGTACCAAAATTTTTTAGAATTTTTTTTTTGCACCCCAAACAATGGGGCTAGGACTCTGAGATAGCCCACGTTGGAAGAGAGCTTACACACATGAGGATGGTTGGCAACATCTGAATCATTTATAGTTAAACAACAATCACAACGATAACAATAACTTCTACCTCATCCTATAATGGAGAAATCTGAAAATGTGATTTAAAATATAGTTTGGATTAAGATTAGAGAAAGAAGGAAATTTGAAAGAGGTATAAGCATCAAAGAAAAAATACAAATTGCACGTGCAGCCTTGCATGTGCCGGGGTTCACTAGTGTGTGTGTGTGTGTATATATATATATATATATAATGGTGCATTCTAAAACCTTTATAAAGCCGAGGGACACAAACTAAGGGGTTAAAATAATCCGATGCACTCGAGATTCACCATATTGGTTGTTCACATCTAGAACTTTGGACCCTATGTATACCCTATGATTAGTGGGGCCCCAAGTGGGCTCCACAAGCCACTCTATACGGTATT
The DNA here is from genome assembly GCA_038049695.1 of Cinnamomum chago. Taxonomy (NCBI): domain Eukaryota; kingdom Viridiplantae; phylum Streptophyta; class Magnoliopsida; order Laurales; family Lauraceae; genus Cinnamomum; species Cinnamomum chago. The sequence continues at coordinate 78,345,356 of CP142452.1, forward strand.
CCATGTGAAACGCCTACACCTAATCAAGGCTCGTATATATTTTTTGCACATGCATATTTTCAATAAGTATTTTGCAACTCTCCTAATGCAATCTTAATATATAAAAAATCAAGGTGGTGGAACCATCCAAATGATCAGACTCTATGTGGTCCAAAAAAACAGATGCAGTTGGTGTGGGGGAGGTTGTCGGGCCTATTTCTTTTTTTCTTTTTTTTTGCTGCTAAGTTTGGCCCAGTGGCCAGGAGAGGAAACTTTAAATTATTGGCCGGAGCTATGGTTTTTTGATAACTCAAAGTATCTCCTACCCATCTCAGTCAAGGAGTCTTTAGCACTAAGCCCAAAAGACACTTGATTCTAAACAGCCAAAAACCAATTCGTATAAATAGAGCCAAAATTCTCCATGCACATATGTTATCTGAATAGGTTGTTTTTTTTTCCTTAAAGTTTAGATGGAAATCAATTACTTTGAGAAATTTTGAAAGTCAAGCGAAGGGGTCCATTGGACCCGCAACTTCTTCCACACCTCTCTCCAAAGTGGAATTTTTTTTTCTACAAGTGTTAAATCCACACCTCAAGCTTCCAAAAAAATAAAAGAATAAAAATAATAACAAAATAAGATAAAAAGGTCATAAATCTCACCATTCATGAAATCCTCAGTAATGAAAATGCACATGAGTGATTCCTTTTTCCGACATAATAGTAGAATGAAATGCAGGAAAAGTGTCACTCCTAGTTGACGAAAAATAAACCAATCCAATTCCATGGGTAAAGGTGTGCAGGAGTTGGAAATGGAAATGTCTCTTCCAACTGGGCCCTAGCCACCATATGTTGGGAATCTACTTTTTAAGGGGGAACAAGGACATTTCACTTTCTATCTTGCCATCTATTATTAGAGAGGCAGAAGGCTAAGAAAAGGCCGTGAGTGGTCAATAGCATGCTTGGGGATTGATTCTTAAAAAGAATCAGTGGGAAACACAGGACCAACCTCTTTATTAAGTGGGTCTCTTGTCAACTAGTGCTGACATCGAGAGGATTAACAAGGATCAAGTGAATGAAGACTACTATGTCGTCTAGGTGCACCATCTGTATCAAGTCGGGTTCATGATAAATCTACGGACTACTGATTTGATGGCCTTCAAGGGTGACAAGTGGTACCGTGTCAAGCACAATCTTCCAACGGTGAGTATACACTGCCCAGGAAATGTCAAATGGGCTGTGCCGGGCCAAACCAGTCAACGTCGCGACCGGTGTTGAGGAGGCGGGCCGGCACGTGGGCTGGTCCTCCATCAGTTCGAAGTGGGGTTCATGATAAAACTACGGACTTTTATCTACGGACCCCGGGATTCCGACCCCGGAGGGAGCCCGACTCCCCCGGGGTCCGTTGGAGACCCACTGTTTAATTTAACAGCGGTGCTACTCGTCCCAAATGGGAGCTCCCAGGGCTCCCAGTCGAGCTCCCATTTGGGCCAAGTAGAATTTTTCTTAATTTAATGGCCTTAAACAGAGAGAAATTGGTTCACACCTTTAACCACGAAATTCAGACGGTGAGTATTCACTAACTCGCATCAAAAATATCAAAATCCTAACCTTGAACTTATAAGTCAAATTCCGTCTTAACTCAACATGAGGTTTTTTAAAACCATACGCTCCAAAAAACTGTAAGAACTTTGGAGTTAAGCGTGCTCACAAGTGCGTGGGCCAAAGCAGACAATTTCATATTAAGTTAGGCAGAGCTATGACAGTTGGTGTCAGAGCCGATGACGGCTATATTTCCGGTGCGAGAGAATGTGAAAACGCCGGAAGAATGTGAAAACGTGGTCCGAATGACACTCTTAACCACCCGCATCGAAAACATCCAAATCCTGACCCTAGGGTTATAAGTCAAAGGTCATAAGTCAAACTCCATCTTAACTCACCATGAGGCATTTTAAAACCGTGTGAACTCTTAAGTTAAGCATGTTCGGGTGGGAGCAGTACTAGAATGGATGACCTCATTGTTAAGTTGAGCAGTGCATTTTTTTTTTTTTTGTGTGCGCGCGTGCGCCAACCATTATCAAAGGTGAGAACCCTAAATTTCACATGACAAAATGGCACTTATGCATAATACATATAGCAGGAGAAAAAAACAACCTCCAAATGAATAGGTGAGGAAAAGAAATTTTAGGGGAAGAGAGAAAAATGATCAAACGTAATTGGGTGTCTTGTGAAGACCTCTTATTCTTTTTTCCCCCTTAAACCCCAGCATAGTGGGATGTGATACTCCTTAGAAATAAAATGGAAAGTGTAACGTAAGGGGTCAATTTGGATCGGGTCTGAGTTGGGTTCCTTGCAGATCAGGTTGACCTTTTATACTAACTAATCTGGACTCCATCCAAATCTAACCTTTTTCATTAATTAGTTTTGAAAATGTCAAATGTGAATGCTAAAGTCGTTGGATTGATCCTACAACAGTAGAATGACATACAATTTTACTTCCAACCCAATTCTCCATTAATGGACAAAACATAGAGTAATTGGTTTATAACTTGCTAAAGAATTTGCTGCATGTGATCTATTTGTTACAATCACTGATCAAGTGCCAAAGTTTTTACCAATAGTATTCAATGGGCACATTATGCGCCCAAACTCATTTATGCTCACCTGAGCGTGCATATGAAGAGCACATTTATAGGCCGAGGTTCTTGAGCCTATTCTTCGTTTGGTTGGATCTGGGGTGCAATCTTAGGCAGGTGGGCTTGCTTTGGCCGAAGGTAGATTGTTTGTGTAAAAGACATTGAGAAAATGGGATCAACCATATATTTCACTCTACAGTTTAGCAAAATGTAGCTTTAATAAATTTAACCCAAGTCTCAATTTTAAGCCTAAAAAATGGTATTTTTACTTCATTTTTTTTGCACTTAGCATTTGTTATTGAATCCAACAGTGGTTAGTGATGGGAGCAGTGTCAAATCGCAGCGGAATGTAAATGTGAATGGCTTCGATTTCTCAAAAGTGAGACCCACTGTAAAAGACATAAAGAGGGTAACTTAAACAAAATTGGGTTGATATGCGAAACCCCTTGATAGAAAGGTTGTTTAGACACAATTGTACAAGATCAATCTTTTTAAATTTTCCTTTTCTATAAACATGACTTTAAGCCACCACGATCTTAAAGTTGTAATAGAGAGCACTTTCCAGTGTGCCATGGGCTCTTATCCAAAAAGAACCTGTCTTACTTTGCCGGTTCATATTCACACGCAAGTCCACCTCATAGAGAGCCTGGTGGAGTCCCCATTGCAAAAGTATTACATTCCGCATTGTTAAATATGTTGGGCCTCATCTTGTTATCAAGCCTCCAAGCATATTAGACTGATTTTTAGCCTATTCTGTTATCGAGCTAGACTATGAGGAGTGGCCAATGCCCATAGCCTGAAATCACATTCCAAATATATGATATAGCCCAATGTAAGGCAGCCTTGTGAATGAAGCGACCAACTTAGTGGTGGACTGAGCTTTCCACACCTTGACATATCTGGCTCAACAAGGACCTCTAAGGCTATCACTGGGCTTGAATCTAGCTTGGGTCTAAGTCTGTCAAACATGCATCTGGGTTGGACTGTGTGGACTCGAATCCATGTTAGGTCTCTGAAACCCTCAACAAGCTAGTTATGAACTTATACAGCTAGCCTCAAGCCCAATGGGATTCTTTATTAGTCCCATTTGTATTTTATATGGCATATATCAAACAAAACAATAAAGATATACCATACATACACCATACAAAATAACAAACTTGGACTTGCCTGATTTCCCTGATGAGAGGTCCAAACCAAGCGCTAGAGACTGCATCTGGGATGTACAATTGGTTGGTCTCCTCAATCCAAAATTGACTCAGGTAGTGATCTAAGTGAATTGGCCCAAAACCAGCCCATTGATAACAGCTAGTGGAGGTGGCAATTCCTCATCAAACACAAGTAGAATTTAGGGATGTAAATGGGTCATCGATTCTCCAATTATCTAGAGATTCCGACCCGTAAAAAATTGAATTTGGGTCCTTATTTAGGACCTGCTAAGTAAATGGGTCCGGGTCTTTTTTTTTTTATCCGCGACCTAAACGGGCCCTGTTTTGATTCCACATTGGTTTGGACCCTTGGACCCGGAACCGACACATTAATTACATCAACTTTCAAGAATCTCTCTTTTAAAATAGATTTTTTTCTCATACCATTCTCTACCTAGACTTGAACTCACCTCATATATGGTTCTGGTTCTAGACTCAGCTCCACCATCTAATTAATGGTTTTGGGTTTGAAACTAAAAAACTCGCTTCAAGACAAGTCCGGGTTACCTTCTCTTTAACGGCCGAGTTTTAAACCGACGCATTTACATCCCTAGCTAGAACCCCACCTCCAGGCTCCAGCTTGGGCACCTCATTTGACATTTCCCAAGCCGGGTCCAGGGTTTTGCATCTCTCCCTTGTCTTCTGGCTGGTATCTTCAACTGAAGCACAGAACTAGGGTTTTAGACTCTGCTTGAAGAAACCATAACCCCAAAAGGGGAGAGAGAGATGGAAGCTCTCAACAAAATGAATATACAGAAACCCCCTCTCCATCTCTCCCACCCATGCCATTTTTTCACAAAACCCCTCCTCCCCTCTTCTTCATTTCCCAAAACCCCCTCCTCAAATCCCAAAACCTCCCTGACAGCCTCCATCCATCCTCACTTCTCTCCTAAACCACTCCCATCTTTACAAAACACCCCCCAAAACCTCTTCCATTCCCAAAAGACCCCTCTCCAAAACCCTTCTCATTCCCTAAAACCCCTCTCCTCTCTCCTCAAATCCATCTCCCTCTCCATCGCCACCATCGCCCTTCTCCTCTCCCGCTTCCCCACCAAACCCACCTTCGCCGCTGCTGCTGCTGCCGCCGCCGCCCCTCCAACCACTGCCGAATCCACCCCTGTTGCCGCGGACGCTGTCCAAGAAGAAGAGGAGGAGAAGGAGAAGGAGAAGGAGAAGGAGAGAACCTTTCTAGAGTATTTGGATTCTCACCCAGATGATAAAGATGCCCTCGAAGCCCTCATGGCGACCCAAATCAAGCTTGGAAAGCTAATAGAAGCAATCGACAGCGTGGACCGCCTCATCCTCCTCAAACCCACCAAGAAAGAGTGGCTCCTCCTCCGCGCCCACCTCCATCTCCAGGTCAGAGACGTCGAAACCGCCAAGTCTGGATTCGAGGACATCATTGCCGCCGACCCTTTTGACATCGAGGCCTATCATGGCCTCACCATGGCGGTCGCCCAATCGGGGCCGGGCGAGCTCGATGCCTTGATTGGGAGGATTGAGGATGTGATGGAGATTTGCAAGAAGGCAAAGAAGAAGGAGGATCTGAGGGACTTTAAATTGCTTGTGGCGCAGATAAAGGTAGTGGAAGAGAAGTTTGAGGATGCGCTGAAGCTTTATCAGGAGCTTGTGAAGGAGGAGCCGAGGGATTTCAGACCTTATGTCTGTCAGGGGATTGTGTATACATTGATGGGGAAGAAAGAGGACGCGGAGCAGCAGTTCAGGAAGTATAGAAGGCTTGTTCCAAGGGGGCACCCATATTCTCGGTATTTCGATGAGAAGGAGCTAATGAAGAAGGGTTTCTCGTTCAAGAGATGAAGGAAATGGATGTTGGGTTTGAAGAGGAATTGATTGGTTTTATCTGAGTTAAGCTTTAACTTTCCAAATGCGGTATGAAAGTGCTGAATTTTGGTTTAGTTATCTGTTTTAGATTGCCAATCCTTTTCAGTATTCATTTGTTTGTTCTTGTTAAGCATGTTTAGTGAAACTTTAGTGATACATATGTGAATTTTGTAGTTTTGGGTTCTGTTTTTCCTTAGTTTAGTTGAAAGGAAACCAGTTTGTTATAATTTTGAAAATGTAGATGTCTTTTATGTTCTGAAAGTTGCTGATACTGCAGCTTCTGACATGGGCTTGTTTCTTTGTATCGAAATTGTGATTCTGGTATAATTTTATATTTTAGCATAATAGTTGGGTTCTCTGAATTGCATATTCCCAACATTGACGGATTGTATTGACTAGGTTGGTTAGGGCCTTTCAATTCTTAAAAGATTGCCAATTCTGATAGTTGTAGGGTGAATTTGAATTTATGAAGTGGGTCCAAAGTATGGTTTTGAGAAGACTTGAACATGAGACATGTGGTAAGATTTAAACATACTGATTTTTAATCAAACTTAGTGAACTGTGTATATAAATTAAGTGAGTGAAATCTACAAGATGTTCTAATGTCATAAAATTAGTTGATTAAGAATCAAACTAAGGGAATTGGGTCGATTCAGTTCTGCATGGTCTACAAATGGAAAATCAAAGTATCAAACCATTGGTCAACTATAAAATCTCTCTTTGAGGCTATTCATGTCTTTTCTTCAGCCTGCTATCACCAACTGACAACACTGAGTGGATTGTGTCACTTTCTTGAGATGGTTTGGCTCAGCAGTTGGACACCCTAATACTTTTCATGCTCAATGTAGTTGCTTGCTGCTGTGGTCATACACTACAGATTGAACTGCGTTAGAATAGATGGTGTAAAAATCTTCACCTATGGGTGCAATGTGTCTGGAATCTGTAGAAGCTTAAACACAAGGTCAAGCACACACATGTAAACTGCTGTATTCTAGACTTGAAGTAAATTTGTATATATGCACCTGCTACAAGACTTTGCTTGTGCTAGTACTGTATTCTAGACTTGAAGTAAATTTGTATATATGCACCCGCTACAAGACTTTGCTTGTTCTATGAATGTTTAACTGCTCCATTTACGATCATTTCCAAGATAGAACTCTCATAACTATTAACTTGCAGTTACCATTCATAATAATAATAACAACTACAACACAACAACCACCACCACCACCACCATCACCTTGCAATTGAAATGTTAATAGTCTTCATGAGGTGGTACTTTTTAATACAAGAATTGATAGACATGTTATCTACGATGCTGACTAATCTGCACATTTAAAATAACCCTCCCTCATCACGAGCCCCAGCCTGGTCGTGGATCTGGACCAGGTTCTGGTCCATGTTTAAGGGCTTGAGACCTCTCATGTAAACGTGAGGCCCATGAGCTGCTGCATCATTTGGTCTATCAGCACCCATGCTCATCCTTAAGACATAGGTGGATGTAGGTTGAGCCCCGCAAAGTGAGACCAGGATCCATGGGCCACTCCCAATTCCAGGACCCATGATTGCCCCCAACATGCCCAGCCATCTACCACAAGATGCCAAAGGGCTCCCAGCCAGGTAGACCAACCCATCCAGCCAGGCATATACAGTCCTAGTGGACCCTACTAGATATATTTCTTTTATTTATTTCTCTAAGAGTCCTTTCTTATTTAGTTCTATTTTCATAGTTTGAAGTATTTGTATTTAGGAAGGAGAGATTCTAGAGATTGATGTCTTATTATTAGAATGCATATTAGTTGCTTACTAATAATGCAGGTCTCCTCTGCTAGTAAAACGGCCATATATCGTACTTCAAGTCAGTCATCTAGTAAATGAATGAATAAAATTGAGTTTTCTTCTCTATCATGTGTGGTATGTGGTTTGATCCTTTGGTGGATGAAACTAGGGAATCAAATACTCTCTTGAGAGTTTTTGGATTTTGTTTGTGTTCATGCCTACTGTTTTTTGAAGGATATGAATGGTAATAAGCAACCCATTTTGATTTACATAAGTTGAGTTCTGCATAAGCCTATAGTTCTTACATTTAACACCTAGTTTACATGCAAGTCTACACCTCTTAATTCTGTGAAACAATGAATTGCAGGAAATCAGGGTTACAGTACACTGGGTAACCAAGTTCCAAGGATCCAAAGGGGGCATAGTATAACTTATTGTTCCAGTCTGTTTAGGTAGAGTGTTCAATTATGGAAAATGCCACCACTTTTAACTATCGTGGGCATTTGGAAGGAAATAGATAGGAAGACCTTTGATTGGAAATAATTGTTCAATGGGATGACAAAATAAATCCTAGCTTATTAAATATGATGTGAGCAAATAGAATTCCTAGCCATTCCTGGACACGCAATAAATTTTTGATGACATAAATTGATGGACCAAGAGTGGCAACCAACTTTCTAGGATGGGAGCTTTTGGCTGTTTTCTTAAGAGACAAGGTTTTCTTCTTCCTTGGTGTGACTATTATCTTCTCAGTAATAAGATATGTGATAACAGTTAGTATCTATTCTGCGTCAGCTTCTCATGTACATTTTGGCAATTGCTTTAGATGGGTCGCTCTGAAGTTCTCTCTCTTTTTTCAAACTGCCTACTGCAGAATCAGTGGCAAGTCACATGCCCTGATATGGGTCCTATTTTAGTATAAGTTACTTGTTAATGATAAAAAAATGTGCATTTCTTTTTAGAATTATTATATAGATAGAACTTAGCAGAGTCTGGTATAGAACTATAGAAGTGGTTGGATTTATTATGTATTATTCACCACCATAAGGGATTATAGTGGACAAAATGATGTCTTACATATAAGGCACAGATCATTTGATTTTTAAAGTACAGTACAGATTTTACAGGCTTATTTTTCAACCCGAAATCCTTTCTCTTCTCACTTAGCAAGTTCCTTCACAGCCACAAGCAAACTTGGACGGTTGTTAGTCCCTTATTTTAATCTCCCTTGCGTTTGCTTGATTCCTGACCTAAATTTCTCATCCAGAACCTCTGCCAAAGCTCCAATGCAACTACTTCATGTTTCTTGCAATTGCCGGCTTTGGTTTCCCAGACTCGCCTTCTACTCATGTTCTCATAACTTGATCAGTGCTAGATTCTTGTACAAGAATTATTATCAACATCTTCCATCAATTTTTTTCTGTTGACATTTGATTTGGATACAAAATGGTTAGTGCAGTTGGTATGCAGAGTTTTGCGAGCAGCTGAATTCTTCTGATATCAGCCGTGAGTTATGACTGGATTTCAGTAAGGATCATCAAAGGGTTCGATGGAGGTGGTAGCAAGAGACTCGAAAGGAATTTCTTATGGTTTTTTTTTTGGGTTCAGCGTAGGAATCAGATCGCCTTTGTATCATGATTGCAAGTATTCTCTGCACTATTATTGTTCTGATCTTTCAGAATGTGATGTGAGTGAGGGCTGAGTGAGGTCCCTCTCAATTCCACTCCATGTTCATCTCTTAATAGAGGGTGGCGTAAGTTCAATCAGCTATAAAGGATTGCCATCCTTAAATTTGAATCTCATTTGCAAATATTACCAATGATGGGGCAATTGTTTTTATAAAAGGGACAACATGACTTTTAAATAGGATTGATTGGAAATGAACAGATCACAAAAACCAATGAGGTGGATAAATGAGGTAAGGCATCAATGATGATGATGGTGATGATGATATTCTTGTGAGCTTTGTGTAGGGATCTCATTTCCATGCCAATGAAGAATTTGTCATTGGAATGTGGGGTCTAATATAGTCTACCTGCAGGCTGTAGGTCTTTGAGAAACTTCCTAATAAGTTTGTTTCTATTTGGTTTTATAGGGTGCCTTTGGATGTAAACCAAATTGCAATTGATCAATGACTGCAGACACTCATCAAGACATTCCCAAAATAGACTCAATTGATGTTTATTTCTTTAGGTTGTAAATTATGATGTTAGAATTTTCAAATAAATGTAGCTTATTTTAAAAATGATTAACAATGTCCCTCCTAAAATCAATAGTCTTCTAGTTTTCTAAATCATTGAAGATGAATCTCACATGTAGAAACTCTAAACAAGGTGGTTTATTTTTTCGGTACTGCTTTTAGAGCCTATCTAAATGCATGACAATCAAGGGAGACAAATTTGCAAATTGTGATATCAATCTGATGACATGATCCTTAATCTCTTCAATAATTAATGGTTATATATTGTGCAAATCAAAGCAGTGAAATCCAATGGCCACTTATATTTAGATTGGTGAAGGGATTGGAAAGATGATCAATGGGCTATTGGGTAAATTACGAAGGGGTGTCAAGAAAAAAAGAAGGTTCTATTTGCAAGTATTGTAGTTGTTAGTTATATAAATATTGAACAAATAAGAAAATAAAACCAAAACAAATTTGTGAGTTAAGAAGTGATGATTTTAGGTTCATTTGATTAGAGATGTCTTTATTTTTTTTCTTTTCTGTAAAAAATTGCAGTTACCATGAGTGAAATGTAAAATGAGTTGCAAGACAGCTGAGTTTTCTAGATATAGAGTGCCTCAGGAATTGGATGATTTGTGTTTTCCCAAGTGCACCTTGAGAGGGCTTTGTTGGGACAGCTAAGAAAAATTAGCCTACATGTTAGATACATTAGGTTGATTTGGATTAGGGCTGTCAGTGAACCCATGTTCATCCCTAATCCACCTTAGACCAAGTGCAATAATTGAGGATTTAGACTATTGGATAGGACCAGACCTTGACTTAGGGTCTGTATCTCTCCTCTGGCCACACTTGGGCCTAGGTATCTAGGCCCATTGGAATTAGCTTTGGGTATATGTGTGTGTGTGTACGTATGTATACTGATGTTCACAAAAATGTATAATTAAATAGACTTTTTTATTGTTTATATGATTAGTATAAAGAGAGCTCTGACTCAAAATGGGCCTTCAATAAGGCTCATGCATTACTTAGACTGAGTCCTACTATATTTCTCCTTGGGCCGTCTTGGATGTGAACACTACTGTCCCTATCGGATGTGGGCCCTTCACTCCTTATTGGGCTTAGACTTAGGCCCAATTCTTGCGTACTGACCGCCCTAGCTTGGCTGCCCTGTGGGCCTTTTCTTTCCAGTTTATCATAGATAAAAGAAGTCCATGAAAAACATTTTGCATCAAACCAAGCTCTTAATTTCTCTGTGTTGGTGCTGCTTAGGGATGGCAACGGGGCGGGGCGGGGCGGGGCCGGAATTGGGCTGCCCCGTCCCCGCCCCAAACCTCCCTGTCCCCGCCCCGAATCTGCCCCGCCCCGCAATTAGGGGTATGTTACATACCCCGTTCCCGCCCCGACATGCCCCGCGGGGCGCCCCGCCCCGATGTGGTATAATCATAAATATAATAAATTAATTTTGAATTGACTATAATAAAAAAAGGTAAATTAATTTATTTTACATGGTAAAAAGCACATGAATGATTCATCTATGTTGTCTATATGCCTTTAATAATATTAAAAAAAATCTCCCAAAATAGAATAAAAAGATCTCCCTGCATAAATATTTTATAAGTGTGGGGCACTATTAGATTGTTTAAATTTTTTTAAATTATCTAATATTAATAATATAAATTTTCCTTTTCCTGAAATTTTACCTATTTAAAGTGAGATTTATTCTTATAAGATTTTCTCTAAGCCCTTGAAGGCCACTAACATACACTTGAAAATATCATATATGCTTTGAGACATTCTTTATAAAAAAGACAATATCTCTCTAAAATATCATGAACTCCATCAATACATGGTTTCATTTCATTTCTGGTATTGAACTCCACTCACTAATAAAGAGGTTGATTACATATAATTAACATTAGTATAATTTATAGTGTTGTTAGTATGATTAGAATCATATTAAGTTACTAACTATAATTTACCTAAGTTACTAACAATAATTCTTATAAGATTTTCTCTAAGCCCTTGAAGACCACTAACATACACTTGAAAATATCATATATGCTTTGAGACATTCTTTATAAAAAAAGACAATATCTCTCTAAAATATCATGAACTCTATCAATACATGGTTTCACTTCATTTCTGGTATTGAACTCCACTCACTAATAAAGAGGTTGATTACATAAATATTTTATAAGTGTGAGGCACTATTAGATTGTTTAAATTTTTTACAATTATCTAATATTAATAATATAAATTTTCCTTTTCCTGAAATTTTACCTATTTAAAGTGAGATTTTTTCTTATAAGATTTTCTTTAAGCCCATGAAAGCCACTAACATACACTTGAAAATATCATATATGCTTTGAGACATTCTTTATAAAAAAAAGACAATATCCCTCTAAAATATCATGAACTCCATCAATACATGGTCTCACTCCATTTATGGTATTGAACTGACTACATGATATATGTTCCAATTTTTCCTCAACAAGCTTACCCAACTTTCCATGGTGTGGGCGGTGGGCCCCAACCATATGCATACCAACCACATGTAAGAAAAAGATTGGAAGATCTTAACGAGGATCAAGTTGAGTCAAAATTATTAATAGTTGATGATCAATATCATTAAATCTCATTGATTTGGCAGGAACCTCACTTTAAGACCAATGAACTCCACTTACTAATAAAGAGGTTGATTACATATAATTAAAATTAGTATAATTTATAGTGTTGTTAGTATGATTAGAATCATATTAAGTTACTAACTATAATTTACTTTGCTATTATAAGTTACTATAATTTACTTTGCTATTAAAGCATGATTCATCATTCTATTATATATTTATATTCGTTTTATTTAATATGATTTATCTTGTCACAATTTAACATTATATATGATTAAAGTAAAATAAGCTTAGATAGATTTTTTAACAACTTTAACTTCATTAAATTTGAATTAGAGGGAATGGGATCATATTATATGCTTTTATAATGTCTCATTTAATTACATGTTTAACTTTAAAAAAAGTCTTCAATCAATCTACTTAATCCTTAATAACAATATAAAATCAATATATACATTTACATATAAATATGTTTATTTATTATAAAAGAAATCTAATATATATATTTTAGAGGATTATTAATTTCGGGGCGGGGCATGGGGTGGTATTTCGGGGTGGGGCATGGGGCAGTATTTCGGGGCGGGTTGCGGGGCGGTATTTCGGGGCAGGGTAAGAACCATACCCATCCCCGCCCCGCCCCGGATTCGGGGTATAGTTTTTTGCCCCGTCCCCACCCCGTCTAAGAGTCGGGGCGGGGAAAACCCGTACGGGGCGGGGCTGGCACTCCAGGTTGGGACGGGGCGGGTTAAAAATGCCATCCCTTGTTGCTGATTCAGCTATTTTTATTTTTTTTTCAAGATACGGGTCAGAAATGATGCCCTGGAGAAGCTATTAATGCTTAAAGCCACAAAATAGGCCTGGTCCGGCCCAATTCTTTCTCTTGAAAGCTGAATGTTGGTTGCAAAAAAACTTTAAAAAAGTTCTTCAATTCTGGCCTTAGGAGAAACCACATCAGCTTATTGGGGCACATTTGTGGATGTGTCCTTTAAAAAATACATAATATGTGCCTTTTTAATAAAATGTGTCTTTTGGGCTAAATATGTGCCTTTTCAATAAAATGTTTCTTAGAAATACATAATATGTACATTTTCAATAAAATGTGTCTCTTGAGCTAAATATGTGCATTTTCAATAAAATGTCTCTTGGGCCCATTTGTGTGGATGTAATCCAATTCAAAGGGATGCATTCCAACTCTATAAATTAAGGTTATTTGTAAAGTTTTTATTTAGTATTCAAAATGAGCATAAATGCATATGAATCCTTTATTTTGTGTATGCTGATGTGGATTAAGCGATGAAAGGTTTGGTTTTCATAATTTTTTTGTTGATTTAAATTTTTTAATGATTTTGTTATAAATAGATTTATAAGAGTGGGATATTAGTTTTAATATATTATTTAGGACTTAACCATCGCACAGAGGCTTCATGCTAGTATATTTAATGTAGAAACTGTTTTTAGCAATATGCTGGGCCAGACCCAGTCTTTTGACTTTCTGTTCAACATGCGACAGTATATTGTGCTTCTCACTGATTGGGGTTGGGCATGGATGGATTCTTTGGGCCTGAAGCCCTACCAGCCCACCTCCCAATATTTTCAACATGTGTGGGACACATCGGTCGGTTACATGGCTGACCCAAAAATGTATTCTATCAAGTTTTGGGGGCCTGAAACTGCCATGATTTCCTAAAGGAGGCACCTTGGATCAGAGTGTTGACTCAGTTATCTGAATGGGTCCAGATCCAACCTGACTACCCAAAAAAACCCTAATTGCAGTCCAGTTTTCATTCCAAGTAAAATTGTGACATTAAAATGTTTTGTGTTTTGAGTGATACTGGTAGTTTAGGGATGGCAATGGATTCACCTTCCTTGGACCTCCCAATTTTCTTTGAAACTATTTTCCATAAACAACGCGATAAAAACAAAGTGGGTTTGGTCAGGAGTTCACCATTAACATGTTATTCAACCCACCAACCAAAGCCAAACCCAACCCAACCAAGCCAGCATGACTTTCAGCTGGATATGAGCTGTTATCTTAGGCCTGTGTGCTGCAATTGTTCTTAGTTTTCTGGTCAATTGTTCAGCTGCCTGGGCTTAGAGGTGTATGTTGATTTTGAAAATGAGCCGGACCTATATCTCATTGTAAGCTGACTCGCAACTAGATCTGAGAGTGAATACTAGTCCCTACAGCTAAACAGGCCATGAATGTTCCTATTTTTTTTTTTTAGAACTCCAATCTGACAACTCAATCCGAACCATGAGATTTCAGAGCTCGGTTTGGTTTTCTAAACCGGAAGCGCCTTTTCTTGAGAAGTGGGTTCCACCCGAGGGAGAGTATTGAGAAGTGGGTTTCGATAAGAATGGTTGAGGAAACACGAAACTTTATACTTTTGACGTTCAAAAGTCAACCCGACCCGACCAGACCAGGTTCCATCCTTATAGCCGTTGCAATTCACATCTTTTTTCATGTGCTGTCATCGTCAATCCATCTGTATAGTCCCTTCCCTGGCATTACTAACCAACCAGGCCATGAAATTAGATCTTCTTCATGTATGGTCGTTTTCCATCCATCTGTTATCTCTCCTGCCCTTTTCCTTCATTGTCAATCCACAGCTTCTTCTGGGGCACAACACAATATTGAGTTGTTATTGGAATTGTACATGGGCCAGGTCAGCCCGAGCCTGTCTGGTTCTTAGATACTTTTGGAATGGAAATGGGTCGTCCTGGACTAGTTCTCTGGCCCAAAAATTAAAAGCCCATCCAAAGGCCCGGCCCAGTGTATGTTTGGATTTAGGATAGGTTCGGGTTTGGGTCAGGCTTGGAGGCTAAGGCTCGATAAACTAGATGTGTTGGTCTCGAGTTAAATATTATTTAGGTGGGCTGGGCTTGGGCCAGGTACTTATGGCCCGAGTCAAGCTAGGGCCGCGTAGAATTATGTTTTTTTAGTCAGTTTAAGCTTTGATATTTCTCAGCGTGGCCCAGCCCAGCACATGAACACCCCTATTCATGAGTGTTGAATTTTTTAATTTCAAGGCTTAATATTTCAAGGGATTTTTATTTATAAACTAGTCTTAAATCCTCATTCAACGGCAAAACAAGGAAATATTAAATATTGTCCTCATAATGATACATACATTTAGTACATTTCTTTGGACAAAAGTGTCTACATGTCACGTTATGATGAATATACTGTGATATTATTGCATGTTATTCTCCATTTTATGTAAAAGATACCATGCAACTCTCTTTTATCTAATCTTAGATTTGATGGAGAACGAATGGTTTTTTTTTATTATAATTATCTAAGCCCTTCTTTAGCATCACTATATTTTTCAAAATCTATAAATCGGAATAGAGATTTTGAAAATAGAAGAGTATTTGACAGCCTCTAAATTATGTAGAGAAGTATAGGCAATGCTTCTATTTTCCACAATCCACCATTGCTTGCATATAGAAAGTATAGGAAAAAAAAATAGAGGCGGGTGAACATTGTTCCTGGCCCATTCACGCCCTATTCCGTTTTTAATTTTATTTTTTCAAAATCTAAGAGTGTAAATCAAGATCCAAATGATCGAAAATGTTCACAGGATCAAATACGTAGAGCCATGAGATCGAATTTCAGTTGTTATATCATCACCAATTTCAATATATGTGTAAGAAAATGTGAGCTATTGGATATAGTTTTTGAATTATATGGTTTCTAAATACAAGATCCAAACCATTAAATTTCATTGAAAGGTTGCACACAGCTATAGTATCAATGTTCAAAACTTGATACTGTGTGAATGTAGAGAAATTTGTCAAAAAGCTTGCAACCATTGAAATAAAAAAGTCTATTCAAAATAGTTCATTGTATTACCAAACAGTAATAGTTTGTTTCATTCTAACCTCTCTATCTTACCACTTTTTTAATAGCTCTTTTTTAATAGCTCTTTTTAATAGAGTTTTGTCCCGCCTGTCTACTAATACTAATGCTCTCGAGCTAAGTCGGAGATAAGAAATAACTAGTTAATGTATCAACTTGGAAACATCATTCAATTTTTCTTGCGTATAGTGCCATAGGAAACAGGGAAGAGAGGGAGAGAGGACCATTTAGTGAGAGAGAGAGAGAGAGAGGGAGAGGGTAAATTATTACTGTCGTAGTCCGTGCCGTGTCGCGGCGGAAGTAGTCACCATCAACTTGCTTCGCCTGGGAGTGGGAACTTGGGAACTGACTCGTGAGCAGTGAGTGGGGAGTGGGGACAACGCCAACCATTCCGGTTTCTCGGGCCTTTTGTCTCAGCTTTCTTTGTCTTCCGACTCTCTTTTGGACCTTGCTGGGATATGATATCTGTATATTGTATGCTTCTGGGAACCACAGCATGATTTTTATATTTGGTTTCTTCTTTTCTTATACAGTGATCAGAGAGGTGAGAATCAATCGCTCAGCGTCGAGAAAGTCCTCCCCATTTTCTGCTGTTTAGTGATGATGGTTCTGTGATCAAAGGGGTTGGGATGGGATGGGATCGTGTGGCCCACCTTGGAATATATCATCCTTCACTTTTAAGAAAATCACAGGGTTGGCAACGTGAGCTTCAACCCACAAAATGCAACTGAGCACAACCCACTTAGAACTGACGATGACCTTAGTCTTTGCCGTCGCTAACTCTAGGGGCATGTTTGTGTACACACCCTTTTTGCTGAAAGAGGAGATTGCCACGTCAGCAAATTCCATAAAAATAAAAACCTCTGAAAAAGATTTTCGTAGAATTTAGAAATTCATGTCTGGTGCAAAAAGAGTTTCCTCATTGAATTGATGCAGATGTTGTTTGGTGCGGCTGTGAATTCCTTATAGAAAATCAAAATTTCTTATTTAGTGATATAATTTTTTGAAGAAAAATAACATAATACATATATTATTTATTTAACATTAAATAATAATTTATATAAAGAAATAAAAAATGAAAGAGTTATAAGGTTTTTGCGTTGAATGGACAAGAGGGAGAAGTTTTTCGAGGAAATTCATTTTTCATACTCTCATGAGAAATCCATTTCCACAATTATCAAGAAAAATGTTGACGAGGCAAACAAGTATTTCCGCGGAATTTTTCCGCACCAAACGCCGAAAATATAAATTTTTTGCAAAAAAGTGTTACACAAACATGCCCTACAATAGAAATTTGTGAGGAGCAACATTGCATATTACAGATGAGCATTGTCATGTGCGAAATAATTCGTGACTTCCACCTTATGATCCATCTAAGAGGACCATAATTAGGAACCACTCCTAATAGTCATTTATATGGGGTCTAGCATCCATCTGAATGTGCTGTACTATTGGGTTGATTGTGTACTTTTTTTTAGCGGTGTAAATTTAGTAGTCATTGATTAAGTGCTTAGGATGATGTTTTGAACATCTATCACCATATACAGGATATCCTTCTGGTCTTATCGTAAGGTGGGGCCCACTTGCAGGGGCGTAATGAATTTCCCGCGGGTGAGAGCCTTGGGTCCTCCTAGCTCCATTTGCATGGCACTAGTATTGACGGTGTTTTTGTCTATATGGGCTGCACCATACTCTCTCTGTCTCTCCCCTTTCTTTGCCTTATTCTATGCTTAGATTTCTTGTCAATTGGACCATCGACCCAAAAACCTAGGTTTCTTTCCCGGGATTGGGGGTAGCCTTTTCACTGTTCTTGATAAAAAGGAGCATAGGAGACGATGGCATCACATTACGTCAACATGATTCTTACTCACTTCTTGTGATGGGCCACACCCTAATTACTACTATAACGGTGCAATCTTAAAGTGCTTTAACCACTGAAAGTTTATGCCTCCAAATCGAGGGAGAGGGCCTGTATATATCATGGCTCAAAAAACCAGTTATCGATCACACAATACAATTTTGACTATCGTTTTAAACTTGACTCACTCAAGACTTAAAAAAAAAAGAGCATAAAGTTGACTAAAACTCAGACAAGTTTGATTGTGTTTGTGGGGGACTCATCATCAGACTCATTTAACCCAGCATCCTTCAAGTTGAGTTGATTCAATCAAGTGAGGACAAATCAAGTTGAGTTTAATATTGAACATATAATTGTACCTATGAGTTTTCCAAATAAGGTGGTCATTGAAAATCACCAGCTCGAGGGCTTGCAATATTTTATTTTAATAGACCTTACAGTTGCATGTGATGTTTGGGTACCGTCCAAGCTAGATGTCTCTTTCACCACCTGTCCTCTTCGATCTTTTCCCACCATTCTCGTGAGCAAGATATATAGTCTTATAATTTCAGTACTATATCTTTTCCCTTGAAACAAGACACGAGCTCACGTCAACTTCTTATTAGTGATACATTACCAAACCTTAAAAAGCCTTCTCTATAATATACACACAGCTCGTTTTACCCCCACTTTTATATTAGAAAAGCAAGTGTTAGTCATGGTTCCGTATGTTAGAAGTGACTTAGATTCTTGTAATCGTGGCTTGCTTGTATTTAATTTGAGTTGATGACTTCCCTGACCAGGACCTAATTTAGTTAGGTCAGGTCTACTGCTGAATTCAAAAGTGGGATCCTAATATGGTTGGTTAAGATAAAATCAGAAAAAAAAAAAAAAAAAAAACAGCTGAGAATTTCAAATAGGAATTCATAGTTAAATGGGCTAGTTTGATAATGGATTATAAAGAAGGTGAGGAGTGATGAATGTAAGGTATAGATGTAGTTGTGAGCCGGACTTTCTTTAAGATTTGAATTACTAAAGGGAAAATTGGGTATGTGTTTTCCCTTTCAACTTAACTCAATTTTATTAAAGGGAGATTATTTGGTGGTCAGTTTTTTATATAAACCTTTGTTTCTTCATTTTTAAACGAATTTAGAAATGAGTATTAGAATTCCTAAAAATTTAATTATATGAAACAAACATAGTCTAAACGTCCTACATATTAGAATTATTTGGGCATTGTCATGGAAGTAAACCAACAGTGATGTCCAATTAAAACAGTGAAAATCTGAGGTGGGTGCCTTAGATTTAGAAGACATCAATTTGAGTAGCAATTTAATTTTCACATCCTGAGTGGATATTACAACAGCTAGTCCTGCTTAAATAAGAAATATTCACAATTAAAAAAAAAAGAATTAAATCATAGTGTATTTTGGTGTTAAAGACATTCATATATCTGGAAATGGCCATTTGTACGTAGCGCTGGCATTTGGCTGGTTTGGCCTTTAACCCAAGCCTACCAGGGGCGAGCTTGGATAGAGTCCCTTTGGGCTAGGTTTGGGTGCAAAAGAAAGCAAGTTTGACAGAAGGGGCTAGCCACTAGGCTCGGTGTTTTATGTCAATGCTTGTTGACCCGGCCCAAACCTAGCCTATTATAAGTTATTATATACATTGCAAGAAATACTGTATTAACACTATGTTGCCATTTATAAAAACATTAATAGCACTTTTTTTTTGTAGTTTTCTATATATAAGCACACAACTTCAGTTCATAGTAATTGAATGAATAATTGAATATTATATATGTCATTATATCCAATTATCTAAATATTTATCTTTTACTGACACCAGCCTTAAATGGAGATGACCTAAAAATATCTTTGATTAGCCTTGAGAGGAGAAACTAATATAGATGATTCAAACTAGCTAGGGATGTAAATGTGGATCCGGACATGAAACCGTTAAGGAGAAAGTGAAATTGAACCCAAAACCATGACCATATATGAGGATGATCTGGCTCTGGGTTTGGGTCTAGGTAGAGAAAGATATGTGGAAAAATCTAATTTTAAGAAGAGGTTCTCGAAAATTGAGATAATGTGTTGGGTCCCAGATGAACGAGTTCAAACAAAGGTGCAATCAGAACCGAATTTGTTTTAAGTCACGGATAAAATAAAATAAAAAGGATTCCGACTCATTTATTTAGCGGGGCCTAAATAAGGATTCAAACCTAGTTTTTAATGGGTTTGAACCACTGGATGATAGGAGAATCGAAGACCCATTTATATCCCTAATTCATACAGTTTGATTGCTCCCAAATTGAATAAACAGTCGACCACACACCTGTCAACTGGTCAAAGATGATAATTGTCGATGACTGGGGGCCATGATTAGATGATCCTGATTAATTTAAGTGAGCAGATCAATAATCAAAATACCATTTCAAATTGTAAATTATCGATATCTGATTGATTGAAACTTGAAACTTTGCTAAAGATACACCAATATCAGAGATCTTCCCAAAACATTGATGTCTTCAAAGCAGAGGTGACCACCTCTTTAATTGAATTTGTCTTTTACTGTTTGGCATCATAGATTATTGTAGGTCTCATCTTCTAAAGGTTCCTCTTTACATGTGGGTGTATCTAGTGGACAGATTCGGCTTAAAAAAATGCTTTCTTAACGCAAATGTTCCTAAAAGGCAATATTTTTAGGGGTCCCCAAGTCAACACCCTAAACATAGAGCCCTAATAGGTATTACCTGGCGTAAAGAAAAAGTTGCGGGGTTTTGGTTAGGTATCTTTCATTTTCTTCCAGAAATAGAGGGATGTACAGCACATAAAAATCTGCCCCCTGTTTGCATGCAACATTATCATTTCCATATCATTCTTTGGTCGGTTGCGCATGTGTACTCCAAGGGTGCCAATGTGCACACGTGCATATAGATGGGCACGTGTACGGTTGGATGCTCGGGAGGGCATAGCAAAGGATATAATCAGTACTGATAGATCACATGAAGAGTGAAGTAGAGGATAAATAGGTTAAAGTTAAACTAGAGTACCAGTAAAATTAAGGTTGGAAGTAGAATCCACTTTTATTTAAGTAAATTAAA
The DNA here is from genome assembly GCA_038049695.1 of Cinnamomum chago. Taxonomy (NCBI): domain Eukaryota; kingdom Viridiplantae; phylum Streptophyta; class Magnoliopsida; order Laurales; family Lauraceae; genus Cinnamomum; species Cinnamomum chago. The sequence goes on from CP142452.1 coordinate 78,366,411, forward strand.
GTGAAATGAAGTACATGTGGCTGATAATATTAATTCATTTATCGGACTGAGTTGATTCAAACATGGTAGAGTTGAAATTTTAGACTGTTATAATCAATTTAACTTTACTTTAATTTATTTTTTACCTATTAGGAAATATAGGAGGCTTTTGCTCTCCCACTTAATGCCCAAGTACAACCCATTTTGTATAGCTTATCTACCTGTTATTCTTTGTACCATTTAGGGCTGTGCATGTCTTGGTTTTAGGCAAGTTAGAGCTTTATCCAAGCTCAACCCGTTTTGTAGACCAAATATTCGATCTTGTATCAAGCTTGCAGGCCCAAGAATTGGGACTTCACCTAGACCATACGAGAAATTGTGTTCCCAAAAAATTTGGCAGGCAGTTTTAGCCATCGCTTAAAACATAACCTAAAATCCAGCTCATTGTAGGTCGAGCTTGAACGGGGCCCACACCTAAACAGAGCCCACTAAGGAAACAATCCAATCGTTACTTGACTTCATGAGCTTGGCGAGGCCCTTGCACAACCGTATATTGCATGCATGCATTAGGGTTTTTTTAATGGGGTCCCAACCCCCTTTACTGGGGTACTAAAAAAAACACTTGAGGTACCTCTAATGGATTGTGGATTGTGGAGAAGTACTTTCTACAGCCACATGAGACCTGCCTCACACTCACAAAACCTCGTGAATTAGTATTCACCTTAATTTATCACTAATTTGAACTATGTTAACCGTTAATTAAATCTCAATAAAGGTATGACTTAAGTAAACACTAAACTTTGAGATCCCTTAATCAATGGCTGTGATAATATGGTTGAGATGATTTTTTGCCAAAAGTCATATGCTACGTCCACTAAACTACCCTTTCATGATTGACATACATTCAAATACATCCCATAAAATACTTAGAATTTTACCTATCTCGAAATCCGTGAGAGGAATAACCCTTTATATTTTATCCTTTGGTAATACATAAATATTATTGGGACAAAAAATGCTTCACAATTGGATCTCTTTGGGTGGGTCTTGTCCATCTTTTTTGGTAACTCAGCGACGGGGCAGAGACCATGAGACTCATAACACAACTCATATATATGAGATGATGCAAACTTATACATGAGAGGAGAGATAGACACAAATCACACATGTGAGGTGATGAAAACTCGCACATGCGATGAGATATATATAGACACAACTCACACATGTGAGGTGATGAAAACTCACACATACGAGGAGAATAAATACAACTCACACATATAAGGTAATAAAAACTCACTTATGCAAAAAGGGAGGAGCCGTGCTCAAACCCAGGGTCTTGTCCATCTTATAATTAATCATTGCATAATGCACATTTTATTAGAGTATGGATGCATGAGTTCCTCGCTTAGGAGATGCGTGAATCCAATTTATTGGAAAGTTAAATCCCTGAAAATAATTCTCATCCTCTTAATTAAATGAAATGTGGTCATATTTTACTATAATAGAAGTTAATTTCCCTGTAAAATAAAAACATAGAAAAACCTGAATAAAATAACAAAAGTTCCATTTTATACATTATCCTTCTCTCTTTCACATGGTGAGTTCTAAATATGTCATGACCGGAACAATCAAAATCTAGATGCATGTGTACAACACAATTGGAGAGAAGTACTTAAAATAAATAAAACGACCATAAAGCTTGTGTATCCAGTACTTGTCGGGTTGAAAGGGAGACCTGCCCCTCATCCACACCTACTAGTGTGTTTGGCAGTGGGTTGGCTGGGTTTAGAGCTATATAGGTTCACAATTCTTCATTTGTATATAACTCAGTAGATCTTATTTATAAAACCTCACTAACAAATATAGTGAGCAATGGCATATTACTTGTCTTGACCAGTTTTCCGGGTCAGCCTAAACCCTAACCCAACCCCACCTTTAGCTATTCCTAGCTTGTACTCAGAAGGCCATAAATATGCATGGGAAACAAGCATGCAAAAGTAGACGAATTACAAGCAAAAAGTCATGAGTGTTCTGCATATAACCATTTGCACATTTACTTCCTGACAATTAAATTGATGTTTCTTTACCATTAAGAGACACTGAAACCTCCCAACATTAAAGTAGCCGTTACCATGTTCTGTGCTGCTTTTATTGCCTTTTATCATTTCCCACAGGGTAACTTAATTTCTGCCCACTAAATGCAGGTATTGCATGTGTCTAGGACACTATGATGAGGTTGACGAATCCAGAACCTTGATTTAAAGAAATCCTAAGATTAATTAGTCAAATTCTACCAAAGCCTACCTATTGAAAATATGAGCGGCTCAAAATAAATGGCCTTACTGTGTATGGATTGCCTTAAAATCTAACACCAATCAGAGTTGGCCCCACTATTATAGTAACCATATATTGAATACACGATTAACATAAATCATATTATTCATCTTATGGTCAATCTATAGGTGGGGCCAACTTTAACTGGAGTAAAATTTTAGGGCATTTTATACACAGCGAGAGAGAGCGTTCAATATTTATTTCACTTAGAGAATAATTGGATCCTGATTCATGGTTGAAGAAGATATTTCATTAAGAGAGAGAAGGAAACAAATTTGTACCGTTTACAGCTTTCTCTGGCTATTTTCTTAACATCCAAATAGGCATTAATGGTATGTATTTAGCTGAAAAAAGGAATATAACTGATTTATGGAAATCATATCAATTGTCTTTTGTTGTCAAACTGACTAAGAATTATGAAAAAGGGAGAACAATTCAAGAAAGATTTTCGAAAACATGGTTGGAAGTCATAGAAACAGATGTTGGGTAGCCCGAGAAACTATAGTACAATACTACTCATTTTGTAGCATTTTATGTAGGATATCATTTGTTCAAAAATTAATGCTGAACTAGTAGCACTTCTGCATAAATTCTCTGCCTGAGTCTGAGTGTGTTCCTGCAACAATTTTTTTTTTTTTTCATTCATGTTCTGTCAGATCCCTTGACACTTGTAGGTTAAAGTGAGATGCCCTTACCACTAGGGGATGCTATATCCTCAACTTTAAATTCCAATCAAATGAATTCCGCCCAAGTATTAATTGTGATGGGTGAAGGATGTAAGATAGCAATTTTGATGGGAATTTGAGTTTCTTCATATTTGAATTACTTGATTGATTGTTGGGTGTTCATTTTCCATCGTTCCCTTATTCATTTTTATTCAAGGGGTTACCTTCCCTCTCCGTCCAATCGGAGGTGGGGTTGAAAAATCCTGTCACGAAGGACATTTAGTTTTATCATGGTTGTAAAATTGTGAATAGCATTAAGGTTAGAAATAGAATCTAGTGCCAAGCACTAAATAAGAACACCAACCAATTCATTGAGAATTTACAACATCTTTTACCATTTGCTCACTTATGTCAGTGATCATATGAGATTTCCATGATAATATTGCGCTATTTATATATAAGAAAATATTAAGCTATTTATATAAAGCAATATTTCTTCATTAATGTTCTGCTGCTTTCAAATATTCTCAAAATTGAGAATATCACGAGAAAATCCCCATAATATTGGAGCAATGATTGAGAATAGAATAAATTTACAAAAAAGAAGAAAAATTGAAATGGTATATTTATTGGTATTTTTTTTTAGTTCAATGATATTACTTTTTTTTTAACATAATCCCAATAATCATTCGAAAAAAAACACAAATTTTCCAAAGACTTTCCTAGGAACAATTTTTTTTTTCTTTTACTAGGATATTTCTTGTGACGATGGTTCTAATCTTTTTTTTTTCTTTTACATATTTATGAATTGTGGACGCAACAATATGAGTTTTCTAAATCACTTCCAAGTTAGGGCACAAATAATTGTATCAAATTCTTTCAATAAAAAATATGTCTTTGTGGAATACTATCAAAGCTAAGGATGTCTGTTTCCAATGGCGGACGTAAGGTTTTTATTTGGGCGGTGCGGGTAATGGTCAAAGTTAAAAAGTTAAATAATAAAATAAAAGAAATTAAAGTATTATTTAAGAAATTTCTCGAACCTCGCGAGTGCGGTCGCACCCTTGTGATTACGTGTAGGTCCGCCCTTATCTGTTTCCATAGTTATTTGCATTTCGATTCAGAAGAAAACGATTCTTCTACCCTCGTAGTTTTAATGATAATTAGATTTATAGGAAAACTCAGTACATATAGCTGCTTGTATGTCTTTGTCTTTTTATCATTAACTTTTAGTCTGTTAAAAAAAAGGATATTGCTTAGAAATCTCAGGACTTATCTGTTTTGTGTAACTAAATTCCTAAGAATACCAAGGTGACTTATTTCTGTAAGTGGTTGAAAATGCTTTAGATTCAAGTACACATGGTATGAGTGGCTTAAAGCCTTAAATAAAATAGGAGACCTAATATTTAGAACCTATATTCTTAAGAGATTCGCAATGCCCTCATTGACACAAAGTGGGGTCCAGATTTGGAACATCCAAATCATTTGCTTGCCCTGAGACCTATTGTATTTACTTTATCAACGTAATAAAAGTCAATTTCATTGCGCCAACCATTAAATTGATCGCTAAATTTTACACATGATGAACCCTTTTTAAAGAAAAGGAAATTGATCATGTGTTTCAGATGTACTCAATCATCCAGTGGTAGTCATCTTAATAATTTGAGTCATAATACAACTCCATAGCATAGGTCTTAGAACTTGTAGACTGTTAAAGTTTTCTTGAGGTAGGCCCCACTATATGTATTCTGCCCCATTCTTAAGATGACCATCCAACTATTACCTCCCCCGGACTTAAACCAAAAAAAAAAAAAAACTATTACCTCCCTGTTCCAATCAGAGCTTAAATTTAGCTAGTATTCCTCCTAATGGACCTATACACCTATCAACTGTGGGGGCAGTGGGAGGAACAAGATGCATTTAACTATTGTTAGTAATGATAATAAAGAAGTTTTGATGGATGACAAAAGGAAAAGGAACAAACAAAACCTTTTTAGTTCTTTGAATGATACATGCTTTCTGCTTAACCAAACTATACTAAACTAATGCAGACCACTTTTTCTTTAGTGATACGATAATTAATACAATACAATATAAAAATCATAGACATCATTTATGTCTTTCAATTTTTCTTTTTTTAACTCAAGAATCATACCTTGAGCAACCAACAATATTTGTATAGAATGCGGACCACTGTTTTTGACACTGCAGTTTCCACATGAAACAGCAAGAAATGAAAATCTTACACTACATAGAGTCTCATATAAAAGAAGAAATGTTTGGTGGAAAACAGAACTAAACAAAATGAAGAAACTGTACCCGACTTGATGGCTTTTACGTTTGCAATAGAGTTGAAACTATCAAATCTCATCAAAATAATAGACACAATAAAGTTTCTATGTCATTTACTGATTGGGATCAGCCACTGTTATTGACAATCAATGTTGTTGGAGTTTAATCCAGGGTGCATTGAAATTAATTTAGGCAACTTCAATAATACCATCACACCATTGATGACTAAGGGCCTGTTTCTTTACCAGAATTCATAGAATTCATGTCTGGTGCTTGTCTGGGAATTTCAAATGCTGACATTTGAAATACTTCTGAATTCTAGAATCCTGAATTCCATGTTTCATTCAAAGGTCTGAATTCCTGGAAGTTCAAATGACAGGGTCCAAGTTGTTGCTAAAGGGTCAGAATTCCACTGCCATCAAACTGGTTTTCCAAATCCTGGCTGCAAAACTGGTTTTTCAAATCCTACCTTTTTAGGGATTTCAAATACCTAGAATTTCAAATGCCAGTGAATTCTGATAAAGAAACGCAGAATTCCTGACAGGAATTCTAAATTCCAAGACACTCTGAATTCCTGTCAGGAATTCTTTTAAAAGAACAGGCCCTAAGGTCTATTTGGAAAGTCTTATTAGTTTTGAAATAGATTGTTACGACCAGACCCTGTTTTACAGATAGATAATTTGGTATTTGTCTGATTCAAATAGAAAATACAAATTTAATTATGAAAAAGCCTATAGTAAAATTAGCTTTGGGCAAATTTATTGTAAAGTAAAAGTCATCCCGATCAAAAAGCTAGAGAAGTGTCATTTTATTTTCTGTGTACTTGTAGTTTAGATCTTGATACAGACAGATAGGTGGACTAGATGGATTAGAAGAAAAAAAAAAACTGGTATCCATTGCTACATCGGATTCTTTTTAATCCTTGGCCACTTTGCCTTTAAACAGTGGAAAAAGAAGGGCAAAAAAGGGGGCTCATGAGTCATGACCAGGTAAAAGCACAAAGTACCCCACCCATCCCAATGAAAATTCTAGGAGCCCCAGAACAATTTATCGGATATGATTCGAATGTGTAGAATCTATAGGGAACTTTATAAGAGAACGTTTGTGTACACATTGTTTTTGCGGAAAAAGAAAATTTCCACATTAGCAAATTCCATAAAAATGAAAATCTCAGAAAATGATTTTCGTAGAATTTAGAAATTCATGTTTGGTGCAAAAAGAGTTTTCTCATTGAATTGATGCAGCTGTGGATTCCTTATAGAAAATAAAAAATTCTTATTTGGTGATATAATTTTTTGAAGAAAAATAACATAATATGTATATTATTTATTTAACATTAAATAATAATTTATATAAAGAAATAAAAAATGAAAGAGTTATAGGGTTTTTGGGTTGAAATGGACAAGAGTGAGGAAAAGAATGAGAAGTTTTTCGAAGAAATCCATTTCCCATACCCCTCATAGGAAACCCATTTCCACAATTATTAAGGAAAACGTTGATAAGGCAGAAAATCATTTCCGCGGAATTGTTTTGCACCAAACGTCGGAAAAATAAGTTTTCAGCGGAAAACCGTCCATTTTTCCATGGAAAAGTGTTACACAAACATGCCCCAATGTAATCTATCCTGAACTGACCACTGGAAGTGGGGGAGGAATCTGGATCATGTTTGGACCAATCGGGGGTGACACGTAAACTTATTGAGTTTAAAAAACGGTGTTGTCTTTAAAAACTAGTTCCATCTTTTAAGTCTAAAAACAACTTGTCACCACTAATTGGTCCAAATAGGGTTTGGATTCGGTTCCCGGGGAGGGGTGAAATTCTTCCATGTGGGGCCAATATGTAGAAGAAATTTTTTTGAAAAGGCCATATGTTAAAAATGAATGTAGTTTTTAAAATATATTTGTTGGACTTTTCTGAAAATTTTGAAAAAATATATGTAAAAAAATTATAAAATTATAAAAAGGTAAAGGGTTTTCTTGAAAAATGCGCCCCCCACCCCCCCCGCCCGTTTTTTTGGGCCAGTGGTGGCTGTGGTTAGTGGCCAATGTGCAGTAGGCATAACCCTTCATATGGTGATGGTGGGGGATACCACACAAGGTTGAGATTGATCTGGTACTATTTGCTGTAAAGTTCACGGAAATTTCAATTGACCGGAATAAATGCTATAAAGTGCCTGGCTGGACACGTGAATTAGGGTTTGCAATTTGGGTGGGGCCCAAACCCAATGCCAACCTGGTCAACTGCTCCCAATTTACGGTGGAACCCGATCAGAATCAATAGGTCTGTTGGGTACATCCCTCCTCACACAATTAAAATGTGTAAATTTTGTTATGAAAATGGTGTGTAATTAGGGTTTGGGATCATTTCCCCCTCAAAAATCTTACACTTTATAGAGAGGGAAACAACCTCTCCCCCAAATCATGTCATCATAGATTTTTAGAAATATGTGAAAATGTCTAAAGAAAAACCTCATCCATAGATTCAATTTCCACACTTACATGAGCACCCAATTTATAAATTCAGCCATTCAATAATCTCTTTTCTTTTATTTATTGGTAACCATCCACTAATCTTATATAAATGATAAATCTCAAGATATGAAGTTTTATATTTTAATCCTCATGAATGTTAAAAAAACACGTGAATAACACAAATATCAACCAATCCCCATTCATGAATAGAAACTGTATACTATTTTCAAACATATCTTTTTTGGTAAAATACTTTTTTCAAAGACATGATGACCTCAACATTGAAAATCTCGTGTCTAAGGTATCCTTCCATTTATCACGCTTTAGGTGGTTCCTATAGGCTAGACTGTTTTCTAACTAGAAAATGTTCGGCCATTCTTAAAATTCTAAATATTTATAGAGGCTTTTAAGTTAAACGTAATCAAAACTACGATTCATGTGCTAGAAAATAGAATACTTTTATCTATACAGGTTAAAAACTTTATAATTTCTCTTTTATAATGAACTTTTTCAAGGCCTCTCTAATGAATTGAATTGATTCTCTTATCTTTATCAAAATCTTAAACTTAGTTAACATCACCCACCCCCAAAAGCAAACTCGTTCCTGAATCCTCAAATCATTCCACTGAGTCAATTCATCTGCCTGAGTTGGTTGCCCGCCCTACAGTACCCATGTGTGTCAGAAATTCCGGGTTTGAAACTTTAAAAAACAACGAGAGAGATGAAAAGACACAACTGTTTCCCTCGGGCAGCCATTAATATGCCCTCGCTGCTGCGTGTCACGCGATCAGATGCTCTCGCACTTTCCAAAACACAAACAAAATCAATACAATACAAAAACACAATTACATACAAAATCACCACCTTCTTTAGATCTTCCCATTTTGCCCCTCCACGTCTTTTTCTCTCTTTCGATATGCGAACACGGGAAATGGAATTTCGGAGGTATTTCGTTTCTGTGTTTCTGGGGTCTGGTTGAATTTCTGGGTTTTGTGTTTTTCAACGTTTTGGTTGAGAGGAAATGGATCGGTTGCAGCAGCTGCAGCTGCAGCAGCAGCAGCAGAAGAAGAAGAGAGGTTCGAAAACGTACCATGGATTCTCTGGAAAAATGTCGAGCCTTTTCGATCTGAAATCTGCTAGGAAGGATAGTTTTGATGGAGGTTATGGAGAAGGTGGGTTTATGATCATGATTTGTTTTGATTTGAGTAGTAGAAGAAGATCGTGATTTCTCTGCATTGGGATTTTATACGATTTTGATTTACAGGAATGAAATTGGGATGGGGATGCTGTTTCTTCTTGAATTCTAATTTTTTTTTCTTTTTTGGGTTTTGGAAGAAGCTCATTCCAAGCTGGTCTTTTGCCACTTCTTTGGGAGTTGGTGCTCTTTGATCATTTTTTTCTTTATACCTCTTAATCTCTTCTGATATTATGGTGATTACTATTATGAAAAATCCTCTCTTGGGATTGAAAACTTGGTAACTTCTTTTCTTGGATGCACTTTGAGTTGAATTCTAATTCCAAGAGCATTCTTATATTTCAGTCTCTGTTTGTAAACTTTTTGTTCTTCTTTTATGCTATAAATAGTTTCATTTCTCCTTTTTCCATCCAAAATTAGTTTTTTTTTTTTTTTTTTTATAATTTTTTTTTTAATGTCTCATTTTTCTAAACAGAGCCTTCAATGATTATCTAATTTCTAAGGAGGTTCTGGGTAATTTGTTTGATGAGAGGGTGATCATACATACATACATACATACATACATATATGTATATTTGTATGAATGTGTTAACTGTGGTGAGGTTATTAGCAAAGCTTCTTGGTGTTTCTTCTTTTGGATAGAATGATATCTGTTTATTTTATGGTATTGTGTTACTTTGGTTTATTTTCCAGGAAATGGGCATATGAAAAGGCAGATGAATGAGCAGATAGCTGCAGCAGATTCTACTTTTGGTAGTCGCCTTCCTGCTGAGGGGAATTCTGTGAGTAGCATTACATAACTCTGTATGATGATAATATTTTTGAGAATTGACTGAATCCTACCTATGAGGCTTGCAGAGTTATTCCTGGGAGTTTTTTTATTTTTTTTTAGCTAAAATTCCTGGGTGGTTTTCTTTATTTTGGTTAGATTATTGGGTGGTTTTTGTTTTCCATGTTTGAGTGTGTTATTTAATTACTTATTGGTTGGGAGTGCATAGTAGGGATCTTGCCCCCTCTAAAGGTGAGGCAGGGGAAATTGGGAGAGAAAATGGACAGTGGTATAATTCCAGATTCACATGGGACAAGGAAAAAAATTGCCTCTTAAATTATCTGTGTTGTAAGTGGAGTTTCTTAAAGTTCCTGCAAATTCCATGGAGATTCCGCATACCGCCATTTCAGTATTGATTTTCTCTTTGTAACCGGAGATTGGGAAATCTTCACTCTCCAAGTTCTATATTTTATTACCACCTGAGCATGTTTTAATTCTTAGTATTCCTATAAATCAAGCAGCTTTCTTTCCTCTTATGTAATTTGTTTTCCATTTGGTGGTGAATAGAGATCAAGTTCTTATCTTCTTTCCTGTTTTCTTTACCATATTTCAGCTTGGTTTCTGTTGTGCTTCCGCACACGCAATCATTTAAATACCGAGTGTTTGATCTTAGCTTTGGTTCAGTATTTAGCACTCACTACCAGTTGCAGCATGCTTTTGGTTGTTGCATTGCTTTTATGTTCCAGCCATGGTGTTATGTTTTCAGGTGGTTTTCTTGGGTACTAAACTTGTCGATTGTGTTTATGATGCAGCCCTTGAACATGGGCTCACTGAAGTCCATTATCAAGCCTGTGGGAGGCCCATCTCATGCAAGGAATCAAAACAAGCTACAAATCTTAGTTTCCTTGTTAGCATTTTAGTTTATTTAAAGTTTATGTTTTGAATTTGAATAGGATTTGTTTCCTTAAATTAGGGTAGGGATTAGAATTAGATTAGCTACAGATTGGGGTTTTTATTTTTTTTTTATTTTTTTTAAATTATATATATATATACTTTAAATATTCATGTAAGCCAATTGGCCAAGGAGGTGGTGGAGATATTATCATTGTTGCGAGTTGTTTCTCATTCGCAGAGGTTTTGCAAGAACCTAAATCTTGCTGAAAGGTTGGCAGGGACCTAGATCTTGCCAGCATCAGATTGGTATCTCAGAGCAAATCGTCCCACATCAGTTTATAATGACTTCATTTTGATAAATCACTTTCACTGTGGGTGATCAGTTTATTGCAACTAGCAAGTGGACCTGCAGTGCCCTTGAGCTGTAGCCTGTGGCAACCCTCTAGGAGCTTGGGCTTGTTGTGGGCTGTGCTCTGAACACCCGGAAGTTGGAAACACGAGGCAGGAGCACTGCGTGCCATATTTGCTGTGGCATCTCAGTTGCTACAATTGGTAGCAGCATTGTGTATGCTTGAGCCACTGCAGTAGCTTGTTAAGCTGCAACATGTTGTATGGAGGACAATGTTTGCATGTGTGCATAGACCTACTGGAGCTGATCTGAGCTCGAGCTAGAGTTGGAGCTTCTTGATTTGATATGCTTGCCATGAGGTTAACCAGGAAAAATCTCAAAAGGAAAAAGAAAGTGGTAACCCTGACAAATTGTTGAAATTAACCCTGATAGGGCCCTCTAACGTGACTTTCTTAATGAAAATATAATAAATATTTCCAATGAAATCATGGATTGTGATGTCAACTTTCTTTTGGCTTATCTAACTATGAATTGTGTATCAATTTTTGAGAGGTCTGGGAAGGTATAAGGTGTGCCTTCCTCAGCTTCTAAACATGAAATTCATGATTCAACTTGCTAAAGGAAAGATAAAATTCTCGCGAGTCAAGCTTTTAATCAGTTCATACTTTGGAATGAAATCTCTGAAATATTTTACCTCATCAATGACATATATAAGCACATCAATCATCATGATCCCAATTCTCAACTATTGAAGGTGCGCATGGACATGGACCAGAACTTCATCGACCCAAAAATCCACACCCTCTAATTGTGGGCCTGTAAATGAACAATAAAAGAACTTGGTCAATTTTATATTCAACTGATATTTTTGTCATCTGATCTGTGCTTGTTTCGGGCTATGGCACATGTGTCTGGATGAATCTTACATTTTTTCCCTGTTGGCTTATTTAATTACTGTTCTATACTATTTTTCATGTTTAACTTGATGAGATTATGCTCTTTTTTTTTTTTTTTTTTCTTCCATTTTGTATAGTTTTCCATGGAGTGTAAGCGAAGTTCTTCAAGCAAAGTCATCGGAACACCAATGAAAATGCTACTTGCTGAAGAAATGTCAAAAGAAATGGAATTGAGACGGCAATCACCAAGTGTTATCGCAAGATTAATGGGTCTTGATGCACTTCCAACTCAGCAGCCAGACAATAAACAGCAGAAGTACTCAAAAAGCTATTGTCAAAGAACAAGATCTGTAGGATTCCAAGAGAAGTATGTTACACATGAAGAACGTTCATTTACTAAGAGGAGTAAGGAACAACAAGAATTTAAAGATGTTTTTGAAGTTATGGAAACACCAAAGGTTCAAAAAAACAATATCCACTCTGTTGAAAGGGAAATGGTGAGCTCAAAGCTAAGTGAAGCAAAAATGGAATTTATACGGCAGAAGTTCATGGATGCAAAACGCCTCTCAGCTGCTCAAAACCTTCACCAGTCTTTGGAATTTCATGAAGCAGTAGACGTCTTAGATTCCAACAAAGATCTTTTCCTGAAATTTCTCCAGGAACCAGATTCTTTGTTCACGAAGCATCTTCATGATCTGCAGGCTGTTATATCCTCTCCCCAATCAAGTGATCTAAGAGCCCTAAAATCATTAAAGGCTGGAAAGCATGATAAGAGAAAACTATTTCTGAAATCAGAGGGAAAGATGGAAGGACACATGCGGTTGCAGAAGGATATCACAGGCTCACTTCAGAAGCAAGAGCATGGTCGTCTTAGTCACAACAAAGATGACTTTTATATTACACATAAGCCATCAAAATCACAATTTGAAGGCAACAGTGAGACTTGCCTCTTACCTACAAGAATAGTTGTTTTGAAGCCGAGTCACAAGACACATAACACTACTAGGTCTGTTTCATCACTAAGCTCTTCTGGAAGCTCTTATTCTAGTCACAGAAAACAGAGAGAATTCAGGAGGACCAGAAGTCAGGAATTATTTCCAGAATTACGGGATCAACCAAAATTCGTCAATAATGTGGATTTTGTGAGGCACAGGCCTAAGGTTTCTAGTGACATCGCTAAGGTAATCACTCAACAAGTGAGGCAGACTGTCAGCAGTGACTTTAATCTCTCAACCTCGGGACTGAAGGGGTACTCTGGAGATGAAAGCTCAGATAGCATGTCAGGAAATGGATCCTTGAAAGATTCTGAAGCACTGGTACAGTCTTCCAGACACTTCTATGAGCGGAGTAGCAGGTGCAGTCCTTCATCATCTTATTCTGCGGAGTCATCTGTAAGCAGGGAGGCTAAGAAGCGCCTTTCTGAACGATGGAAGATGACTCAAAAGTTTCAGGAAGTAGGATTTGATAGTAAGTGCTCCAGTACCTTGCGGGAAATGCTTGCTCTATCTGATAAAGAAAGGCCACTGACAACTTTGGGTTCTCAGATATCTGAGATTGGTCTCCGTGGCAGGTCATCTGTAAATGAGGTGCTTGAAAGATGGGATTATCCTTTGAGTATTAGTAGCAGGGATGGCTGGAATGATGGAAGCTTTAGAAATCGACCCAGGTCGAGATCTCTTTCAACATCATTCATAGATTATCGAAGTCCAAAAACAAGAAGCAGACAGGGTTCTCTTGATGGTGACAACTGTTTCATGTTAAAAGAAGTGATTATGAGCCCTGACAAGTCCTTCAAGGACTCTGACCAGAAAGAAGCTTCGTTTCCTGTTAACTTAGGAGTTTCCAGTAAGGAGTCTCAGTCTTATCTCCATAAAAGTGCAGAGAATGATCTCACTATACGAGAAATTCATGTAAATGAAGATGAACAAAAAAGTAGGCTAGAGAATGAATACCTGTCTGAGCAAATAAATATTGTTCCTGAACCATCTATTGATATTGTTAGTGATACAAAGAAGCTTCCTGAACATCCTGCAGTTCCTGAACATCCTGCAGTTGCTGAATGTCAAGATACTAATATAATTGTCAACACTCAGGAAGAGCTGTCATTTGAGCCAATAGCCCGCATTGCATTATTCAATGATGGAGTCTCTACATTGCGTGATTGTGATCAGAATGATGTAATGAAGAATTTAATGAAGGTTTGTTTTCTAACTTTTTAATTGCTCTTTAAATATTGCGCTGTGGATTGTTTTTAATATATAATTTTTAGTTGCAATAAAATAAGGCGATGTTGGATCCTGTTCCCATTTGGTTCAGTTACTTGATTGAGCCTTTCATCTTTTCATTTGGCTGGTTAGCTCTTTTTTTTTTTTTTTTTTTTTCTATTTAACCGGCAAGAGAACATTATATTAATGGAGATAAATAACACGGTACATAAAAAGCAAAAGTTGGTACATGACTGTACTGTGTACATCTAGCAAGAAGCAGAATTATCCCTTGCCAACCTCCTCCCCAAGTACGTACGAAAAAGGAAAACCCTTAATTAGAGGAGATCTTTCCTTGGTATGAAAGCCCATTCCTTATCTTCCTAGATCAATGATTTCCAAGTCGATCTGGTTAGGGCCAGTGGGTACTATAGCACCCATGCTGATGATTGGTTGGAAGAGGGAATGAAGACTAAAAAGGAGTGTAGCTGCTGCATATATTGAGAGCATCGCTGGCTTTATCAAAATGTTATGAAACCATTGTCGTAAATAATCCAACATCAGAATCCTTGTCGTTACATGTTGACAGGTGATATATATTTCGTTTTAAAGAACCTGTCTAACATATTTTCTTCGATGGTTTCTGATTCTCACTAAGCTGATGATCTATCGTTTAGATTGACGATACTCTTATCAGTTCATGAATTGCGAACATATCATTCTTAATGTAACATACCATCTTTTTGGTGCATAATTTTGAAGAATATTCTCCCTCATTTAGCTATCCAATTACATCATGACAGTTGAAACATGTGGGCTTTAGGGTGTATGATTCCATTTCTTGTTTTACACCATTTACAAATATTTATTGTGGATTTACTTCCAAACATATATTGTGCCATTTAAGTTCCGTCTACACTTTGTATTTGCACCGATTAATTACTTCATAGGTTGTTCAGTGTGAATACTTCTTATGTTTTTATCATCTTCAACAACTTATTGTTCAGCATGAATACTTCATACGTTTTAAGTTTTTCAACTACTTTTTCCTTTTACATTGTTAAGTTTCTATTATCTTCCAGTTTTCCTTCATGTATGGCAACTACAGTTTATTACATTTCAGTACGTCTCTTTCTAGAATGTTAATGTCATATGATGCGTACACATCTTTCTTTCTTTTTTTTTTTTGTTTTTTAATCATTGGTATATAATGCTTCAGAATATCAAATTCTTAGATCATATGAGCCCAACTATCTTTCTTGAAAGTCTTTCAGATACATGGCTTAGTCTAGTCATCTGGTTGCTTTGAAACCTCACACATCACTAATCCACCATGTCCTTTCACATCCTCGCTACTGCCACAGATTGACATGCATCCATGTGGGACTCTCCTTGATTCTTACTACGCCTTCATCATTAATTCCTTATTTCATGTTGGGTTGATTCCTGCCTCATACTTGTCTGCTCATCCCCTGTTAGAGTAAGCTCTCCACCACTCACCTAGGAGCGAATGGACTAGATTTAATGGATCCTGTAACTGATCAAGCCCTCGCTTATTTAGATTAGTTTGTTCGAGCCCAAGGGTTTAGGATCAGTCTCAATCAAGGTTCTATTAAGAAAATCAGGCATGTCTCTCTTTGTTATGGTTGTTGAGTTGAGTTGTTTTCTCCCCTACTTTTAAGCATATTAGGTTGATAAATACTTTCCTTTATTTAAGGACGAGATAAGCAAGCAATTGGATCCCAATAGCCTAAAATATCTCACGCCCAAGGAAGCTTGCGCACGGCTGCGTGCGTGCGTTCAAGGATGGATGTTGTGATTGGAATTATAGGATTTAGGATTGTGGTTGTGATTAGGATCTTTTCATTGCATGTAATTAGGATCTTTTAAGGATTGATGGATGGTTGTGATTGAGTTGTGATTGAGTTAAAGGATTTAGGATTTTAAGTAGTTAGAAACTGATTATATCAATTATAAGGGAAGATTATGAACGTTGAATAAAGTTTCATACTTTTGCAATTGCCTATTTCTTCTCCCTTGCTTAAGCATCTCCCATTAGATTGAAGATCTTTATGGTGGATTTTTGTGATCCATATTAAGAGAATCTCTACTTTTCTCCTTGGTTTAGTGGAATTTCTGTTTAATTGAAGATTGGATATCTTGTCTTACAATCTATGTGATAGCATGGTGGTGTAATGCCTCTGAAAACTCTACATTGTCATTAAATGTTTATATCTACTAATATATTCTTCAAAATGATTGGTTTTATTGCTATATTCTTACTTTCAGATCTACGTTTTCTTTGTTGGAAGGACTGATGGAAATGGTGGTTTCTGTCTAAATTTGTAGTTCTGAAGTATTATTATTTTCATCTTCTAAAATCCTGTGATTTGTTATTTATTGAAATGAATTTGACCAGTAACGTCATGTATCTATCTAACGCATGGTTTTAGAATATGGCCAAAACCGAGTTTTACTGCTGAATATGTAAAGGTTTTAGTGATGACTATAATGATTTTTCAAGTGTAACCATTAGAAAAAGAAAAATCAGTTTTCATTCTGAAACTTAATGCATTGGTACTTCATTATCACCACCTTTATATTCTATTTTGCCAATTTATTTACTTTTGGAACAATCTAAACGCGGGTTACTTCTGAATGTTGGCCAATACATAAATGCTTCAGCAGCTCTGTGTGATACCATGTCTGAAACTGCATGTGAAAACCATTATCTACCATGCCTAGCTGCCTATTTCCTGGACCTTTGAGAGGAGCACAGGTGGCAGGGCATAGTAGTTACACTTCTTATAAAAACTATTTACTTAATCCTCTGCGGGTTATTTCTAAATGTACCATTATGTTACCAGGAAACAACACTTAACCAGCAAGAACCAGAACAGCCCAGTCCAGTTTCTGTTCTAGAACCTCCAAACGAAGCAGAACTATCTAGTTCCGAATGCTTTGAAAGTATCAGCGCAGGACTTCATGGTTAGTGAATCATAGAGTTTCTGATTATTATTATTTTATCTCTTTTCTTTCTAACATTTTAGTTGGTCGGATTGCCTCTTTTGTTCCAGGGCTAAGGATGCAACTTCAACTTCTCAAGTTCGACTCTGCAGAAGCATGCACTGATGGATCGGATTTTATTGTCCTGAGCGATGAAGACCTCGGACAAGGATGTGGCAATTTTATGGAGGATAATAGTGTAACATCAGGATTGCACACTCATGTGGAGGATAGAGATTTCTTGTTCTTACTTGACATGCTTATTGAATCGGGTTTTCATGTTGCTGATCATGAAATGCTCTTTGCCACATCATACTCACTGGAGCAACCTGTGGCTCCCTTTGTGTTTGAGAACCTTGAGAAAAAGCATGGTGAGCAGCTGGCCTGGCCTAGATGGGAAAGGCGGCTTCTTTTTGATCGCATAAACTCATTATTGGTGGAGATTTTGAAGCCACACATGGATCTGCATCCATGGGTGAAGCCAAAATGGAGAAGAGTTGGGCTTGGGTTGGGTAGTGAGGGGCTTGCAGATCAAGTGTGGAAGTTGTTAGCTAGTCATGGCAAGGAGGGCCTTGGGGACACAGCAGAGAAGGTCATGAGAAGAGACGTGGGGTGGTTGGAGCTTGGAGATGATATCGATGTAATAGGCAGAGAAATAGAGATATCATTGCTGAGTGAATTGTTGGAAGAAGTTATCTCTGGGATCTCTTCCTTTGCAGAGTAGGGTTTCTTTGGTCAAAGGGCAATGTAAAAGACAGACTGGGATCTCTTCCTGTTGAAAAATTTATTGAGGCCTTTTTCTTATGTGCAGTTTTGCGGAACAGACTGGGAGCTCTCTTCTTGTGGAGATATGTAAAGACTGTTAAGCTGGAGGAAACGAAACTCTCTTCTTTTATAGAGAAACGTAATGAGTTCCTTCAGAGAAGGTACCATGTCTGAGAGACTGGGATTCTCGATCCTGTAGAGAAATGTAGAGAGTTCCTCCACTAGATTATGATGACTGAAAGAGATTAGGACCCTCTTCTAACTGTGGACAAAGGTAAATTTCCTTCCAACAAACTGAATTGTCAATTAGATATAGCTATGTATGTATTGTAGTGATGATCAATTTATAATGAAATAATGAACTACAGTAAATGGAATGAGAATGCCGAGAAATTGCGGCCTCTATTTTTCCTTATGCTTTAACAATATTTTGTGGAAAATATGTTATAATCTATAACCACACCCTAGCATATCCTAAGGTTCTCCATTCCCTATATATCCTATGGTTTCCAGGTTCCTATTGTACTCACATGTATCGCAGTATACCCCATAAATTCTACAAAAGGCAAGTCATTTCTCACATCATCATTTCCTCCCTTCTTTTCTTACATAAAGTAATTATACAAAGACTGGCAAATAAAATATAAGGGAAAGTTGTTTCTTACATTGTTGTTTTCTCCATCTGTACTTGGCATAAACAAAATATACAAATTTACTGTCAACAAATTTACAATAGATATGATACAAATGTTTCAATGTGCCGTAAAATCATCTATCAATTATCAGTATTGCACATTGGAGTCTTTCCTCGTATTGATGTTTCCTCCATTTTAGCAAGCATCTGGAAAATAATAACTTGTAGCCATGTTCAGGGAGATTTGGCAATTAACTGCATTTGGCGCCCATTGTTTGGTTATCAAAACTATTTTTATCTAATAGGCCCCTCCTTTTGATGAAATTTGTCCAAAGAGTAATGCATACTGGAGGATCTTAACCTTAACATTTTTTATTGTGGATTTGGACCATTGCTGATTTTCCTTTCCATTGCTACTTTGGATGGTTGAAGGTATGAGTAACTTCATACAAGAGGATTTGAGATATGGCCTGTCCACCAGGTGGCTAACCTGATCAGATGATCTTCAATGGTTTCATTCACTCAAATGCAAGAAAGATTGTATTCTAAGCTCAGTCAATGATGACTGATGCCTCGGCCAGAGAGCATACTCAGTATACTAAGAAATCTGAGAGAACCCCAATGGGAAAGATCTTGACCATGCATTCAGTGGTCAACATAGGGACCACAGAATCAATGATCCTTATTCATTGGCCAACATCTTTTCAGTTCATTTCCCGTCAGAGAGTGATAAAATTCTCTATAATTTGAAGGAGTTAGGGGCTACTCAACCATAGAATAGAACTTTGTGATCTAATTTTATAATAAAGATTGCAAAGATTTGCTCCGAGTGCTCTACATATGTCAGAACATTTGGATTTGATACCCCTCTTTACAGAGGATTAGGTCTGAACACTAAAATAGCACAACCCAGCAACTCCATCTCATCTAAACCACTCCATTTATAGGCTTGTAAGCCTACCATATATGCACCCAAGCACCTGCAATCTCCATCAAGCACTCAAGACAGAAGGCTCCTAGACATTACTTCCCATTCCCAACTCTCCTTCCAAAGAGCTCTATCTCACATGGCTAACAACAAACCCATTGTTTCTACTGTCAGGGCCACAACTTGCCTATTGTTTTTAGCCATTGTTGTCACACGTTCCATCTCTGCTCGAATCCTCGATGAGGAGCTCCCACCAGTAGCCGATCCTATCATTGCACCCGAGTCCTCCAATCCAGCTATATCACCTGTTGCTGATTTTGCGGTTCCAGCAGAAGATGATACTTTGACTCCAGCACCAGCTGTGGCTAGTCCACTTGTATCACCAACCACCAGTGCCACCACTCCACAAGCAGGTGTTAATGGGGCCACTGTGGGAAATCTTGACCCCCACCACGCCTTGTCCTTCTTCATGCACGATGTGCTTGGTGGATCAAACCCGTCGACCAAAGCTGTGACTGGAATTGTATTGAATCCAGCGGTCAACCAAATTGCCTTTGCTAAACCCATTGGTGCAGTCATCCCTGCCAAAAATGGCGCCCCCCTCACAAACACCAACAATGGCATAATAAACAACAACAACCTTCCCTTCCTCACCGGCCTCCGTGGTCCCACATCAAACACCTTGCCTCAGAACACTGGCAGCAATGTCAATGGCCGCAGCGGGCTTCCATTTCTCACCTCCGATCGGGACCTTACTTCAGCAGCTGTTGTTTGGGACAATGACGGTGATCGACGATGAGCTGACAGAAGGACATGAGCTGGGGTCACTGGTGGTGGGGAAGGCGCAAGGCTTCTATGTGGCAGGTTCAGAAGATGGGACCAGCCAGGCCGTGGTGTTTACAGCCATGTTTGAGAGTGGCCATTACGTTGACAGCATTAGCTTCTTCGGGGTCCATCGCACTGCGTCTTCTGAATCACAAGTAGCCGTCATGGGAGGAACCAGAAAGTACACAAACGCCAAGGGATTTGCCACTATTAGGACCATTCATCCAGCCGTTGATCAGAATACAACTGATGGGGTAGAGACCCTTCTACAGTTTGCAGTCTACCTTTCCTAATAGCATGTGAAACCAACCCCTTCCCGTGTTCAAATCCCTTTGTTGCAGAGATCATGGAACGAATAAAATATGGAGTGTGGCAATTGAAAGGTTTAGTGTTTGGCTTGTTAGGTGTATCTTGAGGAACTTTGGTTCTGAACTTTCTCAACTGTCGGAGATTTTGCATTCATTTTCTCTCAAACTTACTCTAAAACTATCCTAAAAGCTTTGAATCCTTATCCTACACTGGCCATTGTGGTTCTTTTAGATGTACCCAAGTTGAATACAATTGGAATATTTCTCGAGGAGAATGCATTGTTATCAGTTCAGCTGTGCCTTTGGGGCTTTTCTTATATCATAAGTTGCATTACATGGGATACTATTTTTATCAAGCTTCAAGCTTTTCCATACGAATCATGGGAAAGACTTAATGGCATGTTTGCAAGTTTCAATTTAAGAGTCACCCAAATGCGCAGTAACACAGATGACCCTCAACTTTAGCCAAAAAGGTTCAAACTGCTGCTTCATTTTGTTGCTTGATAGTTAAAAGATTAAAAAAAAGTTAAAATTGCTCATGATTTGGGAGTATATCATATATTCAAGTCTATGAAACTCCGGATCCTCTTAAGTGTTTCCGTTACAAGAACCGTGAGTAGGCCAATGGCAGGCGCCATTAGTCCCTATTGCTATGTCAGCTGGTGATGGCCTGCTGATAGCAGCTTTCCCTTTGCACAAGAGCATGAGCCAAATTGAAAAACTTTAATCCAAAAACAGAGAGCCCACTCAAGAACCCCGTCCAAAATCCCTTTCTCCTCTCTGCTTTGCTGAGAAGTTCCAGCCGACGACAAGACCATCTCCACCAGCCTAAGTGCAGTGTCCAAATTCAAGCATTCTGTTTCTGTGGATATATAATTCTCCCGTCCTTTCTTCCATTTCTCCCTCTTTCCTTCCATTTTTCATTGCTTTGGCTAAGCCCTCCTTTTGGGAGGAACCATTACATGAAGTTTGAGTTCCCTTGAAAACACATTAAGTTACCTATTCATGTGGTTTTTCCCTGCTTTAGTTTTCTTCATTTGGATGTACTTTTATTAGCCTTATAAACTTGTTTTAATTTTTTCCCCTCAAACACTCCCTCTCTGCAACATGCAGTTAGCAATTCTTGTAATTCATTTGGATAATATTGAATGTAGGAGCTCGTTTTTTAAGTGAATTCAAGTCCATGTAGTTTGGTTGTGATACTTTGATAATTTGGAATGTAGTACTTGAATGTAGCAAGGATCTTTTCCAAGCAAGAAAAACCAACAAAGGCAAACAAAAACTTTACAGTTAAGATCTACTAAATGAGGTATAGGAAAACTCAAGCAAAAGCTGGAGCACAAAATATATGGAGGCAATGTCATATTCATTTCAATTATTACCTCATTTGATGTGGAATAAATCAGTAGGATCAGTAAACTTGAAAATTTTTATAGACCCCAATCTCTACAGACGACCTTCTTAGAGGCAATACAATGGCAACAACCATGCACTTTTTTTAATCGGTAAAAAAATCATGCAACTTCAAATACATTATATGGTGTTCAATTGCGTCCACTACTTGATGGCTATTTTAACAAAATTATGGAGAAGAATACTGTAACAATGTGAGATGTCTTTCTTATGATATCCTGATTTGCATCCACTACTTGATGGCTTTAATGAAGATGAAGCAGCTTCCCTTCTCCCCATCTTCAAAGAGTATTCTGCTGGGATATGTTGGCTCTTGTGGATTGTTGCCATAAATATGACTCTTTTCAATTGCAAGTGATGCATTCATCTGCAGGGTCAAATGTAATGGTGCGTTCGCGGCCTTTACATTGAGAACACAATATTTTCTCATTTTCATCACATCACTAGTTTCTTCAACTTGCCAACATACCAACTCTGTTTTAAGCATTTTGGATATACTTGGTGTGCATGCTTATAATAGGAATAGATATCTTGATTTGTGCAAAGTTTGTATCATTTTGAAATTGACTTCTAATTTTGTAAATCTCATATATATCATTCAACAAACTTTTGAAGTGACAGAAAAAGTGTACAATAACTCCTCTAGGACCTTAGTAGCTTTTCTAGTCTTTATGCAAGGTTTGAGTAATGGATGGATAGAATCAGATGTAATCCATCATTAGCTATTTTGTATTGTAATTATAAATATTCATGGAATAAGATTATAAAGTCAGGCCCTGCCAAAGATTCTCCAGATTCATCCCATTTTTGCATGGGCAACATAATGAAAAAATGATCCAGGAAAAAAAAAGAAAGAAGCCAATGTCAAACCAAGCTCGAGCTATTTGGTAATTGGGATGGCCTGTGAAAAATATTCTCGGCTGAGCGAAGCAATTAATTGTGCCTTTAGCCAGTCACTGACCCAGCCCATACATACTTGTCCAATTGGCTGGAAGTCCAATTGATACATTAGAAATCCAAGAAATGGGTCAGTCAGATCTGATTTATACCGAAAGATCAGACGTTATTCACATCTGAAGGCATGAAAAATCATTCAAAGTTTCAAACCAAGACAAACAGACACAAACTAATCTGAATAGAAGTGCATTGACTTAATAAGATAGTTCTCCATCCAAACAAAAAACAGCCACCTATGAATCTATGATATATGTAGTTCCAGCACAGAACTCATCTACTTGTCACACACTACTGAGAAAGATAGACAGAGAACTGTAGAACAGTATCCACGCCATCAGTAGCATGCTGATCGACCACAGGATGAATAGTCTGAACAGTAGCATACCCCTTAGCATTGACATACCTTCCCGTCCCGCCGATGATGGCAATTTGGGATTCTGGGGATGCCGTGCGATGGACACCGAAGAAGCTCAGGCAGTTGGTCAAGTGTTCGCTCTCGAACACTGCAGTTAACGCCATGGTCTGGCTGGTTCCATCTTGCGTGCTAGCAACATAGAACCCCTGTGCCTTCCCCAGCACCCCAGAGCCCAGCTCGTGCCCCTCTGTCATTTCGTCGTCGATGACCGTTATAGTCCCAAACAAGAGCTTCTGGAGGGTGGCCCCTGCTGGAAGCTGGCCTGCAGTGACAAATGGAAGGTTGTTGCCGCGGTTGATGTTCTGGCCGCCGGTTTGAACAATGGAAGCTGAGGTTGGGCCGCCAAGGCCCGTGAGGAACGGAATGTTGTTGTTGTTTATTACGCCATTGTTGCTGTTGACCAGTGGAATGCCACCGTTGACCGGGAAGATGTTCCCTTTGTTTTTGGAAAAGGGGAGTTGACTGTTGACTCCGGCATTGGCGATGACTCCGGTCACGACTCGGGCCGATGGGCTTGACCCGCCAAGTACATCATGCATGAAGAAGGTCAATGGATGGTGGGCCTCAGGGTTTGGTAGAGTGGCACTAGTAGCGGCAGCCCCATTAGCAGTTGCGGATGCAGCCCCCGTGGGACCAGTCACTGATGGAGTGGGGGCATCTACGACTGGTGATTCTGGAGGGCCAGTGTGGGCCAGTGGTGGGCCCCCTTCTTCGAGGACCCTAGCTGAATTGGCACATGTGAAGGCAATGACTAGCAACAATAGGTAGGTTGTGGCTTTGTGGGTACATTGCATGGAAGTGTTATAAGCCATGTGAGTTTGAGGTTTTGAATCTATTGGAAGTTGTCTCTCTTTTGGGTTTTGAATGCTTTGAAGGAGGATGGTGTTGAAATGCAGACGTATTAATATTGAAGATTACTTAAAAGGTTGATAGTTTTATCCAATGTAGTTGATAAGATGGAGTTGTTGGGGGAATGTTTTTTGGATTGGTTAGTACAGGGTCCACTGCAGGGGTAGACAACAGGTTGAGTTGGGTTGAAATCTGGTTCCCATTCTTGAGTGGGTCAACACTAGTAATTAGTTATTGGGGATCCATGTAAAGACAATCATATTATTGTCATGAAAAACAAAGCCCAGAAAACTGATTAGCTGAAAATGCATGTAATTCGAGTCAGGTTTGGGTTGAGTCCGGTCAGATATCTGACCGTCCCAAAGATGAAAAAACCCCTCAATTCCACCGGGTCTCACCATGACAATGGCACTTATCCGAATGGACTGGACACTGCAGAACACAGGAGAAAATCGTTTCTGATTATACAGTAGTAATTATTGAGAAAGAAGGCTGAAGAATGGCTCCTAGGACCTTCCAATCTGGGATCCTCGCAGATGTCCTCCATCTACCATATCCATGGTCAGAGTTAGGGTTCTGGAATCCCACTTGTAGGGAATAAGTCCCTCAGTTTGACTGACCTAAACTCATAAGAATTAATGAATATGTTAGGGACAGTGAACATCAAAATATCCCAAAGCCAATTATCAATCAACTCAATAGTGGATTCAGTACCAGCCACCAAAACTACCTAAATGACCGAAGACTTGAAATAATATATAACAATACAGGAATGAAATTCTCTAATGGGTCTAACAGAAAGTTCAAAAACGAACTAACAGCAACAGATTATTGGGCCAATATGGTGGGCCGAGCCCACAAATTGAGGTGCTTAGGCTAAACTGGGTATGACTGTCGATTGAGCACATCCTCTTTCATTGTAACTTTGCTTGAGCAGTTTGATTTGGCTCGCAGCTTGGATCACTAACTCATAAGCCAAATTGTGGTGCCGTAGCAAAATGGAGGATTGATTGGATGGAACCCATCTCATCCTTTTGCTTATCATTCCCATTCATCAGACCCGAATCCTTTCCAATTTGGTGGGCCTTTTGGGAGGATTCAAGGGCGGACCTAAGTGTTACGACTGCACCTGTGAGATTCGAGAAACTTCTTACACAATACCTTAAATCAAATTATTTTATTATTTGACCTTTTAACTTCAACGTTGCCTTGTACTATCCAAATGAAAATTCTAGATCTGCGGTTGGTCTGATTAGTGCGCTTGTTCTAATGTTTATGCTTTTCTGTCCCCGTGTTGTCCTAGCTCTTATTCTGCAATGAAATGTTTCTTTTTTGAAAAGGAATGAAAAAGCTTAACTTACCTATGAGTTTTATGGCCGATTGTGTCAAACCCGTCCACTTGTACAAAGAGTACACAACAGGTCCATTTTCTTGTACAAGACTTTGAAGGAGAGAGTCCGCTAAAATTGGAACAATATAGAGAGAGGTCGCTACAAAACAATGCTTTGTGATTTTCATCACTATTTTCTTCCTTTAACAGGAAAAGAGAGGAAGGGAACACAAGAGCAACTTATAGATGCTGCTAAATCGACCGGATTCATTCATTCATTCATTTGTCAGTGGACCTTGTCCTTTCAACAACTGAAACTTCGAATCTAAAAAAGAGAGATAAAGGCAAAAGAAAGAAAAACATGAATCGACCCCATCAAAGGACACCCTCACTAACGACACATAGTCATATGTTGCTGAAGAGATATGAAGAGATACAAAGTAAAAGCATCGCTGGATAGAAAGTTGCCAGGACAGAGAGAAAAAGGCGGTCACAAGTCACAACACACAGAGAAAGAGAGAGAGAGGAGATCAAAACCTTGAATCAAGAAACTCAGATATTTGGTTCATCTTTAATCAGATGAAGAACTAATTCCAACACGCCATATTGGAACTCCTTCACATGGGCCTCAAGGAAAGCTTCACAAGTTCAGCCAAAAGAATGAGACGATAGTCCATATATGACCTTAGTTAGTGGCATTATGTATTAATGTATTGTGAATATAGGTGTAAATTGGTTACATATGCCAACTCACTGTTGTAGTAGTAGTAAGCCATCATCCTTGTAATGGAGAGGATTGGGAATTTAAACCTTTGTAATGGAAGGAAAATCTTGCTAATGAAGAAAATATCGAATTTCTTTTATTAGTATTATTTTCATTGATCTTGTTTTTTTATTTTTCTTGCGAGAATAATATCTCAATGTTGATATTTTGTGACAATGGGAATTAACCCTTAGCTAGTTTTCTATAAACTAATCTTAAGGTTCTGTGATAATTTGGTACTCATTGGCCAATATAGTATATTTAGAATTCTTGGTTTAGATGTGACGGTCTGATGACATAATCGTTCTCTTTTTATCCGAGCTTGGGACTTGCTTTTGGAATATTTTGTGGTTGGCGTATACCAGCAGGATTGAACAATAACTTTATAAGAAAACGATTAAACCAACTATGGCACATGGAGCAAAATTTTGAGCAATTAGGAAGCGATACATACAAAAAATATGCATAAAGATAAGGAGATGGATGTGGTTAAACTAAGAAAGAATAAAAAACGAGTGTATTTAAAAGCATTTAGGGATAATATCTATAAATAATAATTTAAGAAAGGCTCATATGAGATGATTTAAATAAGTCCAACAAAGGCTTACAATGGTATCCATGAGAAAATGTTTCTCTATCCAAGTTGATGGCCCTTCAAGCAAAAGAGATGTTTAGCCAGAGAGAACATGAATGGAAGTAGCAAGTTTATGCATGAAGAAGTTAAACCTATCCGAGGATTTAGCCTAAGATAAACTTGAATTAGGGGTAGAACTAGAAAATCTACCTTGGGGAACCTCTACATAAAATGAATTTCTTTGGGTGGAGAGGGGGACACTCCCAAAAGATCCACCAATGACTGAAATGGTGAAAAATAATTCATGTAGTTAACCCAACATAATTGGAACAAGTTACGCATCATTTAACATTGGAGGGATATGACTGTTAGATTGTATGGACTCAATCCATAAGTTGATGTAATAAATTGATTAATTTCTTTATTTATCAATGAAATCATGCTTTCCTTTCATGAGATGAATGATATTTTATTACTTAACACACATAACCAATACATATGACATAATGGTTCATGAGATGAACCATGTCCCATTAGTATATTAGATGTGATATATGTATATGGATGAGATCCACATATGGGAGATATGTGTCACAAATCTTATACTTAAAAATATCTTCACAACCATTGATGAGACTGAGCATCTCATCTGATAAGGTTGCAGCACTTTGATCACTATGAGATAGTGTGATTTGTCTCGATCATCAGAATGTAAGATTATAGATCACAGTGCTGGTATATTGGATGTATTGAAGGACCATGAGAAGCACCTTATGAATACTGTCTCGATTTTAAGGTCTGCTCTCATAATTTCCTAGTAATAGGCTCTTAATTCTGAGACTTTGATGAACTCAAGTTTCTGTCTATTCATTTGCTTTGAGTCATCAATGAGTGGGGCCAATTATAGGTTAACACCTCGGTATCTTGGGTACGTGGTAGTAGGACTGTGAGAACATCCAATGATCAAGATGAAATCTATCTATACTATCCCCTTGTGCCAATTAATGGATTTATCATTAGTAAGTGCGCACCCATCTCGATTAAGAGTTAATTGGATGGTACTGATGATCACTGTGATTAATTGGGGCTCAAGGATAATAAGATGTAGATCTAAGATTGGATGTGACAGACTTATTTTAATTGATTTATGGATAATGATAGAGGGGCATACTTGTGGTAATTAGGAAGTTTAGGGTCTTCATTGTAATTTATTCCTAAGACTGGAGTGCAATTGCATTTATATAGTGGTGTTATTTGCAATTAACTGTGGGCCCGGATTGCACATGAGATGTGGGGTCTCGAATCCCAGTTAGAACCAGCTTTCTAAGGAATCTCTAGTGGTCCCCACGCTAGCCCAAGAATTAGAAAGTTACTAATTCTACTTGAACTCTAAAAAGAAGGAATTCAAAAGTTACTATTTCTATTTGAAGTGAGATTTCTAATAGTGGTAACAGTAAGCTACTAATTTATGTGGAAGTGTGACTTTTAATGCAATTAGTAAGAGAGTCTTAAGAGGAGTTTTGTAGGCTATAAATAAGGAAAAAAACCCCTTGGATGTCTCTCTCTAGTATTCACACCCAAGACTCCTCAAGTGCAAGAGTTGCACATGTCTCATCTTCCTCTCTCTCTCTTCTAGTTTGCTTGGAGTTTGTAGTAGGGTTTTTTCTTGGAGATCCCACCCATCTTCTTGAGAAAAGAGATCTGATAGAGGGTCATAGCGTGGAAGACAACAAGGTTTTAGAGATCTCTAATTGCTTTAATAAGAATTCTTTATCAAGTTAATTATCTTCTCCTCCATATTAGAGCACTACTAGACTCCAAAGGTATAATCTACTTCTCAACTTGTTGTAAATTATTTTGTTGCATGTAGTTGCTGATTTCTATCTTCTAGATAGGTTATATTGCTGTACATGATTGATGAGAATGAGGGATTGCATCCTGTATTGGGTTTTGTAGCCTTATGGATAGTTGAACCCTGAGTCAAGTGGGTCAAAAGTTTTGAAAATCTATCCACAAAGCCCACATACTTCCAACAATGACAACCATTTGTAAAGAAAAGTAGGGACATTTTGTGACATTTTGGGAGTTTTGGAAGTGATAAGAGGGAGATGGGGGTATGCTTTTGGTTAGATGTTGCCAAATTTCACTTCAATAGGAGTTTGGCTCACTATCTGATTTAATCCCATGGAAAACTTGAAATTTTCACAATTAGATATTTGACTCAACTTTGGGAGATGCTCTTATGAGAGATATCTCTCACATTACATGAGAGATAAGGGTGGGGGCCCTCACATTTAAGTTGTTGGCATTGGACATGGATGTGAGGGCCCCCACCTTATCTCTTATAGTAATATGAGAGATGCTCTCATAGGAGCATCTCCCCTCAACTTTTATTGAAGTGAAATTTAGCAATGAAACATAATAGATAAAATTATTTAATTTAATTGGTTGGGGTATTTTATAAGTAGCCCCATGAAAGAGTATCAAGTGTTCCCAAAAGAAATAAGCATATTCACTTTACAACACCCATTTGTATTAAATACGGCTTCTTACCTTAGTGGTAAGAGGTGCTAGTTTTTCCCTGGTTGTCCTAGGTTCGAACTAAAAAAAAAAAAAAACATTTGTAATAAGGGTTAGACAAGCGTACAGCTTTAAATTTATTCAAAACAGGGTCAGACAACTGTATAGCTTTAAATTTATTCAAAACCTAAAGCCAATGCCCATTTCAAAGCAAGACAATCATTGTACTGTGGCTTTATTTCATTGGATGTTAAAGGGGGCATTTTGTAAAATTCTCATATTTAAAATCAGAAGCAGGCCAATCAGCATCTCATATGTCTACACTTTATTGGCCCTCCTCTCTCATGACATAAATGAATGGTATTAATTAGGAAAAACTGGGACGTTCTCCCACATGTCAAACTTAATCACACAATAAATGCTGAAGTCTGTGGTCCTCACCCATCTCTTCCTCAAAATGTGGTATACCAGTACTCTAGTACTACTCTATATAAATGATTGCTGCAGTGCCACTTCAAGCATTGACCATAGATTGAAGAGGCCCAAGGGTATCATAGCAGTCCTTGGCGATCATTTAAACAGATTCCTTTCATCTTCATCACCATAATGTAACTGTAAATCTTGGGTATAGAATGAACAAACAACCATTATTGTGCTATAACTATTAATTTTGTTGAAAGATGAAGTTACAGAAGTATATTGATCACGTACTGGGTCAACTTTAATGTAAAGACTGATTGGCTTACCAGTTGAACCAAACTAATCCAAAGTTTTCTCCTTGAATCATCTCTATTTTCTTCACAGAATTTGTAAAAGAAATGGACTATCATTGGGATTGGCACGAGTCCTCTTGTAAAGGGATTTATTCCTTGCAACTCCTTTTTGTACAATGGTTGTGGGATTCATTAAGGACATATTTGTATAACACTGTTTTCAAAGAGACCTGACAAAATATTACGCTTTTTCGCGGTTTCAATGATGGGTGCGGCATAGTTTTTTCACGCGGAGAAGTTGAAAAATACAACTGATCTTTGGGAATGCAGCAGAAACTTTTTTTCTACTAAAAATGATAGAAAACACGTTCACGTGGAAGAGAAAATGCGGAAGTTCATGTAACACCTTTTCCTTGGTGTTACTTAAAGTGGATTTAATTGGTAGGCAATTTTTTTACTCTTTCGGTGTTAATATGTCAATTGAAGATAAACCAAAGTTAGAAACACTACTTTTCATTGGATGAAAACTAAAGATTTATTTGTGCAACGAGAAAATCCCGTGCTCCATGGATTCTTGTTTTCATTGTGATTAAGTTATAGTCCACCAATAAAACCTGTGCAGTTGAGAAAATAGTCTCACGAATATTCTAGTCAAATTGTGAATGGCTAAGCCTAAGACACCTTTTGATAAGAGTAAGTAAAATCATTTGAATAGAACACAA
The DNA here is from genome assembly GCA_038049695.1 of Cinnamomum chago. Lineage (NCBI taxonomy): Eukaryota > Viridiplantae > Streptophyta > Magnoliopsida > Laurales > Lauraceae > Cinnamomum > Cinnamomum chago. The sequence continues at coordinate 78,397,181 of CP142452.1, forward strand.
AAGAAAGCTGTCTACAGTCTAAATTTCAAGTTTCCAGCTTTATAACTTTTTCTCCACTTCCATCTTCTCTATATTTTCTATTCATCCAAGTGGATGCAACTTACAGTGCCAGCCCCACCGTGACTGGATACAACTTCAACATTTATATTCTCTATATTTTTTTGGTCATGGGGGACAAGATTTCCATGCATCTGAGCAAATGGCCTCTGTTCATGGCAGACAGTGAAAAAGGAATGGCACTTTTTGGTGAAATTGCAGCCTTTTTCCCCCCAAAAATGCATCGAAATAGCATTCAAAATGCTGATCATAGAGAACATCCAAACGCACTCTAAATTTCCCGATACAGCTCATCTCAAATTGCAACCTAGTGATCTACTCTCAAATGAAATGACCCAGCATTGATAAATCCGACTTCATAATCCTTCAAACCTAGATACTCTTCCGAAGATGTTAGTATTTTTATTGGCTAATTCATGGGTTGGACAAAACTCTGGGTCCATTGAGTTGTATTTTCTAATTTATTTTAGAATGGACTGTGGATGTGTCACCGGAAGAGCTGAAGTGAAGAATAGAAGAAAAGAGCGGACCTGACGAAATCCCCCAGGTCCGATCGATCGGAGCCTCAGACCGATCGATCGGTCAGAAAAAACATCAAGTTATTTGGATGGTCCGATCGATCGGATGCACAGTCCTATCGATCGGACAACGTACACAGAAACATGAAAGTCTCCTATTTTAACAAGAATTAGTTTCCCTTTGAGACTATCTTTCCCAGTTTGAGTCCTACTTGTGCACTAAGTCTAAAGCACGAATTTGGGGCTATTTATATGGTGATACTCTCAACCCTAGGGGACAGACCAACACACACAACTCTCATTTATCTGAGTCAGAGATATCTTAGAGAGAGTTTATTCTCTAAAGTCACTGAGAGACTATTCTGAAGGGCTGCTCTAGAAGGTTGTTGCTGCTTCTACTTTTCTTGTAGAAGATTGATCATCTTACTTGACAAGGTGCAAGGAGATCAAGTAAGGAGAACGGGGCATGGTGGATGTCGTGTCAGTAGATTCTTTGCAAGAATAACTACAGTCCTTAGGTCGAGATACACACTGAGATAAAGGAGCTTGTGAGTATATCTTGTAACTGTTCGTGAACTCTTGATTTCTTGTTCGTGGTTTTTCTCTCTGGATAAGGTTTCCACGCTAATTATTGTGTCTGTCTTCTTGTGGTGTGTGATTGGTAGATAGCTAGTTCTATATTGTCTGATTGGTTTATTTCCGCTGCATTGATTGGTTAAATTAGAATTAGTAATCCATTCTGGTAGCCCCTCATAAAATTTCAGAAGACTTAGAGATTTTTCATATTGTAACAGTGAAAGACACAGACAGTAAAATTCAGAAACGGGCAAAGCTTGTAGAAAATTAGAGATTACATCTCCATAGACTTTGTGATGTTTTAATGAGTAGCCAATGGAAATTTATAGAATACAACAAAAATCATTAACCTAAAATAGGAATTTAGTTTGTATTATAACCTTTAAGTTGTAATCCTAATAATATAGGATAGATAACCTTTTTGCATTATAAATGTAAAGTAATTCTATTTCTTATCTCCAAACTTGTACATAACATATCCAACTTCCATTAGCAGAGCTAAGCACAATCATGAGGGTGCGAGGGTTTGAACTTTGAAAGCTCTCTTGTTAATTTACATGAGGTGAATCATCCGATCACGAAAGGAACCATTTTGAGGACTTCAAAGTTGTCTAATCTTTAAACAAAAGATAAATCCAGATGTCGGTGCAAACTTTGCACGATTGGTTGAACGGCCAAGAAAATTTGGATGTGTAAAAGTTAGGACAATTGGAGTACCAATGTAAGGGCTTAGGGTCAAGTTGGTCCCACAAGCTTGGACTGCTACTAGCTGGCCGTTCTTGAAAATTTCTCATATTAAAATGGATAAATACATAAAAGAAAGGGAGCCAAACCATTAAAAATGAAGTGGCATTGCCTAACAAGGATTTTATATACATCCCAAAAGACACCATTGTTTTTTCCTAGAAATGATGTCGACCAAACAACTCCCATCAACACAGATTCCATTCAAACATTCATACAACACAACAAAGATTCTGATTTTTTTCACACCCTATAAGCTAGTCCACACGTTAGTGTCTTAAGGGTATATTTATTTTTTCTTCCTTCATCAGGAGATTGATGATGACGACGACCTTGGCAGCAATGATGATGGCCAGAGCTGCGCATTCTTCACCTTCGAAATGCTTGCTAGTACTCCAAGAGGGGTCACATTTCCGATCACTGTCACCTTCTTCGCTGGAAAATCTATGTTGAAAGATGTCACCCCTGATCACAATAGCAAACACCAAAAGAAGGAACTAGTCAGCAATACAGCAGGCACCATGACATGTGAATCATGCGCTAATCATAGCCACACATCAGTATTTCTTTTTTTTTTTTTTTTTTTGTCATTTAGAGGTTCTTGCCCTTCATTGAGTAACACTTGAAAGGATAAAAATTAAAGCTCTAAACTATAGTTCTAAAACTTAACTTGGTTGATTAGGAAGGGCATTGGGTTGGGCAACTTGGATGAATTTAACCAATTTTTTGACAAATTTGATCAGACTTGATTAAGTAGTTGCCTTTCAAGCCGAGTTAACTCTGGCTGATTCAGGACGATCGAGTTGAGACCTTTAAAAAAATGTGTGGCACTCCTCGGTTCCCCTCAGGGACCTTTTCCCTGCACCAAGTCCAGACACATTAAGAGATTCACTCTTTGAAGTAGTTAACATTTATGCCACTGACTTCTTATCTGACCTTCTAAAGACCCCCACCTCCTTTGAAATTATGAGTAGCCAATGAAATAAAGAGGTATCTATCTACCTTCAAATAGAGAAGGTACGTACTTATATGTTCATATAACCAAACTTACCACCTATTACTGAGTTTTTTCTATAGTGATCTTCTAAAAAGCAATAGCCTTGAATTGATATCTATTATCCCATAAGAAAGCTAGATAAAATGTACTACTTCTGATTAACCCCAGTAATCTTAATTCCTTACCTTGCATCCTAGAGACGTGCTTCCTCACTTTAGCTTCACAACCCTTGCAGTGTAAAGACACCCTCAAAACCACAACCTGCAAAAGAAGATAATTCACATCTTCTCACACATAAAAACTAAAGAGGAGGCTGTAAACAAGAACCTAAAGAGGAGGCTGAAAACAAAACACCTGGTCATGTGATCTTGTAGAAGATGACTTCAAAATGGATGATTCATCCTTCTTAGTAGGCAGTGACACGGTCGGCTCAAAAGGGACCAATGACAACACCGGAACTGGGTCAAATTGGTCCTGTGGTGCAACGTCCAAGAAAGGCGAGTCGCTAAGGAGATATCTAGATGACCCAGGTGGGCTAGTTAGCTCGGTTTGCTTCGCGGAGCTTTTCCTGCTCTTTTGATGGTCGGGTTTTGCTTTTGCAGTTGATTGAGAGTATGGGTTGGTGTTGGTTTGTTTGGTCCTCCTTCGTTCCATGAGACGTGGGTTCTGGCGATCGATGACTTTGCTGCCATGGCTGACCATGGACCTATGGTCCATGCTCACACATATCGCCGTGGACGCCGGTGATGCGCAAAAGAGATCAATTCCTTTCATTGCTCTGTGAGGAAAGGAACAGGCAAGGCCAGAGAATTATCTCAGAGAGAGAGAGAGAGAGAGAGAGAGAGAGATGTTGGAACTTCCAAGCGATCTTGCCTGATCTGCTTTTAAGCTTGAAGTGAGGCAGAAAGAAATGAGAAAGGCAGCCCCACACAGTTAAAGAAATACTAATGAGAAATCCTTGCCCCAAAGCAAGGATTTTTATGTATTTTCACCTGAAATTGATCAGCTTTTCCGTGTACTTTGCTATGATTACCACCACCACCACCACCACCACTATAATACTATTTGTTAAAAATCATTATCTATATCATGAGCTTATATACAAGCTATGGATGAGATCCACAACGACACTTTAATTGCATTGAAGTTAGAACCGTATAAATTATAATAGAGGAGATCCAGACCTTTAATCCTCTGGTCCACCCACCAACGGTCAGAGTTAGAGTGCAGTAATTGGGCAATCCTGGCTATTGGATTGGTGGTGCACAGATGGGCACTAAAATACAAAAGATCCATTAATTGGATGGCTCCAGCGGTTCAGGCTCCCACATTTATAGTGCACAGAGTGGGCGCATGAAAATTCTTGAGTCCTCATTGATCTACTAGTGAGAAGTGTGTGATCCTGTGGGGCCCACCTGGGATCAATCAAACCTATATATGCCTACTATTGGGGTTACATTTAATTTAGCTGAAAATGATGTTACATTATCATCACCTTTAATGCCTATCAACGAGTTGAGAGGTCCAGTTTTTAAATTGTGCTCCCCTTCAAGTTGGGATAAATTGGTATTGTTACAGGTTGATCACTAAATTCCATTCAGGCTTATTTCAAGTAATGTCCTTTGATTTCACTTGTTTCGGCCTGCGCTTTATAAATTGCTTCAGCACAAAATAAGAAACGGTCTCTCCAACCCATAAATGGTTGGGAGTTCACGTTCTCATCATCCTTGGTAAAATCAAGTCCACCACAGAGACATAAACCGCTCTACGTAGTTCTTGGCAGATAACCCCAATTTTGATTTAACAGTACATCCCAATAGGGGACAACCATACTTATTCAATTTATCTCTCTCAACTTCTTGGATGCAATGGGGCGGGCCTTGGAAAGTTTTGGAATAAGCAGGAGGAATTCACAGATCCTCCGGACGTAGAGCTCGTAGAGCTTTGAACCCAAATACATTACCCACAATAGAAGAAAGCAGGCTGATGCCATATGTTAAAATCTGGCCCAGATGAAGTTGGTAAGTACTTTCTCCTGATATGTAAAGGGGGATGTGTGTGTATTTTTTTTATTGCTAAGTTGGCCTACTAGTTAGGGGTGCTGCTGTCTATTTGAAGACCCCGAGATCAATCCCTCATACTATGTAAAGGTCTTGCCTCAACAGTACTTCTACTAATTACCAGGATGTGTGTTTAAAACAATGGATGATACTTTCAGTCCTGTCAAGTACTTTTAAGCCTATTTGGCTCAGGTCACGTCTGCAAATGAATGTTTTGGCCATTTTCCAAGGTTTCTCACTTTGAGAGATGATGATAAATGAAAGAGAAATTTACATACCTGCCTTTACAGATATCCACAATCAACCACCCCCTTTTTTTGTTCTTTTACAGGCAACATGTTGGTCAACCACCGTGACCAATGGGTTCAGCCTGTTTGTTTGTCATGTTGACTGAACTCAAACTAGATATCTTCACCCATAAACCAGTTTGTAGTAAAACTTCATACGGAACATGCTAGAGTAACTCAAACTAAAATACAAAATTGTCTTGTCTCTAACCTAAATAGAACTAGATGATATTTTTACCATACTTTAAACTACTCTGTATCATTTTAAGATCAAGGTTAACCAAAGGTTAACTGTGGAGGTTTTTTTTGGAGGTTGAGTGTGGAGGTTGATTGTAGTTAAATGACGTTTTCATCTTTTTGAGTGGATTTTTAATGAAGTTTGATTATAAGTGGTCAAAAGACCTTTTTTTAAGGCTCTGGATGCTTGTTAAGGTGGTATACAGAAGGTGTGAGGGGGGCTCCATGTGAAAACCAAAACTAGATGATGTGGTTGTTTGTAGATACTAGAAAAGGCACACTGCAAAAATCTCGAATGTTAAAAAATTGCTTTTAGTGGCAGTTTTTATTTTTCTGCTGTTGAAAGTCATTTTTAGTGCTGGAATTGTTTTTCGCCACTAAAACCACCCAAAAAGCTTAACTGGGGTGTCTTGAAACTAAATAACATTTTTTTTTAGTGGAAGGTGGTTATAGGTAGATTCCTTTAATAAAATCCTCCATTAGGGCATTTTACCTATCTACTTGTTTCCAATTGTATTTTTCTGTTTTCTCATTGTACTTCAACAATTTTTTATGTCAACAAATGATATCCAAGTGGCCTTAATATTTTTATTGAAATTTCAATTCTTCAACAAATAAGCCCTTTAGGGCATATTTTAACGTGAAGATTATGTGATATAGAGGAAACTCGCTATAATTCATCCCTCATCTCACATTTGACATTGCTGTGTGACACTTCTCATGCAAAAATAAAATACAAAAACTTATTTTTCACACTATAAAGGATTTCGATTTTAACATGAGGTAGATGAGAAAGAGGGGTTCTTCTTTAGCAAGGAAGCATGATGTAGATCTAGGTTATTTCACTCGAACTTGCACCGATGTCGAGGTCAACGTCCACCCTCGCTTCTGAGTGGTCATAATTATGGTCGAATCCTCACCCTCACCCTCACCCTCACCCTCACCCTCACCGTAAAACTATTGTTGTGGCGTTTCCTATCACCAATTGGTTTTGAGATAAGTGGTAGCTCAATGAGGTGTAAGATCCTACAAGTGATATCAGAGCCTGGTAGGTTCGGTGTTCGAGTCATGGGACACGTGTTGCGGCGGGTGTGTCAATTCCTATCGCCAATTGATTTTGGAATAAGTGGTAGCTCAATGGGGTGTATGATCCTACAACTTACCAATTAAATATAGTTGTTAATCCACAGCACAAGAATGTCCGCCCCCAAATTCAACAAATATGTAGCAAGATAGAAGACAAGTACCAATACAAAATCACATGCAAAACAGTAGTTTACCAGCTTTTCATATGAGGGTTGTGGTGCCCTCGTAGGTTTCAGCATCTCTCCGTAGCTGTGGGCTCCATTGTGTGGAACCAGACAAACCCAAAATGAGCTACAGGTAGGTGCAAGCCCAATAGAGCTGGAAATGGAATAGAATGGATTTTTGGGTCTAGGTCAAAATGGGCCATGTAGTTGGATGTCGACTCGCCCAATTAGCCATTCTCATCTAGACCAAAGCGAAAATCCGCAAAGCATGGAATCCTCTCATTACAAAGATGTTTCCTCGGACTTTCACTTTTCTAATAGAAAAATCTTTTTCCTTCCTTACAAAAATATTTTTCCGTGGAATCATAAAAAATTGCATTAGTTTTGATACCTTCTTTCTAAGGAAAATCATTCACACCAGGCGGTGAAAAACTTTTCTGCAGAAAAGCACTTGGAGTATACATGCAAGAACACTTACATTTACACAACAAATTTGTACAATATAATAGCCACATCGCATCCTCTAATTAAATACATTTATTGGCACCCATAGCGAGTGGTCAGTACCCGACAGGTATCTCCCCAAATCGCTGTGGCTGAGCTAGCAACATCTTTGTCACCTTCCCGATCAAGTATCCAAGGAATGGCTTCTTATGAAAGCATAGTTTCATTATAACTATGATAAATATATAAGGTAATGTTCATATGCATCTATCCCTCACCATAGGGTGAGGGATGTTTCCATAAATGAGAGGTTTTAAGTACACCCTATGTACTTGAAATTCCCCTTTTGTACTTAAAACCCCCCATTTATGGAAGCATCTCTCACCCTATGGTGAGGGATAGATGTATATGAACATTTTCTAAATATATATATATATATATATATTTACAACTTTAACACCCTATTGCATGCCTTGTTTAAAGAAAAACTTTAGATTGTTAACATGCATGATCTTGAATCTTCTAGTTTGGTTAATCTTTACAATATATCTACCGAGCATAAGTCTAAACTAATTCTCTATAATATTGGGTTCACATTGCGGCATTGATCTATTACTCTCTTCTATTTTCTTTTTATCGGTTATGATAAATTAAATTAAGGCTAAAGCAACGGTATAAGAAAATCTCCAAAAAAAAGAAAAAATAAAAAAAGAATTGATACAAAAGCCATATACCAACACCAAAAATAATAAAACTAAGCAATAGGGGCCACAAGTGGAACAACTCTATGCACCCTTTTTATGGCTAGAGAGTCTGCCAAGCCATTTGCTGCCAACTCTATTACTCTCTTGTATTGTTTCATACTCATACATTTGATAGCATTCACATGGACTGATAATCTCAACTGTGTGAGTGGGTGAACAATAAAGTTGACCGAGTTTCACTAGCCTACTATATTTCTTCATAGAGAAAAAAGTTCTTTTATTGGAAGGGCTTGAATTGCTTAATTTTTTTACTTTTGGGCCATGTCCATGGCCCTTCCACCATGGGACCTCCAAATGAACATTTCAACATGTACATAAATCACTATATAGAGTTTTTCAACAAAGTAATATGGTTCAAATAAGGCGCTTAGCTGAGGGGCATGGAGCTGGAAATGGAAACCAACCAACCAACCAACCCCCCCCCCCCCCCCTTTCAAATATGGCGCTCAGCTGCCAACCACCCCCCCCCCCCCCCCCCCCGTTCAAATATGCCCCCCCCCCCCCCCCCCCCACACCCCCCGTTCAAATATGGCGCTCAACTGAGGGGCATGGAGCTGGAAATGGAAACCCCCCCGCCCCCCGTCCAAATAAGGCGCTCAGCTGAGGGGCATGGAGCGGGAACACCCCCCCCCCCGGTCCAAATAAGGCGCTCAGCTGAGGGGCATGGAGCTGGAACCCAACCCACCCCCCCCCCCCCCCCCCCCCCCCACACACACACACACACACACACACACAAAAATTGGTTGGTGTATCGTGATGGGGGCTTAGATTAGAATGGCCCCACTTAATCCATGGCCAACAAGTTTTCAATGTCTAAAACCGAGTGCACACTTGGATGGGTGCCAAACTTTGGGACTCATGACTATCAGGTGTCCTTTTTTTTAAAATAATGTGGGGTTGCTAGGCCTTTGAGCCAGAATAATCCCTACGGGCTCAGGAGAAAAAGCCGGATAAAATTCCTTTGTGGTCCCAGTGTGGTATGAGGTATCCTGGTTGATGGTCCACTCGGATGATGGTAAAATGAGCCCCACCACATGTTCAGAGGGGCTCAGCTGAGGGGCTCCTCTCCAATAAATATCGATCAGTTGGTTGTGATGTTGATTCACTAGTCCTTCCACTTTTAAAGCTTGAATGTACTTATTAGTCATATCAATCCCAAACGGTATCTAATTGCAATAAGCACCTAATGAGTCTATGGGCCATCACACTCAAAATTAGATGATTGGGGAACAAAAGCTTTTGCTAGAAAGAGGATTGGGGTGTTGTAGATGAAGAAGACAGGAACCTACTTTCTCTCCTCTTTCCTCTCTACCACAGCAGATAGAATCCAATGCTGCTGTAACTCTGCTTTATATCCTCTCCATTGGCTTCAGCATCAGTTACAATATCCATTTGATTCCTTATCTCTCTCTCTCTTGGATCTGTTGACCATGCATACCCTCTTCATTTTCTTCATTCATTCCTTATTTTATTCCACAACAGAGGTCTCTGGTTTCTTTGTATTTATCTCTAATGTTTCTTGCTGGGTCTCACTGTAACCGTATTCTCAACAGCCAACACCGACCCCTTCTTTATCTAATCTTTGTTTATTTACTTATATCTTTATCTTCTTATTAAAGTGAAACCCACCTCTCTTTATCTATTTATAATGTTATGTGGTCTCATCAAAGGCTGTATTTTCTCCTCCACGCGTTTAAAGGTGGTGTTCCTTTTTGTTTTTTTAGTGGAAGAAGAGTCTACCAACATGTTTTCTCTCCTTTCTCACCTCTCCTTTCATAGGCCTTTTTTTGGATAATGAGGAGCGAAATGCTGCCCATATTGGCCATGCTTCAATGAAGAAAGTCAATGTGGTGGGCCCCACTCGGATTGAAAGCTCTCTGAGAGTGGGACTGTCATTGATGGCGTTGCTTACATGGTCTCCACGTTAGAAAAACTCCTTTGATGTTATACATTTTTAGAAGTGAATCTATGATGGTTATATCCCAGTTGATGAGTGCCTGGCTTGATGTTTGAAGGATAAGAGGGGGCATGAGCACAATTGAGGGCCCCCTTGAATCTTGTTAAACTTTGCATGTGTCCTTACCTCAAGATGAAATTGCTTTGGAAATAAATATTATGAAAACGTTTAATAGGAGTAAGGATTGGTAAGTACTTGCAATATTGAGTTCTTGGTGGGTGCACTTTACAAAATATATATATATATATATATATATATGAGAATGTTCATAGACATCCATCCCTCACCATAGGGTGAGGGATGCTTCCATAAATGGGGGATTTTAAGTACTTAAACCCCTGATTTATGGAAGCATCCCTCACCTTATGGTGAGGGATGGATGCATATAAACATTCCCCATATATATATATATATATATATTATAGTAAAGAGTTTTTATCTTGTGGGTTTATCTGTTTGCATGGAATATATAGGAATTAGATACATAGGAACTTATGTCATTAATAGTTAAGAATGAAGACCAATGTGTGGATATATAAATAATGACCATCGAGGAACATCTCCTTTAATGGAAAGCAAATCAATTGAAGATGAGAAAGGATTACTCAGCTATAATGTGAGGAATTCAAATATTAGGAAAGTCAAGGTCCCTTTTACATTGCTACCTTACATCCATCGCCCCTCACTTTATATCATTCATACTTATAATAATCTTTTGCTGGAGAGATCATTTGATCATAAATTTCCATATATTTTAATACAAACAAATGGGCTTAATATGAAAGTATCATGTCTTATAACAAGCCATCATCCTAGCATTTTAAATTGTTGAATGTAATCAAACATAGGGCAAGTAAGAAATGAGAAGAAGATGAAGTACATATTGCTAAGATGGATATGCAATTCAAGCTCGATAATGCTTAGATGTGTAGTGATAAGAACAGAACTAGAAAGAAAACCAAGAAAGTAAAGCACGCACACTAGGAATGTGAGACATGCTCTCACAGGAGCATCTCCCTATATATATATATATATGTTTGACTTCTCTTGTAATTTATACCATTCATTTCATTGGTCTCACCTTCAGGTCAATACTTTTTTGAAAATCCCAAAATCAATCTACTCACATAAAAATGAATATAATTATCATTCTCATCGTTTCTATGTTCTATCCAATCAAAGCACAATTCATCACCTGCACTACTATTTCATCTTATTTATCTCCTTGGATTTGATCAACCCCTATTGAAATGATACTGCCCTCCTGCCCTCTGTGGCCACCTTCCTGTCCTCCTGATAAGCTAAGAACTGAGATTAATATCATGTCCAGCTTTCTGATCAGTCTCTGATCTTGACTTCCAGGTACTTGTTCTTTCATCCAACCAAGTGATGATGTCGGAGAAGACAAGGTCCATGCTCTCCGGTGGCTCACCGGCGGTGAGTGTGTGCCACATTCCTGGATACAACTTGAAGGCCTTATCAGTGCTCGACGCAGATTCATAGAGTAACTTGCTCACAGATGGGTCTGTTACAATGTCAGCTCCGCCATGAACAATTATAAATGGCAATGACACCTTGGAAGTTCATGAAAAATCAGTCACAAATATGCAAGTAGACGCCCACATGGGCCTACGTGGTAAGTTAGTTTATAAGATGATATATCCTCTATAGTTTAAGTGCATCCAAATTGATGTGACAAGGCTAAGATGATGATAAATGATGATCACAATAATGCCCATAATTGACTTAGTATAGACCATTTTATGATTGGAATTTAGTTGTAGGACATTTGGCTAACAATGTGGCTCCAAGGTTGGTTAAATGGGTCAGGTTCGGGGGTTGAATCCTAACCATTGATCTCTATGGACTGGGACTAAAAGTCCAGTGGGCCATCCCACCCCATTAACAGACCTGTACATGCATCCGAATGCACAATTAGAAAGAATAAGAGCAGAAATGAGAATAGCCTTTACATACCTTGTCTAGATTTTTCTCTATATCTATACTGACCCTCAGAAGCTCGAGAGCCGTTTTCAAACGGGGCCTTCCCTTGTAGCAGAAAGGATTGTTACGAACCTGCGCATGAAATTAAAAGTAGAAAAAAGAAGGTTATATACATTGATAAATAAAGCTAAAATACAAAGATTTATGGTTTGTTTGTGATGATGCCAAAAAGTGGTTTTCGGGCACCACCGGTCAAGTGATTGGTAAATGATGTGAAATTAATGAAGAGAGAGAGAGTTTATAGTGGTTCGGTCATTGTGACCTACGTCCACTTAAATAGATTGTTTTACTACTTCGGGGAGGAGATTACAAGGTAGTCAGATACAATGATAGTGAGAAAAATCCATCCTTCCTCCGTTAGTGTAGGACTCTCCTTTTATAGTCTTTCCCCAACGGGTGGGGAGGATCTCCCGCGATCTCAAACGGTGTACGCTCCAGTTTGGTGGAGTCTCCCGCACTGTCCTCAACAGATGAGCAGATAAGATCTCTTCCGCGGGACTTGGTGAAAGCCGGTAGATGGAACGACGCGTGTGCTGACTCTGTCATTCGATGGATCCGGACCCGGCCCTTTAACGGGTAGATGACGACCCGGGCTCATCATGGACTTGGATCAGTTGGTCTTGACCCGCTATCGTGGACCGAGCTGTTCGGGCCTAACTCGTCACTACGGACCGAGTCATTTTTGGGCCTGTCCCATCAGTTTGTTTGAATGGAGTTGAATTCATAGGAATTATGGTAAAAATATTTTCCAACAGAGGAATATCAAGGGCGTGTTTGTTTGCAAAAATTATGAGAAATCAGGTCCGTGAGAATAACAAGTTCTCCAAATGTTGTCTCCAAACAGGTTTTCCAAATGCTTAAATACAACTCCATCATTCAAAAAGCTGGAACTTTAGAGAATTTGAGATTATCAGATTTTTGGAGTGTACCAATCAAATGGAGAGATCCAAATGCTTCGTCTGTCAGACAATCATTTATATTAGAAAACTCTTTACACATGAAGTTCGAGTGAGAATTCCACAAAAACAAATTGGTCATATGAGGTAAAGATTTAGGGATATATGGTGGAGATGTAGATGGGACTAGAGTGATGGCTGGGTAATTTTTTTTTCTGCCAAATTGGAAACTAAATTATTTGATAATCTTCCTGGATTTTTCACCTTTGGTTCTTCAGTTTTGACAACTTTGATAGATTTACATTTTTTTAGCATTGCTAGGAATTCAACTCCGTGGGTTCTTTAATATTGACATTTCAAACTTCATTGGTAATACCCTCAGATAGGGACCAATATATGCAACACTAATCAGTTCTGTGTCAAGCAAGGACTTGATCCAGATATACATTGGCAAAAATGCAGTTTACCTCCTCTCTCAGTTGTGGGCTCTTTATGGCAAGCACCAGAAAGTCTTCGCTTGGGACTATTTTCCATGTTGGAATAACCTTAGCTAGATTCTTTAATGTGTTGATAACAATTGGATGAGGCTTCATACTGTCAGCAATCTATAAGGCAGAGAGTAAGAGTAAGGAAAAAAATTTTGTAACAAGGAAACAAAAACAATATTGCCAAACACACTTGGGGTCCTTCATGTTCGCCTTCGCTCTGATTTGTTTCACTCATGTCATATTACTCAGAACAAAAATTGGGTGGTGGACTAAATTTCACTCCGATTAAAGTGATATGGATTGTTGGATTGATAAATGCATGAAAAATAAGAATTTAACTCAATAGCTAATATTTCTCTTCATGCACTAATCAATTCAGACATGTATATGATTCTGATTAGAGTAAAATTTGAGCCAATACCTACTAATAGAGTATATGTATGACGTTAATGGATTGGATCAATCAGAAGTGAACCATAGATGGATTCACATAAGGTACCAGGAAAACAAAAGGGAGTATTATGCAAGAATGATAGAGAGGACCTTGCACATGGGGGCCACCAAAACTGCGCCGTCCCAATATTGGGGCTTTTCCCTATGCATGAGAAGAGCAACTGCTCCTCCCATTGACTCTCCCCAAAGAAATCTCAGCTTATTCTTATTCTCATCTGTCTCTGGAAATCAAACAATGAAAAGATATTATATTCATCATCATCAATGTCAAATTGAGATCCTTTGAGGCGAGGCCTCAGAGCCTTTCATTAGAGCTGGCCAAATTTCACTCTAACAAGTTAGGTCCACCATCAAATTGATCGCATGTAAATTACTTAATTAAAACTTATATCTTCTAATTTTAATTAATGTACATTGTGATGTGTACTCCAATACTTCATTAATAGGCGGGGTTAGAGATGATGGTAGCTTATAGGTTATAACACAAGTAGTCTGATTGGGTTGGTATAGCATATAGAATAGGAAAAATGAACCCAACCCAAACCCAACCAATTTATTAATTGGGCCGCTCCTACCACAATCACTATAAGAATAGGCTGCCAAAACCAAGGTTAGAAAACTCATGACTTGGACTCGACTTGTCCAATGCAAAAAAAATTGACTCGGATTGAGTCAATGTGGAGACTCGGGAAAGTCATGTTTTTTTGAGAAATAATTTTATAAATATTTAAAAATGAATCAATTACTTATGAATATAAATAAACTCTTATTTACAAGCATTCATGATAATCAATTCAAGTTAATAAATTTATATATATGCAAGAAAAGTATTGCAATAAGAAAAGTTAAAGAAAACATATGGCATATTACAAGAGTTTTTAGTCTAAATTTCGAATATAAAAGATCAAATATAGATCTCAAATTACATTTGAGTTATCATTTTTAAATTTTTGTCTCCAAGCATCACACATATATAATTACTTATAAATACACTTTAGTTATTTAAAATTAGAACTACCTATAAAATGATTCAGAATGCAAACAACTTATTCCAATGAGATGACACGGCAGAGTCTCCCTCATATTTGACTCAGTCCTTCATTAAAATGTGATGATTCAAAAGAGTCAAGAGTCCAACTCGGATAATTTTCCAACTATGGCCAAAACTTGACCCGATCGACTTGTGAACCCAACCCCACATTTGACGGGTTGGGTAAGGTCAACCCACTAACTTGCCTAACCCACTTAAATGGTTTGAGTTAGGATCCACCCACCCACTTAAGTATGGCCATTTAAACAATTTGGTGATTTAATATTTTGGTACTTAGAATAATTTTACATTATATATAGTAAGTTGAGCATGTGTTGGGCTTCTTTTGGCTTGCAACTTAACTCAAATGGTCTTAATATTTGAAGATTAATTGGCTTTGGCTCAACTTTATAGGGTGGGTCAAGCTAATGGGTTGACTTGTATTTGGTTTTTTCAATTTTTTTTGGTAACCCAACCAAGGGGCTGGACGCAAGAGTGAGCCCACACACACAGGGGAAGACCGCCCACTAACATGGGAAAGAAGCCCCCACACACACGGGAATAGATGGTGTACCCATGATTCAAACCTTGAGTACTTAGGTGAAAACTAGCACCGCTGCAACCACACTCGGGTAAGGAGCCGTTCTCCAATGGGTTTACTTGAATTGAAAGCAATTTTTGCAAGTTAGGCTGGGTTGACCCAACCCAACCCTTATTTGAGATGTTGCATTGTTATTATTATTATTATAATTATTCATGACAAATATCTTTCTAACTTGTGAGGAAAGCTGGCATGCACATCTTGTGCCAAACATGGCTATGGCAAGTTTTGATACCCTTTTTGGGCTGCTGGGCATGTGATGATCTGAATTCAAGCAAGTATTCTAACCTACGTCGACCACATGGAGTAGCACAATTGGTTGGTAATTCCGGATGTCATCTTGTTGCCCAAGGAAACGATCCCTGAGATGCCACTCATCCCTCACTTGTGGACTTCTCTTCCCTACTAAGGGCTTTCTTCCCACTTGTATGAGCTACCTTTGGTCCCATACTCCTTGGCCGGGTACCCCAAAAAAAAAAAAAAAAAAAACTGTGCAAGACCTACAGTATAGAAGCTACAAATTCTAAATGTAGAGATGTCTCTGGTTTTTTTTTTTCCTCTTTCAAATTGGCTCAAAATAAAATGCAGAAACAGTAATAGATTTTACTTACCACATACGCTTGTGAAATAATCAATGCAGTCATTAACCAGATCATCAAAACTTGGGGTGTAGCCTAGCAAACCAGATGATTTTCCATGGCCCTCATGATCGATTCCATACACTGCGTAACCCGCTTTAGCCATACGAGTTCCAGTCCCTGAATCAAAGGCCCAAAATTTTTCATGCAGATTCTATATATACTCCCATTTATCTTCATCTGTCGTAACTTATTTTCAGCTAAATTTGACCCAATGGTTAGTTCAACCAATTTTTATTATCATGCCTGATGCCAATCCTCCTTTCAGGCCTGAAATTAGCACATTAGGAGATATATAACATGGAGTGGAGGAATTATTCTTCCCTCATGTACTTCATTTGAAAAATAAAGAACACTCACCTTTCATCCAAAAGCTACACTCCATGGAATACCCTATCAAACAAAAAAGAAAGCAACTTAGATAAGAAAACAGTAAAAAAAAAAACGAACACAATTTATGTCAATGACAAGTACCATGGCATAGAAGGATTAGTGCTTTTGGCTCTTGATTTTCCGGCAACCATCGGCAGGTGAAAAGAACCAGTCCGCGCTTATTCGTGATAAATTTCTAAAAAAATGCCCAAATATCATTAATTATATCATTAATTTCAATTATATATAAAAATTATTTAAAGAATCCGTGTATATAAGAGAGAGAGAGAGAGAGAGAGAGAGAGAGAGAGAGAGCATCTAACCAACCTCTTCATATCTGATGTTGTCCATGTATTGGGCCTGAATAAGGATAAAAAAAAAAGTTAGAACTAGTAAGGGAAATACATATATTTAGAAGCTATATCAAGAGATGGAACTGGAAGTGATAGGTATCAAGCATACCATCGAAAGAGACTACAGAAACAGAAATGGAGTAGTAGTAGTAGTAGACGACTAGTAGTATCTATAGAACAGAAATGGAGAAGGGACTCAAGGGAGTACTCCTTTTGCAAGGACGAAGAGAGACAGAGCTATGGGGAAAGCTCAAACTTACTTTTTACTTAAATAGAGGAGAGGTTCAGGAAATCTCTTCTGCTGAAAACAAGAAGCCAAGCAATTGGGCTAAGATTATTTTAATCTAGAGCGTTTCATGAGGTAAACCTAAGATCAATATTTTTGAAAGTTAATTGAAGTTAGGATTTTGTAATATACTTTAAGTTGCATGCCTTTTTTTTTTTTTTTTTTTTTTTAATTTTCAGTTATTTGAGGGCATGTTTATTAAAATCGCGCTGCCACTTAATTATTTTTGATTACCTGATTATACAAGGGCCTGTCCACAGGAATCAGGTAGGTTCTCCCTAGATCCAACATGAACCCCATCAAATGTTACATCTTGTAGGATTGAAATCAACTCATTTAACCCAAAGTAATAGACTAGAGATAAATGGATGTGGACCGCTTTGGACCTGACCTGAACCCACCCATATACAAACAATTCCATGGCTATAACGTTAAAAAAAGCAAAAATATATTAAATATATAATACTTTTATGATAATATTTGGGTGTACAAAAGGTTAGTGAACCATCATAGTATTTGGGTCTGTTGGGTTTAGAATCTGAGCATGAGGCTGATCCATTGGTTCTAAACATGGGCCTAGACCTAGTATTTCTGTGTTAGGCCAGTTGGGGAATTTGCTTGACCCGATCTATTTACAACCATCACAAATCATGTGAGTTGCTGCATGGTATCATGTGATACCAGCATTAGATATGTT
This sequence comes from Cinnamomum chago, assembly GCA_038049695.1. Lineage (NCBI taxonomy): Eukaryota > Viridiplantae > Streptophyta > Magnoliopsida > Laurales > Lauraceae > Cinnamomum > Cinnamomum chago. The sequence continues at coordinate 78,414,890 of CP142452.1, forward strand.
AATAGTATTTCACTTGCACATGTATGGTTCGTTGGGCTTCTTTTACTCCAAAATCAACCTTTTTATATTGTGTGGGCCCCTGCTTGGAGGGTCAAATGAGCCAAGTAATTCATGTGAGTCTGTCTAATTTGACTCATCTAACTCGAGTGGAGTTAGCTAGGCAGTTCCACTATCAAATTAAAATAACAGAGGTAGTTTTAAAATATCATGATATTTTCAATTTATTCTTGAAATTGAAAACAACACAAGATGGGTCAAGCTGAAGACACTGGATTGAGGTAGAGTTCAGGCCAGGATTCGAGCTTGGGCTAGGCCGGTGGGTTGGGTTCGAAATTGAATCCCTTTGATATAATTAATTTGACAAGGTCCTTTAGCCGAATGAATTTCAATCAAAATGAGGTGTTCCAATCCCACCTTTCATTTAGATCGATGGTGGTCCCAAGTGGGTCTCCATAAATGGGGCCATTCCATACTACAATTCGATTGGCCCGTATCGCATTGGGCCTTGTCCATGATGTTGACTACATTCCTTTACTGCTGATTTGTTTCAAGTAATTAAAGGAAAAAAAAGTAGGAATTGTAAGAGTACTATTTAAAAAATGGTTAAAATTGAAAAATAAATGTGAATTTCTAAAAATCATGAGCATCAAATTATCTCCTCTCTAATGGAAAATGAATCAAAGGGAGGTGGGACATGAATATCCAGCCGGCCATCACTTTAGTAATTCAAATCCTAAGAAGTGAGGGTTGCATGGCATATATCTTTCTCTCTTCACCTCTTTGATAATCTTAGATCATTTGACTATAAATTCCAACGCAATATTGTGTTCCAAAAAGCTCAGAATCCAGGACCCAAATGTTACAATACTTGCCCAATGTAAAGAAATGGAGTAGCTGGACCTTTGAAACCATAAGATTGGTGGATCCAAAACCATCAAGATAATATAATTCTTTTCAATTGTAATTTGATTATTGTTATATTTAAAAAAAATATTATCATCATGTTAAATTAAGAAATTTAATATATAATCAGAAATGAATTTATTTAGATATTATTAATGTGATAATGTAACAGTTTTAGAACATGTGGACGATTTTAGTTTTCTTTACAAGGGACTCAAACTCTAACACATCTGTAACCAGGTGAGCCACAACCAGCGACGAAACCAATATGATTTTGTTTTAATTTCTTTCAAAAGCATTCAATTTATTTTAATTATTTAAAAAAGAATTTTTCAGCAACCCTAATTGCTGGCGACTTTGTTCTTGTGGTGCCAAGCATACAGACGGCTAAATCCGGAGGCTGTAGATTGAATCATCACAGCAATGTGATGTGAAGTCTTGGTTGTCCTAGAGAATGGATCACAAAGTTATGAAATAGTTATGATTTATGGATTGTGTTTGATGGATCCATCTTGAGCGGGGATACAGAATGGAGGGACTGCATTCTCCATGTCACGTCCCAAAAAATACAACCATGGGATAACGTGAAAAATAAGAATAAATATTCATTTTCCTGTGTTTAATACAACACAAGCTTCCAAAAGTGGACCCACATATTGCAAACCGTGGTGAGTCAAAATAAATTTCATTAAATTCAACGGAAGCGTTATTCAATTGGTATCCAAGGTTCATAATTAAGACCCAACACCATCATCAGATGAAGAAATAATAATTAAAGTTGCAGAGTAAATCAAATAATTACTAGAGAAAAGTTTATCATTAAAGAAAATTCATCTAAAGAAATTCTAAGATGATGTTCTCTCTCAAGTAGGCTCAGACGGCTCCGTAGCCATCTCCGGCTCTCCACTCAGGTTCGTCAACTAGTTCAAACGCTTGAAACGTTTGACTATCCTCTGTCTCCACATTAGGGTAAGGGTTGGTACCTATGCACCAATAAACAAAGTAAACAGCAAGTACGAAAGCATAATTCATAAACAAAATACAAGATCAATGAGAGTAAAGACAGGTAATGATCATAAGAGATTAATAATGGAACAATGATGAAAAGAACGTATAACCTAAATTCAGTCTACACAATAGAGCAATACAATAATCACACAGAAGCACTGCTACTGCTTTGGGTGGTCAACCCTAATCATAAAGCGGGAAAACCCGTTCTAAGGCCGGCGGTCATAAACCGGTTCGAAATCGAAATCGTAGGCCGGATAAACCGGTTCAAAATTCGGATATTAGAGTGTCTGTACACATCGGTGATCAGCCGTCCACATACAACTGCAGTTGTTCGAATATGACCAAATCAATATACATATATACATATCATAGTAGAATAGACCGAATGATTAGTAATGCTCTTGACACAGAAACCTAAGTCAAAGTGAAGGGCTGGCTGCACCATAATTCATAATCGAATATCAAACGAATAATTCGAATAAACCTCTACAATGTCTCAATCGATTGCCACGCCACATCACGGTCTATATCCAATCAATCATAGGGTATTCAACTAATAGACCAATATCAAACTCAATCATGAATGCAAACCCGAAGGTCAAGGAATAATCACAAGTCAATCCTAAGGTCAAACATAAGGTCTCATACTCGATAACCACAGGAATCACTATTAGAAAAAAGATCAACACATCCCCGCTCAATCACTGGTGCATAGACCCAATTAAGGGTTTTCCAATAGAGATGGGTTGAGCTCGAATCCATTAGGATTTCCCCGAAGTCATACGAAGTACTAAATCTCATGTTGGTAAGATACCGTTTGCCCGGACGGTATTTACTCGGTCCAAATATCTAATTAATAAAGTACAAAAATATAATTTTAATATATTAAAACCAAAGATATCATTTAATATTAATTTGCAAATAATAATGATAAATCATGATCTTAATTTATAATTTTAGAAAACTTGAGGATTCCACCTATAACATTTTTTCCAAATTTAATTTCTTATAAAATAAGCCAAGGCGTCTAATTTGGGTTTATAAAACAAGTAAGGACCTTCTTCCAGATTTTAGAAAATCATGGTCTTAGTACTAACCTCACACATAACAGTGTGTTGTCACAAGGCCTTCACCCTTTTTCAAAACCGTGGGCAGTCAAACATGCCACACTTGATTTTCCAATTCATGTCCAAGTTGAAAACCACCTACACAGAACCCTTTCTTTCAAATTCTAAAAACTAATGGGTTGCATGGGAAAGGCCTGACAAGTGCTAAAGTTATGTCACATGGGAATTCTTTTCCAAAACAAGTCCGGTCAACCATTCCCTCCTAGTTCAACACAGAACCTCTTTTCCAATTTCTGTCCAAGTTGAAAACCAGCCACACATAACTCGGTCCAAAGAGTGGTGGACTACACGCCATGCCTAACAAGGCCACTTGGATAGTGGGCCCTGCCCCTGGATTAACCACACTAGCAGAATCGCCGAGACAATTACGGACATGAGAATGGACCCGATCTCTGATCGGATCGAACAATGGGTCCCGCCCTACTAATTAAATAAATGAAAATTAACTTCACATTGACTCACGCCTGAACTTCTTGAAACCAACGAATGGTTGCCATCTATAAGCAAGGTCTCATCACAAAAAGAGAAAATCAAACATCGAGGGCATAAAAGGGATTTCTACATGCATCCACAAACGAATCAAAGAAGAACACAAGCATTAAATTTACAAATTATGGTTAAGTATTTGCCTGAGATCCGCGGTTGAAGGAGACGGTCTAGAGATTCTACCACCAAAGCCCAAAGGTGCTAACCCAGAGAAAAGTTGGAAAAGAGAGAGTTGTGTGTGAAAAATAAAAGAGTGTGGTTGTGTATAAATAGGAAATAAAAATAAGAGTTGTAGTCTAACTAAAATTCTAAAGAATAGAGTTTGGGTTTTAAAAAAAAAAGGAGTTTGGATTAGAGAATTGAAGGATTAGAGTTTTGGTTTGAGAAAAACTGTTCCACTAAATTGGGCCCGGATTAACTATGGGTAAAACATATATCCAACAAGCCTAACTCACCAACCTAAGTCTAGCGTGGTCCCCACTTAGACTAATCGCGTATTTAATTAAAATAAAATCAATATATAATAATAATAAATAATATATATATATAATACCCAAAACGTCACACTCCAATTGTATTAACACCATCTTAAAGGGAGGATCTCAAAAGGGTCACCACAATCTAAGGGTCATAAACCATCCAAGATGACCCAAGCTTAGGCCAAATAAGAGGTTATGTTAAATCATTAAAAGTGCTGAGCGGGCCAAGCTTAACTGACTGGATCAAACTTCTAAGAATTCAATTTTGGGTTGGTATGACAGTCAGTATAAAATTGTCGCCCTTGAAGGTCCTTTAGCCAAATCTAATTCATAATAAGACATGCCAATCCCACCCTTATTTAAGATCAGCAGTGTTCCCAAATGGGCCCCAGAAAGAGGACCATACCTTTGACAATGTGGTTGGCCCATACCGCATTGGGCCTTGTCCATTATCTGTGTGCACCAACCTTGCCTTGACTTCAGATCCAATAATACCCAGGCCCATCTACTGGAGTAGTTTCTTTTTTTTTTTTTGGTAAAACTACTGGTGTAGTTGGTTCAACTGAACTGAATTAGGATTCTTCTACTGTTTAAACAGTGACAGCCTGAGTATCCACACCCTGTTAAACGAAAAACCACTACCAAACCCCGCCCCTAACAGGGACAGATCAAAGTGGATTACCCCTTTAAACAAATCTAACCTAACCCATTGGCATCCCTAGTTATTTGAATAGATTCTAATAACTTTTTCTATTGTTTACTGGACATACAAGTCTTACAATTTTTGGGAATTCAATTACATGAAACAAGCAGGCACTTTGAATAATTGGCCATTGTTAGTAGAATGTTGTCTGATTACATTTGTGGGATTTGAAAGTTGGTAAAATATAATTAGCCACACATACTCTAATGAAGGCCAGCCCGTCGGACTAAAACGTAGCCCATGTTAATTGAAAGAATGTAAGAAAACACCAATGAAGGAAATCATTTGTGGACCTGACATAGGGCCTAGTCCCTAGCCCACTAAATAGTTAGCAAGTCCCCTGTCAAATATTGTGGGTAACCATGCATATCCATAAGCCTAAGCGAAGCACATTTCATTATTGGGCTGAAAAATATAATTAGGCTCGCCTAATGAGAACTGTAATCGGTTCAAGCCCATTCCAGCCATGAACAGTAATACTAGACTGCATTTTTTAATTTTTCAGCAGCTACAAGCTAGGAGAGGTGTGAAACATACAAGAAGGAGAAAAAAACCCACTTTCAATTTCGGCATGTCTTGTAATTTATTGCAATAGTCTCCTGATTCCATCTTGCCACTGACAGAAGGGGGATAAACAGCAAAGAAAGCTGGACAATAAGTGATGATAGAAATGATGCCTCTACCACCCTTACACTTCAAAGAGCCCCAGACGTTGAAACATGTTTTCAAACTTCTTTCAAGACACAATGGGCTTCCTTCATTATCAACACCAATTGGTTCTGTGGGCTGTGGACCTGTGGTGGGTTCAATATACCTGTGAGGATCTGATGAAGGATGCTCATGGGCTGCGCCGCCCTAGTAATGATCACGTAGCTGGACTGTCTTTTATGCCTAACGTTTGTACTTAGTCATGGTCATCTGGTCTGAGAGTTGAATGAGCTTAACATGGATTTCTGTATCCAATTTTCATAACTTAAAATGTGCAGATATATTGCTGTCACAACCTTGTACTCCAAATTGTTATAATCTTATATTGTATGCACAATAACATAACAGCAAATTAAAAACAAAAAAAAAAAAATCAAACTTACAGTTTCTAAAACAAGCAAACCAATCTATAAATATAGTATTGTACATACAACCCAATGCATAGAGGTTTTGATTTTGACTGATACAATTTTCATAATCATGCTTGAAATTAAAACATTGCTGAAAAAGAAGACAAGATTCCCTCTGTAATTTAAAGCATCATCATCTTCGGACTGAGCTGTCATATTTTGAACGTGCATTGGCGAATTTTCTAAGGAGTGGAAAATGGGGCTACATTGCTCTTTCAATAACATTTCCATGGATTTGGCACTAGTCTTCCTGACCTTGCAATAATGCAATATAGGACTAGGCGTTTTAATCAAGTACGCAACTGATGGCATCGTCTCCCAAGTCTAACCGTACACGAATGTTGTTCTTTTAAACAACCATCTGAAAATGGCTGATGAAAACTCCACTCGTGCACGGATGCATGCATGCATGTTTTTTTAATTCTAATTGTCCATGTGAAATAAAATCATCATACAAATTATAATAATAACTTAACTGATCTCTGATTACGTATAGGGCCGAAATCCCATTTGCCCTTATCATATTTTTCATGACTTTTAAGGACTCAAGTTGCACTAAGTTTAATGAGTAATATATTAGGTATATACAAATGTATCTCATGCATCTCATCACCCATTAATCTAGTCGAGTCAGCATAGTAATGGCTTCATGATCTTCACATTTTAAAACATTAATGTAAATAAGTCTATTTTAAAACAACATTAATAAACCTTTCCTATATGGAAAGAATAGATAAGTTTTACAAAAATGACTTTGAGAAATTAAGGGTGTAAATTAGTTGAGCTTTGTTTAGTTGACTTTGTTACCCTGATTAAGCTTGAATTGAACATTACACAAGTCATTCTAGCTCGAACAAGGCTTAGTTAAGCTTGAGCTCGAACATGTTCTAGGAAATATTCTAAGAGTTATATTTCCATAGTTTTTAAAATTAAAGACAAAAACATATACTATTGAAATGACCAATAAAATAATCTCTTCTTGAATGGAAAAATGAATTAAGTGAGATAGGAAATGAATATCTAACCATCACCCAAGTTATTCAAATCGTAGTCCAATTAGTATCATATCTACATCTCGACCTTATCTCTCTCCTACTCTTTACTAATCATTTGTTGGAGCCCATTTCAGCATCAATTCAAATGTATTTGAACAAATGGCCCATAAATGTATAATTTCGCTTGAGCTAAACCTAACTAAAGCTAAACATTTTGAAGTTTCTTAGAAATTATTCACTAAATTGACAATATTTGTGATGGGACCTCTATTAATTAACCTAACACTTCCAATTCTCCTTTTACCAAAAAAAAAAAAAAAAAAATCCAATTCTCCAAATCTTAAAACTATTAACTTCATCTTCATCTTCATGATAGCAATAAAGATTTATATATCTCAACCTCCTTTTTACCACTTATTTTATAAAATATGTTTGGAGTGAATATCAAATACTTAAAATGATAGACATGGTCCTGTACTCTCGTTAGAGAAGGGCTTTTTTGTGAATTCACTTGTAAGTTTAGAGACCAACCTGAGTGGGAAAGAGAGAAACTGCAACATCTGGTTCCCAGACGTTAGAAAATCACTCAAAACACATTATCTCCTAGTATGACTTATCATGAACATGTGGTTAATTGATCTATCTTGTATAGAAAGTAAACGGACCACACAATGACTCACAAAACCCAAGGGGATCTTGTGTCATTTCCACGCTCTGTTGCAGTGAGCCACGTGTCGACGCCCACTTTGCAGCTTGTGATGATATTTAAAAGAAAAATCAAGCATATGACAGGGACCAGAGAAGAAAAACCTCCTCCAAGAAGAAAAATCAAGCTTACGTGAGTTGGAAGCGCACGTGGAAGCTGCTTTGTCGTCGAGAGACTTCTTTTTTTCGTATCCCATATCACATTCTTTGCAGTATATACTTAGATAGTGTTAAAATTTTCTATTTTCAATGTGTAAGCAAATGAGAGAGCTCCATTCCATTTATGTAAAACTCACTCACACCTCATCGTTGATGGAGTCGCATGATGCATGGATTTACTTCCAAACATCTTATTTTTGAAACAACCCAAAATTTACCCCGAGTCCATTTCCATGGAGTTAGCGAGCGTCACCCACGAATATAGTTAGTCCTGTTGGTTTAAAGAACTCACGGATGACCATGTCATAAAAATATTATATAAAACTCAGCTACCAAGTTTCTTGAGGCCTATTTTGAATATTAGTAGTTTAGAGAAAATAAGATGATAAAGTTTCAACCTTTGTTCGATTTATTAAGTGTAATATATCTGAATGAAAATATTACATTTTATATGACAAATTTTGCAAGTCGATGCAAAGAAATCTCAGTTTATTATGTTTTGGGCGAAATTAGGATTTATGATGTATAATATTTGAATGAAATATTACATAAAAATTCATTTGATTTATCTAAGGGGGCCTACCCATTCAACATCTAAAATGCTAGTAAAAATAACTCTATTTTGTATCAGATATGGTTAACTCTTTCAATCTACTATGTTTTAGTTAGGCCACTATAAGATTCATCGAACATAATAACTTGAAAATATTCTAATAGAATGTTCGTGTATGTTATACTTGATGATTAATCTAACGATGGGCCTTATTTCGTCTTACAGAGGAATTTGGGGAGGGCCCATATATCCAATTAGGAGACATTTATTTTTACGTGTTTCAGTATTTTTAATGAGTAAATCCCACTTTAGAACATCACAATTCTTTCATGAGATCAGTCAGCAAAAAAAACGATATTAAATTGGCGAAATGTAGAAAAGCCTTTAAAAGCTTGTTCCTTTTGTACCAGAAAGTACTATAATAATACAAAAACTTTAAAGATTTGGGCAAAGCAAACATCATGTACTATTCTTTCTTTTTTATCTCAACTGATTGATAAGATTTTGTCCATCTTTTGAGAGCTTATCTGCACCGATGGGTTTGCCTTTATAGCATTCTCATGCATGGCATTTGAGTGCATTGGGTCAAAAGAGCTTTATTAAAAGTAGCTTCTCATATATTACTCATTTATGCAATTTCTTTGAAGAAAAAATCATCTGGGAAGGATGAATTTTATATATTTCTTTAATATTTTTTCCTAGAAGCTAAATTATATTAGAAGGGGGAAAGAAACATGGGCATATGCCCCCTAGAATGCTACAAGGCTAGGAATACAACCCCACAGAGTGCCCAAAGAATTTTAAGAAAATAGAAAGAACAAAATAGAAAGAACAAGAGAAATATTGAAAATGGAAACAACAAAATGGGACGCCTAAGTGACTTCTGCTAGCAGTGGCTAAAGAAATCCGTAGAGATCATCTTGTTGGATGTTTCCCAGAAATTCAAAAACCATCTGCATAAATAGACTTAATTTTAAGCCTGTAAAAAGACGTATATTTCTATCATGTACAAAGAGGAGTGCGAGTGAACTCAAGGAAAGTTTTTTTTTTTTTTTTAGAAAGAGGAAACCCTCCAAGCGATTAAAAAAAAGATCGCTCATATCTGAAAACCATGGAGTGTTGTTAGATAGAAAGATTTGAATGATACCTATCTATCTACAAAATTTCATCTCCATTATATCATCCCAACCCTTTAATTATGTCCCTAAAGTTTAATGGTTTTAGAGGCATTATTTTATTAGAATTCCTATCAAGCGGCGAGAAAAAGTTAGGCGAGTGTCGAATTTGAACTTGTACAATTCATTTGCGGTTGGCCAGAGGAGATAATGTATGCGAAGAGATTGGATTGACTCAAGATGAGTTCTAAGGCCTAAAAAAATAGAGGGATAAAAAGGAGAGTTTTTTAAATAGGATTTTTTTTGGAGAATTTCTCTCTCTATATATAAAAAAATAGTTTTTAGCATATAAATTATAACTAAAGAATATATTATTATTTTAAGAAAATTAAAAAATATATAAAAACCATATGTATGACCTCACATTGCATCATTGTTGTAATTATGTTCCCATCTGTGGCTCACAATTTGATCCCAACATAGGACCTTTTGGACCCATACTCTATTTTTGTCCGTTCGATAGTTCATAGTTCTCGACCCTTTTTCATGAAGTCTCCACCACAGCCATATAGACTCTAGATCTAGTCAACGGTCAATGGTCACCAAGGCAAAACAGCGATTTTCTCCGTTCAAAATTCAAATACACGTACCTGAAAACTACACAGCCTCCATTTTTCCTGTGCAGCCGCCGGTCATTTGACATGTTACTGTTTCTATTAGTCATTAGGACTAGGAGGGCCTGCAAAGAACTTTCTGTTGTCTTTTTTCCGACATGGAATCGTCCAACTCTCTCTATATCCATTGGCCGCTTGGCTTCTTCTTAGAACCCTAAGAAGAAGATTCCAAGAAGCTTCATGGAAGTAAACCCCACATACGTGTGAATTATGTGATTCATTCTTTTCTTTCCCTCGTGAAGTAACGTCTTCGAAAGAAACTCAAGGCATTTATGCGATCGGGCCTTTCTGTGTCGTATTTTGTCTTTCTATCCTTCATGTTTTTTTCCAGGTTTCATACTTTGTTTTTGGAAGGAAATCGGAGAAAGGAAGTACAAGGAAGCTTTGATGGGGAGAAGAGCCAATGGGATGTCCCGTTCTTTTTTACACGAAAAGCAAAGTGCCGCGTTTGTAATTATGGGAGAATGAGCGAAGGAACCTTATACTATGTTTGGGAGGGGAGGGGAGGGGAGGGGAGGTAAATTTAATTTTACCACTTCTTGTTTGGATAGTAAATGATGTAGGGAAAAAAAAAGTAAAAAATTATAATTTTGTTTGTTTATAAGGTAGATAAATAATTACCATTTTATCCTTATTTTTGAAAAAAGATAAGAAACAAAAAGACAGTTTAGTAGTAATTTTCCAAAAATTTCCCTCCCCCACTCATATTTTCCCCTCTTTTTGAAGGAAAATTTTTGGAAAGAGCCCCGTACTAATTTTACCCTCAAATTTCCTTCCCCCACTTTCCCTCCCCCATTCCTAAATACCCTCAATTTCAACATTTCTTCAATTTTCCCCTCTTTTTTTTTTTTTTTACCTTCCCCTCATCGTACCTCCTTCCCAAACGGGAGATCTATATCATAAAAACTGTTTGCCAAACATTTGGATGGTCTTCAAACTTTGTTGATTGGTATCACTGGATACATAAAGATTATAGCCATGAATATTATAACTTAAATCTGAATTTGGTTGGAAATGTAGTGTATTTAAACTTAATTTGTTCTCAAACTAACTCGAGTGTTGCTACTCAGCCGGGTCTTGCACTTTCTCATTTTTTTTCTTTTCTGATTTCTTCCTTATTAATTAGGTCCTCATGCTATAATGGTTACTCGTATGGCATTCTCGTACGGTGTGTCCACGGAAAGCAGCACGTTCAAAATACGTTCAAGACCCGGAAGATCGCTGCAAGCGCCGCTGCATGCGTTTTGCTTTGTTTCGCCTTCGTCCCATTCACAGTAGGAACTGACCACTAAACGCTCTTTACCTGCTCGCCCACGTTTTTCTGCCATTTCCATGACTAGCTTTAACACTCCACATTGAATTCTTCTAGTTATCCCATCCGTTTGGATCATCCAAGTGGTCCATAACCTGATTTGTGATATCACATGTATAGATGTCACTAAAATAGTCATGACCATCTATTCACATTAGTTAGCTCCGTTTCGTTTTTGTTGAAATGGCTGTAATTTTTTCTTCCAGTTCTTCGGCCGAAAAAAGAAACGGGTCAAAACATTCCTGCAAATTCAGGTCCATCTCAGTTGTCCATTCAAGCCCATTCCGGTTTGTAATACAACTTTTTTTTATTTCTTATTTTTTCTTAATATCCATATCAAGAAACACACGTAAATTATATTTTATATTTATGTTTTTTTCTTTTTAAATATATGTATATATAAATTTAGTTTTTATTATTCTGAAAAATTACTCCCAAAACTTTTGCTGAAATAGTAAAATATTTCATTTTGAAAGTTAGACAGAAATGACGACTTAAATAGAATTGACAACCGTGCGCTTATATTCCAACCTCAAAATGATTTCTATTGTATTTCATTTTTTGGACCTAATAGACAATAGGGTATGTCTTTGAATTCACCCTGGCAAAAGGTTCAAATTCAAATATGTAGTTACTCAGGAGGGTGTTTGTATTTTAATTTCATGCATTCTTCATTAGAGTTATATATTCATTTTTGTTTTCATGATCAATATTACATAACTATGTTCTATAGGAGAATCAGTAGGTAAGAAGCTAAAGAAGTATTGAAAAGGATGAAGAATGAGAAAGCGGTTGGGCCAAATGGTATCCCTATTGATGTTTGGAGGTGCTAGGGGGAGGATGTCGTAAGTTAGTTGACAAAGTTTTTTAATGTAGTGCTAAAGAGCAAGAAGATGCCTGATGCATGGAGGAAAAACATTCTTATACCCATATACAAAAACAAATGAGATATTCAGAACTGTGCGAACTACCGCGAGATTAAATTGATGAGCCATACAATGAAATTATGGGAGAGAGTTATTGAGAGAAGACTAAGAAGAACAACAAACATTTCAGAAAATCAATTTGGTTTCATGCCTAAGAGATCAACGATGGAGGCTATCTTTTTCCTGAGAATGTTAATGGAACAGTATAGAGAAGGTCAGAGAGATTTATATATGATGTTCATTGACTTGGAGAAAACCTATGATCGAGTTTTTAGGGAGTAACTATGGAGAGTACTGGAAAAGAAAAGAATGTGTGTCGCATATATTGAGGCGATAAAGGATATGTATGATAGAGCCGTGACATCTATAAGAACGACTAGCGGAGAGACTAAAGAGTTTCCTATCACGATTGATTTACACCTGTTGGAAAATAGGTGGGCCATTCATATAGGTTTAAAAAACTTTTGACCCACTTGATGCAGGGATCAACTATCTAGAAGGCAACAAACCCAATCCAGGATGTAATCCCTCAAACTTATAAACCATATACAGCAACATAACCTATCTAGAAGATAGAAAATAACATCTAAACATGCAATCACTAAATCTACAATATACAAGGATGTAGATTATACATTTGGAGCTTTGTAGTGCTCTAATGGAGAATTTGAATTCTTTCTTTGATGATGAACACCTTCACTAATCAAATTAAGATCTCCAACGCCCTTTGATCTTCCACGCTATGTCCCATATCAGATTCTCTTTTCTCAAGAAGATGGTGGGATCTCCAAGAGAAAAACCCTAAAGGAAACTAGAAGAGAAACTAGAAGAGGGAGAAGGTGTGCAACAACTTGCACAAAGAGAGGAAGAGGGATTTTGGGCGTGAATCCCTAGGTGGGATTCCCATAAAAGACGTCCAAGCCACCTCCCTATCTCCTTTTATAGCACTTAAGCATCCTCCTCTTTCTAATTGAAATAGAAGTCTTACTTCCATAACAATTAGTTGCATACTAAATCACAATTAGAAGTCTTACTTCAAATATGATTAGTAACTTCCTCTTTTACTAATTAAAATAGAAGTCTTACTTCTATTAATAATTAGTAACTTACTATTACCACTATTAGAAGTCTCATTTCAAATAGAAATAGTAACTTTCTATTTCCTTTTAGAGTTCTACCATAATTAGTACCTTTCTAATATATTGGGCTAGCGTAGGGACCACTAGGGATTCCTTAGAAATCTGGCTCCAACTGGGACACGTGACCCCACATCTCATGTGCAATTTGGGCCCACAGTTAATTGCAAATAACTCCACTATATAAATGTAATTGCACTCCAGTCTTAGGAATATATTTCAATGAAGACTCTAAACTTTCCAACTACCCCAAGTAGGCCCCTCTATCATTATCCATGGATTAATTGGAATAAATCTGTCACATCCAATCTTAGATCCACATCTTATTATCATTGAGCCCCAATTAATTATAGTAATCATTTGGTACCGCTCCAATTAACTCTTAATTGAAATGAGTGCGCACTTACCAATGATAAATCCATTAATTGGCACAAGGGGATAATGTAGATAGATTTCATCTTGATTATCGCATGTTCCCACAGTCCTACTACCACGTACCCAAGACACCGAGGTATTGACCTACAGTTGGCCTCACTTATTGATGACTCAAAGCAAATGAATAGACAAAAACTTGAGTTCATCAATGTCTCAGGTTTGAGAGCCTATTGCTAGGGAATTATGATAGCAGTCCTTAAATCGAGACAGTATTTCATAAGGTGCTTCTCATGGTCTTTCAATACATCCAATGTACCAGCACTATGATTCAGAATCTTACATTCTGATGATCGAGACAAATAACACTATCTCATAGTGATCAAAGTGCTGCAATCTTGTCAGATGAGATGCCCAATCTCATCACTGGTTGTGAAGATATTTTAAGTATAAGATTTGTGACACATATCTCCCGTATGTAGATCTCATCCATATACATATATCACATCTAATATACTAATGGGACCCGGTTCATCTCATGAACCATTATGTCATATATATTGGTCATGTGCATTAAGTAATAAATCACCATTCATCTCATGAAAGGAAAGCATGATTATATTGATTATATTGATAAATAAAGAAATCAATCAATCTATTCATCATATACTGGTATTGAGACCATAAAAATAACAACACCAAGGCTCAGCGTTAAGTCCGTACTTGTTTGCCCTAGTTATGGATGAGATTACAAGACATATTCAGGATGAGGTGCCGTCTTGTATGATATTTGCAGATGACATTGTTTTAGTGGATGAGACAAGAGAAGGAGTGAATGCTAAGCTAGAATTGTGGCGGAAAACGTTAGAGACAAAAGAGTTTAGGCAAGACAGAATATATGGAATGCAAGTTTAGTCAAAATAGGACACCTGGTAACTTAAAAGTAAGTTTGGGCATACAAAAGATTGTAAAGAAAGATAACTTTAGGTACCTTGGATATGTGGTGTAACAAGATGGAGATATTGATACTAATGTAAGTCACATGATTCAAGCTGGGTGGATCAAATGGAGGAGTGCTTCGAGGGTCTTGTGTGATTGGAAAGTCCCCATCAAGGTTAAATGAAAGTATTATAAGGTGGCGGTCCGTCCAACATTGTTATATGGATCAGAGTGTTGGGCAATAAAGCATAATCATGTTAAGAAGATGAAAGTTGCGGAGATGAGAATGCTAAGATGGATGTGTGGGATCACAAGGAGAGATAAGATTAGGAATGAGGAGATTAGGGGCAAAGTAGGAATAGCACCGATCAAAAATAAAATGAGAGAAAATCAACTGAGATTGTTCGGCCATGTTTGAATGCACCCAACGGAGGCACCTATTAAAATGTGTGAAAGCATGAAGATTGCCCGAAGTAGGAGAGGGAGAAGGAGACCCAAGAGAAGTTGGAAATAAACTATTAAACATGACCTTGCCTACATGGATCTAACGGAAGACATGGCTCTAGACAGATTTGATTGACATCGTCAAATCTATATAGCCGACCCCACCTAGTGGGAAAACGCTTGGTTTTGTTTGATTTGGTTTGAACAATATTACAGAACTGTCATCAATGCGTCTTTCAACTTTTGGTTTGGTTTTGTTGTATATTGCAGGTTATTGTCTGATCATTGACTAGGTTCAGCCATTAATGATCCAAGTTGTGTGGTTATGACCCATAGCCCATAGGCTGGTCTAGACCTAATTTGTGGCTTATTAGCTGAGTGATGGGTTGCGTCCATGCCGATGAATGTTCAGAAGCCCAGCTTGATTACACAGTTTTCACTAAAAGGGACAATTTCTATTCTTCTTTTCTTTCTCTATTTTTTTTTTCCTTTGATATTTTTGAATGGGCTCAATGAATTGGTTGTGGTCTTGAAAGCAATCCTACCAATTATGCAATGATAAATCTGGGTGTGAATAGTTGGCCTGAAGGTTAAATGGACCAAGGATAGTGAAGCTTTCACCAAGCCCCATGCCAGGCCTTGATCGTGTCTTACGCAAAGGCACATATGAGTACCAATAAAAATATCCTTTGATCTTGGGGATAATGTAAACTAAGCTCAACCATTGTAATTAATTTCGTATTGTTTCAATCAAAATAGCTTAAGTTTTTCGTTTTGGACACGTTGTCGAAATGAGATTTCGCATAAAGCTTTTCCTTTTATATTTCTTCCGAAATCCTATGTTTCGGCTGAAAAATTACATTTCGGCTGAAATGATATTCTATATTATTAATTATTTTAAAATATTTTTTAATTTTCTTATATATATACCATGCATTTCTTATATTTTTTTAAAATGTAATTCCAAAAAGTTTTAATAGAATGGATCAAATCAATAGTTATTATTTTACTTTATATATATATTATTTTATATTTCTCTAAAAGTTTAATTACGAGAAGTTTCGTCGAAATTTTGAATCGGCTGAAAGTGTTTATTTTAGAGACAACCAAAATGAAGTCCAAAATCATGTGGACAACTATAAGTGCTGCCAAAAAACACTATCAAAGCAAAGTCAAGTCCCAGTGAGTAAGAATGAGTCTCAAAACTATGTGTCGTATAAAACTTAATGATCCAATTTGGCTCAATTTGAGGAGACATTATGTTTCAAAATAATACTGAATTTTGGGGCCAGTAAATGAACTATAAAATATTCATTGCAGAACTAGAAAGTCCGTACGCTTGATAAATCCATCATTGCAGAACGAAAAGTCTTTTCATTAGTGTGTCATGTTGGAAAAAATTCCATCATGTGGGGCCACACATATAACTATTTAATGTGTTATGTTATTTTTGGTTAAGCCTATATTAAAGTGATCTAATTAAGAATTAAAGTTCTGAGGCTTAAGGGTATAATTGTCATGGGATTAATGTGTAGATACCAGAATGTTATTTCTAATTTAATGAGGGGCTAAATTAGAAATAACAAACTTATGATATCTTATATATTAGGGTTATGGTCCCCAATTCATATGGTGAATTCTTATTCTCTCTGACATCCCTTCATCAGAAGAATCAAGAGGGTTTCTCTAGGTAGCCATACAGAATTGGAAGATCATCAACCTGCGAACAAGTTCATTCAATGGATTCAGATATGTTTTTCCGTTTTACTTCTCTCAATGATTTGACATGGAGGATCTTGGTTGATCAAAGTTTTTCCAGATCTAGATTATTGTTTCTAACAATTGGTATCAGAGCGTCTCCATGTTAAGCCATTGAGAATCCAGATATAAATCAATTTGTTGATATTATGTTCTTTGGTTGCAATTTATTCGGATGTGGTATGGTGAATGGCTGACACAACTAGTCCCATCACATTCTGTTTCTTCTCCGTGTACCGTAATAAGAAAGAAATGCCATTCGAGGGCTTTGTTTACCATACAAGTTTTTATTAGTCTGCACAAATTGATGCTTGCGGTTGTGGGCCACATGTCGGATCTGCATCACTGGGCTCTTTGGTGGTAACCCCTTATTGGCATTATTTCTTTTTCCTTCTTACCTGAAGGAGAAGAAGAGTGCTTGGGATCCAGGATTAGGGTTTTCTGCAATCTTCTTTTCCCCTCAAACAAAAGTCTCTGAAATCTGATCCAAGGAAAGGCACTTTGATCGTCAATGACGATTGGGTTGGGAGGCTCGGTGTGTCATCTGTGGAGGGGTAGGGATTTCTGATGCATACTAAAAAAATAAAAAAAAGGCAGGGACGGGTGCCCCAAGATTGTTAACTTGGGCAGTGCGAAAACTGATCTCTTCTACGAGCGCCAGAAATATGGTTTTAATAAAAGATGTAGGATATGGGTCCGAATCTTACAAGTTGCCTTCGTTTGATCTACTGTGTTGGTAGAGTAACAGAGCTTGCAAGTTGCCTTCGTTTGATCTACTGTGTTGATGGAGTAACAGAGCTATGTACTTTGCTCTTTTTCCTTTCCTTTGATGAGTGGTGGTCCGCGGGATCACACTTTTGGGTGGTCCAAGGGTTTATTTTTTTTTTTTTTTTAAAAAAACTTTTTTTTTATTCTTATTTATGGTGACATGTGAAGACAACTAATTGGTTTTCTTCAAACAACAATTCAAATCTTTTATGGTTAAATAAAATAGTCCATTATTCTAAATGGGCTAATTGAAACAAGATGTAACCAAAGTAACCTCTCTTGTGTAGATTTTTCATGAGGAATATTGGATGTTTGTGTGTGTGTAAATTCATGCGGGTCTTAGTCGGCCCAAAGGAAGGTTAATACTTGGCCGAATTGCATACACACCTGTGGTGGTAAACGTGTGACGATTATAAGGTTTTTACATGTGATTAATAAGTCAATCCAAAGATAAATTTATTATTTGACATGAATTATTGTCAATGTTTGATCACTACAACAAGATGACCATTTACAATTAATATTACTGTCCAAAGACTTAAGGTTAATGTTGTGCTAGGTATCTTGATATGAGACTTACCATTATTTGAATTTGTTGCTTCTGTATTTGGTTAATAATATGAGCATATTTGTCTGTTTGTTTTTTGTTCTCTTTACAGCTAGTGTTTCTACTATATCTGCTAATATCAACTCTATACCTGTACTTAATGGGACCAACTTTAAGGATTGGAAAGAGAACATAGAAATTGTTCTCGGCTGCATGGATCTAGACCTTGCACTACGGATTGAGCAACCCGCTTCTCTTACGGATGCAAGTTCTCCTGATGACAAGAAGAACTTTGAGAAGTGGGATCGCTCAAATCGCATGAGTCTTATGATCATCAAGCGAGGCATTCCGGAGGCATTTAGGGGTGCGGTATCTGAAAAGCTAACCACAGCCAAAGAATTCCTAGCCGAAATTGAAAAGCGTTTTCTGAAAAACGATAAGGCAGAAACAAGCACGCTTTTGCAAAGCTTGATTTCTATGAAGTACAATGGCAAGGGAAACATACGGGAGTACATTATGGGGATGTCTCATATTGCTTCTAAGCTTAAGGCACTGAAGCTCGAGCTGTCTGACGACTTGCTCGTGCATTTGGTATTAATATCACTTCCTGCACTATACAATCAATTTAAGATCAGTTACAACTGTCAAAAGGAAAAATGGACTCTTAATGAGCACATTTCTTACTGTGTGTAAGAGAAAGAGAGATTGAAACAAGATAGAACCGAAAGTGCTCATTTGGCAAGCACCTCTAAGGATAAGGGCAAAGATAAGGGCAAAAAGAGAAAGAAAAATGAAGTTGCTAAGGGTCCAGCAGAAAAGAAACAACAGACAGCAACTGAGGGTTGTTTCTTTTGCAACAAGCCTGGACATGTGAAGAAAAACTGTACCAAATATCACACTTGGCGTGTAAAGAAAGGTACATTTCTTACTTTGGTCTGTTCTGAAGTAAATTTAGCATCAGTACCTGCAAACACGTGGTGGTTGGATTCTAGTGCTACTACTAACATCAGTGTTTCTATGCAGGGTTGCCTGAGCTACCGAAAGCCAAGTGATGCTGAAAGACACATCTTTGTGGGCGATGGAAAGTCGGTAGAAGTAGAGGCAATAGGGCATTTTAGGTTGTTATTAAAAACTAGTTATTATTTGGATTTATTAGATACTTTTATTGTACCGTCTTTTCTACGGAATTTGGTTTCAGTTTCTTTATTAGACAAGTTTGGTTATTTTTGTTCATTTGGAAACAATCAATTCAGTTTATCTATAAATTCAAATGTTGTTGGAACTAGTTCTCTATGTGTATATGACAACTTATATTTGCTTGATACAATTGTTTCTTATAATGAATCATTGCATGTGGAATCAAGAGGTACTAAATGCAAAATGAATAAAGAAAATTCGGCTACATTATGGCACAAACGTTTAGGTCACATCTCTAAGTCAAGAGTTGCGCGACTTGTGTTTGATGGCATTTTAGATTCCCTTGACTTTACAGACTTTGATGTTTGTATTGCTTGCATCGAGGGAAAACAGACCAAAACGAAGAAATTAGATGCCAATAGAACTACAGACGTCTTAGAATTGATACACACAGATATCTGTGGACCATTCCCTACGGCTTTCTGGAATGGCCAACAGTATTTCATATCATTCATAGACGATTACTCTCGCTATGAGTACCTATTTCTCATTCATAAGAAATCACAGTCTTTGGACGTCTTCAAAACATTTAAAGTTGAAGTTGAGAACCAACTCAACAAAAGAATAAAGAGTGTCAGATCTGACCGTGGTGGTGAATACTACGGCAGATATTACGGTTCAGGTGAACAACGTCCAGGACCGTTTGCTAAATTCCTACAGGAATGTGTAATCATCCCACAGTACACCATGCCAGGATCACCTAGCATGAATGGTGTATCTAAAAGGCGAAACCGAACTCTTAAGGATATGGTAAGGAGTATGATTAGTCATTCCACTTTACCAGAGTCACTCTGGGGAGAAGTACTCAAAACAGCAGCTTATATTCTGAATAGAGTGCCAACTAAAGCAGCTGCAAAAACACCTTATGAGCTTTGGACAGGCAGAAAACCTAGTTTAAAACATTTTCACATTTGGGGATGTCCAGCTGAGGTAAGGCCTTACATGCCACATGAAAAGAAATTGGACTCCAAAATTATGAGCAACTACTTCATTGGCTACTCTGAACAATCCAAGGGCTATAAGTTTTATAATCCCACACTTAGGTCAATTTTTGAAACAGGAACTGCAACATTTTTTGAAGATATTGAATTTGGGGGGAGAAATAAGGTTAGATACATTATTGTCATTGAGGAAGAATGAATTTCAATTTCCACTATTACTTTTTTGACAACGTGCAGAACGAAAAGTCTTTTCATTAGTGTGTCACGTCTTGAAATAGGCTCTAGTCGGCTACCATGGATGTCAGTATGATTGATTCATGAATTACCCTTTCTGTCATTGTTGTTATGGGGTCTTCAGTCAACCCAAATGCGCGACACAGACAATAACAAACTTTTTAGGGAGTAAAGTCATTACAAATTTCAAGACATGGATCGAAGTGTAAATTTTAATACAATGTCCTCGTATCATGAATCTATTACTTTATTATATAAGAAAAATTCTCAATTCAATTTCGACCGTAATCAGATGCCAGGTCAACATATTTATATATGTTTAAGTTGTTGATTTTGCCCACACAAGTTTTACTATATTGAAGCCCACCTGTTGCATCACTTAAAATTTAAATGTATGATTTTCTTTAAAATATCTTGATATATTATGGTAAAGTTTTTTTTTTTTTTTTTCTTAAATCTTGGCCAGTTGTTATCGAGGATTGTAATGAATCAGGCTAAACAGTAAACACCATACCAAGCCCACCTATATATTCTGCTCATCACTATGATGCGAGACCCGTCTCATAATGAGTATGATTTGGGTCTAATTTGGTTTGATGCTTGAACTGTTTTTAAAGATATATTAATAGAATTGGCT
The DNA here is from genome assembly GCA_038049695.1 of Cinnamomum chago. NCBI lineage: Eukaryota > Viridiplantae > Streptophyta > Magnoliopsida > Laurales > Lauraceae > Cinnamomum > Cinnamomum chago. The sequence continues at coordinate 78,436,129 of CP142452.1, forward strand.
GGTGCTGTTATTAAAAAAGTAAATTGCAAAAAGATTCATTATTGCCTATAATTGTAACAAACCCCAATTTTCACTTTCTTTATATGGAGGTGGTTTGAAAGTAAAGATAATTCCAGTCAAGCATTCAACCAATACTTCACACTGCCCAGAGAATCAGCAACATCAAGACTAGACAATTATAATTTTATGAGTTCAAAATCTCACCTTTTCATTGTGTTACATCCGGCGCCACCAAATGATTTACTTTTGAGACCAATCAGTAGGTGCATGTTGGGTGGTTGCTTGCCCATGACATTTAACAATTTTGAGACGGCACTGGCATTTTGAGAAGAAGAGAGTGCATATATATAGAGGTTGACGAGAGTATCAAAATAAGAGAGAGGAGTTGCCGGTCAATTTAGAAATTTCTACCCATTTTTTTTTTTTTTTTTAATTTTGAAAGCTTGTAAGGAGGCTATATATAGTAAAGCACCTTTTCTTTTCTTTTCTTTTTTTTTTTTATCTAGTAGGAGGAAAAACACCTCTTTTTTTTAAAAAAATTTCATTATTTCCAATTGCTCAAGGTGTCTAAGTTGAAGAATGGGATCCTCTGAGTGGCCCTATGCATGGTGACCGTGAGTGGATCACTCAGGGTCTGCCACGTCACCGCAGTGGCAGACCGCATGCAACTGCTGTCCAGATGCATGATAGGCTTTCCACGGTGACATGGCAGACTGTGAATAGTTCACTCACGGTTATCATAGGGTTTTCCCTCATCAGATCCAGACTCCAAGTTGGACATTTAAAATAGATTTGTGTATCAATCACTTCATTGCATTTTAGAGTGGCAATGGATTCTAAATTACCGAACCAAAATTTTTAAAGCTATAAAAAAAAAAAAGAGTCAATGCACAAACTCCATGGATCTTAACCAAACCTTATTATTCACATGCATCTCTAAAGGGAAGCATCCCTTCCCACTACAACCCTTGGCGTGTTTGGATGTATGGTGAATTTATGTAAAGTGAGATGGAACATCAAATCAATAGAGAATAAAATATAAAGGATTATGATGATCTTTTATTTTTAGTGGCTTGATAGGGAATCGTTTTAACTTTGTATTAAAATATGATTTTTTTATCATTTAGTGAAGAAAAGAAGTTGATTTTTTACCTTTTTTTACAAACAAAATGAAGAAATCTCGAATTTCTGCACTTTTGATATGATAAGTGGTCTTTTCTTACTTGGATTATGGAGGCTTTACCTCACCTCGATTCATTTTACCATCCATCCAAACACGCCAGAAGTCCCCCACAATATGTGGGTGAAATCAGTTTTGTTCAGCAGATTAGGATAATTGCCAAACCGAACTCCGTTTGGAAGTTAAAAAGCATCCAATCAAGCCTACCACTAAAAAGTTTGGTACATGTTGGATGGGTGTCTTACACTGTTAATTGTTGGGTCGGGCCAGGTTGTTTACGTATGCCAGGTCAAATAAAATGAATTTTACTTTTCCTGTTGCATTCATTAACTAGGTCAAAAATGTCAATAAAAAATAGAACTTAAACATAGAAGGATAAGCCTATATTTTGAATAACAAGCACAAGTCTGATCAAGTTAGTGGGTTATGTCAGCAGTGCCGTTGGCTTAACAAATTGAAAACGTGTGTACGTGCAAGAAATAAAGTACCAAAAAGGACCCAATAAACCTTGCAAAGAGGAAAGGAGATGTCAAGTGATATCAACATTCAAATCTTCTCTTCACCTAATCGACGAAAAATGAAAGGGACTCCTTCCCTGCTTATTTTCAATAGCTGAATCAACAACCACAATTTATGGGAGTATCAATTCCCACATTTAATAAGAAAACACCACCACTTAAATGCTTCACGCCATTTACAAAACAAAACAAGATCCAGAGAATGTGAAGTTATTGCTTAAATCCATCAATTCCAATTGCCATTTCCTCTCTCTATAAAAATATCAAGGTTATTCATTTGAAGGGCTTTTTCATAATTTTAAAAGTTTGTAAGGAGGCTAGAGTAAAGCACTCTTTATATATATATATATAGACACACACACTATATTTTACTTTTTCATTTTTCTCAATTGCTCCAAGTGTTCGAGTTGAATATCGAAAATAGATTTATATGTTAATCAGCTCACTGCATCTTACAGTTAATGGCAATGGATACCAAATCATGCAATTTACCCCAAGAATTTATAAAATTCTCAGGCGAAGTCAATATATATACTCCATGGATTTGAACCAAACTTGATCATTCACATTTCTTAAGAAGCAGAGGGCCCCCCTGGCAACCCAAAAGAAGGCCTCCCCACAGCAGGGGCAGACCTACACATGAATGACCTGGGGCTACTGCCCCATGTCAATTTTCAAACTCCCTAAGATTTGAATGTGTCATCACCGGTTCACATATAATTAATAAATAATCGCCCCACGTCTGTCTGAGCATTGTGATTGCCTTACGTCACAAAATCTCGATGAAAATACTTCTCTTCTATTTTGAGCAAAACATTAGCCCCATCCAAATAAAAGTCCTGGGTCTGCCACTGGCCCACAGCATGTGGGTCAAATCAATTTATTAATCAAGTTGGAAAAAAAAAAAGAGTCACCTAAGCTCAACTTGGAAGTTAAAAGTGTCCCCTCAAATCTACAGTCAAAACTCAATATATTGGGTGCTAGTTGGATTGGTGGCTGATAGCGTAATTTGCTGGGTTGGGTTAAGTTCTAGTCAGACAGGTAGGTCAAATAATATGAATTTTATCCGATTCTGACGCATTCATAAATTAGGTCAAACGTGTCCATTAAAATCGAACTTAAAAAAAATAAACAACATAATTCTTAAACTACCAAGTAGGGCTCTGATCAGGTTAGTGGGTTATGTCTGGACTCTGGAGTGCTTGAACACATATATATATATATAGATCGACCACTTTGTTGTAATTATTGCACCATGCATGAACACCCCCAGATTAAAAAAAAAAAAATGAAGACATTTGTACATGCAAGAAGCTGCCAAAATGGACCCAACAACCTCGTTGCAAAGAGGAGAGGAGAAATCCAGTGATATCAACATTCAAATCTTCTTTTCACCAATCAATATCGAAAATGAAAGGGACTGCTCCACTTATTTTTCTAAGCCAACAATATTTGAAGCAACAGTTCAATTTGTGTGTACATCAATTCCTCACATTTTAATAAGAAAACCAGACCACATAAATCCGCCACGCCGTTGACAAAACAAAACAAAGATCCAGAGCATGTGGAGTCATTGCTTACAATAGACAAGGGAGAAAAGGAATGCAATGGTGTCATAACATACAAAATAAAGGAGGAGGGGGAGGAATGGACAAAGTCATGAAGATGACAGAAACAAACTTTATCTCTTCCTTTGTTCTACCCTATTGGAGAGTCCCATTCTTTTGGGAGAATAACAAGAACCATAATGCTCATAATGAAATCTAAAACGCTACCACTCAAACTAAATCCTCACTTTTCAAAAGCTTATGATAAATAAATAAACATAACACAAATAGAAGATTCCCACATTACCAACTTTGGTAACATTCATTTGGAGCATATTTATTTGGATTAAAATATATAAGGAATCTAATATATATGGTGAGTTTTCGAAAACAAACATCTCAAATAATATTAGGAAAATTGAATTGAGAGAATTTCTTATTTGATGCTCATCTTAGAAATTCTTGTTGGAACTTCAATTTCAACTATCCTATACATGCAATTTGTATTTATTTCGATTCAAACAACCAAACATTGCGTTGGCGTCGACATGCTTTTGATTAGCACTGATATTTTAGTTGCCAACGTCTTGGAAGAGTGGTGCATCCACTTGTCACCATATCAAAGATCCGTAATACCTACCCACATGAAGCGATCAGGTCGAGTGAGCACAGGCAATAGGTGGTAGGGTTACAACTGTGGTGTAGGAGAATGGGTCACGCATTTCAACAATCGGAAACGGATCTTGTGCTTCGTGGGAACGGAAAAATCATGTTCGGACCAATTGGAGTGCCGCGTGGGGAGGGGGAGAAGTTAAATCAATAGCATCTCATCTCGTTCGTGAAAGAATTTTTTCATTACCCATGCCCTCATTGGACCGAGGGGTCCTTTTCCCAATGCAGAAATGATGTGACACAGTACATGTCACCTACTGAAGTAGACAAGTAACTTGCCGTCTAAGCGTTTTAACTAGGATGCTACCACGAAGTTTCCCTTGCATTGCCTCTGGTGGGGGCACACCTATCATCCATCTATACTTGATTGTGTAAGGCCTTCCAATTAAGGTAGGGTTGCAAATTGATACTTGATTATACGATTATTTATATTCAGAAATTTCGTTGCTTAAATAGGCGAGTCTGGAACATATTTTAGGTTCCGAGTCCTAGACAAGTCCATGTTTGAAACCAAAATTAGGTTCTAATTGACAAACGAGTCTGATTTTGGTTCTATATAAATTTTGACTCATTGATCCGTAATCCGACATATGTGTCTTTAATATTGTTAATTATATCTCAAAATCAATATTTTTATATATAATACTAAAAGTAGTAGAGTTAATGCACTGTTACAAGTTGAATGACTAGCTTAATTTAGGAAAGATAAAAAATTGAAAGGAAATTAAAATCGATTTTAAAACTAAATTTCAGTCCTCTAGGTGACCCAGTTCCGAATTTACCTATTGGAACCAGGTCTGAAATCAACAAAATCGGTCCAGGTTCGGGTCCAGAAACCATGATTTCGATCCAAAACCGTCACATTTAATACCTACTCGAAAGACTTTGCCCTGCTTAAAGTTTGATCGGCCTCAAAGATAGTGCTTGAACAACTCCAGGCCCCAGCTGGCGTGGCCCTTTCACAGCAATCCTAGGTCGGTGTCTCTCACTGAAGCTTCCTCTAATGGAATGAGTGATGCTCTAACGTGAAGCCTACCTATAAAAGTTTATATTAGCTTAAAATGAATGTCTTTCCCTTTTTTACATCTCCCAAAATTCGAGAACATCTCATATACATTGAAAAATTTTATTTTGAGTGGCTCCAATTTTCAATAATTGAGTTCCACTCCCTAACAACCACGGCGGGCTTTTTCAGCTCAAATTGTTTTACAACAGAGTCAGTGGGAAAACAACTACCTTTTGATGGCGACCAGATCGCTTCTTGTTTTCTCCTAACCGCGTAAATCATTTCCCACTCCAAAAACACTTTTCATTTCCCACTCCAAAAACACGTACCTCTTTCTTCCTTACAAAATAGTGAAAACAGAAACGTAAATACGAGATAAGTAACGGTTTTCTAGTTCCCCGTGTTCATGTCGTTTTTGTGTCCGCGTTGGCCTTTTATTATTGGTTTTTTACGCGTTACCCACGAGTGGCATTTGATGGGAGTGGGACCCGCAAAATTATGACTTTGATGTGATGCGGCCAATTGAATTGGACTCACAAATGGCTTCATTGTCAATCTAAATTGAGTGGACTCCACAAATAATTAGTTAATGTTCTGCCTGCTTTATTATAAATAGAAAGGCCCACAGCTACTTTCCATTGTCTTTCTTTTGCCTCTTCTTTTATCAGTGATGATGAAGATATAACTGGAACCGAAGTTTCAAGACAAGGGGACATGACCACGAGCATGCAAGGAAATGGTCGCACCATTCATTTATTTACTTCAAGGAAATTTTCACCAATAACTGCCCTTCAGATCATTCAAATAGTCAAACTTATGGGCCCCATCTAGAATTATAGATTCATGCATATTACTCGGGGTAGGAGAGAAAGAAAGAATTCATCTTAGATATAAAAGTATAGTATGTTGGTGGCATTGAAATTTAGTGACCGACCCAAAAGTTTTATTTGAGGAGTGCAAACTTTAATAGATAGTTCGATTTTGGGGCCAAACCGAATATTTTCATGAAGATTTTGAATGTGAACCTACAATTTTTATTAAAAAAAATAATAATTTAAGCACACTTTGGCTTAACGGGTGTGACTGCACCCCCATAGTTATACCTAGGTACGTCCCTACATTGGATCATTATAACCCCTCATTCTCAAATTTTTATTCAGCTGATTTAGTAACCTCCAATATTTAACATTCATTTTTAGCTCTACATTTGTTTTTTTTCTGATCGAATCGGCCAAAGAAAAGGTCATGTTAATGAGAGTGTGAAGGAGGTACATATTTTAAAATTTTGACCGAGTAAACCTCACATGGAAGAACTGCACCTGCAATCAACTAATAGGAGAAACGTTCTCCTATTTGATAAGCTGCTAGGTGCAAACAACAGAAAGCCTACGTTTATTAGGTAACTGGACTTTTCCAAACAACAATGGAAAAAAGAATGCATACAACCGACAGGCATAAGCATTCAAACAACATTACACCACGAAGGAACTGATGAATAAAAACGAAACAGCAGTATCATACGTGATCAACAAGTTCTTATTGGCCAAAGCTCATTAAAATATATATGCCACTGAATAATAAGAATGCATTTGGGTAGGTAGGTATTTAAGCATTTCAGAATGAAGAAAACAGATCATGGGTGATGTAGTGCTAAGTCAGATTCTATTTGTTTATGCTCCTTTTGTATTATGTTAGATAGATAAGTTTATTAAGATGATACTTGGTATTTGGAGTATCTTAGCTTGTTTATTAAGATGATACTTGGTATTTGGAGTATCTTAGCTTGTTTATTAAGATGATACTTGGTATTTGGAGTATCTTTTTTTTTTTTGCTGTATGGTAAATTTGAATTGAAGAAAAGGAGGGGGCAAAAACCCCAAAGAAACAGGGGAAGACCAGCTGGAGGATGCTTAACAAAAAAGGCACCCAAGAGCCAACCAACCCAGACAGAACACTATACAAAAAGGGCCACAGGCCAAAGAACCAACCAAATGACAGACCGAACCACAAAGACTCAACAACCAGCTCAAAACCTGGCTCACCAAGAACAGCAGAGAAGCTGTAGCAGCCAGAACAACCAAGGAAGAGAGCTTAGGCCACTGCCAAGACAGCCGCCAACCACCAAAAAGACCCCTAACCTGCAGAAAAGAGGAAAGAAGCCACCAGCAACACCAAATAGAGCAGGAGCTAACTGAAAGCTGAGGGCAGGAGCTCACATCAGACCCAAGCCACGCAGGACAGGATGAGAAATTGCAGACCCATGCAGCATTCCAGCAAGCACTTTCAATTGGTCCTGGAGAGTTCTCTGAGCTCTACCCAGACAAGGCTTGCCATCCCGGTGCTTGCAATCATTCCTGAGGGACCAAATAACTGAGATGGAGTTGAAAAAGATCGCCGCTACAAGCTTCCTCTCATGGGAGTCTGAGGCCTGAGCTAAGGTGGACCAAATTGCAGACGCTACCAGAGGCTGACCTGGGGGATTGGCGCCAAGACTTAAAATCCACTGCCATATCTGCTGCGCAAAGGAGCAAGAGAATAAGAGGTGGAGGTCATCTTCTTCATGATTAAGGCAAAGACAGCATCTTGAGGCCAAAGAGCTTCCTCTCTGCTTTGCCCGACCATCTGTCGGAGTTTTCCTAAGAAGGAGCCGCCAGGAGAAGCAAGCCAACCTTGGGTTGAGATACTTGGTCCAAACTAGACCATCCCAGGAGACAACAGGATGGTTGGTCCTAAGTAAATTCCAAGCCTCTTTGAGAGAGAGAGTCCCCGAGCTGTTACCCTGCCAAACAAGGGAATCTGGGTCTGAGAAGGTCCCTAAGGATAAGTTGCTAGTGGACTGATGGAGAGAATTTAACAACTCTACAGGGAGATGGATTGGGAAGGCCCAGATAGAATTTATTATGAAATCAGCAAGGCGATCAGACTCTGGGAGCTGAAGGAGGGGGAATCTGGGAGCTATGGGGCCTTGATCTGACCAGTTATCCACCCAGATTTTGATAGAGTGGCCATTCCCAACCTTCCAGATACTCCCTCTTTGGAGGAGATGAACCATAGACCTGATTTTCATCCAAATGCAGGAACCTCTTTTGGGCGTTGCCAGAGACCATATCGAACCTCTGAAGTATCTGGCTCTAAACCAAGAAGCCCAAAGGGAGATAGAGGAGGCTGCCGACCAACCTAGCTTGAGCAAACATGCCTCATTGAAGACCTTCACTCTGCGCAGGCCAAGACCACCTTCAGATTTAGGCAAACAAATCGTTTCCCAATTGACCAAACTATTTGATTTTCCACAGGAAGCTCCGCATCAGCCGCTCGATTTGAAGGCAGGTTTTGCTCGGGATTGGGATAACCAAGGAAGTATGGAGGGGGTTGGAAGAGAGCACATGCTTAACCAGGATGAGTCTGCCCGCAAAGGAGAGGCATTTGGCTTTCTAGCCTGCCAGCCTGGATCTAATGGAGTCCAAAATTCTGTTGAAGAAAGGATGCCTTGAAGTGCCTAGAAAGAAGGGGACTCCCAGGTAGGAAGAGGGAAGGGTCGCCTGAGGGATGCCCAGGAGATTAGTAGCCAAGTGGGATCTCCTGGCTGAACACTTACCCAAGAACAACTGACTCTTCTAGCGATTAAAGCATTGACCTGAGGAAGATTGGTAAAAGGATAACAGCTCTTGGACTCTTCTCAGGCCTCTTTTATAAGATTTGAAGAAGAGCAAAATGTCGTCGGCATAAAGGAGATGGCAAGGGGTCCTGGGGATAGGGGAGATAGCCTCTATGGCACCAACCTGCTTAAGAGCTTCTAGATTTAAGCTAAGAATCTCCTCCGCGAGAATGAACAAATAGGGAGATAGGGGGTCACCCTGACGCAGGCCACAAGATGAGCTGAAAAAACCACAAGGACTGCCATTCATGAGAACTGATCCTTTACAAGAGGTGACTAGCTCTTTGATCATGTTATTCTAGGACTGGGAAAAATTGAAGAGCTTCATAGCCCTAAAAAGAAAGTTCCACTGAAGCTTATCAAAGGCTTTAGAAATATCCAGCTTCAGGCAGACAGCCCCTCCTCGGATCTTATTTTTAAGGATTTGCATAAGATCATGGGCTAAGGCAGCATGATGGTGGATGGTCCTACCTTTAACAAAAGCTGATTGGTGGTCTGAGATGAGAGAAGGGAGAATGGAAGCCAGCCTCGTAGCAAGAATTTTGGAAATGATTTTGTAAACGAAGTTTAAGAGGCTTATTGGATGGAAATCAGAGAAGGTGACTGGGGAGACTTTCTTAGGAATGAGGGAAATGAAATAGGCATTGGTTTCTCTCAAAATGTGACCAGAAGTGAAGAAGTGGATCACTGCTCCCACAACCTCTTTCCCCACAATATGCCAGCAACTTGTAAAGAAAGCCCCAGTAAATCCGTTTGGCCCTGGGGAACTGCTCCTTTTAAGCTTGAAAACTGCCTCTCTAACTTTTGAAGGGGAAGGAGTGGTTGTGAGGGCCTGGTTTTGCTCTTTCGAAACAGATGGACCTTGCAAATGAAAGAGGGCTTCATCCGGAGACTCTGGGGAGGACTGGAAGAGATTAGAGAAGAAGGAAGAAGCCTGGCCTCTGATTTGAGCCTCATCCTCAAAGGAGTTGTCCCCCACTGTGATCCTGTCAATTCTCTTACGCTTTCCTCTTTGTTTGGCCAAAAGATGGAAAAATTTAGTGTTCCTATCCCCGTCTTGGAGCCATTTAATTTTAGCCCTCTGCTTCCGGTGCACAGCTTCAGCATTAAGCCAGTTGTGGAGGTCAGCTTTAGCTTTGGTCAGATCTTGGAGAAGGAGATCACAGGGATTTGCTTCAAACTCAGATTGCTTAGATAAGACCAAGAGCTCAGCTTCATTGATTTTGGATTTCATTTGGCCAAAAACCTCCCTGCTCCAAACCTTAAGGTTAGACTTCAACAACTTTAGCTTGCTAGCAAGGATAAATTGAGGGGTCCCTCTGCCAGGGTAGTCCCAGCTATTTGCCACAATCTCAAGGAAAGAGTCCTGTAACAGCCACTTTTCTTCAAATCTGAAAGGAAAGGATTTGCTGAGAGAAGGGTTTTTCCTGTGAGAAAGCAGGATTGGGCTGTGATCAGATGCCACTCTGGAGAGGTGACTGACAATGGGGTCATCAAAGGATTCCAACCAAAGAGAATTAGATAGGGCTCTATCTAGTATGGCAGCAACATGAGCCAAACCTTGCCTGTTATTAGCCCAAGTATAATTGTTCCCTTTATAACCAAGGTCTTGAAGGCCAGTGGTGGTGACCATATCTTGAAAGTCCTTCACTGAAATGGAGGTAGGGGGGCGGATACTAAGTTTTTCTTTGGCATGAAGAATGACATTGAAGTCCCCTATTACACTCCATGGGAGAGTGGTAGAGGAGCAGTTCACTAGGTAGCCCCAGAGATCCCTTCTAAGCCTATAGTCAGTGGACCCATAGACCCCTGTGATGAAACAGAGGGGGGAAGAGGATGAGTCGGCTAAGGAGATGGATAGGTGTTGGGAGGAACTATCTATCAAAGAGAAGGTAAAATTTGAATTCTTGTTACAGAGACACCAAAGAGAATTAGTATGGTTAGTATAAGAATTGAAGTCAAAGGAATGCATTCTATAGTCCAGAAAGGAGTCCAGGTTGGCCTTAGGTTCTGAGAGGAAAATAAGGTCAGGAGAGCGGGAAAGGAGGAGATGAAAAAGCATGGTTTTAGTGGGGGAATTACTGATTCCCCTGCAGTTCCAATATAGGACTTTAATCATTAATAACAGAGGAGGGGGAAGGACCAGATGTGCTTCTCGTCTTGGGGCCAAAGGAAATTACTGCACGGGACTTGGGTTTCCTTTTAGATTGCTTCACCTTAAAGGGGGATAAGTCGACAATAAGGGAGGATATCTAGGTTGTTTGTTGGGAAGGGGAGGCCAAGATAAGACTGTTGGTGACAGTAGAGGAAGGGTGCTTTGTTGGACTAGGAACTCTGATTCCATCACTTAGGGAGGAGGGAGACAACTGGTGTTTGGGACTGCTAGAAGAGATAATAGGGTCTGCAATGGAAGGATCCTCCAAAATGGAGAAGGGATTAGAACACTCAATGACAAGGGCTGGGATGACACCTGCTATGGAAGCTGCTGGGAGATCAGAAGGGGGGGGGGGCGTCTGGGTTACTCCCAGGGTTGAAGAGAGGAGGAGGCAGGGGCTCGGAGCTTTCAGTGTGCAGAGAATCATTAGTGGAGGAAGGAGGAGGGGGATTGACCATTGAGTGAAAGGAATCCTGAGGGCTAACTTCTGTAGTTGGAAGGGGTCCCTGAAGCTTGTCCAAGGAGGGGGAAGCTGAAGAAGGCTTGATCAGTCTGTCCGCTTCCTTTGGTGTTTTCAGCAATCCAGGCTTCTGGTGAAACGGGCACTTGCTAGACTGGTGGCCAACCACCAAACATTCAGCACATGGAGTGTTTTCATAAATCACCTCTACCTCCACAGTGGTATCCCCTTCCAATTCCACTGTAAAGGGATTTGGATCAGTCTTAGCAACATCCAGAAGGACCTGCACTCTAGCAAAGGTTAAGATACGCTGCTTAGCCGTAGTTTCATCAAGACGCAGGGGCTTACCAATAGTTGCTGCAATTGAAAGCAAGATGTCACTACTCCAGCAGTGATAAGGGAGACCTTTGAGACGAATCCACACCGGGGCTTCTGTTGGCTAGGGGCTCTCTTCTTGGCTTGGGTATTTGGAGTATCTTAGCTTGTAAGAGCTTCAAGGGCTTATAGAAATAAATTCCTCTTTCTTTCCTTAAGACCAGGCAGTCAGACACCCTCCATTTGTACTAATTACTTTTAAGAGAAATTTTCAAATAAGGCCTTAGGTTTTTTCTGTATTTCAAAAAAAGACACAAGTTTCAAAAATTTTCAAATTAGTTCCTGAGTCTTTCAATAAAACTTCAATGAAGGCAATCTGGTCATTTAAAGGTATTTTTATGGCAATTTCTCTCGATATTTTTAAAAATACTCATAATACCTTCATTTAAAGTCATATTATGGTTATGACAGACACTACATTTAGCCGATCTCTATGGAAATGCTAATTTTTCTCGATCACTATAAGTTTGTCAGTGAAAAAAATGAAAAAAATATAAAAGAAGTGAATTGGGGTATTATTTCATTGAAGAATAATTTGGGTAGTTTTTAAAAATTGAAGAAAAAAGTTGCCCAAAAATATCTTTAAATGGATGAATGTCCTTAATCGAAAACTTCATGAAAAACTTAGGGACTAATTTAAATTTTTTTAAAACTTGTATCTTTTTTTTAAATAAGGCAAAATTTTAAGGACTTAGTTGAAGTTTTCCCTATTTTTAATTTGTAAGTTTTGTCTCCTTTCTTGGTTTAACAAGACTATGACATTCTAAGGGTTGTTTATGCTTGGTCGACTACACGTATTTAGATTCTTATGCTGATGTTGATATCAATAATTTTAACAATGACAAAGAAAATTGATAACCTATATAAATATGTAAATTTGAAGTGTGATATTACATGTTATAAATTGGGTAATGAAATCTCCCATTTCTTTGTTTTATCTATAATATCATTTTTGTATTTGGATATTACATATAGTAAATATGAAGTTATATTTTCAATCTTCACTTTTCTAATGGGCCCATTTGTCCTCATGGAATAGAACAAATGTTATACCATCTTCATAAACCATACTCATTTTGAACTGGGGTTCTGCCACAGCGTATAAGTCAAGCTTAAAGTTCTTGACACTGTTATCATTACTTCTGTAACATATCATAGGCAAGTTAGGGTGGTTGAGAGAAAAAGTCTTCAAAATAGAAGTCTGAATAGAGTGGAATCCCACCCTTAATCTGAAGTGGGGGCTAAATTCACTCCCATCTTTCTCCTATTCTTACATTTGAAAGAGACAGATTTCAATTTGAAATCAACTTCAATTGATTTTGACCATTCTACATAATTTTGACCGAGGGGCCATCATTAATCCCAATGCACAATTCTCCTTTAATCTCCTTTAATCTAATTAAATTCAATAAAAAATTCATTTATTGAATGACATTTATTATTGCAATGAATGATAATGTGCTATTCGATCTATGATGCTCAAGGACCAAAGAAGATCCATGTAATGGAAAAACCCAAAATTTGAATCTATCATTTATATTTTTCAACTTAAATAAGTTTTTAGAACTTATAAATATATTAAATAATTTTCCATTTAACTAATTATATTATTTTATTAAGAGTTGTTGCTATAATAACTTTTCAGCATAAAGCTTGTCATGAAGGAAGATAAATGGTGATGATTTTATCAATATTATTGATTGAAAGGTGACGCAAACTAAAACCGGCTGTCTTGAGTCAAAATCCAAAAACTCATAACTACATACCCTGAACCCATTTCTAATTGTAAAATATCATATTTTAAATTTCTTCTAAATTTCTCAATCTCATCTCAATATAATATATACAAAAATATCATAATTCAAGCTTCTACTAAATTCTCAAGATTCTTATATTAATTATTTATTTAAGTTTTCATTTGTGTGATCTCTAATAAAGCCTAGTAATTATTCTATGTTTCATGATTATGACACAGGGCATAGCATCCTCTTTATCGGTGATAATAATTATAAGCATATAAATTTTTTATTTTTTAAAAATATTATTATTTTAGACTTTCTATATTATAAACGTATGAGGTCAAAATAAATTTTTCTTATTTCTATCATAAGATTTTTTTTTTTTGTATGACTTCAATTGCCCGTGCTAAACACGGGAGCATTTTGCCAGTTGATATTAATTTGAGCATTGTTTTGGTATTGAACTGATTGAGTTTATGAGACATTAAACTGTAATTGTTCAAAATCTTGTCTTGTGTTTGAATCTCAATCGTCATTCAAGTAGACAATAAGAAGTTGGAGTTGGGTCTCGAACAGTTTGGTTATGTATGGATGTTACGACCCAAGCCCGAGATCAAAGTCATTAGGCTAAACCCCGGGTCGCGATGATAATTGTACTTACTCCCGTAAACCTCAAATTAACTGAAGTTAAGACGAAGTCCACAAAGGATCTTGTATACCTACCTGTCAATAAACAGTTGTGCGGAAATATACAGATATATATACATTGACAATCGTTTAAACACTAATCAAGTCCTTTACTTAAACAGTAAAGTTCAATATACACGATTTCATTCTTAAGTAAGTCAACCACTGCATATTCAAAATACAATGCAGGGAACATCATTTACACTACCCAAAAATGAATATATATATATTTTTTTTAAAAGTTTCCAAAATACTCCATTGTATCCGCTCTCAGATCATGTCCATTCGATTAAACCTCCTGGAGGTATCGGATGAGCCGCCTCCGCTGGCGGTACAGTCTCTGCGGGACCGGCAAGGGCAACTAGGCCTGTAATATCATCAGTAATACTGTGAACATGACGGTTCAACAATATATATATACAGATTTAGGGCATGTACGACAATTCATTGATTTAACAGTTCTAAACAATCAATGGCATACAGTCTTTGTGCAATAGGAAACACAAATGATAATGACAATGACATTAACAATAGTATTGGTTTCAACTCAAATTGGTTTTTCCTAAAGGAAGCATTTCATATTCGTTCATTCATTACATTAAACATTTATTAATGACTTATCAATAGGACTCGTCAGTCAAATATATGACTTTTCAGTCTATGACCTTTCAGTCAAATAAGGTGAGATCTCCCAATGTCTGAATCAGAGATCACTAGTATCACCACGGAGCTCCGGAACGCCTCCAAATCCATCTATTACAGTAGGATTATTCGTTACATTGTTACTTTTATAACTGTCCATTCATTAATTCAGGAACCCACTATGTAGTGCCAGACTCATTAACGATTCTAGTCAATCCTATTCCAAATCTAAAAACAATTATCTAAACCAAGCAATTGAGTGAAACATTCGTTATCAATGCACGTATTACTATAGATGACATTATTTAGTTAAATTTGTGCATTCGGATAACCTTAGTTAACACGTATGAAGGTTTAGATATCACTAATATTAGCCTCCACGACTAGGCTTTCAATTTAGATCAGTCACGATTTATCTCACGCCTCGTCTTAACTAAATGAGGAGTATCTATGATCACATAAGCGACCTTAATCCACGCAAAATCCAAAAATCACTGGACTCGAACCGAATGATTTGGTCAGGTTCGGTTACCTCGACGGCTACCTGGCGGTTAGCCGAAACTGCACTAGCGGCTAGTCGAACTAGGTTTGGTTAGCTCACGGTCAACTTTCCAGAAGCTTGTTTTCTGATGTCTTTCTGACTCAATTTCGATCAGCTCAGCGGTTACCTTTCGACTAGCCGAAATTGCCGAAATTCGGCGGTTAGCTGGCGTTTAGCTTTCCAGAGACTGACCAAACTTGAGATTTCTGACGGTTAGCCTTGCGGGTAGCCGAAACTCACCCAGAAGCTCATTTTCGAGCTTCAGAAGTTCTAAACAAAAGTCCATATTTTTGAACTCCTTGAGTTCATACAAGTTCTATAAAATCATAAATCACTAGAAATGTATATATCTACCTTTGTTTGAAGATTAATGCACAAAACCTCTTTGTTTAGCTTGGGTTTGAGATGGAACCCTCAACTCAAACCTTTTAGCGCTAAGAAGACTTCAAGGAGAAGATGAAGAAGGTGAAGAAAATGGAAGCTCTTCACTTGAATCACTCAAAACTCATCACTTGATGTTGATGAAGATGAAATGAAAGAAAGAAGGAGAAGAAAGTGCTTAAGGTTTACTTGAGATGAATGAAGTCAAATGAGTTGATCTTATCCTTTATAAGGATGACTTTTACATTAAGCCCCCCTCTCACTCTTTCATTTACAATTTGAGTCAAATGAAGGTCCATTTGATTAATCCCTCGTCGAACAACTTCGAGTTTATTTTGTACTCGTCGAGATACGCATGTTGGTATCACGAGTTTCCGTATTCAATCAAATACGTAAAGATTCGTATTTACCAATAAATCCTTAATTTGCTTGTTTGAGTTCAAACTCTATCCAATTCACTTAATAACCTCCATTATCATTTCATTAAGTCTAATTTATTCATTTTAGGCTAATTTAGTCCCATTTGGCCATAAATCACCATTAGTTCAATTAAACATGATTAGTTAGAATTAATTTCACTTTATCAGAGTTAATCTTGATTAACTTGGGATGGAGCCTAACAATGGAATATAATATATAATTTAAATCATTAATAATTGTATTTTTTTATTAATTTTTTATAGACTTTGATTGTATTGTCTTAAACAGGTTTAAATGTAAGATATAGGTTATTGCACATGGAATGCAATTTAATTTTTTTATAAAAAAAATTATTTTCTTTAAAAAAAAAAGGGCATCCACTAAAACGTTTTTAAAGATTTTATTTATATATAACGGCGGTTTTTTCACTTTCACCGGTGGTTAATGGCAACCTCTGACCCCGACTAAAAGATATATTTCTCGTTTAGTCCACCCGCGGAAATTTTTTCCGTTGGTTGGAAACGCCTCTAAAAAAATAATAGCAGCGGCTTTAGGTCGCCACTAAAACTTTCACCCACGGTTTCTATACCGTCAACTAGCAGGGGCCACTATAGCCCCACTGAAGGTTTTATCGGCCGCTATACTGATTTTTGTGGGGGCCGGTAAGTAGTCTTCATCAAAGGCGGAAATCCCCCGACAAGTAGAGGGTGAGACCCAACGTGGGTCTGATCGGAGCCTTTCTCCATGGCTCAATCTTCTTGTTGCTCTCTATTATGCAGAAAATCGAATGCTCAAATGGTTTAAGCGGATCTCATTTTTTCACTCTCCTGCATAATGTTCCACAGATGGAATGCAATAACTAGTTTAACATGAGAATAAACCAACATGAACAAATTGCTTCTAAAGCCTGAGTGGGTCATGTGTGAAATCAAAGATTTGAGGGAAGACCTCTTCCAGCCGGATAAACTAAATTTGGGTTGGAAAGAGAAATCTAATTTCCTTCCAAACGAGCAAAAGAAGGCATCTTACTTTGTTCAATTTGATAGATAGATAAGAAAGGAAAAAAGAGAGTAATATTTGCATCTGGACTGAACACTGAACGGTTGAGATGGCTATTACTGGATCAAAGAACTAATTACAAACATCTACAATGTTTCAATCTAAAGGTGATGAGTGATAAAATTTGGGCAAAGTTGGATTGATAAAAGTTGGCTCACATTGGGCATTTCTTATTACAGTTTATTTGAATTTGTTCATTCCCCTTATGTTTATCAAAACAAAGTAGTAAACCGTGTTGAGCTTTCTAAATATGTAGCTAAAGACTGTGACCCATCTGTTCAGTTATTCTGGACCTGAATGTGTGCATTTATGACTCTTTATAATTTACTTCCTGCCACTACGCGGTTGAGAAAAATACCCAAACTAAATATAGTCTCGACTCACTTCATCAAATATCGGCTCAATTATGAAAATATGGATATGTAAAATTGAAAATGTATTTTCCCTTAAATATTTTGAAAAGATCCAAACAATTTTCTAAGATATTTACTTGCCCACGTGAGAGTTGGAGTGTCATAAGGTATGGGCTTCCACCACTATATTTTGTGTTTGAAACTGCTCTAGATTTGTCCAATGTGCATTTGTGGGGTTCTAACATGCACTACTTAGAGAAATTAGTCATATTGGGTCGAAGACTTGAGGACTACCTATGTCATCATAAAAAAATAAAAAATGAAAAGAAAGAAAAAGAATAAAAAAAAGAAAAAGGCAACAATAATTCCTAAGAATCTAGATAACCTGAACCTCCAAGAATAACATTTAAAATAAGTGTCTAGCTAATTAATCCCTAGACTCCAAATCTGTACAATCAAAACCTCGGCTTGGGATGATCACTACCAGCCCCAAAAATCAAAACAAGGAAACTGAAAATTGCCATTATTTGCTTGCATCTCTTGAATTATATATATATATATATATATATATATTTACTTGAAAACATCACGGAAAAAAAAAAAAAAAAAAGTAGAAATCATGAATAAACAATAACCATTTATTCAATTTATAAGCCTTCCAATACCTCATAATATTAGCTGCTAACAATGTTTTAGACTTTCGTCTATTCTCAGCAGCCAGTTTTAGACTTGGATTATTACTCATTACCTCTTCGGCTCTTCCACTCTAGGTCAAAAAAAAAAAAAAACCAGAGAACAAGAGTCTATACATATAGTTCATATATATTGGAAAAGACGTCTTCAACCAACCATCTCTCCGTGCCTTCAGTCAAAAGTCAAAACAAACCACGTATCAACCGTCCAAGTGCCGCCGCCTCCAAAACAATTCAAATAGAATCGCAAGGCACTTTTGTAATTTCCCACACTCATAAAGACCGCGTTTGTAGTCAACCTCAACCTCAACCTGTGACCCATTTGCTTACGTAATACGTATGTAACGTACCCACACCCCCACACTCCTCTATAAATACCCCATCACTCCCAGCCCCTTTTCCCATTACTCCTCCTCCTGCTCTTCTCTCTCTTTTATCCTCACACTCACTTTTCTCTCGGCTTTTCTTAAACCCCAAGCCAACTCTCAAAACCAACCAACACGCAGTAATTATGCCGAGGAAAGGAATGAGATCCATCTTCTTCCATCCCCCAAAATTCTCTCCATCTCCATCTCCTTCCAGAAACTTCTCCTCCGCGCCTTCATCTCCTTCCACTCATCGCATTTCATTCTCAGACTCCATGATGGAAGACAACATCATCAACGCCGAGGCCATCATCACCAAGTGGGATCCCGACTCCTCTTCCTACGCCAAGATCACCTCCCTCTTCTACGAGAACCGCCGCGAGGCCCGCAACTTCCTCCGCGCCGTCTCCGATATCCAGAGCGCCATGCAGTTCTACGTCGCTGACTCTTCCTCTTCCTCCTCCCCGCAAAAGCTCATCCACTGCCAGCTCCTCATGCAAACCGCCATCAAACGCCTTGAGAAGGAGTTCTACCAGATCCTCGCCGCCAACCGCGACCACCTCGATCCCGAGTCCGTCTCCGCCAGATCCTCCACTGCCACAAACCGATCCAGCACCTCCGACTACGACTACGACACTGAGGACGAGATCCTGACCTCCGCCGGCGTCTCCATCAACGAAGTCGAGCGTGACGCCTCCCTTGCCATGGTCGATCTCCGATCGATCGCCGAATGCATGATCTCGTCTGGTTATGGGAAGGAATGCGTCAAGATCTATAAAATCATTCGGAAGTCTATCGTCGATGAGGGAATCTACCGGCTCGGATTCGATCGGATTGGATCGAATCGGCATCTGCACAAGCTCGATTGGGAGGTGGCCGAGATCAAGATCAAAGGCTGGCTGCAAACGATCAAGGTCGCCGTCAAGACTCTGTTCCTCGGCGAGCGGATCCTCTCCGACCACGTCTTCTCCACCTCCGGTCTGATCAAGGAGTCCTGCTTCTCGGAGATCGCCAAGGAAGCGGCGCTCACGCTCTTCGGATTCGCAGAATCCGTCGCGAAATGCAAGAAATCTCCGGATAAATTGTTCCGATTCCTCGACATGTACAACGCCATCTCCGAGCTCTGGCCTGATATCGAGTCCATCTTCTCCTACGAATCAACCTCCGCCGTCCGATCGCAGGCCGTCGCCTCGCTCATCAAGCTCGGCGAAGCGGTCCGCGACACTTTCGCCCATTTCGAATCGGCGATCCAGAAGGACTCGTCGCGGTCGCCGTTTCCGGGTGGCGGAGTGCATCCGCTCACCGGATACGTTATGAACTACGTCTGCTTCCTCGGCGATTATAGCGGGATTCTCTCCGATATCTTCGCGGATTACCCGCTACAGATCCGTAGCCCTCTGCCCGATTCGCTGCTGCAGAACTCTCCTACGGCTGAGAATCCTCTGTCCTCGATCGCAACCAGGATCGAATGGCTGATATTTGTCCTCCTCTGCAAGCTGGACGGCAAAGCCGAGCGGTACAAGGACGTGTCGCTTTCGTACATGTTCCTCGCGAACAATCTGCAATACGTGGTGTCGAAGATCCGATCCTCCGATCTGAGCTTACTCCTCGGCGAGGAATGGGTCACGAAGCACGAATCGAAGGTCCGTCTCTACGCCGCGAACTACGAGCGGACGGCATGGAACAAGGTGATCCAGACGATCCCGCCAAATCCGACGGCTGAGATCCCTCTGGACGAGGCGAGGGAGGCGTTCCGGAGATTCAACTCGGCGTTCGAGTCGGCGTATCGGACCCAGGCGAGTTGGGTCGTGTCGGAAGCGAAGCTGAGGGATGATATCAAGGTGTCGATTGCGAGAAAGATCGTGCCGCCGTATCGGGCGTTTTATGAGAAGTATCGGGTACGGCTACAAAGAGAGACGAGCTTAGACGTTTTGGTGAGGTTTGCCCCTGAGGATTTGGATAACTACTTGTCGGATTTGTTTTATGGTTCGGGTTCTGTTTCAGGTTCGGTTTCGGTTTCGGTTAGGCCGTCATCTGTCCGCTCGCAGGGTTCGAACTCGAGTTCGAGGTGAGACGGGATACGGTTAGGTATAGTTTACAAAAAACATGTACGTATTTATTTATTTGTACTTTGTGTACAATTATACGTATGTAGAAAGATAAGGTAAAAAAACAAAAGGCTTGGAATTTTTGGAAAGGAAATTATATATATAATAATATGAAATTCGTATTTAATTTGTTCTTTATTGACCAGTAAATATCAATCGCTTTCTAAGTACTCGTCTGTTTGGGAGGTGTGTGTTTCCGTGGGAATTGGAATCGATTATTTTGGAATGTTGTGAGTTTGTGGCACATGGCCTCTTTGAATTTCGTAGTGTTGACTGAGTTTATTCATTTTTCAAGAAAGATTTCACTTCGCATAGGAAAGCTAAATCTTGTGACTTGTGACTCTTATAATATATAATGAGGAAGGTGCTTTCGGGAGAGAGAGACTCTTATTTTATTAGGTGAGCTTATAAGGTGAGATTAAAGCTTACGTTTATATTTAAATTGTTGACGTTGAATATGATTGTGTGGGCTCCTGTTTTATTTTTTATTTTATGATGAGAGATAAATGTGGAGGCCCACTTGTTTGGTTTTTTTTTTTTTTTTTAGATTTGAAAGAAAAATATTC
This sequence comes from Cinnamomum chago, assembly GCA_038049695.1. Classification (NCBI taxonomy): domain Eukaryota; kingdom Viridiplantae; phylum Streptophyta; class Magnoliopsida; order Laurales; family Lauraceae; genus Cinnamomum; species Cinnamomum chago. The sequence continues at coordinate 78,457,250 of CP142452.1, forward strand.
GTTTATGTGGAAAATGGTCCCTTTGCTGTCATCATCCTACGAAATTAAATTATAGAAAGTTGAAAGGTTCATTTCATTTTTACCTTGGATTTCTAAGAATTCAATTCCAACGATGCAAAGAGAATTCTTTTGGGTGCAAAGAATAGACGGCTAATAATGCCAAATCGTGAGCAGAGAGTAGTAAGTGCTCGAAGAAGATTGATTAGGAGTGCCATTTGGACCACAAGAAAAAACCTATTTTTTTTTTCATTTTGAAAAGCCAGACCTTTATTTGGGATGTAATTTGGTCTCTAATTGAGATTTGTGGATAATTTTCTTCATAGTAAATAAAACTACTAGTTTGTTGCACGTTCTTGGCATCAACCTTCTTCCTTTACGTGCGAATCTGCCTTTTATCTAATATGCTCAAGCTTTTAGAGCGATCAGTTTTATGCAATCTCTAATACATCACATAGCATATAAGTTGAGGGTTTATAATATATATTGTGAACGTTTGGTATGAGAAAGAGATTGCTTGCTTTAAGTGATAAGGGTTTGTTTACATATAATCACATTCTATATGACCATTTTCCTGGATTCTTATGCATTTCCAAACATGTGTGTCCATTTATGGATCATTTTCACTAATCGGATCTGTATATAATACATGCACGTGAGGATAAACTTATATGTATAATCTGAGTAGATATTCATACGAGAATATATAGTCTCCCATAGTTATTATATGTTGTCTGTAGGAGCGGAACCAAGAGTTTCATGTTGGAGGGGCAACTGTAAAACTGAGACTTCTTGTCTCTCTTTTCCTCTTTTTTTTTTTTTTTTTTTTTTTTTTTGTAATGTTGAAATTTGCTTGAGATGCAAGGGATTCTTTTCCGCCCATGGTTGTCAGATCTCATTTGTGGGCATTTTGGCTCACCTATGATTAAATTACCCTCTTCTCAAAGACTACCCCATCCTAATTTGACCTTGATCCAAATGTCAAAGTCCAACATTTTCTTTTTCTACTCTAATAAATACTCACACCCGCATACGCATGCTTTCACCCAAGTCAGCGAGGGTTTAAATGAAAGGGGATTGATATTTTCAGGCACCCTAGGTTTCACGCCAAGTAGGCCTCACTAATAATTTTACGCTGTACAATGTATATAGTTTTAATCTGTAGATAATAATATCATGTATGTAAATTTATATGCATTGCTTGTTTGTATTACGTATACCTTCTTTTTATTTAAAAAGGCCAGCAGCTGGCCAGGAAGCAGGTTAAAATCGCAAGACAGAACCAACACGTACATGCTGAATTCTTCTACCTCTCTTTTACGAAGAACCACCTCTGGTATTGTTGTGCATGTTCACAATTTATAGTATCCTATCCAAATCTCCTCATAATTCATCTAAATTACCTACATGATCTCAGTTTAACACAGTTTCCTTTATAGCCATTAAACTTATTTTTAATTTTTTCAAGTCCTGCCATTTTTCTCCTTGCATTATAGATATCATGCAGACAGTGTTCCATAGTTATAATCATCATCAATGTCTTAATCCAACTTCCACAATCCTCTTTAAGATCTTTGGTTTTTAGCCTAAATTGGAGTGCCAACCGTACTACTGTGAAGGAGTGCCTTGGAGTTCTTTCTGAACCATAGAGGCCAAGGTGGTAGGGGACATGTCTAAGGTTAATTCAAAGGGGCTCTAGCCAATTTAAGAAATATATGCACTGCATTTCAGGCTTCCATATGACCTCATCTGCAGTGGGAATACAAAAATGGAAAATGCTAAGGAGACGAAAGTGGGAGTGAAACGAAGAAACGAAGGCACTGTATTGGCAGCTTCGTTCCTCCTTACCCAGATAGAGTTGGAGAGATTTTCTTGGAACATCAAGGAAGAAATATTATCTTCCAAAATTGCGGGACCCATATTAGAGCTGATCTTGCTTTTCAATTGAAAGGAAAAAAAAAGTACAAAAAATAGTTAAATATGTAGGCCCAATATAATCAACATAATCTCTTATTCAAATTTCGTTTTTTTTAGGTTCAAACCTAACTTTATTCAAATGGAATTTTGATTTTTTTTTACAGCCACCTAACTCTAATTAAAATGAGACCAAGTATTAGATACAAATCTAATTTCTCCATTTGAGGTTTTTTTTTTTTTTTTAATATTTGAGAACCCCATTCTCCTTGCCAATTAAAATTTACCCTTTTTTTGTACCTTATAAGTTTTTTTTCAGGTCAATGCAATGTGTCCAAACCTGGTGGAAAAAGGAGAGAAGATCGATTGTGTTTAAATACAAGATTAGCTTTTCATATTTTTCTTAAATTAAAAAGCATAAAAATAACTTTAATTTTAAAAAAGTATCCTTTTATACGTCATTAAGAGATGGTTTTTTAGCCTTTAAAAATTTAGATTCCACAGTTTTAATGTTTTGGATTCTAATAGGTTATACTTAATTTACATGTTCGAACAATTGGGCCTTGATGTGTAAAACACATGAATCCTTCTAATTATGCTCATATTTTAGACCAGATCAATCTTACGGTGGGCCTGCTCATATTTGGGTAAATATGCTTGCTAGGAGCTAATAACGATCATTAGCTTCTTTCCTTCCAACATCACCTTTATCTCCCTAACACTACTCTACAAAAAATTCAGTCTTTGTTGAATTCTCCATCATTTATAATAACCACAGATGCAAGCGTACAAAATTTCAACAAACCATCGACTCCTTCTCAGAAGAGGTTGAAGATTGCATCATTAGAAATTGCATCAATATTTAAACCGACATTGATATAATGTTACTTTCTGAAAGTGAATGTAAGATGCAACAGAGAATTTGGGTAGTCATAGATAGCAATGTGCATCGCATTTATAATCCCTGGGAAATACAAGGGTTCTTTGTCGAAGTACCCGAAAAGTATCGGTGGGAGTGGCTGAAAAACAACCTCCCAAAGCTTGAGAGTTTGTAAATGACTAAATGGGTTCTTTTCGACGTAGGGGACCAGTAAAGGAATGACTTAGAAAGAAATTAGGGGGGTCAATTCCTGACTTTGCCCCAAACCAGCTGGATAATCCAAGGTTGTCCTGATAAAATCGCGGGTTGGGTTAGTGGGTCATGTTAAGTTTTGTCATCCCTACTCATTCACACACCATTTTCAGACAAATAAGCACATATATAAATATTACATGTATAACATTATTATGTGTGAATGGGTGCAAACAAACGGCATTATATATAATTGAAAGCCGATAGAAATATGGAAAAGTCAGATTCTCTCTCTGGTTTTTCCTTATTAATAAATGAAGGCTTCTTTCAAACTTACACTCACAACTTTTTGGATTTTTGATACAAACGTGATAGGTGGACAAACTTTGGGGACCGAATTGCATGGAGACCGGGCCACAGTCCGGTCCCCAGAGTTTGTCCAAGTGGACTTTCTCTTTTTGATAAGAGGAATTCTCAAAAGAATGCTCCTAGACAAACAGGCAGTGGTTGAAATTTCCAACTGTGACATCATCGCTCATTGGAAATCCAATTCTTCCCCTAGGACCTAAGAGAGAGCCCGCATATACACAGGAAGGTAGCTCACTCAAGTAGAAAGAATACCCATACATGTAAAAAGAAAGCTCACTCAAGTGGAAAAGATGCCCATACATGCGGAAAGAAAGCTCAAACAAGTAGGAAAAGAGCCACTGTGAGCGTATAATACACTAGCCCACCCATATGCCTCATGAGCAATATGAGGTTTTAGTGTCCAAACAAGAGATCAGTGAAACTGGGTCTGTGTTTGTACAATTGAAAATATGTCAGGATGATCCAGACTATTTATTTCACTGATGATAAATTGGATTGACCAAATCCTGTTTCAAGAATCTCCATCAGAAGGCACAAATATAAAACTTTGATCTAAGGAGTGGCAATCGATCAGGTTAATTTCGGTTGGGGTTTTTTACCAATACAGTTTAAATCAAACCCGACCCATTAATTATAATCATCATCAAGGTCTTAATCCAACTTCCACAATCCTTTTAAGATCTTTGGTTTTTAGCCTAAATTGGAGTGCCAACCGTACTGTGAAGGAGTGAGTGCCTTGGAGTTCTTTCTGAACCATTTTGGAACCATACCCATAGAGGCCAGGGTGGTAGAGGACATGTCTAAAGTTAATTCAAAGGGTCCTAGCCAATTTAAGAAATAACTACACTGCATTTTTAGGCTTCCACATGACCTCATCTGCAGTGGGAATACAAAAATGGAAAATGCTAGGGAGACGAAGAAACGAAGGCACTGTATTGGCAGTTTCGTGCCTCCTTACCCAGATATAGACTTGGAGAGATTTTCTTGGAACATCAAGAAATATTATCTTTCAAAATCGTGGTTCCCATATTAGAGCTGATCTTGCTTTTAAATTGAAATAAAAAAAGTACAAACATAGTTAAATATGTATGCCCAATGTATTCAATATAATCTCTTATTTAAATTCGTTTTTTTAGGTTCAAATTCTTTTTCTTTAAAGCTAAATGTTGGTTAAAAAAAAACTAAAAAAAAATCTCAATTCTAGTCTTAGAAGAAGCCACATCAACTTCTTGGGACCCATTTCTAGATGTGTCTATTCAAAAACACATAATATGTATATATGATACTATTTCATAACAATACAATAATCAGTATCTTGACAAGAAAGGGCTAACCTCCCAATTGACTTAACAATTGCAGACCAACCACTGGATACTTTTCTCTAGGTCTCATAAAGACCAACCCAACATGCCCATGTAAGCGCAGGAAATACAATTTATAAGGATTTGGTAGTGAATTGATTGAATCCAAGACAGATAGATTTTTAGATTTTGACTCGAGCCAGTTTCATTTTTAAATTTGTTTGACTTGCTCTGGGATTTAGCTTTAAATCATATAGTACTTAGTAAATCTTTTGAGTAGGAGATAATCTTTCAAATAGGTGATAATTGGCCATGGATATCAAGGTCATGGGTTCAATTTCCCATCACCACATTCATGTAAAATGGCCTCGAGAAAAGTGCTTCACAGGAATGCAGTTGGGGTGCCTATGTGGACCAACTTGGGGCTGACCTATTAATTAACTATACGGAGGCCAACCCAAATAGCACTTCAAGTTCGCGGGTCAAGTCAATCAACCACTAACAGAGCACTCACCTGCCCTCGAAAAAAAAAAATAAGGACTTTTAGGGGCCATTCAATATTACCACCACTCTTAATTCATTTCAAATATATCCAATAATGGTTTATTTGTAAAAGATCTAATCGAAACGGCTCTATTTCTCATTGAATACTCTGTTTCTAACGAATCCGATTTGCTAAACAGGCCTCTAGTCTAACTTTATTCACATGCAATTTTGATTTGTTTTACAGCCACCCAACTCAAATTAAAACGAGACCAAGTATTATATACAAATCTAATTTCTCCATTTGAGTTTTTTTACGTTGCCAATTAAAAATCACCTTTTTGTACTTTGTTTTAAAAAATTTAAGTCGATGCAGTGTGTCCAAACTTGGTGTACAAAGCAGAGAAATATGTGTTTAAATACAAGATTAGCTTTTCATATTTTTCTTAAATTAAAAAGTACAAAAATAAATTTAATTTAAAAATTAAAAAAAAAAGTATCCTTTAAGTTATACTTCTTTAAGAGATTATTTTTTAGCCTATAGAAATTTGGTCTCCACAGTTTTAATGTTTTTGGATTCTAATAGATTATACTTAATTTACATGTTCGAGAAATCAGGCCTTGATCATACGTAAAACACATGAATCCTTTTAATATTATACTCATATTTTAGACAAGATCAATCAAACAGTGGCCTACTCATATTTGAGTAAATATGTGGTAGGAGCCAATAACGATCTACAAAATACCACCTTTTATCTCCCTAACACTACTCTACAAAATTTTCAGTCATTGTTGAATTCTCCATCAGCATTTATTATAACCACAGATGCAAGCGTACATAATTTCAACAAACCATCTACTTCTCAGAAGTTGTTGAAGATGGAATCATCGAAACTGCCTTTCTGAAGGGTTGAATGTTGCATCATTTGAACCGACATTGATATAATGTTACTTTCTGAAAGTTAGGTGCGGATTGGCATCTCTATTTTCAAGGTCTATTTTCAAGGTCTATATATCTTAAAGTGATTTGATAAAGATGTTTTTCAAATTTAGACCGTTTGGATGGTGCCCATCATGTCTATTGCAACCAGACATCAGATGTTTTTCATCTATTTCACATGGGCTGAAAAACAGTGTTTTTTGACACAGATGATAGTCTCTGAAGCAGACAGACCCAACTTGCTACAGTGATTTCAACGTCATTTTTAACTATCCATTTGTCTCTTTTTTTGTTAATTTATCGGCCCCAAAACTATGATCCAAACCATCTGAAATATTAAGAATACCTAAAATGGCTATTTATTCAAAATTCAACCGTTGATTCATCTCAAATCTTGATATATTTGGAAAACATCATACACCCTTAGATCACTATTTTTGTACTTTTGTGGGGTCCCCCAATCACAATCCGACCCATTGATTCTCTTTGAAACAAGGAACAAAACTTTGAGTTCAAATTTGAACCCCTAATTCAATGTAGATCTCAAGATATTGGTGACAAGTGACCAGCCGTTTGATATGCCCAATCAAGAGCAGTGACTTCCACGTGATTATCCTACTGTCTGTTTTTTATTTTCTTTAAATTCCAGGCCACAAAATTATGATCCAAACCGTTGAGGATCTTCAGTAGGCATAAAAAGGCTACATATTCGATTTTCAACCATTTATCTTTCATGAAGCTTGAGATATTTGCAAAATGCCCAGACCATTAGATCTACTTTTACATGTGTCTTACCAAACAGTCTATTTTTAAAATATCTATGTCTTACCAAATAGTCTATTTGTAAAACATCAATTTCAAACCGTTCCATTTGAAATAGATCTATATCATACAGATCTATTTCGTAAGGATAAGATTTGCCAAATAAGCCCTTAGTGTAAGATGTAATAGAGAATTTGGGTAGTCCTCCGAGATAGCAATGTGGATAGCATTTATAATCCCTTGGAAATACAAGGGTTCTTTGTCAAAGTAACCGTATAAGTATGGGACTGAGTGGCTGAAAAACAACCTCCCAAAGCTTGAGAGTTTGTAAATGGGTTCTTTTCGTCAGTATGAATGATTTAGAAAGAAATGAGGGGGTCAATTCCTGACTTTTTGCCCCAAACCAGCTGGAAAATCCAAGGCTGTCTTGATAAAATGGTTTGGGTTAGTGGTCTGCGGTCCTCATAAGTTTTGTCATCCCTATTCATTCACACGCCATTTTCAGACAAATAGGGGCACATGCATGAGTATTACATGTATACTATTGCTATATGTGAATGGGTGCAAGCAAACGACATTACACGTAATTGTTAGCCAATAGAAATATAGAAAAGTCAGATTCCCTCTCTCTAGTTTTTCCTTATTAATAAATTAAGGCTTCTTTGAGACTTACACTTACAACCTTTTGGATTCTTAATAAGTGGAATTCTCAGAAGAATGCTCCTAGCCAAACAGGTAGCCAGAAATTTTTTTTCTTTTTTTTAACCCCCATAGCCCGCATACACACGGAAATGTAACCCACTTAAGTGGGAAGTAGGCCCGTACATGCGGAAAGGAAGCCCAAATAAGTGGGAAAAGAGCCACTGTGAGCGTACGAGACACTGGCCCACCCATAGGCCTCATGAGCAATATGAGGTTTTAGTTTCCAAACAAGAGATCAGTGAAACTGGGCATGAGTTTGTACAAGTGAAAATATGTCAAGATGATCCAGTCAATTGATTTCACTGATGATAAATTGGATTGGCCAAATCCTGTTTTAAGAATCTCCATCAGAGGGCACAACTATAAAACTTTGATCTAAGGAGTGGCAATGGATCAGGTTTCGGTTGGGGTTTACCGATACAGTTTAAATCAAACCTGACCCATTTATTAATCGGAGTTTTTAAAAAATGTCAACCTAAACATAACGATTCAAAGTTCAAAGTGATGCAAACAAGGTCGGGTTGGGCTGGGTTGGGGTAAGTCCGCAAGTTGAAAGCAAGTCGGAATGCAACCCAAAAACAAGTTTATTGAAAATACCAAAATGACCAAATATCCCAAAACAAGCCAAACAAATGGAACAGATTTGTGTTTGAATTTAATTTAATGTGACCAGCAAACTGGTTAGGCAGTGAGATCAAATCCATGAGAACCATGCATTGGGTTAGTCTAACAGCTAAAAATGTAGTGTCAACCAGAACAGAATCCAATTTACATGTCTTTCCAGCAATGAAGAGACTAACAAAACAAACAAAAGTTACCCGATGCAATGTCTCTATTTCCAAGTTCCTCACCAGCCACAAAAGTAGCCAGTTCAAATTCCAGCATAAATTAAACAAGGAGCAGGTCAAAACAAACCATATTAACTTGAGCCAACCAATTTGCACTGGCTAAAGCCTACTCCAACATGCCTCCAACATGCCACTATGACTCACCAACTGGCAGCATGATCTCAAATTTCTAAATCAAACAAAATATTGACTCCAGTGAAACCATTTTTTGGGGAAGTGGGTTGACTCGAGACAACTTTTCAGAGGCCCATTTATTGCCTATACCAATTACCAATGGAGCAGGTTGAAATCTTTTCATATAACGGCTAAGTTTGACTCAAAGCAATTGTCATGGATGGTGACTTTAGTTGGCAGCTATTTCTGGTCAATAGGAGATACATTAGGAAGAGAATTTTAAAGCTCTAGCTTCTTCATTTTTGCTCTGTATCTTTGACTATATTCCTAGATCCTTAAATGGACAGGCTCACATGGTTGACAAATTTTGTTGTCTGTCAAGACAAAAACTTCTAGCTTTTTGTTCAGCTCTTTGCAAGCTGCGTCCTGAGACTAGACAGGGTTTCATTTTCAAACATTGCTCCTAAACAAATTTGGGAGGTTGTTAAGTCCTTCAAAACATTAGCTCTCCGGGCTTCTGTTGATGACTGTTTCCATTGACTTTAGAAGATTTGAAATCTCTGCATACTTGGCAGTAATTAATATACAGAGGAATGGCCAGACATGGGGTCTCTAATATTTTTATGAAGGATTGATTGTTCAGGTATCACTTAGATAATCGTTTTTTTAAGTCTAGTTCTATATTGAAGTGTGGTTCATATGTGTCCATGATTAGGCTTCCAATTCAACTCTTGCCTCAAATGTAAAGAGCATTACCATTACTCCAGCACCAATTGTGACAAGTGGGTTGAAAGTTAGTGCCAAAGTCCTGTCATTTATTATTTATATTTCATTTTTTACTTTGGGAGGATTAGAAACCCATGCTGTCCCTAACCAACTGAAATATAGCCAAAGACCTGATGCCTTTTATTTTACTTTGATTGTGTTTGTAATGCTTAGACCCTTGACAAAAATTGTAAATTATTTAACAAGTAATACTCAAACCTACCCAACCTCACTGGAAAAGGTGGCAGCAATTGGCAGCCTCGAAAAACTTGCATTGAGATAGCAAAATGACTTTAGTAGCAAACCAATCTTCATAAGACCATTGATCAACATCTGAAAGCATCCTATCAGTAGAATGTTTATGGTGATTACCTACGCTTAGGAGGTAACTAGTTCAAATCAAATTCATTCACTGTGGCCGATATCGTCATTACCAAAGCCTTACCCCATCTATCTATATTGGGTCAGGTTTGTGAGTTGAACTTCTACAGGTATCTTTTTTTTTTAAACCTCATCCTATTTTTGTCATGCTGCAGATAATATGATCTGTGGGGAGTTTCAGGGTTCCAATCAAAATACAAGTACCCACTTCAATTTTCTACTTAGGCAAAATTCAGAGGAAAAGAAGTCAATAAGCAGTGAGGGTATGATCTCTATAATCTAATGCCTGGCATATATTATGAACATGATTTACAGAAATTAATATGATCCAAGTTAAACATTACACAGGAATCAAACAGATTCTGGCCTTACTCATTTCGTAAATGTGGGCCAATGATTCAGTGATCTAGACCACTCAAGTCATGGCCCAACTTCGAATGATGTCTCAGAAAAACCCCAAGTTGGGAAAAAAAAAAGTTGCAATTGATAGCTTTTGACTTTCAAATTTCAAGTTCCTGACCATCATGTATTTTAAATTCATATTTGCCAAGGCCTTTGCCGAGATCCATGGATAGCTCTGACCTGGATCTTTAGACCAAGGGTCACACATGTAAAAGAGAAAGCATATCTATAATTGTGATTTAGTGCAGTAAAGAACCCTAAACTAATCAATTCCAAAGACTCGCCCATAATAAAAGCCTGATAAAATTAAGACTCTTCCAAAGTAATAGGACTCTTACTCTTATAAAAAATGAATCAAAGAGAACTTGTACTCAATTGAACAGAATGTGCTAACCATGTCAGGATGTGGGTCCTCTTCTTGTCGTCTACTAGAGTTCAATGAATCTGCAGCATCAGTGATTCATCCTATCTCAACCATTGGACCTTCAGTAGGACTTGTTGATTCCCTTTTTTTAATCTGCAGTGCTCAATGTTAATGCCTTTCAACTTTTCATATCCTTCATTGTGCCTACTTGAAGTTGGGTAGTCCTTCAACCATCTTGGTGAGCTTGTTTGCATGGCAGTTTTCAACTAATAGCTTTCTAGTTGCAAATTGTCTGTGCATGATTGTATTCCTGCCTTACATGAGTCATCTCAATTTTAGTTCCTTCAGCCTTCTATCTCTGTAATACTAAATTGACTGACAAGGGAAGGGTGTCTACTTGAAACTTCCCATGGCCCTTCAACAATAACGCTCAAGCACCCAAGGATCAAAGAGTGATCAAGCAAATATAATGAGTTCATCCCCATTCACAAACATAGTAGGACTCTTATCGACTAGTATACACATATCATATTTGTCATCCTTGAAAGGGCAAACCCAAAAACAAAAAAATTACATTTTCTAGTTTTCTAAGCTCAAAAACCAACATTTTCTAGTTCTTTCGAAAGAAAAAGGCTCTGGAAAAGGTTTTGTTCCTTCAAACTTGTACATACAAAAGGGCAAAAGAAGAAAAGATATTTCTAATAAAGTATAACCAAGAGCTTGAAGACGCCTTTTAAGGCAAGAAAAAAATCTGAATTTAAGATAGGGATGGCAATGGGTTGGGTCAAAATGGGGACCCGCCCCACCCTGCTCCTCTTAGGGGTGGGTTTGGTAGTGGTTTTCTTCGAACGGGGCAGGTTTGGGTTCTGTTAACCTAACCCACCTCGCCCCATATATATAATATATATTTATTTATTACTAAAAATATAAACAAAATTATTGTGGAGCAAGTGGTCATGTTGGGAGTTGGGACATTAAGGGTCCGTTTGGGAAGGGAGGAGGGGAGGGGAGGGGAGGAAAAATTTGAGGGGGAAGTAAAATGAAGGGGAGGGGAGGAAAAATTAATTTTTCCTCCTCTTGTTTGGGAAGTAAAAAAGTAAGGGGAAGGAAAGTGAAAAAGTATAATTTTGTTTTTAGTGAGGTATAGAAAAAAAGACTATTTTACCCTTGTTCTTAAAAAAAATTTAAATAAAGTCTAATGGGCATTTTAGTCATTTCTCCCCTCTCTCCCCCACTTTCCCCTCATTTTCCCCCTTGTTTTGGGGGGAAAATTTTTGAGGCAAAAAACACTTTTTTTCCCTCCATTTTCCTCCCCCCCATTTTCCCTCCCCCCTTCCCAAACACCCCCCAAAAGCACTTTCCCTCCACTTTCCCCCCTTTTTTTCCTCCCCCCATTTTCCCCCCCTTCCCAAACACACCCTAACTGAAGGCACGTGAGAAGATCAACTCTATCACTCTCTTTCCCATCCATTTAAATATTTAAAGTTTTTAAGCTTTAAATTAGACCAAAGCCCAGACTCCTGCCCAAACATGTCGGGTTTGGTATCACATACGTCACGGACCCAAACCCGGCTTATTGCCATCCCTAATATAAGGAAAACTTTTACCTCTTTTATCATTTATTTTGCATAGGAATAAGCTCCATATCATTCATAATGAATGCTTGGAGCATAGATTTGCTCATACATACATTGTTTGGGCCATTTGCAATATCTTCTTGGGGTTTTTTCCCAAAAATGGTGATGGATTTATGGAGACTTCAAGAAGGAAAAAAGGAAAAAGATTTTAGACCTTCCTCACATGGATCATTTCATTAGTTTTTCCTTTGACTAAAGTTATGTGTTCCATAGATCAATCTCTTAGTTAATTTTTTTTCAACTTACACAAATATTTTCAGATTTTTGGGTTTTTGTTCAAAAAAATAATTTCTTAGTATTTGAATATTTAGTATTGAGTAATCATTTATCATAAAAATAATTAACTATTCACTTGCAATTTATTAACTAGAAAGTACAAACTACTAACTTAGTAGTATGTATCAGGCAATAGCTAAGTACTAGTATACTACATAGTATATTTTTGTACTACATGGCACATGATTGATGATACCACGTACTACGTACAAACATAGCAAATACTAAATAGTAAATACTAATCAGATTTTGTTTCAATTTTTTGTCAATTAACAGTATATTAGGTTTTAACTTCAAATACCTATGTAAAATTAGAAAAGGTGAACTTAATTAGTATTTTTTTTGCCCATTTATATCATACAAGAGATAGAGAACCTGTATGACGTTTGAAGGTACATTTATTCATTCTAGCTGCTAATGGAAATAAAATTCATGCCTACATTAATAGGTACCGTCATAACCAATAGATACATAACAATTTATAAGGCACTTGATATTGATCTTTGCAAGCAAGTAAACATGTCAGAGGATTTTGCTTTTGCAAGCAAGTAAACATGTCAGAGGATTTTGCTTTTCCATGAGTACTCTCTCTCTCTCTCTCTCTCTCTCTCTCTCACACACACACACACACACACACACACAAACAACTAAAACAACAATATAATCAAGTGTTGTCAAGCAATAAAGCACATTTACTTGCAACAAACATAATCAAACACTTCATAAAATATAAGTTCCCAACATATTTAAACGGAAGTTTTTGCAGCACGCCTTACAATATTCAAGATAAAGAGAAATATAGATGGAAGATGATGATCCAGTGTTAACATTACACAGCCATCAAATCATTATTAGGCACTCAGATATGATGGTTGTGTCCTATTCAAGTATAGTCAAACTTAGCAGCAATCAACTTCATAATGATCCAACAATTGAGTAGTGCACATATGCATTACTCTATCACTCTATCTACCAGACACTGGATCATTCATTATTAAAGATGAAATGCGTGCACAAGAGTGTAGATATTCCTGATGGCAGTCTTATGCTTTAAAGCCAGTGGAACTGGTATCTGTTGGCCTTGGTATGGCCTGCCATCCTGTACAAACTTGGAGAACCTCTTTTAGAGCCTGCGAAGGAGCTTCCATCGTGCATTTTGGGTAGAACTCATCTGCCTTAAACATGCATTCTGTATTAGGTCCTGATGCTTGAGCACCATTCAGGAACAAATCACCTTCAGACTTTATCAAGCCAGACATGGCCACTTCCTTGTCTGCTGCCTACACCAACATCAGAAAACCAATATGGCTAGAATGTTGACAATAACTTAGGAGGATAATAAAATCAATCTAATGCAAAGATGGAGATGCACCATTACACCAAATGCAGCTTTTTTGCCTATTGTTAGGATGTATTCAACTTTTCTTTCTTCACATTTACAGTTTATGTCACCTGTAACAACAAGAGTGTTTAATTATCTTCATCATCAAAGCCTTGTCCCAACTAGGTTGGAGTCGGCTACATGAATTTTGTTTCTCCATTCCAACCCATCCTGAGCCAAATTCTCATATAAGTTGCAGTTCTTCATATCTATATTTACCACCTCTATCCACATCCTCTTCGGCCTACCCCTTTCCCATGGTGGGTCATCAACCTACATAGTCAGACTTTTCCTTACTAGCGTCGTTGCTGGCCTACGTTGGACCAACTACTTTAACCTCTATAAATGATAAATGAATCCTATTGCTTTTTACAATGCAGCTGGGTATATGCTGATTCAACGCCATCATGATTCTGTGAGTGATCCAAACCGGGCCAAACTCTTTCCATACCAGAAAATAAAGTGTTCATCAATCCACATGATCAACAGTAGTTTCCAAGGGAAGTTCAACCCATATTAGAATGAGTTGCTACTGAGTTTATATGTGGAGTGTAATGCTCCTTAGTTGTTTGTTCAATGGAGGTCTTCCATAATGCAGATTGGTTCATGCTCATCAACAACCACCATCATTCACACTATGTATTTGTTTCTTCCCTGAATTTCACATTTACCTTTTCATCTTTTCTTTAGTGGCGCCAAAGTATGATTATGACTAGACATCATGAAATTACACATTCCAGTGTCGATATCAAATATTCACACTTGTCACTTTAGTTTGAAAACAAGAAGCATATAGAAGCTTGGCTAGTCATTTTACTGAAAATTTCCGATATGCCCAAGGAAATACCTTCTCTGTTAGATACTTGAATGCCGCCTTCTTCTCTCCCGCTTCATAAATATTGCACTGAGACAAGATCTGGAACAGAAAAGAAAATAAATGTAAAGAAGAGTCATCTGTCAAGACAAAATTTAGAGCACATGAATTACGCATACAGAAAATATGTAAAAGTAAAGGTGAGGTCCAAACAAGACAGGACCTGTGATTCGACACTAGCGCATACAGCATAAATACCCCAATTTCTTGTGTAATTGTTGTACAGATGAACTTTTCCAAATCTGACACGAGGATGCCTCTGTCGTGTACCGTTGAAAAAGCAATGATGGATCGTCACCCTGATGCATCTATCTTCAACGTGAGTGGGATCCGCTCCAATAAGCATAGTTTTATCATGCCGTGCAAAGTGACATCTGTTTGAAGATGGTAGAATTTGATCAGGATAACGTGTTCATTGAAATTAGACAAGTATTATTTAAAATCATATGATTCTCAACCAAACAGGGGCTGGTCTTCCTTTGTAACTTTTGTTTCCTTTGTTTTTCTGGTATAAGTCTTTTATACCTTTATGGCTTTATGACCCTTCTCCCTGATTGGTGTATTCCTTGTTTTCTCTCCCTTTAGTTATCAGAATCCTACGATTCTCATCCCAAATCTTAAGGAAAACGATTCATAGCTATACAACGAATCCCATTTACAGTTGAATCTTACGATTTAGGTGTGAATCCTACAATTCAATACTCGTTTCATCGAATCTTATGATTCAAGTGATTCGGCTAAGCTAGAATAGCTACAACCAATAAGTTAATATTAATAATATTTTACCTTTTTTCTTTCTTTCTTTCTTTTATCGCTTTTATTTTTAAAAGATTATTTAATAGTTAAATTTTGTGGCTTTAATGAGGTTTTAAAGATGAATAAAGAGCATGCATTTAATTCAAGTGTTCGATTGTCTGTATGATGCTTGTCTACATCTTCTTCTTCTTCTTTTTAATCTATTTTGCTTTTTTTTCTTCATGAATACTCTCTTAACTTAAAAGAGATATCCTACCATGTAAGATTGATGATTTTTTTATTTAAATATTATATGTATTGATACCTTGAACTTATTTACTTGTCTATCTCTTCTACTTTTTTTTAATCTATTTTGGTTTTTTTTCTTCATGAATACTTTTTTAACTTAAAGAGATATCCTACCGTGTAAGATTGATGATTTTTTTATTTGAATATTAGAGGATTTTACTCGAAATATCCCAAAATTCAGCCATTCATCGCGAAAGGTCCTCGCAAATTGTGTAGCACAAATGAGGTCCTCCCAATTTTTTATACTTTTTTCTGAGTGATGATAGTGTCCCCATGGGCCAAGGGCGGACTCAAGCACAGCCATGCGGGTGCGACCGCGGCGCTCTACAAAAAGTTCAATTAAAAGTGTAGGCCCACCCTCAAAATCTATGGTTTGCCCCCTGAAACCAAACTACCGTTCGCACCCCTCAAATGAAAATCCTGGGTCCGCCACTGCCATGGGCGATGCATGGGCGACGCTCGTCAGAGTATCTCCTAATGTCTTCGTCTTCCTCTCCTCCTATTTCTCCATCTTGTCCACATGGAAGACTTCCACCTAACCCACATCCAGTCGAATGGTGGGGATGCAGTCTACTGGCAAACCACCATCTTTGTGGGGTTTTTTTTTCTTGTTCCCTCATTTGACTCTGGTTTGATGACTTTCATCTGTATCTATGATGGGGTTTGTTACTCGCTATTTTTTTTCATTTCTGTTTTGAAGATTTCTGTTGTGGGATTTGATGGGTCTGTTTTTTCATGATTTTCTTGAAGATTTCTTGTAAGAAGATTGATGGGTTTTTTCTCATTGAATCACTTCGATCTCATAGACATCAATGGGTTTTTTTTTAATCCCACTTTACAAATGATTGGAGCTGGCTCAGTCCAATAGGATAAATGCACGTGGTGTATTCTTTGAACATAAGCTTTAAGGTTTTCAGGAATCTCACTATGAAAGATTTGGGCTGGTTTTATACCACAAGGATTTTACAAAACCAAAGTTTGGACTGAAGCAAGATAAAGCAACCAGGTTAAGTAGTAAAATACACTATAAAACATAACATAGCTTCATTTCCCTCCTCACTTCTACAAATCTACATGTCTTCATGAATGTTCAAAACCCAAGTCAGATTGCTTCAATATAGGGCAAATACCATATGGAGAAATAGGAGGAGGAGAGGAAGAAGAAGACATTAGGAGATACTCTGACCAGTAAAGCTAGCGTCGCCCATGGTGATACTATCGTCGCTTAGAAAAAAGTACAAAAAAAAATATAAAAATTGGCGAGAGGACCTCGTTAGTGCTACACAATTTGCGAGGACCTTTCGCGATAAATGGCGGAATTTTGGGATTTTTCGAGTAAAATCCTCTAAATATTATATATATATATATTGATACCTTAAACTTATTTAACAATTTACAGCTACACATCATTGATATGATTGTATGATAGGCTTTCTTGTTATTGAATTTATACTGCTATAAATAGGAAAATGAATGGTTATGAATAATTATTTTTTTCCTTTTCTTTTAATTTTTAATTTTTTTCATTTTTATTAGAAAAATAGAAAAATTCTACGATTCACAATACGATTTGCGATTCGATTCAATTCATGGGTTTGAACGATTTGCAATACGACTCCGATTTTAAAAACTATGGTTGTTACTATTGTGACTATTTTCTCTACCTTTAATGAATTTTGTTGTTAGTGATTAAAAAAAAATCTCAACCAAGGTTATGTATGGCATCTAGTTTCTACATGTCACTATTTCCTCAAATGTCTGTTGTTACTGTTGTGAGTATTTCCCTAAACGTCTATTGGATATTGCCAAGGCATGCTTAATCCACAATGGGTCACATAATATATATCAACCATTTTCTTTTCCAGTGGTTATTGAGAAAGATTGGATATATCACACACACACACTGTGACCCACTTCAAATGACAAGAACGGTGCATAATTGCATATACTCAGGTTAAGCATCATAAAATTTCTCCAACTTTTCACATATTAAGACAAACTATTTTATTGCATCCAACTTACCTTGAAATGGTAATATCTGTGCTTTCTCGTGTGATGTCAATCAGGCCATCATCATAATCTTGCAGACTACAACGATCAATCCATATATGCCTTGACTTGGGCTTTATTTGAATGCCATCAACATCATGTCCTCTGCCACCTTCAAACTCCAGATTGCATATGATGACATGTTCACATTCCTTCAGTCGCAATCCCTTACCAACGAATTTTACCCTTTGGCCACGGCCATCAATTGTCTTATGAGATGATACATTTAGGTATGAATTAAGATGAATAGTGCCAGAGACTTCAAAGACTATCCATAGTGGTTCTTGTTTACGGCATCCATAACGTAGCGACCCATCTCCATCATCTAACAAGAAAATATAGAGAATTTAAGCACGATGACCAAATGCTAATGGTCAATAAATTAAAAATAAAAAATAAGTGAAAGGCTATGAAGTACCAGAGTCATAGAAGACTACAAGGTATCTTACAAAATATTGTCTTGATGATAAATGACACACAAGAAATATCTCAAATCTATAGTAGTCAATGCAGAGGATTGTGAAACAAGAAACATAGGTACTTTTGAGGCTTGAGTTTCCAAGTAAATCATTTGGGGCCCATTTGTCTATGTAGATTTGAACATAGGAATCCATGGTTAAGTGGGTTCTAACAAAGGATCGCTGAAGAGGTGAGGGGTAAAGGATATAAGGTGGAGAGTAGATGGGAGTGAGACCTTGACTTTTCTAGGATTTGAACGGGTGCTAGCTAGGTATTCATTTTCCATTAAAGGGGAGATTATTTGATGGTCATTTTTGGATATTCACTTTTTTTCCTTCAATTTTAACCACTTTTTGAAATACAAGTCTTAGAATTCCTAGGAATTCACCTACATGAAACAAACAGGCCTCGTGAAATTTTTTAAAGTAACAATAGCACATGAAAAGAACTTGTATATAGGAGGATACAAATTAAAGTTTCTCTCTTTGAGAAGCAAGAAAACAAAATTTTGAAGGATGAATTTAGCAATATACACATACATTATTTCGTGGAGACCCAATCTTATATACATCCATAATTGATGACAAGTTGGAGAAGCAAGAAGATCTTATAGGGTGGAATGCCTAATGTCCACTTGAAATAGAAGATTCGTAGAATTTTCTTTGATGAGCATAGAAGGTACAAACAAACTTACACAAGTCAAAAGCGAAACATGCAGCAATCTCTTTCCCCCTTTACATCTACTATACAACTTACATAATACAAGACTGTAGAGCATGAAATAAACTAAACATACACTTACCTTGGACAGCCATTGTCATTTATAGAAAGAAGTCAACATGTATTTGAGCTTCGGCCAGCAGGTCTTTAAAATTGTTTTATTCGCAAGATACACAACAGTGATGATTATCTAATTTTAGACACGTGATTTTAAAACATCGGCCAAGTCAAGTCAATCTCCACCTGATTCTTAAGGAGAAGAGGGCCCAAATTAATTTTCCTCTAATTTCAAGTTGTGAGAAGATATACTAGGCTTCTAGGGTCCTTTTGCACTTATTTGGAAGAATAAAATCATATTTTGTAGAAGATTTAAGCACTCAAAGATGGAAAATACTATTCATTCGATTCAGTGAAAGGAAAAAAAAAAAACCAAATGCGGCCACCTATTACTACATAAAGGGTAATTCATTATTAAGAGTTAAAAGGCACATGCCCAAACTAGATTCAGAGGACACTACTTTTTTTAAAAGATCTACTCATCATTTTTACAAAAAAGGCTTCTTGGGTGTGGTTTGGTTCTAGGATGTCTCTTCCCCCAACCTGGCGGAGCACTCTCGTGAGCTCTCAAAATTCAAAATTAAACTTAATGTTTATAAAACCCTTGAGAATGGAGCAGGTGGATACAAAATAACCTAGAACTTTAATAGGCTGACACATCCAACGCAAAGGCTGATTTGGGGTGCTTCCAAACACACAACTATCACTTTCCCTATAAGCCTCTACCCAAATCACGATTTGGGGTACCCCCAAACTTGCATTAGAAAACATAATATAACACAAGAAACGCTTATCACAGCCTTAATCGAGCTCTGCCCAAATCACGATTTGGGACACTCCCAAACTTGCAATCTACAATGTAAACCAACACAAGCAACTCTAATCACTGCCCATTAACGATAATAACAACTCACTAACACCATGATCATATAAAGAATAGAAAGAAGAAAAAAAAAGCCCAATTAAACCCAAAATTAAAAAAGTCCCAACAAGGCAAAGGAGAAGCAAAACAACCCTAACCCTAACTCTAATCTTCTTTTTATAAGAAAATCAAAGAAATTGAAAGGAGAAACTGAGCGCATACCGGCGAGAGTAGTGACGTGATAGATGGATCCATGGAGGCCGCCGATGGCGGAGCGGCCGAAGCCCTCGGCCTGTCCGGCGAGAGCCCGCAAGCTGCAGTCAACGTGAGAATAAGGAAGAGAAGACATGGGGTTGTTGATGGGAGGATGAGAAATGGAGCTGGAAGAGGAAGAATATATAGGGAGGGGATTTGGCGGGTAATGAGGGTTGGAGGGAGGTAACGGATCTTGAAAGGAGTCGTTACTGCCGTTGCGTTTGTGGCGGGAAAGATGGGAAGAGGAGAAGCAAAGACCCATCAACTTCAATTCTCAACGGAACGGACGCTGAATTCCGTTTTTTATCATTTTAATTGCTGTCTCTCTCTCCTCTCCTCTCTCTCTCTCTCTCTCTCTCTCTCTCTGTGTCGGTAATTCCGTTTTTTCTCATTTTAATTGCTGTCTCTCTCTCTCTGTCGGTACTTACTTGGTAGTACTTAGTGGAGGCCAGTTGCGTGGGTAGTGGGTACTCCTGCTAATGGAAGGGCTGTATTTTGCATCTAGACCCCTATTTCTTTGACTATTTGCGAAAACCACTCTGGTTCATTGGGGAAAGAGATGAAGGAGGCCAAGGGGTTGGGTCAATAGAGTGAGAGCCCCCGTCTGACTTAATTCTATTAGGGGTGAGTTTGGTAGTGAGTTTGGATTTTAGGTTTGGCTCAACCCACTGTGCTCCTTTTAGCTATTCATTTTTATGCACTTCTTTTGGTATAGGGATTTTCTCCTTTAGATAAATGGAGATGATTTAATAAGCCATTTTTAACAACGGCCCCCCAATTTTTATTTTATTTTTTCACAAACTGGTTGGAGGATGCATGAAGGTAAATTATAATAAGGTGTTAGCACACGTGCTGGTGGCACCCGCTCGTTCTCTGGGCTCAAAACCTGATAGGAAAAGGAAGGAAAAGGGCAAAAGTCCAACTTAATGAAGGCATCACAAGTGGCCCACCTGAACGAAGGGGACCCACACAATTATTTGGTATCTTGAGTTACACAAATATTTGGTATCTTGAGTTAGGGATGGCTGAACCCCAATGGGTTGGCCAAGTCGGACCACGGTTCCTCCCTCTTTAGGAGTTAGAGGTATTGGTATCGACTACTAGTTTCTTCTTCTTCAGAAATCGAAAGTTGAGTCTACTAATGCTACCACATTGGGGACCCCGGCTTCCCCTGGGCCTCAGAGGGATTAGTCAAGCCCAAAGAATTGGGAACCCTCTTATAGCAAAAAAAAAATTCTTTGCCTTTTCCATCTTTGTGTTAAGGTAGGGAGAGACGATAGAGAGATTTCAAGTATCTTTCCAAAGGGATTGTCTTCTCTTTTTTTTTAACATATTTACACAAGGACTTTACGGAGAATAAAAACCCATAGATGGCTCATGCACGAAAAAATCTCCTTACTTTCAACTGCACAAATAAGGCCCTCCCGCCAATTTTAAGTATGTTTTTTTTACCCTTTTTACTATATCACTCATTTTAGTTGAATAACGATATCATTGATTGTTTTTTTACCCATTTTACTATATCACTCGTTTTAGTTGAATAACGATATCATTGATTAATTGTGTAAAGAGAAAGAGTGATATTTAGCCCAAAGGAAAAATATGAGACCAAACCTATCCTAGAATGGAAATAAATAAACAAATAGAAGTTGGATTGATAATGTAGAAAAACTAACATAGGACGATCCTAACGTGTCTCAGTGAGAATCATGCATACCTTAATCAATGATCTGTTCATTCTATTCGCACGTGTTCTAATTACACAACCTTTTTTTTTTCTTTTTTGAGAATGGCAACTCAAGTTACTCAACCACTATGGCATTGCATGTCCTCTTTTGATAAGGAAATTTGACAGCCCATTTTCTCATCACACATCCATATCAATCCACCGAATAGAATGAACTGGGCCCAAAACTTGGCCGTTCAATTTGATAAGGAAATTTGACAGCCCATTTGCATACCCAAATTTTCCCCACGGTCACGCTGTAGAGGTGGAAACTGGGCCCAAAAGGGCGGCCCAGTCATGCCTGGGCCAGGCCAGGCCGTGCAATGCCGTGCACACGATAGCTGGGGCTCGGCCCAAGGCATGGATTTATCCATGCCGTACTGGACCGTGCTGCAGCTGCTGCCCACAGGTCGGCTCATATGCCTCTTCTAATTGTTTTAAAATTCTTTATATAAATTAAAAGAGGTTTTATGGACTTTTAGGGATTATTACCGTGGCATAAAGTTGAGGCTATTAAAATAAATGCATAAGTATTAATTTTAGTTTATAAATAAACAAAAACAATTAATTATTTTATATTTTATTTATATTAAAAATTAAAAATTTATATCGGAATATTGAAAACCAGCGAGAAAAAACAAAAGGTCAGGGATGACTTTATAATCTCTTTAACACTCGTGCCATCCCATCGCGGCTCATCTCTTTAACACTCGTGCCATCCCATCGCGGCCTTGCATGATATTTACGCAAGAACCCCATTCGTGGTAATCTTTCAATTCTACCACACCTGTCCTATCCTCTTGACCTAGAAACACTCTTTTGTTCGTTACAAAGCCATGATGCAATGCAACATGCTTTTAACTTAAGTACCATAAACTCACTTTTTCAATGCAGTACCATAAATTCTCTTTAACATCTCTAATCCTTAATGCCATTTAAAGGTTAAGTCATACAAGCAAATGCTAACTGAATTTCATTAAATAACATATTTACTGGCCCCAAAGCCTAGTAAAGGATCTGCCCCTACCCTACCCTCACATATGCAGATTGGGCCAACGCCTTTTGGCAAGCCTGCATTGTTAGGCCCTTACCCTAAGAGCTAAAGAAAAGAAAGTATATTTTTTTTAGACCACCATGGACTATCAACCTAAGGCTCGCCAATGCAATTCGATGGTCTTTCAGCATGCTATACAAATCACGGGGCCTTAATTTGGGACTCCAAATTGGAGCCTCATGAGGATTATGCAAATAACAGTTATAATATATCAATATCTTCAATTAGTAAAAGAAACAAAGTAAATAAAATGTTTACATGTATGGTAATTTAACAAAAGAAACAGCATTCTCTAACAATTCAATGCCTTCACAACAACTACTGAGACTTCATTTCCATGACTATATCTTGTACAAAGAAAACAATGGAATATGAAGCCCCCTCTCTACACCTCTTAGTTTTCTCCTCTTTCCCCTTTTATCTCTCCCTTCACTCTCTCATACTCAACTATAGAGGAGAGAAAAGGTCACATGGAATATATCCAAAAAAAAAAAATAGTCTCAAATTGTGCATTCATCAGAGACATTTAGATCCTGCAGTGTATAATGCAACATTTGGGAGTCATTAGAATTTTTCATTTACAATGGAAGGAAATTTTTAACGGTTTCCCTTTCTCTATGATGCCCATTTTCTTCAACAACAACAACCATAATCAACTGTGAATCATTCAAATTCTCCCCGAGGGTAGCATCCATGTCATCCTCAGCTTCATGTTCCTTCGTCTTGGGTCATGAGTGGACCTGAATTATCCTGAAGATCCAAATCCAGGAAGCCATCAACGAGTCCTCACCATGTGAAAAAGTTCAAAGGCATCAGGATTCTGTCAGCTCAAGGAGCACAGAATCTTGGACTTCCCAATCCTTTGTCTGATAACTGAATAGAGGATACACAGATGGGGGTACTGTTACCAACGGAAACCGTCAACAAAAACTATGAATCAAAATTTTGTAAGAATAAAAAAAATGGCATAAATAGAGGTACTGTTACCATTCAAAAAAATATATCTAAGAATCAAATATTTGAAAAAGACAAATAAGTATGGACTAAGTAAAACAACAAACAAGGGTACTGCTTCTGATCTCCCAGGAAGAAACTGAGTATGTTATGGATCAGGTAGAATCCAAAACTCCAAAACCACTATTTGTTATAAATAAATAAAAATGAAAGAAAGAAAACTCTAGTAACCTGGTGCTGCATCTGGGGGGGAAAATGGTTTTTGCTTAGGAGTAAAGAAAACCCCAAAACCCAGCATGTTTATACATCAGAAGATAATTACCCAAAAAACATACCCAATTCGAACCCTAAATCATACCATAATTTCATTTGTGACCCATAAGCTCTAGCATTTCTAATCTAAAATCCCCAACTTCTGAAATCTGAAATCTGAGAATTTTCAAATCCAAAACCTCTAAAATTTCTGATTTCTAACCCATAAAACCTAGAATTTCTGATTAACCCATAACCTGAAATCTTCAAAAACCAGGGAAAAACCCCAAAATCAACCCCCAAAAAAACCCCAAATCTTCAGAAACATTAAAAAAAACCTAAATCTTCTCCCAAAAAAAAATTCCCAAATCTTCAGAGAGAGAGAGCTAACATTAAAAAAAAATCATAACTATGCTCTATATTTCATAATTCAAATGTTCTACACAAAGAAATGAGTGACTCGATCAACTAAAACTTTTAGCAGGTTGTCATTCTTCATGGCTAATTTCTTTACCCATTACCATTCAAAAGATAGCAGTAAGGTGGCAGTGGTAGTGCCAGGTATGGCTCAAGTCAAACCCAACCCATACTATTTTCAGCTCAAGGCCAAGCCCATTAATCAACCAGACCAAAAAATCTGGCCAAGTGCCCGAATCAAGGTCACAACTGCCCGAGGAGGCCATTGTCCAACCTAATGTCAAGGCCTGGCCTATGCTTATTCATTTGGCAGGTCTAAAGGTCCTGGCAAAGGCCCAACAAAGCCCAAAACCCGGCACAGACATCAGACCAGCACATGGCTGGTATGGCCTAAGAGTATGACAACCTTGATGAGCCGGCCCATTTCTAAGACAGCACAATAATCATATCAATCCTCAGGAGCACAATAAACTAAGCTACTTCACAGATATTATATTTGCCCACTCTACAAGGCCTTGGTGCAGCAGCAACAGGACTTTGGGGTCAATAAGCAAAGAAGAGCAAGTAGATACTAAAAACAACATAAAAGAAATATAGCGCATACCTCCCATATCAATGGATCCAGATATTCCACGCCATATAAGTTAATATGATTAGTATCGTGTCATATTTCGCCATTTGTCCTTCAAATCAATCTGTGTTGGAATCACATATCATTAGATGCAACCCATGGAGAACTAGAACTCAAGACACTGTACATAAGCAGAAAACAACTTTTCCCCTTTCTCATCTGCTTGAGTTATAAGCAAAAACTTTATACATACCGCTGTTCTTTCTTCAAATTTATCAGAATATTGCTTTAGAATGGGTTTCCAGTTCCCTGTGCCATACCTTCACACGAGGGGAAATGCTCATCAAAATTCAACCAATCAAATGATGCAGGAAAATAAATGAAAACTCATTAATAAATATCATGTGATAATTATATGTCCAGGCTATTTAAGCATGGTAGAATAGGATGGAAATCTTGCAAGGAAAATCCATCCATGACCTGACACAACTGAAACTGACAGCATGTATTACAGTTTTAAAAGCAAAAGACAGTTATTTTAGCAATGAGAAAAGGCAACTATTATCTTAAACACTTATTTACCCTTACAACCTATGATGCCCAGTTACGGCATAGATACGGCTAGGATATGCCATAGACACGGATTTTAGACATAAAAAGTGAAGTATCGGATACGTTACGGCACGATACGTTGTCCATTTCGAAGTATCCGTGCATCATAGCTTACGACTATAACATGTACTCGTGATGTACATTTACAAACTCCTCATGATTTGGTTGGTGGATCTTATATTGGATGAGCATGGCCCAAAAACCACACTGGTCTGAAAATCCAAGCCCTTCAACTGGGGTATAATGCATGCTGTCAGTTTCAGTTGTGTCAAGTACTTGTTTCATACATGCACATGGTTTGGATGGTGGATCTTATATTGGATAAGTCAAAAAACAAAAAAGGGAAGGGAGGGGGTCATTACCGAGTGCAGGTCCCACCAAAGAAGGGTTCTGAAAGGGTCCAGACTGAAGACAGACCTAACCTTTGGCAATGATCTTATATTGGATAAGTACGGCCTAAAATTCAGACTAGTCTGGAAATCCTAGCCCTTCAACTGGTATACTATTTTTGGAAAGGATGTACTAGGTTATGAACAAAGATGGCCAAGACTCCAATTTCTTTTCCCAAAGATGCCCCTAGTTGAAGCTTATGAATGTCCAATCAATGCGGGTTTTTTCTTGCATGTCATAACCCCTAAAAATATTTCACGCAAATCAAGACACAAATACCTAATGGAAAAATGCATCTGGAACCTTTTTTTTTCTTTTGTGTGTGTGTTGAGAAAATTGAAAAAATATATATTCCCTTCCAACAAGCAAATACATACTCTTTCACAGCTTCTCTCAAAAGTTCTTCTTCCTCTAAACTCCATTTCTTAATCTTTCTCCTCCTCGTAAATTTTGTGATATTCATATCATGCTTCTTCAATGGAGAAATGGCCTTCCTCTCTGGACTAGGCAGACAAAGTTTTCTTGAACCGTTTGGTGATGCATCTGATGGGGACTCTATCGAATCATCATCCCACTGCACAAAACCAGCAGGTTATTAATACAAAAGAAATAATATGCGAGTAACTATGTCGTGTCCCATGCTGTAGCGGGGCTGGTAAAGGGACATCAAAAGTCCTCAGGGGAGGCAGAGTACCCAGGTTCAAGACCCAATTAGAATGAGGAGAGATCAGACATTAGTGCCATGAAATAGGGTAGATTAGGTTAAACAAAAAAAATGGAAAAAATATCGCCCTTCATGAATGTAATTAGAAGAAGTACAGGGTTTCTTTCTTTTTTTTTGTTTGGAAAGGGACGCCCTTTCCACTGGGCTGTCTCTTGATTCTCAGAGAAGTACCGATTTTGTCAAGCCGTGTTAACATGAAAAAAGTGTGATTGTGTACCAAATGATGGATAGGGTGTTAAGTAGTTAGTTTGCTGCACCTTTAACGCCTAGGCATTTTGGGTGTATTGGTTAACAACTTGAGATGGTATCAGAACCAACATGTCCCAAATTTGAATCCACACAGAGCAAAAAAGGCCCCATGCCGCGTTTTGTGTGCGGGCGCATGTGCGCAGGGCAAAAAGGCCCCATGCCGCGTCTTGTGTGGCATGTGCTTTGAGCCCGGGCAGTGTCCAGCCAGAGGGGAGTGTTAAGTAGTTAGTTTGCCGCACCTTTAACGCCTAGGCATTTTGAGCATATTGGTTAGCAACTTGAGATAGGGTATAGGTTACAAAGTCTCAAACCAGTCTGATGGCATCCATAATAATCATGATTTCAGGGCAAAAATTCCTATCAATGGATATTAGTTTTGCTTTCTTTTTTCCTTTTTTCCTTTTAGTACTGTAAACTTTCATAAACAAAAGAAATACAAAAAATGGCAACCCTTTGTGCGCCATCCATTCTGTACAATAGATTACAAAGCTCAATAATAGAAAAAAAAAAAAAAAAACCAACCCCATACCATTTTTGTCCAAGACATCCAAAGATGAGAAATGGATATACCATGAAACTCCTCTGAACAAATAACCACACCATGTTGTCCCCAGCTGCAGATGGCTAGGGACATGAGTGTGTGAGTGAGAGCGCGTGAGTTCAGGTCTCCATTGTCGGGGGAAAAACACCAAACAACTTGAGTACAAGCTCTCTTGCAACCCCGTCAGCACTTTAAGATTTGTTCCTAAAGGTACATTTGTTATTCCTTTCAATCCAAATTGACCACATGAATGCTACAATAGATCATCCCTGTAAATTTTAACCCCTCTTTTTTAGGAACAGCCCAAACTCTAAATCTCCAAAATAGATAGAACTGATGGAGGCATGACCCACTTAATTAAAACCATAAAGGGGAAGGAAATACCCTAGAAACTGGAGGATGAATGATTTGAAGGAAATTATCCAAATAGTTCGGCACTTCTTTCATTGCTTGAGTTGGTGCAGAAGGGATTAGTGAATTCTGTATCCGTCTTATCATGGTATCACCTTGATTGGGATTTGGGAGTGTATAAAATCTTATCTAAGGTGTTCGTAGTTAGGTTTCAAAGAGTGTTGTCGTGGATCATTTCAAAAGCCCAAGCTGCCTTTGTTAAGGGTAGAAAGATCCTCAATGGAGTACTTGTGGCAATGGATGTCTTGATTCTAAATATAGAGACAAGAGTCTGAGTATGACATGTAAGTTGGGATTTGAGAAAGCATATGACCGAGTTCACTGGAAATTTCTCTTATACATGATGCATAGAATGGGATTTGGGATCAAATAACATTGTTGGATTTCAGAACATGTATCATCAACCATGCTCTCGATCTTGATAAATGGCACCCCAAAAGGCTTCTTCTTGGCAGATAAGGGGATCCTCTCCAAGTAAAAAAAAAAAAAAAATTGGACTCAGAACCAGACTCAATTAGGGCCGAGTCCGAGTTAACACGGCTGAGTCGGACCAAGTCCCAATTTAAAATAAAATAGTTGGCCGAGTCCCATGATTCGAATCTGAGTCCCATAGGACCCGACTCGTTTAGGGCCGAGTCGACTTGGACTCAGCCAAATTTTTAATTCATGATCCTCTCTCCTCGTTTCTTTTTGTTCTAATTGGTGAAGCATTATGAGTCAAATGTTTGCAATGGCTGAATCGGCAAATTTAATAAAGAGTTTAGAACCAACAATGAGTCATCTTCAATTAGCGGATGATAGATTGATCCTTAGTGCAGCAGAGGAGGACCAAGTCATGAATGAATGTGAAGGCTAAAGTGGTTTTTGGGCTTAAGGTGAACTTTTATAAAAGCGAACTTATTGGGGTTAAGAATGGAAGACGATTGGCTTCAGGAGCTTGCTATTCTTATGGGGTGGGTGTAAAGCAAGTTGTGTTTGCCATAGCGTTTAAGTGTTGCCTCTAAATGCTTGAGGAACCTTTTAATCGAAAGGGTGGAGAGAAAATTAGCTTCATGGAATGCTCGATATTTGTCTTTTGGAGGCCAAACTACTCTCATTAGATCAGCATTGTCTAATCTACCAATATACTTAGTCGATGTTCATGTGGCCATCAGAAGTAGTGAAACGGATTGAAAGACTTCAACAGGATTTTCTTCTGCAAGGTAGAGAGGATAAGCATAAATATCATCTTGTCGGCTGGTCCTTTGTGTGTAAATCTAAAAACGATGGAGGGCCAGGGTTTAGACCGAAAATGCCTATGAATCAAGCCTTACCAGGCAAGTGCATGTAGGGATTTTGAGAAGATCCTGATCGTCTTTGGAAACAAACTCTTATGGAAAAATATGGTATTTCCAGAAATAGAAAGGATATTCAAGGGCTGCCTCCTCGCTTTACTGGATTTTGGAGAGCTATTTTATCTATCAATAAAGTTTTTTTACCTAAACATTAGATTCAAGATTACGATAGGAGAGAAAATTCACTTTTGGCTTGGGCTTAGGTTGGAGACAGTCCCTAGCATTGCATTTTTTGGACTTCTTTTGATGTGCCTATAATAGCAAAAATTTGTGAGTAGTAACATATTGATGAGTAGTGTGGGTCATGAGTTCAAAATAAACCTCATTGCCGAAGATCAAAATAGAGGTTGTGTCGGGCGTAGTGACCAATGGCCAAAACGCTACATAAAGGCCGATACATAGCAGTAGCGGCAATACATAGTAGCGTAGCGGTGTGAATCGAAAAAGTTGTCAAAATACTTGGAAAAATTTTCCAAAAATCCAGAATATTGGAAACAAGAGAATTTAAACAATATATCATAAAAGCTATTTTTATGTGTTTTTTTAAGTGGTTTTTTTTTAAACAAGTGGATGATACACACTATACATCTCTTATATACTATACAACGTGTCCTTTGTATAATTATACTTCCTTTCCATTACTGAAACTTCGGTTGACAGTTATTGATCAAAAAAAGAAAAGTGAGACAAAAGACAGTAGTCTGTTCATAGGATTTTTGTTAAAGTACTGCAACAAAAATGAAAAAATCACAATTGAAGTAGCTCATATTTAAAAAAAAAAATCCTCATAATCTAATCAGTGGCATGCATGAATGGATTAATTAGTGGCCCTTGGCTGACTGTACAAAGCCAAGGAAAAGGAGGGTTGGCATCAAACCAGCAATCAGCCATAAAAACCCAACAAACCAATTAGTTTAGTTTATTTTGGTGTGACTTTTGCACTACACTTTCCATGCAGTGTAAATAAAAGGTTATCGCAGATGAAGATGAACGTACATATAGAAAATAACTTCAGCCACAGGTTTTTGAAATCATGGAGTCACACAGCATGATTTTCTTACATTGACCTCACAAAAGGTGATGCAAGCTGATAATCCAATGCTTAAACCCCAGAATTTTCGGATGGCATAGATATGCTAGTCAAAAGGAGGTTTTCTCAGCATTAAACATTAAGAGCATGGAAATGCATCTGACCCACAACTAAAGGAAATACCACATTGATCTTCATTATGATCAGATTCCATATTTGAATAGCCTCGTAGGCGATTAGCATTAGAAAAAAAACTCCAATTCCACTAGGCAGTCAAAAGACACAAATGGACTGCTATGTAACCCACAATGAAGGATCATAAAATGCATTACCTCATAAGTATGGGCAGTTCTATTCCGCGCCATAAAACCAGGCCATGATTTTCCATCACATTTCACCGCGTTCTGTTTTCCATTACCAGCATCCCCCATGCAGTTGTCATCTATGTGCTTTTCAACTGACGCAGTATTAGTGTCCACATCTAGCTGATTTTGATTATTTTCAGATTCCTTCTGATTTGCTTCTCCCATGTTAGACAGTATTCCTGCGGCAATTTGTAGAGCATCAGGAAGTGGGTCCTGCACAACTGTCTGTAGATCTACTGAACTAGATTTAAGGGCTTCCTGTGCTTTTGAAACCTCAGATGAAGGCAGGATGTCGAATTTATTTTGCACTCTACCAGTACCGACTTTTTCCACAGTTGCAATTGATGGATCCCTGGATGGAACTGCAACAGATGCATCCTTTTCACTAGGATGTAGACTCCCTTTACGCATATCTATACGGTACAAAACAAAAGAAAATAGATTATCAGATATTCAATGTTTGAAATAAGCAACAAGAACAAGGAGAAGATCACTGAAGATTTGAATTCATCTCATGGGCCGTTTCCAGCAGAGGTCATCAATTTGATTCAATTTGCAAAGATTGTAGTTTCAATGCAGCAAACACCCGTGTATTACAGTTTGCTCTTTGCAGCAGCAAAACAAATGTGGCATCATGAAGTTTACCCCAAGCTTCACATTTTGAGAATATCCAATTTGTTTGGATAAAATTAAATTCCTAGGAATTATGCTGAAATTGGTTCCAGCATGGGATTAATAAAGAGATGAGGCTGAAGAATATAAGGTGGAGCTGTGGATGTGATGTTGACTTTTCTAGAATTAGAATTACTAGGGTGATGGCTGGGAATTCATTTTCCATCTCCCCCCTTAATTCATTTTGCACTAAAGGGGAGATTGTTTGATGACACCATTTATTGATCTTCACCTTTGTTTTCTCAATTTTAACCATTTTTAGGAATACATTTCTCTTACAATTCCTATGAATGAAACAATTTGCACTGGCTTTAAATTTAAACATATATCAAACAGGGAAATTACAAAAT
Organism: Cinnamomum chago; assembly: GCA_038049695.1. Lineage (NCBI taxonomy): Eukaryota > Viridiplantae > Streptophyta > Magnoliopsida > Laurales > Lauraceae > Cinnamomum > Cinnamomum chago. Next base: position 78,488,933 of record CP142452.1, read on the forward strand.
CAACAGCACAAAAAGGGGAAATTCAAACAAAGCACTGCTAACCTTTAATCCACAATGGAAGCTTGCATTTCTTCCTCGCGCCCTCAAAATCACCCTTTTCCGCATCCAAGGCATCATCTTCTGGCAAACCCACCGCCCCCCTCTTGCCCACTCTGCCATCTTTCAAATTCTCAACCAAAATCGTATTTTTCCCAACTTCCCCCTTCCGTAACAACGCCTCCGCCGCAAATTCCAGAAACGAAGGCCCCAATTCATCTTCCGCTTCCTCCAAGAAAGCCCTAACCGCATCCAGCGCCTCCTTCCTCGTCTCCCTTCCGCGCAACTTCCTCCGAACCGCAGGGTTCTCGACCGCAGCGAGCATCTCCTTCTCCAAATCCCACAACCCATCCGAAACCAAACCAACCCCACCACCCCATCTTCGCATCACACCAATTTTCCCCTTCCAAACCCTATTCACGGCATCCGCAAATGAAGAATAGTCTTCGGGTTCCTCTCTCAAGAACTTGGCGGCGCATTCAACGGCGACGGAGGAGTAGGCCCTTCTCATGGAATCGTGGGTTTCGGTCCCGGACATGTGGTGGATCTCTTCCATGATTTCTAGGGTTTTGAGGATGGATTCGGAGATGGAGGTCTTGGAGAGGAGGGAAGAGATTCTACGGAGGAGGATTGTTTTCTTGAGGCGGAGATCGGAGTCTGATTGAGGGAGGAGTGAGATGAAAGTGCATGGAATCCAGTCGTCGATTGGTTGGCGGAGAAGGAATTCGAGAATCCATGAGGAGATGTTGGTATCCATTTGGATTAAGAAGAAGAAGAAGGTGTTTGCAGCAGAGGTAACTTGGAAGAATAGTAGAGAGAAGGGAAAAAAGGATAGTGGAAGAACCGGAAGGAAGAGAAATTAAAAACCAGAAGTCAATCTGATGATACTATTCAATCTGATGATACTATATAAGCTCTTTGCAGTCTTGTTGCAGGAAGCTGTCTTTGCTTTGATTTAAAATATATTGCTGTCTTTGCTTTGATTTGAAATATATTTGAATTTATATGGGCCATACTTTTTATGGGTCACCATTTGTGTTTGTAAAAGAGGGATGTGACTAGGGCTTCAAAGGGGCTGGGATTGGGCTAGGGCAATTTTTGGTTTTTTTTAAGTAATCCAATGCACCCTTTACGAAAGGGAAAAGGATTATGAAATAAAATGTATTGGAAAGGAGATAACTCCCGACAACTAAAAGATAGATATGGAAGGACCCAGTAAAGTTTTATAGAGGAAGAAGATCGTCAAGTTACTTTTCTGTCTATTTTGTGTTCTTTTGCAATATATTCGTTATGGACTATATGTAGTATATAATGATGATTGATATTGACTCTTCCGTTGTGTTTAGCAAATAAGACAATTATAGATTAAAAGAAATTTGATTGATAGATTAATTGATATCGATCATCATGACTAAGCTGTGTTAATTGATATCAATCATTTTATCATGTTCAGCAACTAAGACAGTTACATATTCGATCACATGTTGCATGACAGCATATTCACATTAATCGCCTTTTACATGACAATATTTTTACATTTTTCACATTGATTTCCTGTCACATTTTCACTTCATTGATCGCCCATTACGAATCATTGAATTCCAACAAGAATGAATGAGTCTTGCAAGTCTATAAAACAAACACATGTCTCCAAATTCAAGAGAAGATCAAGAACAATGATATGAATTTTTGCATTTCCAATATGAAACAATCCTACAAGTCATGGCCCTCTCACTTCCTTTTTCCTCTTTTAGTCTCTAAACATTAAACACATGGAAGAATCCACTTCTAAACCACCTCGTTCCCTAAACCCTCCCTGTCAAGAGACAAACATCAAACACATGGACTCCAACTCCAAAACCGTCTCCACTCCTCTCCTAAAACCCGTCAAGGACCAAGACTTCCTAACCCATCTTGAATCCTGCCTCGCCAAATGCGACATCTTCAACGAGCTCCTCAAGATCTCCAGCTATGCCGCGAAGATCATTCTATCCTCCTCCCCAAAGCCTCCCCTCTCTACCCCTGCCTCAAATCCTTCGAATCCAGCATCGGCATTTCCCGCAAGGCCTTCCCCCTACATATTCATCTAAAACCTCAATGCCCTTCACGCCCACCACCCCATCTCCCTCTTCGTCTATGGCGGCGAAAGCCTCTACTATTTCGTCGAACAACTGGTGTGGCACTCCAAAACCGGCCTCTTCGACCACATGCACTTATCATCTTTGTAAAAGATCAACGTCTGGGGCGAGCTCGTTGGTTACATTGGGAGCATTAGCTTGTAGATTAGGGGTGTGAAGAAAATTGTGGAGGAGGAAGCGAGTTTGGGTGGTACGGTTGATGAATTGAGATTTGAAGGTGTTGGAATTGAGAAAGAGATGGGGAAGGCGACCGATTGGGATTCTGCAGTAGACATTAAAGGTCAATATCGGCCATTTGGAAAAAAAATAAAAAAATGAAAGGGGCCCAAAGGAACCCTTCCGTCTATACCATTTTAATGGATTTTTTTTGGTCTAGCATCCATATGGGGTTTTATTCCCGTAAATTCCTCTATAAATTATATATTATATGCACACAAATATTGTGTGTATATATATGGTTAGATTCCGAACATCTTGGTCAAGCTTTAGTCTGTCTCTCAAAGTTTTGATTTGGGATCCTCTTAGGCTTTTCCTCAAGGTGATCATGAAGAAGCCAATTAGGCTCCGCAACATCACCGTAGGGCCAAACTCCCAAGGTTTTTGGTTTCTCAAAATTGAGTAATATCTTATATTCAATTCTTGACAGGTGGGGGTTTGTTTATCTACTATAATTTTAAATAGAATTTGGTGTATTAGGAAATTCATGACATGATATGATAACCCGTCCTTTACATTTGCAAACATCATATTTCTTCATTGTACTTTTGACATTCCAGCAAGCTAAAAGGCCTTTTTATTATTATTATTATTTGCTAAGATTTATAATAAGAATTTAAAATGCTAAGGTTTTTTAAACATGATGTGATGATGGCTTATCCCTTCATTTGCAAGTGTCATGTTTTTGTACAAAATAATTTCAAAATCCCAATCACCTAAATTGGTTTAAAATGCCCGGGTAATATCTTATGGTAAGCATATTCTATTTTCTCATAAATTTTTTTGGCTGGGCCAATGTGATCCAATTCTGATGACACCAAGACAAAGTGGTGTGGTGGGCCCCAACCTCTCTGCAGAATTTTGACCAATACTAGTCTACGCGGTATAGTCTTAAAACTCCAAGTCTCCAATCATTCATATTCAGATTCATATTCATATTCATATGCATCGATCGATTCATATGCTCTCGTCATCTTCTTCTTCTATTCATCTCTAAAAGTGCTGGAAAAGAAGTGCATAGGGTGCTGATATAACGATGGCTTCTAAGATCTGCCAATTGCTTCGGAGCCGTCCGATCGATCACATCTCATCTAGGGTTTTGAGCTCTCTCTCTCGTCCTCTCTCCTCCTTCGCTTCTTCCGGCTGTACGATCCCAGCAACGCTCTTCCCTGGCGACGGAATCGGGCCCGAGATTGCAGAATCTGTAAAACAGGTCCCATCTCTCTCACTCTCTCTCTCTCTGCTTTTATCTCGCTTTTCTTTTGAATTGTTGTCGAGTGATTCTTCCATCGTGTTTGGATTGATTAGGGTTTTTGAGAATGGGCGTGAGAAATCACAAGTTGTGGATTACGGGATGGATAAGTTTGCCTACAGAGAGAGAGAGAGAGAGAGAGAGAGAGAGAGAGAGAGAGAGAGAGAGAGAGAGAGAGAGAGAGAGAGAGAGAGAGAGAGAGAGAGATTTGTAATGGGTGTGTTTGGATGTGCCCCAGATCGTAATCGATCGGTTTGTATGTTTTAACAGCGCAAAAAATGGATGACTTTTCTGCTACTCAGCATTTTCAGCTTCGGTTGCTGATATCGATTTCAGGGAGAAGTAAAGTATGAAGTAATGTCATTCCACGTCATGTGTTTTTTTTTTTTTTTCGGAACACACCCTTCAATTGGGTGATTATTGTAAGATACAATGTACAACCCAAAAGCTTAAAGCTTTTGGGGTTGTTACATGGTTTCTTACATTGTATCAGAGCTAATCCCCATAATTTGGGTGGGTACATGGTATCTTACAATTATTTGGTTGGGAAAGTAAAATGCATAGTTATCAGTGACCAGAAAAACCAACCAGAAGGAGATGGAGATAGAATATCTTAAATTTTTTAAATGTTTGGATGCTGCTACTACAGTTTTGCAGGCAGACTAAGTTCTGTGAGTAAGAATATGCGTGCTAGAATCTGACCTTTGCGCTGGGATATTTATGGAATTCGTGGTTTGACATGATTTTTAAACAAATTCACATGTATAAATGCTGCAAATGCAAATATTACACATGTGAAATACATTACCATGTTTGTCAAAATCACTGTTTTTACATGAGTACATGAGTACATCCAACGGTTTATTTGGGTTTTTTTTTTTGGACGTTTTCACAAATTTCTAAAATCCTTGCAGAATTCAGATATGAAACCAAATGTCCTGATGTTTAGCATTACTACAAGCATATTGAATGGTTCAGATCATGAATTGGGGACCTACAGAAGTGCAGAAAATTCAATCCATAGAGGTCGTTTTTTTATTTTTTGGACATTTGTCACGAAATTTTCAAAATCCAAAAAGATTTAAGATATGAAATATTGAAATTAAATGTTATGGTTTCTTACGATCTGGACTTTTGTAATATGGTTTCGTACCCCTGTAAAGAAGATGGATGGTTTCAATCATGAATTTGGGTCCCACAAAAGTTTTAAAAAAAATGTCGTTGATGGAGTTTGAACCCATAATCCTATGGGTGTCCTAGAATGTACCCCTGCCTTGCTTCAGTGATGTGCATAACCATTTTACCACCTCTTGAGGTGTGTAAATTTTTATTTGAAAATGGCCATATTTACACCATTTTCACATGTCATTTACTCATCATGTGTTCAAAACTTTAAATCAGGGCTACCAAACATGATGCTATGCAACCATTACACGTGAATTTTTACTATATGTAAATGACTGCAGACAAAGGACCCCTTAGCTTCTTCTCATTTTTGGCCTATTATAGCTTCATCTCATTTTTTGGCCTATTGTTTTAGATTCTAACGTTCTTGCAACCAATTAAATTGCCATTTTATATGAATATCAACTCTGGAAGTCACCATAGCTCATTAAACCTAATCTCTTGTGTCACAAGGTATTTAATGCAGCTGAAGTGCCAATAGAATGGGAGGAACACTATGTGGGAGACAAAGTAGACCCCAGAACCGAGAGTTTTTTGACATGGGAAAGCTTGGAGTCTGTGCGCAGAAATGGCGTGGGCTTGAAGGGGCCCATGGCTACACCAATTGGAAAAGGCCATAGGTCTTTGAACCTTACTCTGAGGAAGGAACTCGGTTTGTATGCCAATGTTAGACCGTGCTACAGTCTCCCTGGTTACAAAACTCGATATGATGATGTCAATCTTGTCACTATTCGCGAAAATACGGAAGGAGAGTATAGTGGTTTGGAGCACCAAGTAAGTCTGCTTCTACCTCGTTCACCTTTATTTATTTATTTTATTTTTCAAATGGTCATGTGTTCATCTTTAATGCGAAGCATTATTTGATACTCTCAAGATTCCACTCTACATGACACTAACATGTCAAAGTTTCCAATTTGTGAATAGGCAACACTCGAAAGTCTCACTGAGTGAGACCTAAATATGGTTAACACGAAAATGTTCAGTGGTCTAATTTCAACACGCAGACTTTGGTTGGTTAAATGTTAAAATCACCCAGTAGATCTGATTTTATGACTTAGCCTGGTCTGAATCAGGGATCCAGGATTGCGCATGTGACTGTATTATGGGTCATTTTTTTTATTTGAATGGCTATGTATTCAGGCATGATTTCATACTCTCAAAATGCTACTTTACAGATGTGTTTATCTAGAGCTGCGGAAGGGAAACACACATTTACTCTTCCATGCAAACCCCACCTCCACTATCGGAAACATCTTTCCTCACTAGTGAAAAAAAAATAGTCACCTTTAAAGGGCACGTTTGTGTGGCTGGTTTTCTGCAGAAAAGTTTAGGATTGTGGAAACGCTTTTTCTGTGACTCAGTAAAATCTACCTTCGGTGTGGCTGCTCTTCCAAAATGAGCTAAATTTTCTGTGATTTTGTTGAAAAGCTTTTCCAATTGTGGGGGCGGGAAAAAAAGTTCCACAGAAAAGGAAAAAGTCTGCAGAACTGGTTTTCTGTGGGCGTACACAAACGTGCCTTATAACCCAATGTGAGAAAAAAGAGAAACACAGAAAACTGATTTTAGATACACTCCATTTCCGCGGATTCGCCCTTGCACAAGCACGTCCAACATGTCACTATAACGTCAAAGTTTCCAATTTGCGAATGGGCATTGGGCAACACCCAAAATTCTCACTGAGTGAGACCTATGTATGGTTAACATGAGAATGTTCAATCAGCCTAATTTCAACACAGACATTGGTTGGTTAGAAGTTGAATCACCTAATAGATCTGATTTTACGGTTTAGCCTGGTCCAAAATCAGGGCTGCAGTAATATGCATGTGATTCTAATGTGGGTTATTTTTATTTTTTTTTCAAATGGTTACGTGTTCATCTTTAGTACTAGAGCCATTTCTGCTACCACGCAAATCTCTCCCTCCTTCACCCCTTCTTCAAATTGGAAGCACCTGAAAATAGGCATCTTTTAAGGGTTTTCCTCGCTGAAATGTTACTACACTGAATCTCAGAAAAAACAGAGGAATGCTGAAAACTGGTTCCAGGTCTGCTCCTTTTCGGTGGATATGCCTTTTCACAAACACGTCCTACATGCCACTAAAATTTCGAAGGTTTCCAAATTATGAATCGGCAACGGCCAAAATCTCACTGAGTGAGACCTATGCATGGTTAGCACGAGAATATTTAAAGGTCTAGTTTCAACATAGATGTCGGTTGGTTAAAAGTTAAAATCACCCAGCAGATCTGATTCTACGGCGTAGTCTGGTCCAGAAAAAGGGCTGCAGTAGTATTCATGCAATTGTAATATGGGTTCGTACACTTGTATGTATTCATATTCTGACAGTATCAATGTTTAAACTACTGCTACTACTGCCAAATGCCAATGTTGTTTTTATTGTCGTCTCCATGATTATCTTTAGCATCATCATTGCTGTTGCTGCTATTGTTATTCAGTAATGACCAAGAGCAAACCTCTTGTATTACAATGCAATGCAACCCACATTATAGGGCCCACCTCAACCACCTCTCTTCATATTAGTTGTTTGGATTTGAAGGACCAATTCTTGATGGCATATCGAACACAACCATTGTACCAAGAACAAGAAAACTGAATGGTTAGAAGACTGTTCGAGCCATCTATTCAGTGGCTGAGGTCATTTATGACATGATAATGTATATATCAAATGAAGGTGGATTTTGAGATGCAATCCGTGCTGCACTCTTCCTATCCAATTATCCGCCAGGCATACAGGTCGGTTGAAGTAAGCCGTTGAGGATGAAGTGATTTCATTAACAGTCATAATTCCAAATTTATATTCTTCTTTGTTTTAGTAATTCCATATAATATTAGGTGGTGAGAGGTGTAGTTGAAAGTCTCAAGATCATCACCCGCCAAGCAAGTTTAAGGGTGGCAGAATATGCTTTTCACTATGCGAAGGCCCATGGGCGACAAAAAGTTTCTGCCATTCACAAGGCCAACATAATGAGGAAGACTGATGGTCTTTTTCTCAAGGTAGGATGTGAAAGCTCATAATTCAGCATAATTGTTTATCTGTTTTCTATTTGCCCATCTAAGCAACGAACTTTCTTGATTTTATGTAGTGTTGTCGTGAGGTTGCTGAGAAGTACCCAGAGATATACTATGAAGAAGTGATCATTGATAATTGTTGTATGATGGTATGATTTAACTTTACATGCTTTAAACTTAAGATGATTTAACATAGAATGCTCTATAATACCATGTTGATCATTGGGGATCAAGTGCCATAACTCATGAAGCTTCATTTCTTAGTTATTTTTTTCACTGCCCAACTGGTCCATACAACAGTATCATGGATTAAACTTGGACTCGGCCCTAAACAAGTCGGGTCCTATGGGACTTGGACTCAAATTATGGGACTCGGGCAGTCGGGTGAGCCCCATAGGACTCGGGCGAGTTGCATGGGACTCAGCATGACTCATCCAAGTCAGACTCAGCCAGAGTCGGTCCTGAGTCTGAGTTGTATTTTCCCTTGAACAGTTTTAATCAAGAAAACAAAAGGAGAAAAGAGGCTTATGGAGATGGTGGAAATTATATGCCCATGATATCTTCACCGTTTCGATTTTTATATCATAAGTTGTTCATCGTGGACAAAGAATTAAAAACGCAGTTGGGACTTGAAACCAAAAGTTGTCTTTTGGCCTTGTTGCTACTCTCACAGTGTTGCTTGCTCTTTAACAGCTGGTAAAAAATCCAACACTCTTTGATGTTTTGGTTATGCCCAACCTCTATGGAGACATCATAAGTGACCTCTGTGCTGGCTTAATCGGTGGATTGGGCTTAACACCCAGGTATTTATATGTTGTTTCCATCATCGAGGGACCGTATATATTGTTTATTAATCCTTCTGACCCTTTTCATTCAGCTGTAATATCGGCGAGGGTGGCATTGCTCTGGCAGAGGCTGTGCATGGTTCAGCCCCTGATATAGCTGGCAAGGTGTGTATCATTTTTACATTTGTTGTCCTATCAATACATCTTTCTTCATAGGTATTGCCTGCCATCAGACTGAAATCTCTCTCTCTCTCTCTATATATATATATATATATGTATAGGGAGATGCTCCTATGAGAGCATCTCTCACCTTACTACAAGAGATAAGGTGGGGGCCCTCACATCCATATTCAATGCCAACAACTTAAATGTGAGGCCCCTCACGTTTATCTCTCATAGTAAGGTGAGAGATGCTCTCATAAGAGCATCTCCGATATATATATATATATATATATATATATATATATATATATATATGGAAAGTTTCAAGTGCATCTATTCCTCACCATAGGGTGAGGACACTTTTCCTTTTTGCACTTGAAAGGTCACTTTTGTACTTGAAAATTCCCATTTATGGAAGCATCCCTCACCCTATGGTGAGGGATGGATGCACTTGAAACTTCCCCATATATATATATATATATATATATATATTGAATGGTTGCATCTTAGTATATTCACTCTTATGGATTAAAAATGATACATGAATGGTACATCAATTTGAGGAACGCTTATATCAGTCCATTCTTTCCTTGGTGATTTCCATGGGGTCATGAATAGATGTTACAATCCCAGCCAATCAACAGATGATGTTCACCATGCGAACGTTCTGGTTGTAAAATGGCACTGGTCAATGCATCAGGTGGGCCCAATGTGCATAAACAGTGGATAGAAAATATTTCGATGCTTCAGAACCTAGTGTAAATTCATTGGTTCAAAATAGCTACGTAGTTGCTGCATTATTGGCCGTAGTAGTTGAGGCCGTTGCGCTTTTTGAAAATAGCAACGCTATTGTTTATAAGGCCTAGTAGAGCCAAGTAGATTTAATTTGAAGCACTATCTTTCCTATTTCTTCTCCTCAATAGCCTTTCCTTAAATTGTCTCTACCCTTGTATAGATGGACTGCTATGCAAGATTCAATTTTTTTTTACCTCTTAAAAAATTCACACCTCTATGCCACTATCGCCAAAACTGCTAGGTACCACCTGCCACGTAGCATTTTTGGCCACTAGCCATTATGCCCCCGCCGCTACCACTATTTTGATCCTTGGTGAATCATGGTGCTTGTCTAATGAGCGGATGGGCAATATTTAAGTCGTGGTGATGATCCACATGGTGAAACTCCTAAGTTGACATGGTGCCGCTTAATGGTTGGCTGGTTGCTTACATACATAATATGTAACACACGGCCATGATCCTATCCCACCTTGGGATGGGACCTAGGGGAGATTTGAAGATCTGGGTGGGCCCCTCCTATGTATAAAAAATTAGACTCATCTGATCATCCTAACCCTCTCATCCAAGGCCCACGAGTCTAGTCCATTTGCATGTGTGCAAACCCATGGGGCATGTGAAATATTTTCTTTGGGGGAGGGGGGTGTTTTGGTCCACCCGGATAGATTATAGGTGGGCCCCACTAGGAGTATGCACTATACATGGCGCACATGGGATTATATATATATACACACACACACTCATGCACTCACTCACACCCATGTCGTAACCAGCTGACTGCAATTGATTCATCTAGTTGAAGTTTGTGTATTAGGGACTCTATTTGTTCTCTATTAAATTAGCTCTCTCGATTGACTGTTTTACAGAATCTGGCAAATCCAACTGCTCTGCTGTTAAGTGCTGTTACAATGTTGCGGCATTTGGAGCTCCATGACAAGGCAGATCGGATTCACAATGCAATTCTGAAAACCATCGCTGAAGGGAAGTACAGAACAGGTGACCTTGGTGGCACTTCAACCACAACGGAGTTCACAAAAGCAGTTTGCGATAATCTTTAAGCATGCTGAGATTTTAGTTGGATTAAGTTACGCATACTATACATCGCCTTCATTTTAAATAAGTTAGCCTCACTGCCACCAGATTTGCGTTGCTGGCATTATTGCTGACTTGTGAAGCTCAGAGAGTTCCAACCCAACTTTGCCCGATCATTATCTTCTTCTTGTTGTACTGGAAGTTCTGTAATAAACTGCTCTACTGGTTCAGATGCATTTTTCCCCTGAAATCGAAACGGTTGTTTGTGAAAACTATCCCTGCTTCTGCTCTTTATCAATAATTATAGCCTACATTAATTATCAAGTTACAGGGAAAACAGTAAAGAGGAATGACAATGCTTTAGGGCTAACTTGGTGCTGGAGCGGCTGAAAGTATGGGTAGGACTGCAGCATGTTGCTTTTGGACCACGAATCACGAATTGCTTACAAATCAACTGTGGTATGTTCTTTTGTAAAGACAAATTACAAGTATATTTAGAGTTGCAGGTAATCTCAGTACTAGCAACCAAGTTCCAAATGGAGCAATTTTATTAATTTAATATGGCTAAAACGTGGTTAAAACAATGATTCTGATGTGATTCCATGTACCCGTACAATCTTAATGATACTCTTGTTAAATTTGTCGTCTTTTGTTTCTTGGTAAGGAAATGTTTATGTGGCATGTTTTCTTCAACGGAAAAAACGGTGAGATGGGAGGATATTTAGATGGAGATGTTTGTTTCGTGGTGAGGCAATGTTTGGTGGTAGTTTCACTCGCTGTGTGTGTTGAATTAAAGTGTGATTTTTCAAAGTGAGGTTTCCTTTATGTGACATCTTAGAGTCCAACATCGACTATAAAGAAAAAAATGAATGAGATTATATGTAGAATTTACACTTTTATTTTGCATGAAGCCTTTTGATGGGTTAAGGCCCATCAGTCATCACACAAGTGAAAATTAGGACAGCAAAACAAGGCCCTTATCCAGACTTCACTTGTCATGTGAGCCTAACGCTAATGCAATTGGGTTCTCACACATCAACCAGAACAAAACACAAGTGCCAAGCCAAAAATACAGAATTTAGTTAAGTGAAAATTGTAAAAAAAAAAAAAAAAAACTTTTATCATTTTGCAAGGGACCTTTGCTGTCAATCAATTTCCATCATTCCCCACAAAAAACGGGGGAAAAATTAATTGTGTACAAATTACAACAGCCAATAGAATTACTTGATCAAGAGAGACAAGTCATGAGAGCAACGGTATCCATTCAGAAGACGTGCAGTGCAACCTGTTGGCTCACAAGTCAGCACTGGGACGATGCTATTGTGGCTTGTCTGACATGACTTTGTAAAAGGACTCATCAAATGAGTGGCCAGATTTATCACCAACTGTTTATATTCTACTGGATCTCCTTCCATCGAGTTAGAGGCAGCTTGAAAGAGCGGTTATGCACATTGTAATGCTAGCTTAGGAGTCAATATCTGGGAATGGTAATTTCCAGTAATTCCATGAGTTAAAATCCTCCTGTAAAGAAACACTGACATCAGGGGCCTCAATCTAATGGCTAAACGGAAGAGATTAAGACTGCATAGAACGGGAGGTTACATAATTCACAACACTTTATGTTTGGCACAAGAGGAGTAAGAGGGACCCAACTTTCGAGTACTATAATATAAGGGACCCAACTTTCGAGTAATATAATATGTGGATTTGATGACCTCAGGACCCCATCTCTCTCATATTAGATGATCAACATCCATCCAGTAAAAAGGAACAATGCTATCAAAGTATCAATGCTCTACATCATCCAATGGGAAGACCTTTGTCACATCTCCAATCCACCACAAGGTTCACCATATCAACTCATAGGTTAAGGCCACCAAAGGGTCCCCACCACATGTAAATTTGTTAAAGAAAATGCTCAATTGAATGTCGTATCATCAACATAATCATCATCAAAGCCTTACCCGTCGATATGAAGTCAGCTTAATGAGTTCTACTATTTCACTCAATCTTATTTAATGTCATGCTCTTGGTAACAGCACAAGAGATTCATGATGTCTTTCCACACTACTACTTCTCGGGCATTTATTGGTTTACCCCTTCTCCTAGTTCCTTGAACTTGTACCCCAACAATTCATTGCACAGGGAAAGTAGTTCATCAAAATAAATAGTGAATTTTAGGGTACCAGTGAAAGTGATAAATTTTGGAATCCAGTAACAAAACTCACCTGCTCAGCCAATGAAGTGGGTGGGAACATATCATTCACAAGTTTGTGCAAGGAGGTGTATGACCTCACATCAATGCGGTGATTGATAGCCACCTCGCCCTGCCAGTTTAGATGTATAATTTAAAACAAAAGAAAATTTTCACTGTTCATCAGCATGGTGAAGCAAATGGAAAAATACCTTTGGATTAATGATGAATATTTTTCCCTTTGGGATACCGATCTTTCGATAGCTGAGCTCATCAGTGTCTCTATTCCCAAAGCCCGCATAAAAGGGGTTGTAATCAGAAGGGAAAAGTGCTCTAATATCCTGTCAAATTAGAGTTCACTGAGTCGTTAAAAATAAGTTGGTGCTTAGCAATGCAACAAAAGGTTTGCCATAACTACAAAGTTTACCTTTCATTTTCAATTAGAATGTCTTCAGTGACACTTCTTCCATTACCAAAAAAAAATGAATTTCAGGTTTAATATACCCTTCAGATCCATATCAACTGGACCTATTTACCAAACTTGGAATCTTGTAGACTCTTATTTTTAATTTTCTGGGAACACTAACATCATCAAGCACTGGTTTAAGGAGAGGATGGGGCTCGGAAATCCTTAATGACTCAGCATAATGCTTCTAGCTTGCCACTCTGGCATTCAGTAGAGTTACTTCTACTTATTTCTTCTAATATCTTTCATGAGTGGTTCAAAAAAATTTCACCAGAGACTAAATTCACTGGTTACCACACAATCCAAAGGTTTGGTGTTCTATTTCAGTATGGACGCAGACTACAAGCAAGCAAAGATACTAAGAATTATTATAGATACAACAGAAATAAATTAATTCTCTATCTGAATAAATGATTGATAAGTACACAATTTTACCTCTAAGCATGCAATCTTGAACTCATGAGGCACTCTTCGTATAACTGTCACCAATATATCATTCATTATAATCATATCATCAGAGTGTTATCGCATCAATATAGGGTCAGCAAAAAGAGTTCTACTCTAAAATTCTGAACAGGCTATGACCAAGATAACCATCTAAGGAGCCATGCATGTTTTGTCAGTTGTCACCAATAAGAAATAAATTCCCAAATCAAAGGAAAAAGTAACCTAACTGACAGAGTGAGCATCTCAATGCAACAGAGTTATGATATACCATGAGATAAAGACGCTTGCTATAATAATGATGTTCAACCCTTAACACATGCAAATAAGCAAAACCTTAATGGACGATAGAACTTTGAAAAAATTTCTCAAAATTACTCAAAATTACAAAAATGTCCCTGCGGTTTTATAAAATTACAACCTAAGCCCGGTACAACAGAAGCAAATTGTAAAATAACCCTGTATTAACCTTCAAAAGATATATATTTATTAACATATGCATGTATTGCTTCTCTTCCCATCTTGTCATACTGTACTTCAAAGAACACAAGGTTGCTTTCATTTTTTATCGTCATTATCTTTTATCCTTAATAGATATTTTACTCATTAAGAAATGTAATGGAGGGTGCATCGATGAGGGGTCTTCAAGCACATCTTGGAGTTGCCAACGGAGTCTTCACACAAGACTGAGACCCCAACTCAAGATAGGAATAGAGAAAGGCATTCATTCCTTCATTTCTTGGGAGAACCTTTACAACCTTTATAGAGAGTATTGGCCAACAATCTTGGCTCTCAATTAGAGATTATACCTTCTAATTAGAGTAGCCAACAATCTTTGACTAAATTAGAGATTATAATTTCTAATCAAGGATCCTAAAGAAATTGACTTATGCCTTTCGAAATTTAAGCAGATCACAATAAAGTTGATTCTCTTAAGACAAAACTTCCCGTTTGGTAACTCTACATGTAGAACGAAGTGAGGTGAAGCCTCAAATCAAGAAAGAATAAAATATAAGGGGGTTATGGTGGTCTTTTGTCTTTAGTGGCTTGATAAGGAATCTTTGACTTTTTGTGTAAAAAGAGGATTTTTTTGTCATTTAGTGGATTGAAGATGTTGCTTTTTGACTCTTTTTTTTTTTATAAAAGGGGAAGGGGGGGAGGGAATTTTGAATGTGTACTTTTGATATGACCCTGTAGCCTTTTCATGCCTCGCAAATGGAGGTTTTACTTCACCTTGACTTTCATAGTAAATTACCAAACAGGTGGGAGGGGTTTTTGAGTTCTATAAAGTCATCATTTTCAAAAACAAAAACTTCTCGAGGGGTCATTTGTTTGCACTCATTTACATATGTAAATGATTACCATGCATAATGGTTATGCATCATAACATTTGTTTGCACTCATTCATGCATGTGGTGTAAATGAGGTTTGAAAAATAGTGTAAATATGGCCATTTACACACCAAAAATTTCAGACCTACATAGGTGTGAGATTCACACCCCTTTTTGAAAAAAGATGCCAATACAGTCTCTTAAACATGGTGATTGCATTCTTGTGGGGCGCATCAACTACCTTTATTTTTCCCAATTACCTGTTTGGGAGCATTACTTGTGGAGTTGAGTGGAGTAAATGATATTTTGAAGAAATAATAAAATATAAATGGGTTATGATGGCATTTTGTTTTTAGTTGTTTGTGAAGGAATCTTTTTGACTTTTTTTTTATTGAAAAGTGGAGTTTTTTTGTCTTTTAGTGGAGAAATGAGGTTACTTTCTAACTTTTTTTTGAAAAATATGGTGGGAAATTTGAATTAAAGTGCTTTTGGTGGGATTTTTTTTTTTTTTTTTTTGAGAAATGGGGCTTTGCTTTACTTGACTCTACAAGTAGAATTGCCAAACAAGCCCTTACCCCATATTTGTAATCCAAACCATTCATTTTGTTTATTGAACTAAATCCCAGAAACTTGAAGCTGATTATCTTAAATCTTAATAGATTGAATAATTTGTGAAAAAGTCCCAACCCATAGATCTAATTTTCTACACTTCTGTGTGCCCCACAATTTATGATCCGAACCGTTCAATATTGTTTTACTGATGCTAAATATTAGGACGGTCTTAATTCTTCATGGATTATGATAAATTTGTCAAAAACTTCCAAAAGATTCAAAAGCGTCTAAAACTATTGGATGTACTCATATACTCATGTGAAAACGGTGATTTTAACAAACATGTAATGTGTTTCACATGCTTAACATTTGCATATGTACCATTTACATATGTAAATCTCATTTTCCTATCACATTTGTAAAAGAGGCCAGACGACCCCCTAAAATACAAGATTTGACAGGTGAAATGATTGCCCTTATTTAACATGTCATTAATTAATTAATCACAAGTTATGGGCGATCTTAGTAGACTGGTCACTGGGCATATGCTGGTCTTCCTGGGCATTGTTTTATAAGTCTTCAAGGATGCATTTGGCCCATCGCTTGCATAAAAAATGGTTCCTACATATGCTGATCTACATTTATTATTAAATTATATTTCATTTCATGGCTACTCACAAGCTTTTACTGCATAATTGGAACTCAGAATAGGTTAATTTAACTAAGAAACCATCATTAATTGTCAATGATAAAAGAAAAAGCGCACAAACTTCACTTGAGGAATAAGGCATCACCTTCTCGGTACAATGAGGGAAATAGTCCATCAGGAGAGATGACAACGGGCCCATTAGGTAATGCTTTTCCATCCTGCAGTATCAGCAGTGAGTAAGCCTACCCAACAAATGAATGCATCACAGCTATTTCAAGCACAACAGAAGTCCTCTGCCCTCCTATGTTATCCTAAGTGTGACTCTTAATGATCTACAAAAGAATCAAGGAACCAAGCACTAAGGGAGAAAAAAGGGAACCAGCAACCCACCACCATTGCTAGAACCTAAAATTTGCATGGCCACAGAATGGCCAAGCCAGAATTGATTATATATGGCAGACTTCACTATTTCGATTGAAGTGCCAATCACATTACTAAGGATATGAATAACTGTTGGATGCGCCATCAGATGGTCAGAAATAAATGAAGCAATTTCATTCAAGTACCTGTTTCAGATTAAGAAGAAAACTTCTGGTCAAATATGCCTGAACAATTGCACGTGCACTCAGAAAAAGCAATTGATAACCATTTTCCTGTATTCAAATGAAACAGGGTACAATTCAGAGACTACAAAAGCGAACCCCTCGTGCTGGAAGATAAAAATGTTATGGGATTAATCTATTTGTATAATAATCTGATAAATTACTTGAAAACTCATACTGCATGCCAAAAGACACTACATAGATTGAATCCAAATAAAAGCAACAAGGTCGCCAGAGGCAGAGCCTGATAAATTATAAGAGTCTGGAAATATCAATCCAGATAAGCAAATTAGTTTCAATTATTTTTTCCCTTTTTGATCATTTCAACTGGAGGCATACAATAACTCTGTGAATAAAAATATAATTTGCAGGATGTACTCATGTGACAATGCCACCCATTTTATTCACTCATACAAAATTATCGTGAAGATTTTTTTTCAACACATTTCATCTCTCCAAAATTTAGAATCAAACTTTTTTTAATTTTTCCTGTTCTTTTCTTTAAGAGCAACCACAAAAAGGAAAAGGAAAAGCAAGAACCAGATCAAACAGTGTAGCTAGTACCAAAATATGTTCCTAGCGGGCACTGGATAGGCATTTGGTACAGCATTTCCATGAAGTGCCACAAAGAGAACCAACTTTTAGTTTCAAGTGCCAAAACACATACAAGCGGGGTTACAAAGGGTTCCACTACCAAAAGCAAATGGAATGAGCTCCAATACAATTATAGATTCAGATCAGGATTCCCAACATCCAGATCATGGCCTCTAGATACCTTGCTGCAGAATGATTCAACAATCTGCTATGTGCTGAAAATAGATCTTGATGCCTTTTTCAATAGAAGAGAAGGGACAAAAGAAGAGTAGAGACAGGTGGAGATTATAAAGGTTACGGAAGCATGCACAGAGCTAGCAAAATAACCATGGTCCACAACCCATGAAGCCCGGATATTTATACAAGCCCAACGTATCCATATCGGACCGATACAACACTTGTATTGGTACCTGATAATGCACCGATAATTATAGGGAACAAGTTTAACATATCATACTTATAAAGTCCTTTATTTCATATAGTTCTTTTAATAATTTTACTTCTCTCCATTAAAAATTCTAGAAAGGGATGAAAATAATAATAATTTCATTGATTAAAAAATGATCAAAAGAAAAAATTAGGACACCAGTATCCATATATGTGTCCTAGATTTTCAAAAGCAAGGAGTCATACCCCCCATCCCTGCATCGATGTCCGTATCGAAGTCCACAACATTGTGCAAAGACCATCATAGTTTTCTTTTTTCCTTATTTATAGTAGAGGTTATATTTCATGTTAAAAATTATCCATTTGGAAAGAACTCTAAAAATTAACAAGTTTTACGTATGGAGGCTCTCTCTCTCTATAAATATATATATATATATATATCTCCTTTTTTCTCCACAGAGAATATGGATTATGGATTAAAGAAACCAAGAAGCAACAACCCAATGGCCATGTGCATGTTTTTTTTTTTTGGTGCAGTGGTTTGGGAAGTCTTCTCTCAACATTCAATTTCTCATAGTTTTCTCGATTTTTACATTTTCACGATCTTACTAATTTTTTTCATTTAGTTATGATTGAAAATATTAAGTATTCAAAGTCAGAGTCTTGACTTACATGACCTACTCATCAAGACTCAGGCCACTCCTCATGACTCAACTTGGCAGGTTTGAATTAAGTCAAAATTTTCACATCCTTTCTTATTTTTTGGAATATTAACCATTCACATTATAAAAAAGATAATTATAAGCTCACAAATAAGTAGAAGACATCTAGAAGAACAAAATTACATCCCATAAAATTAGTAATGATCTCCTCTTAAGCAAGAAGTCCATTGCCATCAGATGCATCAATTGCCTAATTTTGAGGTTGAGGTAAATGCTTTACACTTCTTTTTAGTCTTCTCTAAAAACCAAGAAAGGAAAACCCAGACTCACCCATTAGTTTGTTAGGCACTTTGTTATGGATTTACAATGGCTCCAACTTTCATAAGCACAATGGAGATTTTGAGTTTTTGTTACTTAGCTAGAAACAAGTTCAAATGATAAGAAAGACAAAAACAACACAAACAAGAAGATCGATAAGTAACAAACATATGAGTTTACCTGATAAAGAGCATACCTTAATTGCAGAAAAAAGACCCGCTACTCCAGACTGTGTCCAATCTTTCCCTACCAGAGGCATGAATTGTCCTAAGACATCAGACCTAAAACGTTCCAGAAAAAGAAACCAAATACTTCATTATTCTTTTGGCTTTGGAACTGTTAAAATGCTAATATTTACTTCAAAAGAGGGAAAAGAAAAGCTTCACAACTAAAAATGTGACAGAAACAACCTTCCAACTAGTTATAAATTTCAAAAAACAATGAACGAAATCACCGTAAGTCCAATTGTCCTTTTCTTTTAGCTGCTGACTGCTGAGATGGTTTGCATCATTTTGCTTAATTTTTTTATAAAATGGAAGCCAGTCATCTACTATGTTCAAGAAAATGCACAAAGATGCACTTGGACAGGCACATGAACGCACATGAGCATTTGATCTCTAGTCAGAACAATACTTAATGTCTTATGTCTTGATGTGGTACATCTCACTTGATCAAATTCAACATGGTTTCCATATTACAATTCTTGACGACTTGGTTTAAAGAGTTCTCTTCTCTGCTCAGTTGAGTGAGAGATCACTCTTTGTTTTATGCCTTGAAATTCTGAATATGGCCCCCTGAATATTATGAAGCATGATTGTAACGCCCCACCCCACACGCATGCATGATATTGTCCGCTTTGGCCCCGGGCCTCACGGTTTTGTTTCTGGTAGGCCTCAACTCACCAAAAGGCCTCATGCAAGGTAAGGGTGCAAGCACTACATATAAATCCCAATCACTTTCCTCTTTATAGTCGATGTGGGACTCAGGGCGTCACAATGATTGTAAACCAGGTGTCATACAAACATAAACCACAGTATGTTGGATGAATAGTTAACAATGAGTTCTAAAACATTAGACGGAGAAATGGTATTTCACCAACATGACAAAGAACACTTGGCTAAGGAAAGGGTAGAACAAATAATGATATGAGGAAGGGAAAACAATGACGCACACATACACAAATCCACTAGCACCCACAGTGGTTGATATAAGTTCATAAGTTCATATATATGGGTCCCACCTGGATGCGTCCAGGTCTAGTGAGGCATCCAGATGGCCAATAACCAGGTTTGAGCAGGAAACTTGGTGGGAAGACTAGGCGGGTCCAAGAGATAACTTTTAAATATATATATTTTTATCAGTAACTGAAACTTTCATTAAGAGAAGGAGGGAATACAAAAAGAGGCAAGAAAACAAGAAAAGATAAAGAAAAGAAAAGGAGGCTAAAGGGTACAAGAACATTGTACCCCACCCATACCCCAATTACATAACAAAACCCTCCCAAGGATAGCTTCTCTCCACCCCCTACTTGGCTAGTGCATCAGCCATACAGTTGGTCGTTTTAAGCTGGTGACGAAAGACAACATTAATGGTAGTAGTGAAAGCTCGAATTTCATTAAAGAGGAATTGGAATTTCCAGGGGAAAGGCTTCCTATTAGACACCCATGCAATCGCATTTGAGGAATCACTTTCCACAATAAGATCACCCTGGAAGCATCTCGAAAAGCATCAGAGGGCTTCCAAAATAGCCAAAACCTCCGCTTCATTAGAATCACAAAAACCCACACGCTTTGAGAACATAAACAAGACCTCCCCCTTGCTATTCCGAAGTACACCTCCAATTCCCACCAGCCCTTGTTTACCTCTTGCAGCACTGTCCACATTAAACTTGAACACACTAGGAGAGGGAGGAGACCAAAGAACAACTCTCCTCACCTTACTTTGTTTGCATCCCATGCAAGCTTCCCAATTAAGACGGATATCATTGAGACTAAAATTGGAGAACTCTTTTCTAATCAAGGTCCATTTAGTGATCCTCCGAGTTATTCTATCAATCAACACCGAAAGGGAAGAAAAATCACCCCTAAAAATTCTCTCATTCTTTTAAAGATGATGCACAATATAGGAGAAAAATAGGACTTCAATAATTTTGAAACACGTTATCCTCTTTTAATACATTCATAATTAAAACTAAAAACTCAATGTAAAATTTTCTCCTCTCCCTAAATTATTCCATGACTTGTTTCAGTAAAGAATTGCATCTGTCATAGATCTACTTTTTTCTAAGTTGCATTAAGTATGTGTGTTGAATCCAATACTAGATCAAGGTTCTGACTCAGTAAACCTCAGAACACAAGATTTGTGGATTCAAAATAATATCTTAATAAAAATTAAATAACATGCAAAATTCACAATAACAAAACAATAATATACAATTGATTAAAAATTAAGTAATAAACACTTAATATTTTAGCTTAGATAGAAAAAAATTCATAATAGACACATTAGTCAACTACAAAAACAGTGTTTAATTAGTACTGGGAAAATCCATGGATGTCCAATATTTGAACAAAAAGATAACAGCAGCATAGTTTGGCGTAAATCCAACTAGTTCTCAAAAATATTAAATTCTTGTCTAAGGTGTTGCTCTGTAGCTCTATTCTTGGTCATAGATATGTGTGAGAGAGAGAGAGAGAGAGAGAGAGAGAGAGGACGAGGAGGGGTTTTTGGGGATGGGGAAAGAGAGGGCAGGGGGTGTGAGGGAATACGTGTATTATATGTAGACCCATATTACTGTTTCAGGCCCAACAACTGCAACAACCATCTCTTCTTATCTTTATCCTCTCATCTCCCTCGCTTTCTTGTCCTCATCTTCCTGTTGTAACAATCACTCTCCACGAATGTCTACCATGTAGAGTTGTTTAAGGATGGGTGTAAATGAATAGAGGACTGCCTGTGAAAAACCCAACACAATACATTCCCAATTCATTTGTATGATGGTATCACAGCACCTTTTGTAGCTGCTTATGAGTGGCCCCCCTTCATTGTTTTTATCTTCTACAGTTGCTGTCGAAGGGTTTCAAGCCCTCGACGTCGACCAAATCCCTGCAGACGCTAATATCACAATGAACCCAATCTCTTCAGATATGACGCCGGTTCTGGTACTCAGTACCGCACCAATGCCTCCTATTTTCCGAAATTTCTAATAACCCCAGATTCCAGTCCTCCAATCAGGTATATGTTCAGCGCAAAGCTATTGCCTCCACCTGAGCTTCTTTCTTCGGAGCCTGCTTCCTCACCATCCACTAATTTAGATCCATCAAAATGTCAAGCTCTACGCCATTACTATTCAAGTAAGTAAATCGCTTGATAGATATGGATTTTCTTCCTTATTTACCACCGTGGATTCTATTTATGTTCCCACCTCCTATAACCAGGCTATAAAGGAAGATTGCTGGAAGCAAGCCGTGATTGAGGAACTTCCTACACTTGAAGCCAATCATACATGAGAACTTGTCCCTTGGCCAAAAAATGGGTCCATCATTGGGTGCAAATTGATGAATTCTATGAAAGTACAGGCCAATGGATCACTAGAACGATAGAGGGCCCACCTTGTTGCACAAGGCTTTAAACAAAAATATACAATAGATGATTAGGAGACCTTTGCATCAGTCACTAAAATGACTACTGTTCATACTCTTTTGGTTGTCACCTCTATCCAAAAGTGGCCTCTCTACCAACTCGATGTAAAAAACGATTTCCTCAATGGGGAACTTCGCAAGGTTGTTCATATGTCTCCTCCTCCTGGGTAAGATTGTCCTTCAAGCATAGTATGTCATTTGAATGAGTCTCTAAATGGTCTCCTCCTCTGGGTATAGGAGGTGGGTCTATGCCCAACGGGTTGGCCAACCTATTGTCTAGCCTGCATGAGTGGGCTTTGCAACAATGGTGGCAGTATTTTATCTTTGTGTTCTAAGCGTGTGGGTTGCATGGAGTCTAATGAGGCAGTGGTTTTGGTTATTTTAGAAGCTCTTTGAATTTTTCTGCATCCTTTCACTCCAAGGTTATGGTGGAAATAGGGTGTCAAATGGGCCGTGCCAACACGTTTACTCACGGCATAGCCGTGCCGGTGGGTGGCAAGGCCTAGCCCTACAGGCTGTGCCTTCCACGGGCCATTTTGTGTGTGTGTGTGGGTGGGGTGAAAGCCTTCCAAATTAAAATACCCAAAATATGGCCATTTGTTTTACCATTGGGAGGGGTAAATGGGTAAAAATACCCAATATAGCTATTTTTTACCATATGGGCCGGGCTACGTCGTGCCATGCCCTGCCCCAACACGGCTATGGCTGGAACGGGCCATGCCTGTGCTGGGCCAGGCCATGACACGTTGACTAGCCTCTGGGCAGCCTAGCTCATTTGACATCCCTGAGTGGAAAGTGACTCTAGGAATGTGATGTCCTGGGTTTCTTCTTTGGCAAAGCACCCTTAGAGATTCCAATTCTACTTCAATGAGATTAAGGTGTTGTCCTCTTCTATTTCTGTAGAGTTTCACCTCGTTCAGCAATTAGCTAATTGGTTTTTCCGATTTGCTGGCCAAGGAAGGGGTGGATAGAACCCTTCCTTTTGTTGTTTTATCGTTGTAACTTTCTTGTTCTTGTTCTTTTCTTTTTTTCCTTTCTGGTTTGGTGGTGCTGTTGCTCTCTTTTTGATGGCACGTATAAGACTTTTATACCTCTCTCTTCCTCTTCCTTTTGTGGTTGGGTGATTTTCTTGATTGTATTCTTCTTCTTTTAATGAAAGTTATAGTTCAAATTCATTCTATTTGAATGTGTCGATTGACATTTTACCATATTAGGTACAATTCGTCACAAAGTCTAACACCAACTACTAAAAAAACAAAAACAAAAGGGTCTAACACCTCTCTTCATACTTCAATGCCACTTCATATGTTCACACCCAGGTTCTACAAACCACCCATTAGAACCCCCAACAACTTAGATTAAGATCTTTAGATCTTAAATTACAATATCAATATTCAGCTACAAACCATCCGCAGCCGTTAAGGTTGCTAACCTTGGATGTGGAGCCACCTAGTTGCATGCATAGCTCTTTAGTGAGGATTGGAAAGTGTCGTCATAGAGTTTACCAAATGGGTCATACATGGGCCAATCTAATGATTGTAACCATCTAATTAAGAGGCCCCGAGTTCAATGATTATAAATACACTTATAAAATCATTAGATTGTGACTATGTGGGACACATCCACTAATCTATAATGAGACCTTTAAATCCCACTAATCTATAATGAGACCTTTAAATCCCATCTGTGCCCCCTACCTCCACTTCTGCCCTATTTATTCACATGCATCCAAGTGAGTCCCACATCCAAGGTCCACAGTTTTAAAGCTTTGTATGATTTCGAGCCGAATCCACTAACACATGATGAGACCTTTAAATCCCATCCTCAGCCCCACATCCAGGGTTCACAGCTATAGAGCTTTGTACTATTTGTAACCGAACATTACTATAAATAACAAAAGTATTTTTTTATCAGCTACATTAGAAGTTTTTCAGTTACTAGGTATCTCTGGATCTAGAATACAATCATAACAAACAAAAAACCAATTTAAACAACCAGGAGATTGTTCAATGTGGAATAAGTCAAAACGTGTCAAGTATGATACAACTGTGGAAGCCCGTACAACTAATTTGAAAGCATTAACTTACAACAGAAGTCTAGCACTACATTTCGCTGGTTTAAAAGAAATTATTCCAAAAAAAAAAGAAAAAGAAAGAAAAAGCATCTCCAATATATCCAAGTATGTTGCCACCAAAACCAAACTAAAATGAAGACAAAGTAATAATCTAATAAGAATTACTTGGTAATAGTCCCATCGACATCAGATATAACTATTTTTGCATTCCACTTCCACAAGTATATATGTGCATCAACCTGTTCCAAAAGATTTGTATCAAGCAGTTAGCATGTATAAGGATAACAGAAAGAAGATGACACTGGTTTTCATCCTCATCACTTAAACACTAAAATGTATAGGAAGTAGCATACCTGTTGCTTTCCAAAAACCCTGGTAGAGAAACTGAAGGCTATCAAGTTTTGACCATCTTTCAGATTTAAAGATGCAATTTGCTCACTAGTTGCAACATTTGTTCTTAGAAACTTCTTTTGAAGAGACCCATTCTCACCATTACGTGTCAATAATGGTTCCACACTTGGACTGAAGCAAGATTCAGAATCAACAAATACATCTGTATCTGCACTTGAAGCATTGCTATTACTGTGTTGAAGGGTTTTAGTTCTTCTAAACGGAATTGGCCAGAGCCTCCATTTACGACTAGGAGTGGAAGGGAGTCCAGTATTATTGTCACCACCCTTTGGTGTCTCATTCTGTCCAACAGGAATAGCGTCTTTCGGCTCAGCAGGAAAATCCAAACCGAATGCGACCATTCCAAGAATAATAGGAGCAGCTTTTTCCCATGTCATATACGTATCTTTATATCTGACAATGAGTTTTTCATTCTTAATAATCGATGGTCCAGATACTCTGTACTTTTCTTCAGATAAACGATGTGCATTGAATGCCTCATTGGCAGGACCCCAGCCCATACCAGGATGGAGTAAGTTTCCACAAAGAGATATTTCAAAACCTGCAGACCATAAGAAACTATGAAGAAAATGCAGACATAATCTATCACCCTCAACTATAAAATGGAAGTCCATTTCTAAAGTAAATAAGCACTTTAATGTCCTTACCCATGGCTGCACCAGATTTTATCTCTTCATCAGATACCTCAGTTTGGGATTCCAGATTCTTATTGCATTCTTCGTCAGTGACCATTGGTTGACTACTTTCATGCTGTTGTGACTGCTGTGCTGCACCAAGCTGTTCATCCTTCAGCTCCAAGTCATTACAAACTGAGATATTTTCAGAACCCAAAGAGTCCACGTTCTTGTTAAATGAGGCAGTACTTTCAAGGGCCTCCATGTGCATGCCTTCAACTAAGGAACCACACTCGCATGGGGATTCAGAATAGGGAAGGGGCACTCTAGCATCATTGCTGACCTTAAGATCACCCCGAGCTGATGCACCCTCCACTGAAGAGAGGAAGGAAGGTGTACCCGCATTCCCAGGTGATCCCATGGATAGAGGAAGAGTATCTCCAAAGACATCATCTTCGGCATGTGACGTTAGATCTGAAGGATCCAAGTAGCTTTTTGATCTCTCTTGTCTACTTGAACAATGATTGCTATCCTCTGAACTACAGTTTATGACCAAATCATTACCCAACTTGTCAACATTAGGAGTCTCCTGCAGTAGAACAGCATGCTGTTCAACTTCTTTACAGACATCTGACGAAAAGTTGGAAGTACCATCACCGCCAATAGGGAGAACACCTCCAGATGCGCGATTATAGATGGACTCCTCAATATCACCAAATAAACTGGCAGCCCATGCGCCTTCACCAGTACCAAAAGGTCCAAAATCCCCATTGCTTGAATCGTGTGTTTGCTCAATTGTTTCCTCAGTTCCATCACTTGGACCCAGATGAAATTGTGGCGTGCTCAACTGCACGTTGTCCGTGTTTTCTTTGAACGAAGATATGGGAGCTGTCAGCACATGCCCATCCACGCTGACCAAGACCACTTCTGAATCAGAACCTTGAGCTTTCACAAAATCCCCCCCTTGATCTACGCTTCCATGCTGATAGTACCCCTGAGACCCAACAGGACTAACTTGAGAAGTTTTCCCATCATGATATCCAAATAACAATTGTTCATTATTAACTTTTCCGCTGTCAGTTTGATCCATACTTAATGAGACACATTCCTCAGAGACTTTAGTGCCATCATCAATGGAAACACCATTCTCATTTTGGTGATTTCTGACACTATTATCATTACCATCTTGATCGACTTCCAAAATGTCAGTATTCACTGGGGCACTATGATTTTCAGTATTATGATCTGATACCTCTCTCACAAAATAAGCTTCACCTGAATTATCAAGATACATATGAAACCCAGCATCAACACCATTGACAGAGATGCCAACAATCTTCTCAGCGCCTTTAAGAACACCCTGAAATTTACCAAAACGCACATACCAAGGTGTGCTTCGATAAGTCCCATCCTTCTGCTCAACAACAATGATATCGACAGCACCACCAAAAGGATGGAAAGGTGTAGCGACAGAGTAAAGACCTTGTGAAATGATACTCCCGACTTTACCAACCACATTCATGTTGTCCAGCTAACCAAAAGCCAATAAATAAATGTGGAAAAATAAAACCAGTAACAAAGTCTTAAAATAGTAAATCTCGCATCTTAGTTTTCAACAACACAGCTAAAGAGCAAATCTCAGCAGAATCAAATAGTTATAAAGAATGCACTAGATTTGTTTCCAAATGCAATCTGCTCCCTGTTACAATTTCTGCATGAAATCAAAGTTCAACCAATAAGTTAAAAAGATTGACAACTTCTGTTATTGGTGATATAAACTCTAAATGAACTCATAAATACCACATTAAAAGCAAATATAAATGCGATAATAACCAGAATCACATGCAAACGAGATCAACCACTCTAACCAAAACACAACCCAAAACCCAGTCTATTATCCGCAACAACACAATTTAGAGAAAACTGAGTAGCAAATCCAAAGTTTTAAGACAGCGATAGAATAAGGCACTAGTTTTGCCAACAAATTGAGCACTTCCTAGTTTCTACCTAAAGGAAAAGATCAGGCATTAGAGTTCCTCTGCTCATAATGGTTTGGGTCTGCCTGAACCAATATGAAATTACTATTAAAACTTCATGGGGTAAAAAAAAAAAAAAACTGTTTTCGTCTTCTTTTTTATTGGAGATCGCTTCCTATGTTATTTTTATCATGGATATAATTTCAGGAAGAAAAGGACTCAATCTACTGTTCTAAAGAAAAGTCAAAAACTTTCCACGGAATTCTAAAATATTGATCTGTAATTGTTTCACATATTTTTTTTCTATCAGTATCATTTCAAGTAATTGTCGCCGACTTAACAACCCTATGCAATTCAAGCTC
This sequence comes from Cinnamomum chago, assembly GCA_038049695.1. NCBI lineage: Eukaryota > Viridiplantae > Streptophyta > Magnoliopsida > Laurales > Lauraceae > Cinnamomum > Cinnamomum chago. The sequence goes on from CP142452.1 coordinate 78,516,833, forward strand.
CACTGGAAATGAAATATTGGAGAAATGCTGAGACTACCCATAAATAAAACATTTCATTAACAGAATCTAGCACTATAACTTTACCAACTGTAATCCCTTTCCCATCACAATTCCAGTGAGCTAATTTGGCATTCAAAGACACTAATCAACTACCATTTATCACCAAAATAAATCAAACCATCAATATTTCCTGGTGACTAGAACCATATCAAATTCAAATCCTACATTGTTTTAATTTGAGATTCAGCAGCAGAAAAACCCAAAAACCTCCAGAACCCAAAAACTACAAACAGTCGCAAATATCAACTTCTCCTAGTTAAAAAGAAAAGCCTCAAAAATCCAAATCCAAATCCAGAGGAGATTCAACTTCCATCCACTAGTAACTTATCAAGAATTCCAAATCATTAGTTAAAATATCCACATAAATATGACTGTTTAGTATCAAAAAAGAACCAAAGAAACCCTAAAAACCCCCCCAACTATTAGGAATTAGAAGGTGAGTAGAACAGAGAAAAGTAGAAATCGAGAGACAAGAGAAAAAAAAAACGCGGAGGAGATTTAGATATCTAGAGAGAAGATAAAAGCAAATGAGGAAAGGAGAGGGAAATGATTATTACGATACGAGGAAAGAAGAAGAAAGAAAGAGAGACGAACGAACCTGGTAGAGATAAGAGAGCAGAGAAAGAGAGATGAGCACGGGACGAGGCCTTTTCTTCTTCTTCTGCTCCGGGCTTTAAATAGGCTTTGAAGTCTCCGCCTTTTCACAACACCAAACATGTGGACTTTGGATAATGATCAGACAAATTGAGTCTTTGTTTAAGGTAAGTAGGTAATAATAATATTAATCATCATCTTCCAAGGCCAAGGGACTTTCTAACTGTCACTGGCCCCAAACTTACTGGATCCAATTGCTGGAATTCCTGTCTGGAAAATTCCTGAATTCACCGACAAAGTAGAATTTTTTGATGCCCCCTTTGGACTTGAGCATCCAGAAATTCCATTAAAATACATAGGGAGTGGAATTTCTGGATTTTCAAAGGTCAAAAGAGACATTTCACTTGGCCGGAATCCAATAATGCTAATAAAGAAATATGAAATTTAATAATTCTAGGTAACAGTCTGTCACACCATATTTAGAAATTTCTGAACACGGTGAATTCCTAGCAGAAATTCCACTAAAGATATAGGGCCTAAGTCTAACATACATTATTCTCTTTATGTAACGGTAGATATTCTGCGTATGTTTTTATTACATTGGAGGAATTGTAAATTATTGGAATCTTAAAATAGCCCTGATCACCGATGATCTTTTGTTTCGCGCTTCACTCGTGTTACTTTCGGTGCAGTGTTTTCTCCTCAAATTGTAATATCCCTTGTTTTTATACAGCCATGGATAATTGAAATGAGATTTAATTTGGGAAGGTTTTTATTTAAAAATGAATTTATGATAATGGCAGCTTGGATCATTAAAAGAAGGGAGGATACATTGAATTTAAGTAAGGTATATGTTTTACGAATATGCCTTTTATTGGTTCTGGGTAATTTTGTGGAAGCATGCTTTACTCTTTTGACATTTTGATGCTATCCTGACGTGGGTTTAGAAAGAGTTAGCGTGGTGAGATGACAATTGACAACGATAAAGAAAGGTCACAACTCACGAGAAACATGTGGCATTTATTTGTGGTGCCCGAGGCCAACATGGTTCGCATGAGACAACGCACTCAGGTGAGGACGAACCGACTCGAGAGTCGAGACCATTGTGAGCTCGTCGCTGATGTCTTCTTGGCAGTGTTCTAGAATTTGGCCGAGTCCGAGTCGACTATGGACTCGGTAGTGACCCTGTGGGTTGACTTAGACTCAGCTGAGTCCTACAAGGTTTCCTTTGGTGTGTCCTTTTTGGACCTTTTCTTTGAGGGCTTGTAAATACATGATGATTTTTGCCTTCTACACACATAAATTTAAAAAAAAAAAATTATTACATTTATTCTCCTTTATGAAATTACCAAAAAAGACAATCACCTATCACACTTGAACTTCTAATTTCGCTTTGCACATAGTTTCATTTCACTTTCATCATTCCATTTTCATTACTCTCGTTCCTCCCATTACACCGTCTCATTCATCCTTTTACTCTTATTTCATTCTTCCTCCAACCTCATTCTTCCCTTCACATCACCATCTCTCAATTTATCACATTTTACCTTGAAACCTCACTCTCAATATCATTTTTTTGTCTAACGGATGAGCAAACCAATAAGCAAAATATAGTTTCCGAACATAACATCAGTGAGAAGATGAGGTATTGTGTTGTTTATTTTGATTTCCGCCATTTCTCAAAGCTTGTAAAGCCTTTTTTAATTATTGTTGTCGCAAAACGTTTGGACTTTCAGTGCAGAACAAACTACCAATGTTCAGCCTCTTATAGCTGAACATATCAATTTTGTTCAGCCATATCTAGCTAAACAAAAAAGTTTATATTCAGCCACATAAGGTTGAACATATCAATTCTTTCTCTCATTTTCCTTTACTTTGTAATAACAACGAGTTTGCTTTGGGTTTTATTTTGGACTGGTTGTAGGTGCTGAAATCCTAATTAGACATTGCAAATCATAGTCTATGATGACCCTATCTATGACAAAGCTCAAATACACATTCAAAGATGAACAACAAATGGAGAAAATGTAGCAAACATTACCTGATTGAAAGGAGGCAAGAGAGAACGGTTGGTAACGATAGATGGATAGATGGCTGGAAAAATAGATAGAGGAGAAGGAGACGAAGAGGATGATGAACTTGATTCTTGAGTACACTCACCATATGATAGATAGAGAGGAAGAAGAAGAAAAGAAGGATGAGGGTTTTCACCGATTGGAATGAGATCTCCAAATGATGGTGGTAAGTTGTGTGCGAGAGAAAGGGGATAGATTTATTTTAGGTATGTTTTGAGTGTGTGGAAAGCAAAATCAGAATTTTAAATTTTTTATGATGAGTGTGGATAGAATTTGTGTATAAAGGCTAAAATCGTTGTGTATCAGCCCTCCTTTTCTTTTCTTTTCTTTTGAGTCTAAGTCATTTTCATACTCTCTCTTCCACTCTTCAACTCAAACCCCATCAATGCCATGATCTAAACCCTGCACTCTCCAACTCTCTCTTCCACCTTCCAACTTCAATACCATTAATGCCATAAAACTCTATTTCCAACTTTTCCTTTAACATATTGCATATACAAGAACAATTTTTCAACTGAAATTAATGCCAAGCTGGGCCAGCAGACTCAAGTAGCATTTTGTTGAATGGATCCAGAATGTTGGGGAATATTAGGGATTCTGTAAACACCCAACAGATTTCCTGTCCTCGATCGGTTATAGTTGGAAGACAAATGACCCATTAGTCACACAAACAAGTGGGGCACCACGATAGGGTCCATCTATTAAAAATTTGAATTGCTTGAAACAAATGATTTTTTCTTATTCGGGATTTGGCTAAATTTTATTTTAGTAAGAGTTTGTCTCACTACATCATTCAATATTTCACAACACACGAGTGGATGATTTTAACATCTCTTACCCATGGTCCGCCACAACTTGAACACCATTAGGATTGCCAGGCCAAAAATTCCTGCTGCAATGTTCTTACATTGTTGTCTTCAAGTTTGAAATGCCGAGAATTTCACATTAGACATGTGGATGTATTGTAAATAGGGTTGCAAACGGGACGGTTCTAGATCGGAATCATAGTGGACTCGGACCCATTTTTAAATAACGGTTCCGGTTTTGAATCAGAACCTGTTTTGTTGGTTCCAGACCCGCTTTCGATAAGAAAACCTGGATCCGGTTCCGGAACCGGATTCACCTAGAGGACTTGAATTTAGTTCTAAAATCAATTCTATTTTCTCTTTATTTTTCATTTTTTTTTATCAAAATAAGCATATCATTCAACTTATAATAGTGTATCAAGTTTACAAAATTTAGTATTATACATAAAAATGTCAAAAAAGAGTTGGTTTTAAAGTACAAATTGCAATATCAAAGACTTATATGCTGGGTCCCTGGTTGGAACTTATATGGACCTAGAACCGGACCTGTCTATCAATAGGAACCTAAATTAAGTTCCGGACCTGAAGCCGTTTATGATTGTAACCTAAAATAGGTTTCAGACCCAGTTTTTTGCGAGTCGAAACTTCCGGGTAATCGGAAAATCGGATACCCTTTTGCAATCTTAATTGCAGATATGCTTTGGTTGTTAAAGGAATTAGAATATCAGTGTTCGACTTCCAAATCAAAACAGGCATATTTGTGCATCAATTCATGTTTACTGTGTTGGTGTTGGATGTAGATAATTGACCCATGTTTTGGGATTAGTCATGAACCAAAAATCAACTACACATGTCATTTATTATTGGCCATTAAATCAAACAGAAAGAAGTAAAGTAACTAAATCCAATCAAAATTCATTTTTTACTTATTGATGAGCTTTTAAACTCTACCAACACGTCATATAATCCCATATATACATTTCAAGCATTGCTCTTAATTGGCAAGTTGATGAGTAAAGATGGCACAAAACTCAGGCACTGGTGAGATTAATCCTTTTCACTGAACATCTCTAATGGCTAAGGCTCCATTAGTAATTATCTAATTATGATATTTTAGTAGTATTTCGCTTTGTTTTAATGAATTGACGTGTTCGAAGCCATTTTTACTTCATATGTTTCCTAAATGGTGTTTATAATCCAGTCACATTATCATGTATCTCTTGTTCCTTATTTTTCTAAACTTAGAAGCTTGTTCTCCGAAAAACAAATAAAGATTGATAGTTTCAATGAATCTTTTTATTGAAAGAGAGTATTTTGTCAAAGCTGTTGGTAGTTTTCTTGAAAGAGAGCATTTTACAAAGGTGTTGTATGTCAAGAGCCAATGTTAGTGACTTATTTTCTTCACCAATGTTGGTCAATTATTTTCTTCACTTCTTGAAGAACTATTTTTCCTCTTCATGCAAAAGCAACATTCTGTCTAGAGATGCAAAATATTCTTTTCTCCAATTATTTGGAGGTTATGATACATAAAAAATGGGGTTTAAAACTTATTTTAAATTCCAATTCATATATGGCTTTAGATCCAAACCCCAATTTAGATTCTGATTAATAAACAGATCATGTTCTAGATCTATACAGTTTTCAACTTGTAGACTTGAGACTCAACCCATTTGGCCATTCTTTTCACACATCTCAGATGGTCCGTTTAATGATTCTATCAATTAAAATTCAAAAATTGAACTTACTATATTATTCATTTGTTGTTCAATTGTTGGATATAGATTGCCCCGTATGCTACTCAGCCAATAGGGAGATGATGTGATTGGTGTCTGTCACGACCCGGACCCGAGATCAGAGTCATTAGGGTTAACCCCCCCCCCCGGGTCGCGATGCTCATACTTACTCCCGTAAACCCCGTTTAACCGAAGTTACAACGAAGCCTACAAGGGATCTTACATACAACCTGTCAATATACAGTGCGGAATGCATACAAATAATATACATTGACAATACCTAACAAAACGAATCAGAACATTTACTTTAAACGTTAAAGTTTACTTTACATTGGTTCAGTTCCCAACTATCAACCACTGCATATTTACAATACAATGCAGGGTATAACATCTACATTACTTACAATACCAAAATGATTCTACAAAAGAATTTCCACAAAGTTTCCAAAAGATTCTATGTTTTCTTCTCTCAAATCACGTCCACTCCGCTAGACCTCCTGGAGGTAGCGCATGGGCCTCCTCCGCTGACGAGACGGTCTCGGAAGGACCGGCACGGGTAACTGAGCCTGTAATATCATCAGTAATACCGTGAACACGACGGTTCAACAAGGTATACATATATTTATAACATTTCATAATTCCTAACAATTCACTGCTTAAGAGTGCTAAACAATTCATAATGAATACCATGAATCATAACAATATACTGGCAACTTCACTAGCAGGGGTTTCAACTCCATTCTATTCATTTAATCTTCCAAAAGGAAGCATTTCATATTCATTTATGCATAATGTTCAATATTTATTAATGGCTGTTCAGTGTATGACTTTTTAGTCAATGACCTTTTGGTCCAGTGTGGTGAGATCTCCCAGTGTCTTGATCAGAGATCACTGGTGCCTCACGGAGCTCCGGACGCTCCCAGTCTCATCTACTGCAGTAGGAATAATCATTTCATTCATTTCTCATTTCATTTAATTCAATTGCATAATGAGTTCAGAACCCACTAGGTAGTGCCAAACTTGCTAACAATTCCGACCAATCTCAGTCTAGTGTTCAATTCATCCTTGAACCAACCATGGAGTGTAACTTTGGTTATTAATGCAAGTATTACGATTGATGATATTACTTATATGATTATGCATTTAGAATAACCCTAGTTAACACATATGGAGGTTAGACACTACTATTAGTCATAATTGACTCATAAGCGATATCAATTTTCGTAAAATCCAAAACTCACTGGTCCGAGCGATTGGCCAAAATTTCCCTCACTATGAATAAACTGGTCAATTTCGGCTACCTCGGCGGCTACCTGGCGGCTAGCCGCGACTGTGCAGGCGGCTAGCCGAAATGCACTGGCGGCTAGCCGAACTAGGTTCGGTCAGCGCGCGGTTAGCTTTCCAGAAGCTGAATTTCTGACAGAAATTTTCTGACTAATTTCGGTCAGCTCGGCGGTTACCCCGCGGTCACCCCGCGGCTAGCCGAAATTCCAATTTCGGCTAACCGAATTTTGGCGGTTAGCTTTCCAGAAGCTCGCCAAAATCGGATTTTCTGGCGGTTAGCTGCGCGGTTAGCCTCGCGGCTAGCCGAAATTCACCCAGAAACACAGTTTCGAGCTTCTGAAGCTCTGAACGAAAATCACATATTTGAACTCAAGGAGTTCACACAAGTTCCATAAAAGCTTAAATTCATAGAAATGCATATACTTACCTTAATTGAAGCTTGATAAACACTAAACCCTCATTACATAACCTAATCCATGCATAGGGTTTCAACCCTTAATTAAATCAACATCTAATTCATCATTTTTTTTCCCATTAAAGCCACTATAACTTCTCAACAATCATCAAGCATAAGCATATGTATCTACTTGCCTTAGATGAAGCTTGAGTGTTATAAACCCTTTCTTAGCTTGGATTTAGAATGGAATTCCCCTCTTTGAAGCTTGGAACTCAATACAAACCCAAGAGGATCTCCAAGAAGATGAAGGAGTTGAATCTCTTTCACTTGCATCAACTTGCCTTCACTCTCGACGAAGAAGAAATCAACGAAAGAAGAGAAATGGAGGAAGAAATGAAAAGAGGAAAAGTTGCCTAGGGTTACTGTACGTGGATGAACTCAATGAGCTCATTTCTCTTATATAAGGGCACTTTTTACATTAAGCCCCCCATTCATCATTTCATTTACACTTTGAGTCACTTGAAGGTCCATTTGCTCCAATAGTCGTCGAATCAATTCAAGTCTTATATAAAAGTTATCGTACTCGTCGAGATACACATGTTGGTATCAAGACTTTCCGTATTCAGTCAAATACGTACAATCCCGTATTTATACGCAATTCCTTCAATTGGCTCATTTGAGCTTCATTTCCCCATTTAATTCTTTTCAATTCATTTCATAAACATAATTACTATTTCATTAAGCCTACACAACGCATGGTTAGGCTAATTCAATTTCATTTAATCATTAAACCGGCTTAATTAGTCGTAAGCTCAATTAATTAGAGTTACTCGTGATTAACTCGGGACGGAGCCTAACAGTGTCACATATCTAGGTGCTTAGGCTCAAATCTTCTGCAAAGTCAAAAAGAAAAAAAGGAGGGGTTAGATATGTGTCTTTAATGTTGCAAACTGTAGCTTAAAATCAATTTAAGTTGGACATTGTTATGTTTAATCGTAGGGGTAAATAGACTTGATGTATTGTTATAGGTTAGAAATATTCTTGTTTTAAGCAATAAACAAGAAGGTATAACACGTTTAAGAATATGATCATGGTCCTCTGATTGAAACTGGTTTTAGAATCGATTCCAATTCCTCTTATTGAATCTAGGTCCAAAACCAGCAAATAAGTTCCAAGCCAAAACTGGATTTGAAATCGGAGTCATTATTTAGAAAACGGTTCCAACTCCTTTGCATCCCTAAATATTCTTACCAGGAGGAGCTCGCCAGACACTCAAAAAAAGAAAAAAAAATCATGAGATTTTTCTAATTTTGGCTTGCAAAAATATTCCCCAACTACAAGATTCCATATATTCAAAGGAGAAAGGAAATAAACTTTGACTAATGGGAATCAATGTGACTAATGTGGATTCCCATCCATCAAAGAAGGCACTCCTTCCTTGTTTAGAGAAGGGGAGTTGCCAGCTTTGAAAGAAAGGTGACACAAGTCATGATACTGTGACTATTTGTGATATTGTGATTAAGGGCATTTATATATATATATATATATATATATATATTAAAAAGAGATCTTATATGAAGAACTCTGCAGATGATTTTAAAATTTTCTTAATTGGCCTACTTTTTTAAAAGTTTAAACTTAATTTTTCGTAAAAAAATCAATTTAAAAGAGAATATTAAAGAAGCTACACTTTTTAAGTTTTTATAATGAAACTTATTACAATTTTAAATTTTAGATTTTGTTTTTGTTAGATTGGACCAAAGATAAGGGAGTGTTATTCTCAAGGTGAGTCCAAGGATTGATCCTTGGATTTTCTGGTAAAACTACTAGTGCCTTAACACTAGACTATTTATGGGTTTGGAAAAAAGAAAAAAGAAGATTTAGTTTGATAAACTTCATTCTCAATTTTACACATAAATTAGTAAAATAAAATAGAATAAAAACTTGTTAGGCAATTTAATGACTTAGTGGTTAAATGACGTGGCTCTAGTTGAACCAAAACCCAACACACCTCGGTCCTAATTCAAACAGATTGGTCTGGTCTAGTTTGATTCTCAGAACAAATTTCTTTTTTCTTCTTTTCTTATGATGAAAAAATAATAAATCGTTCTATGAGTTCCACATTTCTTGCCAATCCACTGGTAGTTTAGCGGTTCGGCATCTCCTTTCCACATAAGAAACTAAAGATCAATCCTTACGCACAATTATGACGGTGAGAGACTTCTATGCGCGTGCCCCGTTTCGCATGATGACTGCAATATGTCGCATTGAATTTAGGCTTGACTTACATAGAACCCGATTGGCGTAGTCGCTAATCTATACCCGACCTGACCCATGACAGATTTGGGGTGTTTAATACCAAATCCATTCCCATATATAACAGTTACGAGTCCATTGTTAATTACTGACTTCTTCTATTTCAAAATATAAAATAAATTATTTGAAGAAGACAATATTTAAACCCACAAACTATGGTTGCTTTGCAAACTTAATTTTGGTCGAAGTTTCGGAAGTCATAGTCAACCAAAACTTGATCAAAATAAGAGTATGGATCACCAGTTTCATAGAAATAAGAAGATATCATTTCATCCCATCCACAATAGCCAACTTTATAAATTTTTATGGCTGCTAATGCATACTCTCAATTACATTTTTGGAATGAAAAAAGAAATATCAAAAAAGAGATTTTACACATTTGGTAACTGTAGATTGAATGGAATAGTATCAGCTCGTGAGGACGTGATACCCAAAATAAGGGAAATTCTCAAATAAGGTCTTAGGTTTTTGCCTTATTTCAAAAAAGGACACAAGTTTTAAAACATTTCAAATTAGTCTCTAAGTTTTCCATAAAGTTTTCAATTAAGGACATCGGGTCATTTAAAGGTATTTTTATGGCATTTTTCCTTAATTTTTTAAAAATACCCAAAGTACTTTCATTTAAAGCCATGATATGGCAGCCACTATATTTAGCTGAAGTACCTAGTTTTCCTCGATCGTTATAAGGCTGCTAGTGGAAAAAAGGAAAAAAATATAGAGGAAGTGAATGTGAGTTTTATTTTATCGAAAGATAATTTGGGTAGTTTAAGAGAATTGAAGAAAAAAGTTACTGAAAAATAGTTTTAAATTGATGAATGTCTTTAATTGAAAACTTCATGAAAAATTAGAGACTAATTTGAAAAGTTTTAAAACTTTTGTCATTTTTTGAAATAAGACAAAAATTTAAAGACTTATTTAAAAATTTTCCCCCAAAATAAATACTACCCAATCTGGACTTGGGATAGTGTGGGTCCCATTTAAACCTAACCCATTGTTTCATGTCACATGTGTGAGTATTTACAAGAGGAGGAAAAAGGTGAAAAAGAGGTTCAGGAATCAGGGCCTTCTTCTCACCTCCCTCTCTCCCTCTCCCCTGCATCTGCATGCGCTAACCGGTTAACCACATCCCGAATCTATCTCAGACAAAATCACAAACACATGATGGGCAAAACCACCCTCCACCACCTCCTCACCACCGCCACCCTCCTCCTCCTCCTCTTTCCTTTCTCCACCCTCGTCCTCGGCGAGATCAAGTCCGTAACCATCTCCTCCGATTCCCGCCCCATGATCCTCTTCGAAAAGTTCGGCTTCACCCACACCGGCCACGTGGCCGTCTCCGTCTCCTCAGTATCATTCTCTTCGTCCTCCTCCTCCTCCGCCCTCCCTTCCCTCTTCGGCTTCTTCCTCCTCTCCCCAGAATCCCTCCTCCAAGTCATCCAAGAATCCCAATTCAAACCCAATTTCTGCGTCCTCTCGTCCCAATACATTTTCCCCCTCTTCAAGTTCGAAGAACTCTCCCCCCAATCCTCCTCCTTCAGCCAATCCTTCCCAATCATAGCCCCAAATGAATACTCCCTCTTCTTCGCCAGTTGCGCCCCTGCAAGCTCTGTCTCAATGCAGGTCCACACAGAAATGTACAATCTTGACCCCAATGGCTCCAAGGACTATCTCCCCGCGGGACAAACCCAGCTCCCATTCCTTTATTTCTCATTTTTCTTGGCCTACTTGGCCTTTTTGGCCATCTGGGTCTCATTCTGTTTCAAAAACAAGCATGCCCTTCACAGGATTCATCTTCTCATGGCGGGATTGCTCCTCATCAAGGCGTTCTATCTCATCTGTGCAGCGGAAGATAAGCATTACATCAAAATTACGGGTACCCCACATGGGTGGGATGTTCTCTTTTACATATTTCAATGCATTCGCGGAATTCTGCTCTTTACTGTCATTATTTTGATTGGGACTGGATGGTCCTTCCTCAAGCCCTTCCTGCAGGAGAAGGAGAAGAAGGTTTTGATGATTGTTATCCCTCTCCAGGTGCTTGCCAATATTGCCTCTGTGGTAATTGGCGAGACCGGACCGTTTATCCAGGATTGGGTCACCTGGAACCAGGTGTTTCTCATAATTGATGTCATCTGCTGCTGTGCTGTAATATTTCCTACTGTTTGGTCCATTAGATCATTGAGGGAGACATCCAAGACAGACGGGAAGGCAGCCCGGAACCTTGCCAAGCTCACCCTTTTCCGCCAATTCTATGTTATTGTTGTGGGCTACTTGTATTTTACTAGAATTGTTGTTTACGCGCTCCGGACCATTGCTGCCTATAAGTTTCAGTGGGTTACCACTGCTGCTGAGGAGGGTGCCAGCCTTGCTTTCTACTTGTTTATGTTCTACATGGTCAGGCCAGAGGAGAGGAATGAGTACATTGCTCTGGATGAGGACGAAGAAGAGGCTGCTGAGGTCGCGCTTAGAAGCGATGAGTTTGAGCTATGAACTTATCTTAGAAATTCAAGGAATCAGATTTGTACTGTCGCTTCATAAATAGGTGACATGCAGTTACAATTGGAATGGAATGATGTGGTGTGCAGTTCCATTCGTTTTCTAACAAATGAATTTTTTAGTTATTTTTTCTGGTTTTTTTTTTTTTTCAAATTAAAGTTTGGTTTATGCTATTGGATCATTGAATCTGATGCAATTTGCTGAGTCAATGTTGTGAGATTTTTTTCATTGCTTTGCATTAGGTGTTGTTTCTTTATAGACTTACTTGCAGCTGTACAGCTAATCAGCTATACCTCCTTTACGAAGAGGATATTCCTAACCAATGCAGCTAGTGATATCCTTTAACTTAAAAAGAAAGAAAGTGATTTCCTTTCTTGAATGATATCCAAATATTTAAATGAAAATTATGTATTGAGTATTTTGTAAGACTCAACAGTCAGCCTTCTCTCTGTCTTTTTTTTTTTCTTCTCATTGAATTGTAATCAGTAAAGAAGAATTAATTATGCACTTGTGTCTTCCCCAAATTGCTTGATATCTTTACTTGAGTACTCTTTTTTATTTTTATTTTTTAATCTATAATTCCTAATGGAGAAGGTAATCTGAGGGTAATATAAGCAGTAATTAATAAATAGTAGTTAGAGAGGATACCTTCTAAGACAAACTGTGGAATGGTACAACATAGTTGGGACAAGGCTTTGATGTGATGATAAGAGAGTATACCTTCGAAGACAAGACCTGTGAAGCATTATCAAGAATGAGAAGGTCTTATGGAGGCAAAACTTGCAATCTACTTTGGCTCAAGGAAGGATATAGGAGTGCAATTTTTTTTTTTCTTCATAGTATGGGTTGTCCAAGAAGAAGAAGAAGAAGATAGTCTTTGTGTACATTAGCAATGGAAGGAGAAGGTTGGATGATCCCATGGAAATTAAAGAAGGGTTGAAGGAGCATTTTAACAGATTATACTCAAAAGAGGACTGTCTTTGTCTGACATGACATTGATTTTGAGGCAGTCTTAATGGAACAATATGTGAGAGAGCGCATTTCAAGCAGTGGAAGCGGTGAAGAACATTCAGGAGAGAAGGCATCAAGCTTGGATGGATTCTATTTTTCTATTATAAAGGCTGGTTGGAGGTTTTTAAAAGGTGTTTTCATGTCAATGCTTATTAATATCATAGAAGAGGTAAGCCCACCAAAGGACTAAAGTCTACTTTTATTGCTTTGATGTCTGAGGAATAAAATCTGGTGGTACTCAATTACCGTAGGTTGATTAGCCTAGAGGGTGCATACCATTGATGAGTTATTGGCACAATCTTAGCCAAGGAGATTTGAGAAGTAATGCACTGCATTATTGTGCCTTCTCAGGAGGCCTTTTTTATTGCTGGATAAATAGTAGATGGAGTGTTATTAGCCAGTGAGGCTACAGGTTTTAGAGATTAAGCAAAGAACAGTTACATGATTCACAAGATGAGCTTTAGAGAGAAGTGGAGAGGGTGGATGAAGGAATGCAGTCCTCTGGTATTTTTTCCTAATGTTGGAAAATGTGTTGCCGACATCTACCTTTAGTTGCACTAGGGATCTTACACCAAGGAGATCCACTTTCTCCTTTTTTTGTTCACAAGTGTCGCCGAAGGATTGAGGGAGCTTCTTGAGAGAGACTAATATAAAGATTGAAATGGGGAAGAGGGGAATGCACATCTCGCCTACAATTTGCAAGTAACATGTTACTTTTTAGTGAAAGGTTGACACTTGAAGTCGAGATGGCAAAAGGAATTCTTAAATGTTTTGGATCTGTCTAATGCCTGAAAATTAATTTGAGAAAGAGCATTATGGTACGAGTGGAGGCGGAAGTAGAGAGGATATTAGATGTTTTGGATCGGTCTTTTCTACGAGCCTGCAATTGTTAATTGTAATGCGAAGGAGTTCCGTTAAAATATTTGGGCTCACCATTAGGAGCCAATTTAAAATATACTGCCACCCAATCATTCAGAGAATAGAAAGGAAATTTGCAACATGGAAATGAAAATATCTTTTCTTTTGGAGGGTGCATTAACCTTATCAGTGTAGCCTTTTGAAACCTTCCAGTTTATTATCTCACACTTTAAACCAATGGCAGCGGCAAGTGAGTTGGAGAAGTTGCAAGGAGACTTTGTGGGATGGAAAAGAGAGAGAAAAAAAGAAAAGTTCATTTAGTGAACTGGGAGGAGGCATCAGAAAACACAAAGGGAGATTGGGGTTAGGAAGAATTAAGGAGAGGAGCTGTTCCCTATTAAATAAAAAACACAAAGGGAGATTGGGGTTAGGAAGAATTAAGGAGAGGAACTGTTCCCTATTAAATAAACGGAAATGAAGTTTTGGGAGGAAAATGAAACATTATGGAGGAAAGGAAACATTCTAGAAAAATATGAGGTGGGACAAGGGAGATGGGAGTTCCAAAGTCAAAGGGTTCAAAAGTTTAGAATGATTTGTCAGGGTGGGGAAGCCTGAGTCTGCAGTTGGAAGCCACTTTTCTATATGCGTTTAATATTTGGTCAGAAAAGGGATGCAGTAAGGTTTTGGGAGGAGGTATGGGAGGGAGGCGAGTCCTTTATGATTAGGTATCCACAGTTGTATACAGGTATTGTCCACAAGGGGGTCCTCATCAATCAATGTGATATGAGTCTAAGTCAGTTGAGCTATGAGTCTTTGTTTTTATCACTTGACATTGTCTTTTTATGTGGCGAAAGCAATGACATGATCCAAGTCATTTCTTCAAACTCTTGCTCCCTCCCCTTTGGACCGGTTTCCATGTTCACTAGTTTGGTTGGGGTTGGCTGGCTCTACCTAGGGTGGAAGCTCTTTGTTGGTTGGCAGTTCTAGGAAAGGTACTTACTAAGGAGAATCTCAGAAGAAAAGACTCCCAACAGATGCTCCAGTAACAAGTTCTTTTTGCAATGAGGATGATAACACTTTCAATCATCATATTGTCACTTTGCAAATGCTTTGGATAGAATTTGCATCACTATTTGAAGTTCATTGGGTTCAACAAAATGAGTTGGAATCTTCTTTCATGGAGGTCAGGACCTTTTCGTTCTAGGGGTAAGATTTTTATGGAAGTTGATGTTACAAGCAATATTATGATCAATTATGGGAAGAAAAGAAAAAGTGGAGAATTTAGTCTCAAGGAAAACCAGCGAGGAATGGTTTTTTAGCTCATAAAAGCAATCTCTTAGGGCCTGGTTGCTTGGCTTTGAGTGGAGTGATGTGTGCCATTTTCTTGTTTATGAGTCAAGGAAAATGAATTACAGTGTTGCTTGTTTTATTTAGATGACTATTTTTGCTTTGTATTGTCCAGAAGAGAATGAGGATCTTCTGAATTATTTTAGCAAGGCTTTTGAAATCCAAGACACGATATTTCTTGAAGATGGTGATTGCTAGATGTAATTGTTCGATTGCATGACTCATGCTAGGGCTCTCTGAATCTCTGTGGAAGGAAACAAGGATGATTGTGTATAACCCTGCATTTATATCGTGGGAAGTAAATTATTGACTTCATGCCATGGTTTATGAGCTGGTAAAGTATGTCGGTACTTTTTAGTACTTGGTTGAAAGCTAATATCCAGTTCATGCATGTACCTCATGTTCCATATTTGAATGTGGTGTCACATTTTTGGACACTGGAAGTCTAATCTGCGGAAAGGGCTTCTGTGCAGTCTTTTTAGTGATTTGTTGAAAGCATCACATCCCCCCTGTAGTTTCTAGGAGCTCCACCAATACCCAGAACTCCTTGTGTACCCCTTGTTGCACCATCAACATTGAATTTTAGAACTCCATTTGGAGGAGGTGACTGCCTTTACATCTTGTTTAGTCTCCTCCCTAACTATGCCGAATCATTACTCATGACTGAAGACAAAAATCCTTTGAATTCTCTCTTTCCCATTGAAAATCCTATCATCTCTTTCCTTCCAAAAGATATCAAGTAAGAGCAAAGGAATGGAATTCCATAGTAAAAGTCCACAACCTTTAAAAGGAGCAAGCCTCCAAGTCTCAAGCACTTCTAAGTTCTAACTGTGGTGGTGAGTAGTGACAATGAGCACTTCCAACTATGTTCTAGGATCATCAATTGAGTCATACCCTGATCAGATAATTCTGTATGTTTTCTCTATTCCAATCCCTCTGAACATCCAGGATAATGGCAGTGACTTTTGCAAGTGGTGTTCCTGCAAAAGAGAACTTGATTGGTAGCTTGCTTTCTTGCCAACCCATTCCTGTTACCTTCAATAACTACACAAATTTCTTATCTTTTGCTTAAAATCAGACCACGGTTGGTCTCTTCTTGATTTGGAAGTGTTTTAGAATTAGAATGTTTATTCTAGGTTATAGTTATGCTCTTTTATAAGCATTGTAGCCTGGATTGACCTAGTTATTAAACATGGCATGTTGGTGGTCTTATTGGCAGCACGAAGTAATAAGGGTTTGCATGGATAGGTGGTGGTGGTTGTGGAGTAGTTATTTTGGATTCATAGGCGAATCGCTGTGTAGTGG
Source organism: Cinnamomum chago (assembly GCA_038049695.1). NCBI lineage: Eukaryota > Viridiplantae > Streptophyta > Magnoliopsida > Laurales > Lauraceae > Cinnamomum > Cinnamomum chago. The sequence continues at coordinate 78,533,115 of CP142452.1, forward strand.
GAACTTGAGACAATATTTTGGTGTAATTTGAGGTTGCTGTTGAAGGCTTGTTTGTTTATGACTCGCATGAAGTGGAAATTAGGGTGAACTATATATGAAGATATTAAGAGTTTCAGAGGTGAATAGGGGATTCTATTAGGGTTTTTTTTTTTTTTCTCAATTTCTTTTATCTTTTATCCACCCTTTTTGTTTCTTTGCTGTTGCTCCAGCAAACAGGCACCCAGGGGGGGATTCCTGCACCAAACTTGGGTGTCAACACCACTCAATGATAAGATGGAGATGTTTTGAAGAGATTTTGATGTGCCTTCTTAACTGCATGAGTTGAATGCATCTAACCAGTAGAAACTCTGGTGGCCCTGAGATTTTGATGTCAGTTGGTTGCATCTAACCAATAAAACTCTGGTGGCCCTGAAAAGTTCCCTTTTTTGTCCAGCTCTTATCAGATGGGAAACAATTGAGCCCTAATTAGCAACATTGAACTATGGGGCCTCTTTTTTTTTTTTTTTTAATTGGCTCTTGATTTAGACACACTAACGAAGGCACCCAATGAGACCTGTCAGCTGTCCAAAACCATGTTTGAAGAATTAATTTTAGTAAATTTTTTTTATTCTTTGACTTTGGCTGTGTTTTGAGTGAGAGGATTATGAGATTGATACGAATGCAGAAACACAATTTATGTGGACAAGGCTTTGATGTTGGTGATGATGATGATAGGAAATTGTTTTGATTTTTCTTGCAGCCAACTGTTCCGGTACTTAGGTGCGATAATTTTTATGAATTTTTTTTTTCCTTATAGCGAAGATTTTGATTTCCCATTGGAGGGTGAGAAAGTAGGATTCTTTTCTCCTGTGAACCTCACCGGAAGCTAGTCCCTAGGGCATCTTTGGAATTAGTTTTGACAAATTTCAGGACACACCTATACTAGAGACATTTCCAACTGTGGATTTCACACATGGGATTTGTCTTTCTTTCTTTTTGGGAATTAAAAAAAATCTTTTAAAATTGGTTATGACTTATGACAACCGTGGATCCATACTTTGAATATTGACGGTAGAGGACCTCTGTGTTAATGGCCAACATTTTTTCTTACTTGACCTTGTGTTAATGTCCAACATTTTTTCTTACTTGACCTTTTTGCCCCCATTCATTGATATCAATGAATAATGTGGATATTCATTCACCTTTTTTTTTTTTTTTACCACTTTCTTCCTCCTCTTCTCGATAACTTTTTTGTTTTTTATATTTCGTTCACCTTTATCATCTTCTTTTTAAGAAATAATTACTGAAGAAATATGGGGCATGAAAGAGGGAGCCACAGAAGTGGGGGTTGAGGGAGAAAATGAGGAGGCCAAGGGCAAAGTAGATGGAGAGGAAGAAGAAGATTTGAGTGAGGATGAAGCTGGAGTTGAAGAAATTAGGGTTGAAGTAGGGTTGTGGGGTTCTTGGTTGATTTGGAGACGAGGTAGATATGTTTTTTCGTCTTCCATGGGGTTTTTGGAATTGGTGGGTGGTGGGAGTAATGTTGGTTGGGAGCTCAGCAATGGTTGCATGCTCATGCCATCTGGACACAATAAAAAATGACTATTAATCTTTTCTTGAAGAAAATAATGATGATAAATTGAATTAAAAAAAAGGAGAGATTACAGAGAAGAAGAAGCGGATGAAGAAAGTAGAAAAAACTCCGACATGAATGTCCACATTATTCATTGATATTAGTGAATACGAGAAAAAAGTCAAGTAAAAGAAAGAAAATTGGGCGGGAGGTCCTCTACTGTCAATATTCGGAGTTTGAGTCAAAGTTGTAGTATCCGATTTTAAGTGGATCTTTAATAATGTGGTTTACAGTTTACTCTCGTGACATTTTGTAAAGGCCTAATGGGCCAATTAGTGTGGCGTTTCTTGACTCGAGCTGCCAACCTAATTTGAACATGACCCAATTATTCAAGGTTCATGCTTTTCCTTTTTGGGTTATGTCAAGGTTTGGGGTTTTTTTTTTTTTTTTTGGCCTGATTAATAAGTGGATTGGATTGGGCTGTGTTTTGGTTGGGTTGCCTGGACTACCCGACCCAACATATCCAAATATAGACCCCTTTTTGGAGGTCTGGTTGCATGTCCCCGAATCCCCCTATCCGTTTATGGTCTTATGTACATGACTCTAGATGAAGTGAAATTTGTTGGAGTGCATATATATGTTTGGAAAAGTGTATGTGACTGACTGTGTTATGTGATTAGTTTGGATCAAGTCAATGCAGGGCAGGCCTTCTTGTATCAAACTAACTCATCCTTGTATACCATATTAGGTATGGATGTAAATGCGTACTTGATTTTTTGATTATTCAGAGGTTTTGGACTCGAGATCCGACATATTACCTCAATTTTAAAAAATCTCTCATAAAAATCATATTTAAAAAAAAATATTATTCTTTACTTAAATTCGGACTCCGATCGAGACCCGTCTCATATATGGATCTGGTTCCGGTTCTGAAGCCAAGAAACCGATTTCGAAATTATTTCGGGTCCGGATCCGATTTCACATTCCCCGTAACGGTTTCGATTCTAAATCCGCCATGGACTCGGACCGGAACGAACCAATTTACAACCCTAATATTAGGTTGGAGTTGTTTTCCACATAGTCGAAGGTGGAGCCACTAGAGCATGTCGGTGAAGTCAATATGGGAGACTCACCCTTCAACATCTCCCACCTAAAATTCAAAGAGTGTGCTGTGCGGTCGTTTTAGCCCCATGTCCCTCAACCGGGCGTTTAAATTCTCGTGCCCGCACGCGCCTAACGACCAACGCAGCCCCGCTACCTACTTCATATTTTGCTATCTACCCTTGACTTTGCAATGGTATCAAGAGAAATTTCCCAAACTACCTGCTTCAGTGGAGTCACCTCACCCTGAAGTGTAGGTGGGTTATAAAAAAAAAAAAAACTCAATAAGATAAAGAAAAAGAAAAATAATAAAAATATGGGCACTTGTTCAAGGCCACATGATAAGCTGTAGATAATCAAGTACTGAAGTCAGGAGCACTTGTTTAAGTGTGGAGCCAGCTATTAATTGATTTAATCAATCCATATTATACACCTCATCCAGTATAGGAACTGTCCCAATTTTCACTGAAGATGGATTGATTTGCACCACTTGCTCATGCTCAGGACTTAGGAGTATTATTTATATTTCTAAAGATGATGTATTCAACTGTATTGATGATTTATTTGGAGTGAAATTTGGGCTTGTATCTATATTTAGTAGAGCGTGTTATCCGAATAAATTGGACTTGTCAAAGGTGGGCCAACGACTGACATTTAGAATTAAAAAAAAAAAACCCATTACCTATAGGACCATGAAAACATAATGGTAGTCTTCATATATTAATTTCATAGAGGTTTTATTTGATGGTAGGCGAAAACTGAGGAACAATTTTGAAGTTTATGACTTAAATCATCTTTACCACATTACTTAAGAGGCCTTAATACCCACCTCCGATCTGGTAGAGTGACATAAGGTGTGGATTTGCTCCCTACTTTTTGCATTCGAAACTTATCCCAAAATTCACCCAATGTGTGCATTTGTGACCCGGGCATTAGCCTTATTGGATCAAAAACGTTATGGGAGCCAAATAATTTTATTATTTATTTATTTTTCAAGAGTAGGTAGATCCAGGTCAAACCAGGGTTTACAGAGTGACCATTTTCGTTATTATAGTGAATGCCAGCAGCAAATGTTAGTTGAGAAACAAATACATACGCGGCCTCATTCACACATCTTAAATGCAGTTGCCATCAACGTCTCTCCCATTCTGTTTCCACTGCAAAAACCAAACCCTCTGAAAACTCTCTCTCTCTCTCTCTCTCAGCTGTGCCTGTGAATCGATCGATCAACAACATATCAATTTCTCTTCTTGTAAAGCTTCCATTGCATCTGACAGAGAGATGGGTCCGTTGCAGTGCGTGACGCCGGTTCAGGTCGAAAGTTTGGTCTTCCCACCAGCGGTCAAGCCTCTGGGCTCTTCCAAGGCCTTTTTTCTCGGCGGCGCAGGTTAGTAACCCCCCTCCCTCCCGTTCATTTTAGCAAGCGGCAGCGCGCGTGCGTGTGTGTGACGCGGGGTGAGGCTATCTTGCGCAGGTGCGAGGGGTTTGGAGATCCAGGGCAAGTTCGTCAAGTTCACGGCCATTGGGGTCTACTTGGAGGAACAGGCCCTTCCGTTGCTCTCCCTCAAGTGGAAGGGGAAATCGGGACAGGAGCTCACGGATGCCGTTGATTTTTTCAGGGACGTCGTCGCAGGTGCGTGTCAGATGATGATCGTTTCTTATGAGGCCCACCCAGTAAGAATTTTGTGCCAGTGGGTCCCTCTCCCCCCACCCTTTTTTTAATTAGTGAAAATTTTAACTTTCAATAATTCTTTCAAGTCACAAAAAGCATTCAGTGAGGCCATCACAGTTTTAGATGTTTTGTATAATTTTTTTGTTCTTCTTGATCAGGTTTGATGGGTTCTATATAGAGCTGGCAAAATGTGTCCCGTCCGGATGACCTGACCCAGTTTTGGCCCGCCAACCCAACCCGCCACATATACACAGGTTGGCCACGGGTTAGGATTTTCTAATCTGTATAGAAACGGATTGGATTAGGGTTGACTCGCCTAATTTGGTTGACCCGTTTAACTTAACTCTTACCGCTTGAGAAATATATGGAGTTTTTTCATTTCAAATCTTAATAACTTTTCTTGATTTTAGCAAAAAAGAAATCGAGAAAGATATACAGTCTTGACGTTTTAGTTTCGTACTTTTTCGATAATTAGCAGATTTCATTATTAGTATTTAGCAAATCTTATTCTTTAAAGAATACTTCCGTCTACAAATATATTCTTCTTTACACGTCTACGGTAGAGGTTACAGTTTTGCATTCTCAAACTCAACTCACGTCTTCATGTTTCTCTGCAACTACAAGTTGTAATGGGTAGCCACTAGCATCCTTTTCTTCTATTTATGAGCTTTTAGATTAAACAATATACAAAGTAGTGGGTTGGTGTAGAGGTTAAGTTGTCACTTGAAATAGAGTGGATCTTGTGTTTGATTCTCGAGGGCCTTACTTTTTTACAAGACTCAGAATTAGTTAAAGATGAGCGATGCGGGCTAGGCTAGGCTAGACTGACCTAACCTATATTTATTGTGGGTTAGCCCGACCAGAAGTATCATGGGTGCGGGCTGCAAACCTGCAACCCGTTTAAAAAACTGGTCGGTCGCAGGTTAGGGATCTAAAGAGCAGATCCAACTATGGCCTGACCAGACCGGTTTGCCAGCCCTAGTTCTATATTTGAATACCTATTTGAATTGGTCTATGACATAATGATGAGGTGTCTTCCATAATTATAATTTAAAAATTTTTCCAAAGAACTTCAGTGATCAGTATGAAAATGAAAGCATTTTTATTAGGCCTAATAAAGTAATGAAATCATTAATAATAGATAGGGTAAAACCAATATCTTTTAGTTCTAGATGTATTATTTATCATGGTTAAAATTCAATATTAATAAGATTTACTGAAAATGAAAAATAAATAAATTAAAGATTATACAAATTAAAAATTATAATGCGGATTATTGTTTTAAAAAATGCATGAAACAAAGATCCAAATTTTATCCAGTGAATGTGGACAGGAGGGTTTGCATATGTCCTAGGAATTAGTTTTCTAAGATTATAAAAAAACAAAAATATAAACTTTGGCAAGTGCTTATAATTGATAGGGCATGTATTAATGCAATAAAACTAGTTTGACTAATTAGATGGTGGGCCTAAAAAGAAAATTTAATAAATTGGAGTAGAGAGGTGACTAATTGAGCCCCAAGCCAAATTTGCATGGTTAATCCAAGCGCCTATGAATGAAAGCGAAAAGAGTGTAAAACTTGGATGATTGCTGTAAGTGCTTAAATCTGACGGACTTGATTAGGCGAGTATGAAACTCGTAATACTGCTATTAAGCTTCTTTGGGAATGATTGATTGCCTTAAGACCTGAAAGGGAAGAAAAGATATAGAGGTCAGAGGCCTTGGTTGCAGTCAGCCGGAGGTACTCCAATGCCTGAGTTAGTGCTGTCACTGAACAAAAGGTGAGTGGAGAAAAAAGACAAAGTCTGAGATGTATTATGTTGTATTGCGTTTCATACCTCTTTGGGATCTTACCCTCGTATATATATAGGCTGAAGTTCCATTTGGCGCTTCCTCAGTGGGGGTAGGTGGAAGTTCTGTCCCATTAACCCACATCGTGTTCCCTCAGTGGAGGTAGGTGGAGGAACTTCCTATTGGATCATGCGCTGACTTCTTGTATTAATGCGGATGTGATCGTCTGATAAGGACAATCCCTTATCATTATCCGGCGCCCATCTTATCTGTCAGTACGTTTTGCAACGTAGCCGTAACTTTATAAGAATACAATCATGGCTTAGTATTCACCTCAGTTGGTCGTTCCGAGCTGAAGATGATACCGAGACCAGATATGGACCCATCCTGGCACTGTTGCCAAGGTGCCTTATACCGAGACCGAGTTGAGCTTAGCTGGTACTCTTACCGAGGCTATCTCATGCTTGGTGCCAACTGACATTGTTTCCGAGCTGGATGTATCTTGGCACTATTGCCGAATTTGGAAGCGAGATCGAGAAAAATCAAGTTAGTACTGTTACCGAGATTAGCGTAACCCTGCTATTAGGGAAACGTCCCACACAATTGCCCCGAGCTCTTGACTTCATAGAGTTCTCCAACTCTTTGAGGTCGAGAGCTAAGTAATATGACGGGAGAGTCTTGGGTATTTAATTTGAACTTCATCTCGGTGTCGGCTGATGACGTCTGATATCTATCATGATGTCTATTCATCTGCCTGAGACAATTAATAGTAGGTCGATGTCGCTTTGCCTGCCCGAGGCGATTAATAGCGCCTCGATTGATGCAGGAGGCTTTCTGGTGGCAACACGTGTCTCCATTTGGTTGATCGTCCAATCGATACGAAGCAACACGTATGGTGCTCGAGGTGATGCATCACCGCGTGCTTTCGAAATCCGAAAGGGCGCCATTTCTTCTTTAGTTTTTCTACTTTGGCATCCATCATAGAGAATTTCTAATGCAAGAGAAGAAGCCTTGTCGGAGTTTAGAGAGTCCGAATTCGAAGTCCTTCGCATTCGTTCCTTTCCCTTTTGTGAGTCTTCTTCCTCATCTCCTCCTTTTGTGCATCTTCTATTTCTGTTATGGTTTCTGCCCCTTTTTTTCTTCTTTGAATATCACCTTCCTCTTTCCAGTCTCTCCACTTTTAGAAAAATGGGGACCTATAGGCATTGGCTGGACACCCCTGAGGCCATGGCTGGGTTTAGGGAGATGTATAGGATCCCAGACAACGTCCAGACCAAATTAGATAACCCAGAGAACCCTTTCGAGGGTTACTCATTCCGTGACGGCTGGATGCCGTTCCCCATGGTCTCAATAATCGAAGGAGGGTTATCCTCTCCCCTTTCTTCTTCTTGGTTGGAGGGGGACGAGTAGGCTTCGACGAGTTGAGACGGGTTGGTGGCCTCCGAGTCGGCGGGCGATTTGGATGCCTCAGCACCTAAAGCTTTTTGGTGCTCAGTGTCGGTTAGGGCGAGAACGGGCTCCTTCCTCTTGATGTACGTATGGTAACTCGGCTCGTACTCTAGCAAGTCCCAAGTAGCTCGCCCGTGATGACCCTGGTAGTCGCGCACGGCCTTCAGTTAGCTGTTGTTTCTCTTCCAACCGGCTCGCTCTGCCCCCTGCCTTCTCTGGCTGACCTCTGCACGACAAGAGAAGAGCGTCAACTCGACAAAACAAGAAAAGAAAACATGAGCACTCAGAGGAGGTCGGTATTTACTTGGAGGAATCCGAAGTGACAAGGGATCCTGTATGACCTCTCCACCTCGGTCTTGGCCCCGCCAAACTCCCAGTTGCCGGAGATGAGTAGATGATCGTCCCTGGCATGCTTGTTCGAGTCCTCCAAGTCATAGACGAACGACTCCTGTCTCGGCTTCCCCAGAGGTAGTAGCAGTGACCGTCCCCTACGAATTTACAGACATCGTATACATCTTCGATGTCATGAACACCGAGGTTAATGCCCAGGATCTTATTGAGGTTAGCGACACCCATTATTACTTTGAAGCTGTTGGGCATTAGCTGACAGGGGCTGAGATACCATGTCGCCAAGCAAGCCTCGAGAAGGGGGTGGATAGGAAACCTAACCCCTCATTCAATTATTGAGACCAAGGGGAATGACATCCAGCTATCACGGAAGGAGTAACCATCGAAAAGGTTCTCTGGGTTGTCTAATTTGGTCTGGGATCCTATACATCTCCCTAACCCTGCCATGGCCTCAGGGGTGTCCAGCCAGTGCCTATAGGTCCCCATTTTCTAAGAATGGAAAGACTAGAAAGAGGAGGGTGATATCCAAAGAAGAAAAAAGGGCAGAAACCCTAAATAGAGGACAGAACCCTAACAGAAATAAAAGATGCACAAAAGAAGGAGATGAAGAAGAAGAAAACTCACAGAAGGAACGGAATGCGAAGGACTCCGGACTTGAACTCGCTAAGACTAAACTTCAAAGCTTTTTCTCTTGTAGCAGAAACTCTCTCTGATGGATGCCAAAGTAGAAAAACGAAGAAGGAAAACCCCTATATAAAGAAGAAATGGCGCCCTTTCGATTTCAAAAGCGCACATGCGAGGCATCACCTCGAGCGTCGTACGCGTCGCTTCGTATCGATTGGACGATCAACTAGATGGAGACACGTGTTGCCACCAGAAAGCCTCCTGCATCAATCGAGGCGTAATTAATCGCCTTGGGTAGGCGAAGTGACACCTACGTGCTATTAACCGCCTTGGGCAGGCGAAGTGATATCGACCTGCTATTAATTGTCTTGGGTAGATGAATAGACAACATGATAGATATTAGATGTCATCAGCCGACACCGGGATGAAGTTCAAATTAAATACCCAGGACTCTCTCGTCATATTACTTAGCTCCTGGCGATAAAGAGTTGGAGAACTTTACGAGGTCAAAAGCTAGTGGGCAATTGTGTGGGATGTTTCCCTAAGAGCAGGGTTACGCTAATCTCGGTAACAATACCGACTTGGCTTATCTCGATCTCGGTTTCCAAATTTGGCAATAGTGCCTAGATACATCCAGCTCGGCAACAGTGCCAGTTGGCACCGAGCTTGAGCTAGCCTCGGTAAGAGTACCAACTAGGCTTACCTCGGTCTCGGTATAAGGCACCTTGGCAACAGTGTCAAGATGCGTCCATATCCGGTCTCGGTATCATCTTCAGCTCGGTACGACCAACTGAGGTGAATATCTCGGCAACAGTGCCAGGATCTGTCCATATCTGGTCTCGGTATCATCTTCAGCTCGGCATGATCAACTGAGGTGAATATCTAGGCACTAGTGTCAGGATGCGTCCATATCTGGTCTCGGTATCATCTTCAGCTCAGCACGACCAACTGAGGTGAATACTAGGCCATGATTGTATTCTCATAAAGCTACGGCTACGTTGCAGAACGTACTAACAGATAAGATGGGTGCCGAATATTGATAAGGGGTTGTCCTTATCAGACGATCACATCCGCATTAATACAAGAAGTCAGCGCATGATCCGATGGGACAGTGCCTCCACCTACCTCCACTGAGGGAACATGGTGTGGGTTGATGGGATAGAACTTCCACCTACCCCCACGGAGGAAGCTCCAGATAGAACTTCTGCATATATATATATATAGGGTATTCAAGTAAGGGACTCCCTTATCATGTGTGGTGATGAACTCTCTTTTTGGGGAGGTTTCAAGTACAAAAGAGTGTACTCCCTTCAAGTACAAAAGCCCTTTTGTACTTGAAACCTCCCAAAAAAGGAGAGTCCTTGTTGAATACCCCCTATATACACACACATACGAGGGTAAGATCCCAAAGAGGTACGAAATACAATACAAAATAAACTCACTTAATCCAGACTTTGTTTTTCTTTTCCACTCATCCTTTGTTCAGTGACAACATTAACTCAGGCATCGGAGTGCCTCCGGCTGACTGCAGTCAGAGCTTCTAACCTCTCTATCTTTCCTTTCCTTTCAGGTCTTAAGGCAATCAATCCTTCCTAAAAAATCTTAACAGCAGTATTACGAGTTTCATACTCGCCTAATCAAGTCCGTAAGATTTAGGCACTTTCAATTGCTATGCTGACTGTTGAAATAATCATGATGGTGTAGGGCCCTTCGAGAAATTTATGCAAGTGACCATGATCTTGCCGTTGACTGGTCAACAGTACTCAGAGAAGGTGACAGAGAACTGCGTGGCATATTGGAAAGCCGTTGGATTGTACACTGAAGCAGAGGCCATAGCCGTTGAAAAGTTCAAACAAGTCTTCAAAGAGGAGACCTTCCCTCCTGGCTCTACAATCTTCTTTACCGTCAATCCATCTGGCTCTCTCACGGTAAGCACATTACAAGGCCCACCTATGATGGACGGCCTTCCTTGTTTCTGTGGCTTGTTTCATCAATTGAGCTCTTTTTTTGCAATTACAGATTGGATTCTCCAAAGATAGCTCCATACCTGAACAAGCTGCTGGAGTTATAGAAAACAAACAGATGTCTGAGGCTGTCTTGGAGTCCATGATAGGCAAACATGGTGTTTCACCTGAAGCCAAGCAGAGTTTGGCAACCCGACTATCTCAACTGTTGAAGGAATTTGATGTGGAGACTGAAAAGGTGAAAGTTGAGGGAGAGAAGTTGAAGCAGTAAGTGGGAGTAGCATATACTTTTGATGCCTTTGTGAGTTGAACAATAATAACACATCGTCAATAATAATGCATGACCACTTGGATTGTGCTATCATCTTTTGATGTTCCGAGACAGATTATTACATGCATGGATGGACTCCAATATTTGAACTTTTCCTTGTATGTTTGATCAAATGTAATCTTCGTTCGGAGGATGTCTAGCTCCTGTGTTGGTGAAGGCAATGTGTTGGGTTAAGCGGTTGGCCTGTTCGGCTCACCTCTATTAGTATTAGGGACAGGTTTGGTTGGTCTTTTTTCCCTTTTTATGGGACTGTGTGGGATTTCTCTCTCTACATTCAAGCAAGGGGTCCCTTAACCTTTGCTTGGACTGCAAGGATTGAAAACACTGCACAAAAAAAAATAAAAAAATACAGAGGTTGACAGTGGTTTTGATGGTTTGGTGAGTTATATAGATTTCAATTAAGAGTTGAGTTCTGGGTGGGTTTGGATTTTGGGTGTTAAAAGCATCAATGCTATTTGTGTTTTTTTTTTTTCACCTAGATGCATGATTTCCAATGTATGGGTTAGGCAATAATGACAACGACAATGATTTAATGAAACTGCATTTATAACAAATATTTTTAAAGTGGCTTCTCATGGGAGACGGAAGGGCTTTTTCCAATTTAAATGTTTAATTTCTATTCTAAATTACAGAGTACCATTTTCGTTATTTTAGTGAATGCCAGGCAAATGCTAGTTGAGAAACAAATACATACGCTGCCTCATTCCCACATCTTGAAAGGCACTTGCCATCTGAAATCTCTCTTATTCTCTTTCCACTGCAAAAACCATTCCCTCTGAAATCTCTCTTAATTCTCTTTCCACTGCAAAAACCAATCTCTCTCTCTCTCTCTCTCTCTCTCTCTCAGCTGTGCCTGTGAATTGATCAACAACAGATCAATTTTTTTTTCTTCTAAAGCTTCCATTGCATCTGACAGAGAGATGGGTCCGTTTCAGTGCGTGACGCCGGTTCAGGTAGAAAGTTTGGTCTTCCCACCCTTGGTCAAGCCTCTCGGCTCATCCAAGACCTTTTTTCTCGGCGGCGCAGGTTAGTAACCCCCCTCCCTCCCGTTCATTTTAGCAAGCGGCAGCGTGTGCGTGTGACCCGGGGTAAGGCTATCTTGCGCAGGTGCGAGGGGTCTGCAGATCCAGGGCAAGTTCGTCAAGTTCACGGCCATTGGGGTCTACTTGGAGGAACAGGCCCTTCCGTTGCTCTCCCTCAAGTGGAAGGGGAAATCGGGACAGGAGCTCACGGATGCCGTTGATTTTTTCAGAAACGTCGTCACAGGTGCGTGTCAGATGATGATCGTTTCTGATGGGGCCCACCCAGTAAGAATTTTGGGCCAGTGAGGTCCTCCTCCCATCTATTTTCTTAATTATTGAAAATTTCACTTTCGACAATTCTTTGAAGTCGCAAAAAGCATTCAGTGGGGCCATTACAGTTTTAGATATTTTATTTTCTTTTTTTTCTTGATCAGGTTTGGTGGGTTCTATATTTGAACACCTGTTTTAATTGGGCAATGATATAATGATGTGGTGTCTTCCATAGTTATAATTAAAAAAAAAAAAAACTTCTCAGCTATGATGCACGGATACTTCAACATAGGCAACGTATTGTGTCGTATAGTATTTGATATTTTACTTTTTATGTGTAAAATCCGTGTCCCTGCCGTGTCTATAACATGTCATTACCGTATCCATGATGTATCTGTGCATCATAACTTCTCAGTGGCAATGAAAGGTTTTTTTTTTTTTATTAGGCCTAGCTCATTTTTAATAGCATTTTTTTCTTTGTAATTAATAATGCGGATTTTTGAAAAATTTATAAGAAAAAACCTCATAGGTGGTCTCTATACAAATGAGGACCGAGTAAAGCTTTGGAAATGGAGAAGCTCCTCAGGTTGTTTTTTTAACCTTTTCTTTTTGTCATTTTGTGATATAGTCGATATCGACCATTTTGTCATGTTCAGCAAATAGGAGAGTTACAGTTTGGAGTAAATCTAATTGACAGTCGAGATTGTCGATGTTGATCATTCTGTCATATTTAACAAATATGACAGTTATACTTTGGAGGAAATCTGATTAAAAATAAGTCGATATGAGCATCCGTGCGATTATACAAAAGGGACGATCTCCCTTTTTTCCCTCATTCCAGCTTCTTGTTTCCTCTTGTTTGTGCCTTAGATTTAGACGGAAATTTGGAGGTTTTGCATGGGATGACACTGCAACTTTGTTTCCATTTATCATTCTTACATCAAACCCAGTCCTTAAGAATTGCCATAGCACCTTTGCAAGAAGAGACAAAGCACAATAATGAAAAGAAGACTCGGGGAGGGATATAGAGTAGTTTCACATGATGGTCAATATCGACTAATTTGTTAATTAGATTTCCTCCAACCTATAAGTGACTTATTTACTGAATATGACAGAGTCAGATTTTCTCCAACATGTAACTATCTTATTTGCTGAATATGATAGAATTGTTGATATCGATCATACCGCAAAACGACAAAAAAAAAAAAAAAAAAAAAAAAAAAAACCAAACGCCTATGGGTTTTTTTGGTGGTTGTGTTTTTTTTTTTTCTTTTTCTTAAATTTTTAGTAATGAGGCTAAGATCTAAATTTTGGCAACTGCTTATAATTGATAGCGTATGTATTAAAGCAATAAAACTAGTTTGACTAATTAGATGGGCCAAAAAAAAAAAAAAAAATTTGGAGCAGAGAGGTGACAGACAAATTTGCAAGGTTAATCCAAGCGCTTATAAAAGATCTGAGTGTAAAATCTGGATGATTGCTATGCCTGACTGTTGAAATGATCATGATGGTGTAGGGCCCTTCGAGAAATTTATGCAAGTGACCATGATCTTGCCGTTGACTGGTCAACAGTACTCAGAGAAGGTGACAGAGAACTGCGTGGCATATTGGAAAGCCGTTGGATTGTACACTGAAGCAGAGGCCATAGCCGTTGAAAAGTTCAAACAGGTCTTCAAAGAGGAGACCTTCCCTCCTGGCTCTACAATCTTCTTTACCCTCAATCCATCTGGCTCTCTCACGGTAAGCACATTACAAGGCCCACCTATGATGGACGGCCTTCCTTGTTTCTGTGGCTTGTTTCATCAATTGAGCTCTTTTTTTGCAATTACAGATTGGATTCTCCAAAGATAGCTCCATACCTGAACAAGCTGCTGGAGTTATAGAAAACAAACAGATGTCTGAGGCTGTCTTGGAGTCCATGATAGGCAAACATGGTGTTTCACCTGAAGCCAAGCAGAGTTTGGCCACCCGACTATCTCAACTGTTGAAGGAATTTGATGTGGAAACTGAAAAGGTGAAAGTTGAGGGAGAGAAGTTGAAGCAGTAAGTGGGAGTAGCATATACTTTTGATGCCTTTGTGAGTTGAACAATAATAACACATCGTCAATAATAATGCATGACCACTTGGATTGTGCTATCATCTTTTGATGTTCCGAGACAGATTATTACATGCATGGATGAATTCCTATATATGAACTTTTCCTTGTATGTTTGATCAAATGTAATGTAATCTCCATTCGGAGGATATGCGCCTTGGATGTCTAGCTCTTCTGTGTTGGTGATGGCAATGTGTTGGGTTAAGCGGTTGGCCTGTTCGGCTCACCTCTATTAGTATTAGGGACAGGTTTGGTTGGTCTTTTTTCCCCTATTGTGGGATTTCTCTCTCTACGTTCAAGCAAGGAGTCCCTTAACCTTTGCTTGGACTGCAAGGATTGAAAACCCCGCACCACATGAGTAATGGAGCCCAGCAGGTGAAAAGAATAAAAAAAAATGCCGGGGTTGACAGTGATTTACATGGTTTGGTGAGTTCTATAGATTTCAAGTCAAGTTGAGTTCTGGTGGGTTTGGATTTTTGGTGTTAAAAGCCTCAATGCACTTTGTTCCTTTTATCACCTACTAGATGCATGATTTTCAATGTAATTAATTAAGCCACGTTTCATCATCATCAAGGATTTATCCCAACTATGTTGGGGTTGGCTACACGAATTCTGTTTTTTTTATTCTGATCTATCTGAATTAAACCGCATTTTATCACCTATACGAATTTAACCGCATTATTCCAAACAATCTTCATGTGATAGTGATGCTTTGTTAGATCCCACAAGATATCCTACAAAATATTGCCCTACAATATTTAACCACAACTTGACCTGATAATGCTTTTGCAGCTGATCAGGTCTGTCAGTTTAGGAATGGGCCTCTTCAGGATTTTATTTTTTTGAAAGGAATCATAACTCCTGGTCTTTCTTTTCAAAAGTGTTAACTGGGCTTGAAGTCCCTATGACCCCGCTAGCTCAACCAGTGGCTAATTTGCTTTTCAGTCTTGGCAAAAATCTCTTGGAGTGCAAAGAAACATAGCAACATTTCACAATCCTGTACAGAGTCTGAATTCTATTCATCATCACATACATCTTGCCAATCTTACTTGGATTCGAATGCTAGTAAAGGACTCTTCTACTTTCTCAAAGATCCAGAACGTTGAGATACTGTGATAACCAAAGAGTCATCTCTATTATCCAATCCGGCCCATCATGACCTCACAAAATTTATTGAGGTGGACAATAACTTTGTTGAGGATTGTGTTCTTCATGGTTGATCAAGTTGCCGACATTTTCACTAAAAGGAATGCCAGTAGGTTCAGGTTTATGTTCAATGGATTCTAAGGAATGCCAGGAATCTGTCACACCTACTCTACCAAAATTGTCTCCAATTGATTTTAAGGAATCAACAACACCTCCTACATTAGTCAGACCTGTCCAAGTCAATCACACCTAAGATAACAAATTGTGTTGTATCTTTGACAAAGGACTTAGCATGGACAAGATATATAAATACTCTATATAAATGAGAATTTCAATCTCTCTCAATTGAAATGGTTAGAGGTGAGTTTCATTGAATTATTGTGATAGGGCCGGCTCAAGATAATTTGAGGCCTAAAGCGGCAATCTTAAAATGAGGTTTTTTCTATTTTTTAATATTATTGTAAATATTTTATTTAAAATATTTTTTTCTCAATTATTGTAAATACCCCCTTTGTTGTTTTAGCTAACCTTACTGTTTTAGATAAATCTTCTTAATCTAGTAGGTTAAAAGAGACACATATAAACGGGAGGAAGAAGTAAGGAAAATATGTGGTATGATAGATAGGTGTTTTTGCTGCTTTATGCTTTATTAGAGAAACAACAATTATAATATTGATATTAAACTATAATTAAGCCTTTTAATTTTTCTTCTTTTTCTAAAATTTTCTTGATTACAGAAGTTGAACATCATAATTAAGATATTGATAGTATTGAATGGATTGGAGATTCATACAATTGGAGATCTTTTGTGTCAATTTAATGTGGCAATTGAGTTGTCAAGTCACTGATTGCATCATATCAAGTTTGAGTCTATAACATGTGGCTTATCAAATTATAATTAATAATTATATCAAGGACTCTATTGCAAACACACTTGCCAATCCCCACGTAAATATCAAAATTTAAAAGGAAAATTAGGCCGTAGGTCACTGTACCTTTCTCTTAGTGTCCTTAGGTCCACAAACTTTTCTCATAGTGTGGGAGGTCCATTTTTCAAATTTAAACACCTAAAATGTCCAAGTCACCCTTTCTTTAAAAGTTTATATTTATTTTAAGATAAAGCATATTCCATGATTGGTGGGATATGCCATTAATAATGGTCAATTACCATTTAATTAGCCATGATTAATGAATATCCCATTAATGAGATTTCCATTAATCATGGACATATAAGCATAGACAAAATTCAAAAAAAAGAAAAGAAAAAAAGAGAGAAGATTTACTGGTTTGCAAAGGAGAAAATCGCGAAGAACTTTCGAAAAGGAGAAAATCACAAAAATCAAGAAGTTGTATGGACTTGCCAAAACTTAGATAAATTTCAAAAAATGCAGATAAATTTGCCAAAACTCAGATAAATTTATCTGAAATTTTGAATTCTGCTAAATATATCAATTTCCCAATACTCAGATAAATTTGTCAAAACTCATATAACTTTATATTTGAGTTCATATATAAAGTTATCTCAATTCAGAAAGTTATTTGAGTTTTGCATGAAAACTCAGATAACTTTCAAAATTCAGATACTTTCTATCCGGATTCAGATAAAGTTATCTAAGTTTGATACAATATCTTAGTTATCTGAGTTTATCTAATCAAATTCAGATAATTTTATCTGAGGAACGCATTCACCTTGCTAAACATTGAATCCGGAGAAAAAGAAGAGGTGAAGAGTGGAGAAAGTGAAGTCAAAGAAAAAGGTTCACCAAAAAAAGAAAAGAAAAAGCATGCCGGAGATGTTGAGATGGTGCTCGAAGCCATGCTTGATGATGCAGAGATGTTGCACGAAGATGTTGGATCATCCCCGTGAAGATGTTGCTCGAAGCCATGCTTGATGATGCAGAGACGAAACATCTGGTAGGCTACGACAACGGAGTTTTACTATGAGAAGGAATTCCCTTCAATTTGAATTTTGTTGGAAAATAATGTGTAGATGCTGAAATGGTTGTGATCCCTAAGGACTATTCCGCATTCTGTTTTTTCTAGTCGATTGTAATCATGCCATTGCCTCGGCAGTACTCATAAGATCTCCCGCAATCATGAAATAATATATAAGAATAAAAAAATGAAAGAAAAGATCTAAGAGAAACGGATCAATAAAAAAAAAGAAGAGAAACAGATCAATAAAAAAAAAAAACACATGGTGTGTGAGAGAGAGGGAGAACGGGAAAGTGAAAGAAAGATATGGATTGATCGCCATACATGAGAATAGAGGGGGGGAGCTCCTGCCTATTGCAGAAAAAAGAAGAAGGAAAGGTTCTCTTGGTGAAGAACCGATGGTGTAGGGTTTTGTTCCGGATAAAAACGGTGGTGTAGGTATTTTTTCCACAAAATTCACTGTATTTGTAAAAAGCACCATGTTCGTTTCCCTTTTTTTTTTTTTTTTTTTTCTGTTACAAAGTATTAATTAATGAGGCTCATCTGACATGGCAGATTCTTACACGTGGCGAAAGCTGTTGAAACAGGGATCCCGACTCAATTGAGTAACGTGATTGAGTTGAAAACTAGGAGGAAAATATGGGATGTGATCTCCTGGCAGTTAAGGCGCAAATCAGTCATAGCCATGGCGCGTGTGCCAGCCAGGACCCCGTTCACGCGTACATGTCGTGTTATAGCCATTCTGAGCACGACGAGTCTCCGCATCCTATAAATAGATGAGGCTATCATGTCTCGTGATCTCTCTCTCTCTATATATATATATATACACACTAGCAGCAAAGCCCCGTGCTAAGCCCGGTACCAAAATTGAAGATATATAAAAATTTAAGAGTTTTTAAATATAATTAATGAAAAGTAAATCTAAAATAATATATTATAAAGAATAGATGAAAGGAATTATATTATGATGGATTATAAAATCCACTAAAAATAATATCTTTATTTTTTAAAAGAAAATCCATAGAAACAAAAAGAAGAACCATATGCTAGTGGATTTAGGTAAAAAAAAAAAAAAACCCTAACAAATTAATAAAAATAAGATCTTGCTCTCCTTGGAAAAAAAATAATGTATAAAAAATCCCCAATGAAATTCACAAAATGTGATTATAATCTCTTTGAAAAACAAAATCCAAAAAATTCAAAGGAATGAAAATGCCCGATATAATGGATAATAATATGATTTTCATGTCTTAGAAAAAAAATAACAAAGCCCACAAATATTATCTGAGATTTTACGTACAATCTAAGTTGTATTGTACCCACCTTGGATTGAATTTTGATTATTACATAATAATTAGTTGCGATGATTTGATTAGACTTATTTAACCCTTAATTTCTACTTATAAATTCAAAATTTGTTCGAATATGTAGTAGCAAAAATGTATTGGATTTTGTATTAATTAGTATAACTTTACGTGTGTGTTGGTGTGGGTGGTGTGGGGGTTGCTTGGCATCACCCAACATCTTAATACAAAAGAGGGTATTTAGTTTAGAAATGGGTTAGGTCAGAGCTCGGTTTCAGGCCTGTGAACTGTCCTATGATGAATATCAAGCTCCCCCAAACTAAATTGTCAGGGCTTAATAAACGGTTTGAATTGTACATAAATATTAACCTGAAATGCACCTTTGAGAGTGTGGAAGATTACTAATTTGGCGACATTGCTTGGTGGGCTCCTCAGCTTGATATCCAATCCAAGGTTCTTGTTTTGATAGCCTTAAATCCAAGTCATTTCAATGAAGATAAATGCCCTTCGAATCCTTTCTTTACTTGCCTTAAATAAAAGAAGAAAACTATAATACTACTGGTGAATGACGCATACAACAGGTGATGGATCTCACCTTTTGGATGGTTCAGATTAGTTTGATCGTTTCTAATCAAGAGTGTTAATTGAAAGGTTCCATGGGGCAGTTAAGATCATATACATCTGTATATCAATTGCTGGCTGACATGTTGCATGTTGATCTATCTGGTGACTTTCAACCTTAAAAATACCATCATAAATTACCAGGAAGTAGTCCTTCCCACCGGTATCGCTCCATTAGCCTGGTTGTAGATTTCTATCCCTTTATCAAATAGGGGGGCTTGATGAGGGGGAGAGATGACGATGAACGATTTTAGGGAAGACTTAAGAGGGAGAGATATTAGGAGGATGGGAGATTTTAGGGAAGTATTAGAGGGCGAGATTTTGCATTGTCTAGTCATTAATTCACTACTTAAACATAATTAACTTAATAAAACACGGTTAATCATCCATTATATAAAAATTAACTCCGATCGGGGTGTTACAATAGGGCTATCTATATGAAAGGTGGGTTGATCTTATCAGTCTTTTTTACTGCCATATGTGTAAATTTTGTAAGTTTTATTTATGCCTGTCAATGCACCCATTCAATATCTGATAAAGAGAAGGATTATTGTTCCTATGGTTAGAAGAAGAAACTCCCTCACTTCCAACCCTTTTTTATCCACGTACATCAGCATAATCTTATGATTAGCAGCCAGTAGCCACACCTCACCTATGGTACATGTAGCAAGTAGCAACCACCCCTTGGATCTGATGCATCCTATAGTATTAAAACTCATTTTGAGTTATGTTAGACTCAGCCAGTGTGGTTTCGCTCATTAAACCACCGAGTTAGATGAGACCATAAGTCGAATGGGTATAGTCCGAAGTACCTCGGTTTGGTAACAAGGAAGTCTAGTTGAACCTTTTGAGATTTGACTATGCATCTTTCTGGACAGGCCGGAAATGGAACTTGCCTACTTACACTCAGCAAGTTTTTAACTCTTTAAATTTGACCATATTGAATTTGTCAAATCCATCAATTTGGTGTAGCCAACCAAATGTGTGGTCTGGATCATCTCATCGTGAGCTTTCTCTCTCTTTATATGTGTGAGTCCAGGGAGGGGTAGGGGGTAGATGATATGATATGTGTGAGTCCATCGTTAGTTTTTTTACTCTACCTGGAATGGACTCTCATTTTGTGACAGCTATTTCAAGCGGCATGTATATATTCCTTTCATGGTAATATCAACTTCTTGATAGAAGTGGAGAAAAGATAGGTGTGATAAGGATGGAAGAGGTTGTTCTAAGATAAATTGTAGGAGATCTGATAAAGATGTGAGTTTGTTATCTTTATAAAATTGAATAAAATGGAGAGATTTAGGGAGGTGATTTGGAGAAGAATATTGAAATGGAGATTTAGGGAGGTGATTTGGAGAAGAATATTGAAATGGAGATTTAGGGAGGAGATTTGTTTGGATGAGTGTAGTGGCCCACATCAAGGCCTGAGGCTTTACATTTTTTTCTTCTATATTTCTTTGAAAGGAGAGACTTTTTAGGGATAACGTGACACCCCTCACATCCCACCCCCTCCTTTGCTTTAATATATATAATTAGCAAAGCTCTCCTAAGTTCAAGCTTAGGAAAAAATTTCGTAAGCTCATGCTTGTGGGGCCCACCTTTGGTCCATCCAAATAGACCAAACACATGACTCTCCTAAATTACACATGTCCACCAACTTTCGGTCATTTCCGAATTTACTGGACTGTTGGATCGACATTGTATCGATCCAAATGTATTGTTGACCATTAAACTTTTGGTCCCTTATGGAGATGATAGAAATCACGGTTGGGGCTGATAAGAATCCAGGGAGTCCTTGAAATTCCCCACATCTCCATCCCCATGTGGGCCCCACCACACACTTGAGCTTACGAGATTTTATCCTAAGCTTGAGTTTAGGAGAGCCTTTTTTTCTCTCTCTCTCTCTCTATATATATATATATATATATATGCCTTTGGACTAGCAGAGGAGTTCCAATTTCGTCTATCTTTCTGTCATTTTTCTCATTTGAGGAAGAAGAAAGAGCACAAGGACTTGTCAATGG
The DNA here is from genome assembly GCA_038049695.1 of Cinnamomum chago. Taxonomy (NCBI): domain Eukaryota; kingdom Viridiplantae; phylum Streptophyta; class Magnoliopsida; order Laurales; family Lauraceae; genus Cinnamomum; species Cinnamomum chago. The sequence goes on from CP142452.1 coordinate 78,554,365, forward strand.
ATATCGAAGAAGCTGCTGCTGTTGATGTAGAAGAAGAAGAGACGCATACTCATTCCAAGGAGCGCCCGGGGGCAGGGAAGAAAGTCTCACAGACAAATCTACGAAGATATGACTCACTCGACGCCGAAGCAGCTATCATGTCTCACAGTCATGGCAATGGATCTAAGGTCTCTTCACTTCACTTGCTTCTAAAAGCTAGTAGTGTTTCTCAAGTTGCCTTTTAACCTGCCCGCTTGATTCATGCATGCCAGTTATTCTGCATTATTAGTAGTAGTTCATATCATCTACAACACTACACTAGCATCATGATTTTGTCCATGATGCTCAGATTTAAGGGCTGATCTATCTATGATTTTTTTATCTATTTGTAACCATTGAAACAGATCCCTTGTGACCCCTATTTAGATTGAGACCTTTCAATCCCAACCTCCTGGCTCATTTTAAGCTGTTCTAATTTTCACTAGGTAGCCCCAATATATATGGAGTTCCAACCATTTCACTCATTGGAAGCATGAGTGAGGCTCGTGGATCTGGCCTATCTCTACCTTGACCCAATGGTTTAAACCAAATGTTTAGATCATTAGATCATGGGTTCGAGACATGACACCATAAAAAAGGATCAAGAGAGAGAAAAAAAAGACTATTGGATCTCGACTAAAATCAGGGGTCCAGTCTGGTTTGCAGAGCATCGTTACTTACAAGAATGCATGCTTGATAGGATTTTCATTTTTCAGTCAGTGTGTTCCACTGTGGCCCACTCACTACAAGAAAAGTTGAGATAGACTTACAGAACACTTACTGACGCAACAGAAACGTATGTAATTTCTAATTTTACCAACGCTATCACAAGAAGATAGCATCGGTAAATGTATTGTACAGGGTGGGATGAAGAAGTTTACAACTTCCCGACGCTATAATGGCGTCGGTAAGTTTTGATGTTTAATTTCCCGACGCACATGGCGTTGAGAACTTCTACGCGCCACCTCCTTTCCCGCTAAAATTTTGGTTCCCGCGTTTGACCAAAAAACTTCCCTACGGCATGAGCGTCGGTAAGTTTGACCCAAGAATTTCCCGACGCCATAAGCGTTGGGAAGTTTGTGAAATCACTAATCCTCCGCAGCTTTTCTGCAGCCTTTTGTGGGAAGAAACTTACCGACGCCATACGGCGTCGGCAAGTTTATTATATCTTCTCCCTAAACTTCCCCTTCTCCCTTCCCTTTCTCCCCACTCATCGCCACTCTCTGCAACAGCTTATTCGCCTCCTCTCTGCATCTTTTCTGTCTTCTTCTCATCTCTCTAACATTCTCACATCTAACCAATTTTATCCTAGCATACTTCCCCTCTTTATAAGGTATGAAATATTTATATTATCAGTTTTTTTTTTGTTTTTCTTCAAATAATTTTTCTCTTTTTTTTGTTAAATGTTTGTCAGCAACCACTCACTACCGGCAACCACCACTGCTGCTGGTCGGATTGCTAGAGGAATGTGAATGTGGGTTTGCCCGGGTAAATTTTTGTCGTCTTTGCCGTTTTATGATTTTAGAGATCTTGATATTTTTTGTTGTTGGTTTTGCTATTCTTTTGGTGTGAGAAGCTTTTGGTATTATGGTTTTTAAAATTGGGAAAACCCAGCTTGGATTTTGGTAGCTTTAGGGTTTGGTGGGTGATTTATGTTGGAAAAATGGCTAAGAGCTATACTAGTTTTTTGTCAACTTTGAGCCAAAAGCTAAGTGGGACCCACTTATCCTTTTGGGTGGGAATACATGGGAATGTAATCTACTCCATAAGTAGATTATGGACATGTATTGAGTTACTCTAATCCATTTAGGAGTGAATGAGAAATTGCTTTCTAAACACCCCGAACTAAACCGGGCTTCGGTTTGGGCTTGGGCTTCACGTGAGTTGGGCTTGGCTCGGTCTACTACTCATTTATATATTTTTGGAGAAATTTCCTTTTTCCAAAAGTGATGTGTGTCCATTCACATATGAAATGGTGTCTCCAAAGTGATGTGTACATTCACATATGAAAGGGCATGTCCAAAGTGATGTGTCCATTCACATATGAAAGGGTATGTCAAACCCAAGAGGTGTGTCCAAAGAGAAGCATCTATTCACTGAACAGATGCAACCCCATGAATAGACATGAAGTAGGCTATAAATATCATCTTGTCCATGCCTTCTTGCTCATTTTTCCATTCACTGCAACTGCATTGCATTTGGGGCATCAGTCTGAGTCAAGAGAGAGTTTTACTACACAATTGGTTTGCCTGTCACATAGTTTGTAGTGCTGCTATTGTGTGGACCGATCATTATATCCTGGGAAGCAATCGTTGTAGAAGCTCGTAAGCACCATTGCGGGGGCGAATTTGTCTTAATGACATAGTATTTTCACACTAGCCTTGATCAATCTTATTCTGTGGATTCCTGTGATTAATTACTTCAACAACAGAGTTCTGTTTCTCTGCCTACAAACAGTAAGTGATTTTCAGTCATAAATTTACATTCTGTAGTTCTGTTTTACTGTTGTTTGTGAGGAACTGTTTCCTGAATTCAAAAATACTACTGCATGTACTCAGACTAATAATCTTAAGAAAAACTTCTTTCTTTCTGACTACACTCTGTTTTCTGTATTCTTTAGTTTCAGTTTATGTCAGTTTCACTACTGGTTTCCTTTTCTTCTTATTCTGAAACTAGTATTGTAAAACTGAGTTTATCTCTGTCTTTTATATATATTTACAGAACTTCAGTGTGTTCTGTTCTTTACTTTCTATTTGTCTCAGTATACAGTAACCAGTTACTGGTTACCATATATTCTGAGTTACTGTTTACAGTATTGTTATTTTAATTCTGCAGTATATACTCTGTGTTTTATTAAGTCATTTCTGGTTTGTTAAAACAGACATGGGTATTGAGAAGAATACTCCAGTCACTACCCCTACCCCTGTTATGGTGAACCATGGGGAGAAACCTAAAAAGTTCAATGGTACTGACTTCAAGAGATGACAGCAGAAAATGTTATTTTATCTCACTACCCTGAACTTGGCTAGGTTCCTTTATGAAGAGTCTCCTGCTCTAATAGATGGCGAGACAGACAAGCAAGTAGTTGCTGCTGTAAAAGTCTGGAAGCATGCTGACTTCCTCTGTCGAAATTACATTCTCAATGGACTAGACAACACATTATATAATGTGTATTGTTCATCGAAGACTGCTAAGGAATTATGGGATTCACTTGATAAAAAGTACAAGACTGAAGATGCCGGAATGAAGAAATTTGTTGTTGGCAGATTTCTTGACTACAAGATGATCGATTCCAAAGCAGTTATTAATCAAGTTCAGGAACTTCAAGTAATCCTCCATGAAATTCATGCAGAAGGAATGTCTCTTAGTGAGTCTTTTCAAGTGGCAGCAATCATTGAAAAATTGCCACCACTTTGGAAGGATTTTAAGAACTACCTCAAGCATAAACGAAAGGAGCTGAAACTTGAAGGCCTGATAGTAAGATTGAGGATAGAGGAAGACAATCGTGCTTCTGAAAAGAAAGCAAGAAAAACCTTCACTGAAGCTAAGGCAAATGTGGTGGAACATTGGCAGAATCCTAAAAAGAGGAAGAACAATCCCAACGGTCCAAAACAAGGTCCCAATGACAACAAGAAGTTCAAAGGGAAATGTTATGTGTGCGACAAACTAGGCCACCGTGCTAAGGACTGTCGTAAGCGCAAGGACGAAGGCAATACAAATAAGAAACCCGCGTAGGCCAACATGACAGAATTAGACACTCTCTTCACTGATGTTTCAAACATCAATCTTTCTGCTGTGGTCTCAGAAGTCAATCTGGTTGGTAACACCAGAGAATGGTGGGTGGACACAGGGGCCATTCGACATGTTTGCTTTATTAAAGAGATGTTCTCCACTTATCAGGCATCAACCGGAGAATGATGTGAATTTAAATTCAATCTTTTAATACTACAAGTGCATAGTTGTCCTTTTGAGACAGTGATAAGTACAGGTCGAATCCCACAAGGAGCACTACTAAGTTAAAATTTAAAATCTGATTTTTTTTAATCAAAGATTAATAAGTAATTGAGATCCAAGAAAAAACTAGAAAAATTCAGAAACACAAACCAATCAAATATATAAAACAGATCAGAGTATCCAGAATCCACTAAGCAAGATAATTAATCCATCCATGCAATTATTCTATTATTTGTCTAAAAAAATTAACTCAGATCATAAACAAATCAATGTTTTGGATTCGGAGGATTTGTCTTTCGCAAAAATCAATTTTTAATAAAAAGAATAAGGTTACAACCCAAGACCTCCTTCACCTCATAAAAGAATGAAAAATCATAAGCATGACTCATCAAATTAAGCATAAATTATCAAAGGGTCTCAACCCTAAGCATAATCTATCAAAATAAGTATAAATCATCAAACTATTTTCATTAGAAATAAAAACAGAGGCTGCCTAAGGCATGAAAACAGATCTATTATTCTAATAGAGCATGTATTTAAAAGATACAAGAAAGTAATAGAAAAATAACATAGATTAAATCAATGATCTACTTAGCTTCATTTATATGCTCAAATCCAGAAATCTAGCCAGCCATTGAAAAGAACTCCATAAGTAATTTCATTCATAGCATCTCCTTGTACAATGATCTCTCAGAAATCTCTTTTCTAAAAATTCTAATTTCTGGAACAGGGCTCCAGAATACCCAAAAATAAAAATTAAATTCTATTTATTAGAGAAAGAAGAGAAATATGAGAAAGAGTGATTATGGACATCCAAGGGGAGGGAGTTCCCCCTGTATGCTGCTTTTTGGTTCCTTTTATTTCTCCGGTTATCTATCAGATATATTGAATCTGGACACATTCTCTGCAAATTTGATTTTTCTTCATTGATAAGATATATCTCTTATCCTCTTTTGAATTTAAATGAGGTGGACGCTTCTGGAAACCTCTGGGTGGCTTGGCTAATCTTCAAATGGGGTTCCACAAGGGATGTGCAACAATTGATTATCAACGGTGTGGATTTAATTTGCAATCCCGTCTAAAAATGAACATGAAAATCTCCGGACCCCATAACTTTGTCAATATAGCTCTGATTTACACTTTATTGAGCTCCACGAGTATCTATTCTGAATAAGCTTTCCAACGGTAGGTAAATTTCATCGATCCGATGGTCGGATTGAAAGTTATGGCCATTTGAAGATTAGTTGTCTTGAGAAAAAAGAGATTAGCTTTTAAAATTTGATTTGCAATGGAATTTATCTCTACATAACTTCCATTTTTGAAAGGACATCAGATGTGGATGATTCAAACTCTTCTTCTTTTGTTCCAATAAGAATGATACTCTTTGAATTATCCATTAATAATTTCAAATTTGCAACCACTGTGGACTCTGCCATGTGAGACATTTCATCTGTTTGAATAGTGGGCCCTATGAGAAGTCTTCTACTGTAGTTAGGATTCTTCAAGTGATATGATGAGTGGACCCCTCCTTTGATTGATTTGCATTGGCTTGTGTGTGGGGTCCATGTGGTGATTTCTTCAATTTTCTTCTTTTCAATCTTCAATTCAGCAATGCAGGGCTCAGGATAACTATGTGTGCTTGAAAGTGGGCTCTGTGACAGAGGTCTGCAATTCTAATTTTTTTCACATTCTAACTTAACTCATTAAATACTGAAGAGCCCATATTGAAGCGGGACCCATCCGGACAGAGTTCTACTCCAACTGGGACTTTTCGGAGAAAATTTGCAAAACAATCTAAGTTAATGCAGAAAATGTACGAAAAGTATGAAAAATCAGGCTCCTAGGTGAAAATGCATGAAATGATGAAATTAGATGAATAATGATGCAATTCACCCAATTAGATCTCTAATTCATCCTAAAATGATGCGTAAATGTGCAAATTCATGAACTCAACACACCCCCCAACCGGCATTTTGCTAGTCCCTTAGCAAAAGTTGCGAACAAAAAGGTTTGAAGTTCTCTGACATAATCTAAAAAAAAAGTTAATATGAAAACAAAACCACTTACACTGGTGCTCTCGGTTGCATTTAGCGTACACTACAAGAAGTTGCACTTTTAGCGACGTTTTTTAGCGACGATTTTTTAAAACGTCGGTAAAAGTTATATTTTACCGACGTTTTTATTAAAAACGTCGCTAAAATTGATTCTTACCGACGTTATAATTTCGTCGGGAAAATGAGTGCATTTCAAAGAGAAAATTCTTAAAAAGTTTTGCCGACGTTTTTAAAACGTCGGTAAAAGTCACATTCGCCGACGTTTTACACTAGAACGTCGGCAAATTCCCATTTTACCGACGTTATAATTTCGTCGGGAAAATGAGCCCATTTTTAAGGGAAAATTCATTAAAAGTTTTACCGACGTTTTTAAAACGTCGGTAAAAGTCACCTTCGCCGACGTTTTACTCTAGAACATCGGCAAAGCCAATTTTTACCGACGTTATGATTTCGTCGGGAAAATGAGCCAATTTTTAAGAGAAAATTCCCTAAAATTTTTGCCGACGTTTTTAAAACGTCGGTAAAGGTCAGATTCGCCGACGTTTTTGTGTAGAACGTCGGTAAAGGTCAAATTCGCCGACGTTTTTGTATACTTTTGGAGACGAAATGTTAACGTCGGTAAAATGCGTTTTTTCCCTCCCCCCCGCCAAAACCCCTTTTTTCCTCTCTTTTCCCTAACTCTCTTTTCACTCTTCTCTCTCACTCCCGCTGCGATTTCCCTCCCTCTCTTTCTCTCACTCCCGCTGCGATTTCCCTCCCTCTCTTTCTCTCACTCTCGCCCTCGGTCGATCTCTCCCTCGCTCGCTGTCTCTCACTGTGAATCGCCCCTTTTCCTCTCCAATCCCTCTTTTCCCTCACTCCGCGTGAATCGCCCAAATCTCCAGTCCCCGGACGACCACTGCAGCAGCCCCCGGACGCCCGCATAGCCTTCATCGTCCTCCTCGCGCCGCCGGACGCCTCCCCTGCACCAGGTACACCCCTCCCTCTTCCTGCACTCCGCACACACCGCTCACCTCTCTCTCTCCCTCCCTCGTTCCCAATCTCTCTGTCTGCTCTTCTTCTTCCTCCCCTCTCCCCTCTCTGTCTTCTTCTTCTTCTTCCTGCACTGTTCCTCTCCCTCTTCCCTGCTTCCTCCTCTGTGGGCCCTGCGCACCACTCCCCCTCTCCCTTGGCGCTCTCTCTCTCTCTCTTCTTCTCTTTTCTTCTTCCTCCCCTGTTCCTCTTCTCTACGTCTTCTTACACGCTGTTCTTTTTTTTAGGTTTCATAGATCGATTCTCTCTCTCTCTCTCCAGCTTTCGATTCTTCAACTACTCTTTTCTTTGTTCATCCCTCTTTCGATTTCCAGGTATTTTAATTTAATTTAATTTATTTATTTTTTCATTATTACCTTTTTTTTCTAATAAATCTTCAGTTATAATCATTATTTTTTGCAATTTGGTATTTGGGGTTTGGATTAAAAAGTTGTTCTGGGGTGGTCTGAAGTTCAGTTCTGGTTTGTTTTCTCTCATATTTCTCTTCCAATGTATTGGTGTTTTGGTGTTATCTTGTTGTTTGGATGAAAAAGTTGCAATCTTTGCCTGAGTTTCTAAGAATGTCTTATGTGGGGTGGTTGGATTTTTCTCCTTTCTTTGGTTGGACTTGTTGTTTATTGATTTTCATGATGGCATAGGCTTTTTTTTTTATAGAAATTTAGCCAATTCTACAAAATAGATCTTGGGTTTGTTGTGATTTGCTGATCTTGTTGATATTTTGATGGCAAGTTGTGACCTTTGAGTGGGTTTGGTGAAGTTGGTGGAGTCTGCTTTATACTTCTTGTTGGATTTGGTTTTGGGGTTTTTGTGATATTTCTTATTCTGTTGCTCTCTTTCTTGTGGTTTGGAGATTCTACTGAGTTGTTTTTATTCTCATGCTTTGCTAATTATTTCATACTGAGTTGATTTTTGCATTGTGACATGCTTTGCTTTGCTAAATCCCTATTTCAAATGGGGCTGGATCATATTTACCTACTTTACAGTTTGATTAATTTGTATTTGAGTTTGCAATTCATAATTTGAGATTTAGCATGTGCATATGAGATTTTAATGAAGTAGTTTCATTTGATTTGCTTCTCAATTTATATAGTTTGGATTTTGAGTTTGTCAAGTGATATGAACTATTTCATCTATCTATGCTCATTGCTAAGGCCCACGTCTAAAATCCAAACTATTCAAAATAATTATCCTTTATATTTATCCTAGGCGGGGTTTTTTCTTCGATCAAATATGGTCTCTAGCCAGATTGATTGCGTGAGAAATACATGATTGAAATGAAACTCAAAGTTAAATCCCGTGCTTTGCTAATTATCAATCTTAAGGTGTGTCCAACTCTGATTGGAGTTAGATAAAGATTGATGCTAGTACATAGGGGTGGCTTCGAATTTTGGGTAGGCTTCACTAATGGATCTATAAGCGAATCCATCTTCCTTGACTCAGTGCCATGTCACGTGGGTCCCATCTCCTTTGTTTCCAGGTTGAGTTACGTAAAAATATCATTATGAGATAGGGATGCTTCCAACGTAGCGCTGACTCAGATTGAATGAAAATAGTTAGAGAAATTGCCGGCGTAAATATCCATCTAACAATCTTTGTGTTTTCCTATTCTTTTGGTTTTGGATCAACCCTACCTAATCTGCTTTCCTTTTTAATGACATTCATCATGATCATGGTCCATCTAGTACATGGCTCACTGGTCTAATGGTCATTGAATCTTTTTATTTAGGCAGGCAGGCAGTTACCATTTATAAACATTTTGACATGTGATTTTATTCGGACACCCAACAGTAAATTGGATGGAGTTGATTCTTCCTATGGTTTTCTCCCATACATTTGAAATTCTTGAACGGAGTCATACATTCAGAATTAGGATAGCCAATCACAAAAATAAGGGAATTAAAGTGGAAAATACTTTCAACAAATCATGAAAAAAATTAGAAAAAATAAAACCCAAAAAAGAATGAAACCAGTCTTCCTTGTGGAGGAAGATGATCTCCACACAACTTCTCTCTTTCTTTTCTTTTCTATTGGATTGAAGGTCAGATTGTATTATGAGATTCTTGGTTATTAGATGTTAGGTATGAGAAAACCATGACAGAAAATTCAAAATGGATTTGGAGACCCTGATACCATGATTCAGTTCCGATCTGATGGATCTAAATGATGTCCGCACCCATCACTGACTGCATGGCCCACTAGAATCAGGGCTAGATCATGGTTCATTGCCTGCAAGGATAGTGCTGTCGGTTAGGGCTGACCATCAAAGGGCCGGGTCAAGCTACATCACTTAGGTTTTGAAAATTGAATTGTCCATCAGATAAGCCCTTTTTTTTTTTTGAAAAGCCATGGGTTTTTCTCTATATGATCATTGGGATTAATGGGGATCTTTTTTATTTTTATTTTTTGATTTCTGCACTTCAGTTTCATTTATTATTTACATTACTTGATGGAGAGTCTGTGATTAAGACATGACATTATATATTTCTTAATGAAAATGTATGGTCATTAAAAAGTGAAGCATGTTGTAGGCTACATAAAGCAACTTTTATATTTTGAACCAACACTAATTATGGCAAACTTTTCTAGGAAAAGATGAAGTTATTAGTTCAGTTTTTCCATTTGTTAGTTATTAAGGTGATTCCATAGATGGTCCAGGGAAGTCAGCAAGTATGAATTTTTTTTTTAATTTAAAAAAGAGCAAGTTTGGACCCAGCATGAACTAACCTATTCATTAATCAAGATGTAAACTGGAATACAATATAGAAGTAAAATGGGTGACCCAAAACCTGAATTCTCATATCAGGTTTGGGTTCGGTTACTTCGTTGGGTGCAATGAAGATCGGACTGACCATCGAAGGTTGTATTTATTGTTGAATATAGGATAAGTTAGAAATGGTATATTTTGAGATAAGAGTATGACTAGTCCTAAGATTAAAGGAGGAGATTTTTTCCAGGTCGGAATTTTAAGGGAGGAGATTAATTTGTTTGGGATGAGTATAGTGGCCCACATCAAAGCCTAGGTCGTGCATTTATTTTTTCTTGTGTATTTTCTTGAAAGGAGAGCTCCCTATGTAGTAGCGTGGGGCCCTCTCTAACAAACCTCCATATTGCTTTAATATATATATATATATATAAAATGAAAGAACCAATAGCTGTGTTTCTTCTTCTAGTCCATTTCTAGAGAGCTGCCATTGATAATCATTATGGGCCCATTTGCTTCATTCCTATTAAATGTCTTTGAATGAGTATTGGTAAACTAAAGTGGATTCTATACATCTAATGAGTATTACAAGGAAGGATTGAAAGATTTAATGTGGAAATGCTGATGGGTTATAACTTGAGTATGATATAATTTTTTTGGTGAATAATCATTTTTTTTTCAGATACAGATGGGTTATCACTTTTCTATGATTTAATTTAATTTTATGGGTTTTTCTTTTTTGTAAAATTTTTTATGGGTAATGTTAGATAATCATTGTCTATCAAAAGTAGGAAAGATATTTTATGTCATTTTATAAAAGGTGTTTGGTAATTGAAGGGTATGCTAAAACTGTGTAAATTGATAGATTATGACGGATCTTACATTATAGTCATTCATATGCATCTCATTTCATTTATGTTGATGTTGCGATGTTTTGTTTGATAGATTATAATTACTTGTGATTAGGTCAGATATGGACAGGAGTTGGATATTACATTATAGGAACCGATTTAGTGCGGAGTACATAGCTGGGGTGAACTCATTTCTTGATTTTGCGAAGGCGAATTCGGGCGGGGCAGTGTTGATTAATTGCCCATGTAACGATTGTTGTAACCACCGGAAGCAGGACTATGTAACCGTGAGAAGTCATCTGCACATTAAAGGAATGATGGTCCATTACCTACGGTGGATATATCACGGGGAACCGGCAGTTCCACCCGATGATTCGGATGAGAGCGAGGATGAATCTGAAGAGAATCGTGATGAATATAATGAGTTGATAGATGATCATCGTAGGGGAACTTACTTGGAGGAAGATACTCAAGAGATGGATGATGTGCATGATTTTGAAAATTTGTTGAATGCTTCTCAGCGAGGCCTTTACCCAGGATGCAAAAGCTCAGATACTCTGTTATCGTTTGTCATTAAGATACTGCACGTGAAGGTAGAAAGTGGATGTAGCAATAAGTCGTTTAACAAGGTTCTTCAAATTTTTAAGGACTTCTTACCTGAAGGTCATGTGGTGCCGGCATCAATTTACGAGGCGAAGAAATTATTACGTGACTTGGGCATGGGATACAAGAACATAGATGCCTGCAAAAACAATTGTGTGTTGTATTGGAAGGAGAATGCTCAATTGGATAAATGTCCAGAATGTGAAGAGCCTAGGTACAAGATCAATGATGGCAAGCGAAAGAAGATCCCTCACAAGGTGCTCCGTTACTTCCCATTGACACCGAGGTTACGCAGATTGTATATGTCAAGGAAGACAGCCACAGAGATGAGATGGCACAGTGATAAGCGCGTTGATGATGGGATAGCGCGGCATCCGGCTGATTCAGTGGAATGGAAAGAATTTGATAAGAATTATCCAGAGTTTGCCCAGGAGACACGTAATGTGAGGTTGGGGTTAGCCACCGATGGATTCAATCCTTTCGGTAACATGAGCACCTCTTATAGCATGTGGCCTGTCGTACTTATGCCCTATAATTTGCCACCATGGATGTGCATGAAGGAGCCATTCATGATGATGTCATTACTTATTCCAGGACCAAGCTCACCGGGTAACGATATCGATGTATATCTGAGGCCCTTGGTTGATGAGTTGAAGGAGTTGTGGGATCATGGTGTATTGACTTATGATGCATCCACTAAAGAAACCTTTCAAATGCATGCGGCTGTGATGTGGACGATAAATGACTTTCCTGCATATGGTAACTTGTCTGGGTGGAGTACAAAAGGTTATAACGCATGCCCCTCATGTAACGACATCTCGTTAGGGGTGAGGTTGAAAGATAAGATTGGGTACATTGGCCATCGAAAATACTTGGAACTGGACCACCAATGGCGTAGAAGCAAGGCCTTCAACGGTCAGCCTGAGCGTGAAAAGAGGTCTTTGGATCTACTGGGGCAAAAGGTATTAGACCAGCTAGAAGAACTACCGCCGGTCCGGTTTGGCAAGAATAACAAAAGAAAGCGTGACGCTGGAGAATTGAATTGGACAAAGAAAAGCATCCTATTTGAATGGCCCTATTGGAAGAGCAAAAAACTCCGACACAACCTTGATCCTATGCACATTGAGAAGAACATCTGTGTAGCCTTGGTTGGAACAATTTTGGGCATAAAGGGCAAAAACAAGGACACCGAGAAAGCGCGTAAGGATTTGAAAAATATGGGCATCAGGCCAGAGTTGCATCTAGTGGAGAGGGGCGATGGATCCAGCTTGAAGCCGCATGCCTCTTACACTCTGTCACCAAAGCACAGAGATGGATTTTATGAATTCTTAAAGTCGATCAAATACCCAGACGGCTATGCCGCGAACCTCTCGAGGTGTGTAACCTCGAAAAATGATAAATTGGCTGGTCTAAAGAGCCATGATTGCCACGTTCTTATCCAACGGATCCTTCCTATTGGCATGCGTGGCTTTCTGAATAAGGATATCTGTACAACATTGTTTGAGCTAGGAAGCTTTTTCCAAGATCTCTGCTCGAAAACACAGAGACGCGATGTTTTGGAAAAATCGGAGGAGCAGATAGTTTTAATATTGTGCAAGCTTGAGAGGATCTTTCCTCCTGCTTTCTTCGATGTGATGGTTCATCTATCGGTTCACTTGCCACGCGAGGCCATCCATGGTGGACCGGTGCAATATCGGTGGATGTACCCGATAGAAAGGTAATAGTTGATGACAATTGATTAATCATTTATATATTAGTGTAGTTGCCTTGCATTGAAAATCGTAATAGTTGTCATTTGTTGTTTAAAAGGTTTCTAAAGACCCTAAAGGGGTACGTTAGCAACAGAGCACGGCCTGAAGGTTCGATCGCTGAGGCTTACATTGTCAAAGAGTGTCTCACTTTTTGCTCAATGTATTTAAGGCAGACTGATCGAGCAGAGCGTTATGATGATGGTGGCGAACGTGGTGTGGGGATGTCGGTCTTCACACAAACTGCCCGTCCCATCGGGCTGATGCCAAGGGCACATGATCCTTCTCAAAGAGAGCGTGACATGGCTCATTGGTTTGTGCTGAATAATTGCCCCGAAGTGGGGCCGTATCTACAGTATGTGCTTCAATCTAGCCATATTTATGTTTTGCTTGTTAACTCATTTATTCATTCTCTATTCGTACTTATTCATTAAAAGCTATCTTGAGTAGGGAGCACAGGAATTTAGTTCAAGACCAAAGAGGTGGAGACGTTGGGCAGATACAGCGAAAAGAATTTGCAGAATGGTTCAAACAGCGTGTAAGACAGAAAATATTATCATTTTAATAGCTTGATATGATTTGAGTATAAGCTTCAAATAACATTAGTCTAATACATTTGTCTTAATATGCTTATGTAGATGAATCAATTGCGAACTATAGGGTCAACAGAAGCTTTTGATGAGATGTGGTCATTAGCAAATGGCCCTAGATCCCTAGTGAATCTTTACCAGGGGTGCGATTGCAATTGTGTCCGATACCACACTATAGACCGTGAGAAATGCCGTAGGAGCCAGAGTAGCGGCTTGGTCGTTGAAGGGGAATATGAAGGGGTGAAACATGACTACTATGGCTACATCTGCAAAGTCTGGGAATTGTCCTATCGGCACGGGGGTAAGGTGGTCTTATTTGAATGTGAATGGTATAACACCAGTACCAAGCACAAGATAAACATCGAAGACCATTTTACAAGCATTGATATCACGGGTCGGTGGTGTAAGGATGATCCATTTGTCTTACCAAGTCAGGTGAAACAAGTCTTCTACGTCAATGACACCAGCAGAGGAAAAAATTGGAGAGTTGTAGAACGGGTCAAGACTCGGGGGGTATGGGATGTACCCGCTAAGCGGGATGACGACGGTGATGATGATGATGTGCCGGTTGATGCATTTCAGCAGGACGAAACGGCATTTGTTGTCCCAGTCCTCGTCGATGGTACTAGTGACCAATACTCTAGGGATGATATAGATCCTGAGATCGTTCTCAGTGATGAGTCAGCATCAGAGGATGGCCAAGACGAGGATGAAACGCTGGCGGAATACGAAGATGATGAAGGGAATGATGGTCATAGTCAGGAAGATGATGACATGGAATATGACATGTAGTGTTTACTTTTAATTTGCACATGTAATGATTAAGTAAATTAATAAAGAACTTTTCTTATAAAAAGTATGCTTAATTTCATTCGATTGTTATATATGCTGTGTGCCATGTTATTACCTAGCTTGTTATATTATGTTCATGTTTGATTTATCTGTTGTTGCTTTCCTTTAAACTAAGATTGAAACGATTCAATTTTTCAACTCTAACACAGAACATATGAATACACCTCTCAAATACTGTCGTGGCAAAGACTCTCAACGTGTTAGGGAATGGACAAATGAGTTTGAACATAAATCATTTGAAAAAGAAACTCCAATTGCAAAGCATGGTTCCCGCAAAATCCAACTGGCTCAGTGGCTGAGACTGTGTGGCAATTTCATCCCTGAAAGAGGTATAATGATAAAAATTGCTGAGACATTGCCACGGCCTTGGGATGCTGCAAAAATGAGGATATTTGAAGTCTTACGACCATGGCATGCAGTGGAGTTCGTCGACCTATTACAGTCGTTTGAAAAATGTATTCATCCCTTATGGATACAGTTCCGGAGAGAGAAAATGGTTGAAGGAATATCTGTTAGAGAACATTTGCTAAACAAGGAGCAGTTGTTTTACGATCTCAAAAGAAGAGGATTTGAACCAAATATTGCAGATCTGGTGCGTTCAATAGTAAGCACTCTACCACCTCCTTGGCCGGTACAAGAAATTCATGATAAGCTCAAGATTAATTTCCTAGACTTGAGGGAATTAGGAGAAATGCTAGAAGAGATCGAGGTCAACATTAAATTTCAGGTTTTGCACATGTAACGATTAAGTAAATTAATAAATATCTTTTCTTACATAATGACATGGTCACTTTGCTTATATTCATGTTGCGAATATTATTTATTGTTGTTACTAATTATTTATTTTCCTTGTCACTTTGCTTTAAGCCAGATTGCAGAAATGCCTCGGGAAAATAGGGCGAAACGTGCTCGGCAGGTCGCAGCTGCACTCGGGTTAGCTCCTGTGGAGAGCACACGAGAGCCCTCGACGCAGCCTACGCCAGTTGCTCTTGATGTTACACGGGTCGGAGGATCAGGGACCACCCCTGAATCGGCCACCCCCCAGCCTCTGCCGATTCAGCCCTTGATAGAGCAGCCCTCGACGACCCAGGCCCAGCCGTCCCAGCCTCCCGCGAGTCCTCATACGATCGGGAGCAGTGTCGGTGAGAAAATCGGACAACCTTTTAAACTGTATAATGGTTCCTCTCAATTTATATTTGTGCTCTTTAACTTTTTTTCTTATGATTTGATCACCTTAATTATCATTTGTGCTCACTAACTCATTTAGCACTGTCGTCTTAACAGCATCAGCCTCAGCTTCGGGTGCTCCGAGCCACGTAAGGGGTGTCACGCGGGGGAAGAATGCGACGAAGCTGAGGAGACAACTGGGTCATAACATCCCAGTCCTGATCCCCAGCTCCAGTCATAGGCTAGAGGGGGAACATGCCCCATCACTGGCTAACCATCTTGGGTTAGCCATTAGAGAGGTTGCCCCAGTCAGGCCCCATGGCTGGAAGAAGCTTGACTCCGGGATCAAGCTTGCTGTCATCGCTGCAGTTAAGGTAAACTGAAACGATAAACATCAACCAACGTTGTTACAGTTGTGCTCCTCATTACAATATCTGATTATATTTTGTTATTATTAGTGACTAATATAGTTATCCCTTAATTGCAGCAACTCTTTGAGTTCGGGGATTACGAGGGTGATATGCAGCTCAGGGCGGACATTGACCGCCAATGTGGGATCTTGTATAGGGGTTGGAAGTATGAGCTGCATACTCACTATCTCGAGCTCTTGGAGCAGGGGGTTCCCCGACCCCAGGACCACCCGGCAGAGGGTTGTACTTTAGCTGACTGGCAGCAGATGATCTCACGGTGCTGGGAATCACCAGCCTGGAAGGTGACCTTGGGATGTTATCTACAACGACTAATTATATTCCAATGTAATTCTATTAGTAACGATTTTATAAATGACTGATATTGTATTATTGTTTTTTTATGTAGGCAAAGTCAAAGAAAGCGCAAGAGAGTCGAGCTCAGTTGCCATACAATCATACGAGTGGCTCCCGGTCATTTGCTTCGAGGATGTCTCTGATGGTACTGATTATATTCATATGAAGAAACTTTATTAAGTTTATCAATTTCTAAATATGTTGCAGGGTTCATATCTAATATAAAGCTTTTTCAAATGATAGGCAGCACAGAATGCCGGTCAAGCGCCGCCCATTACTCAGTTCTTCCGCGACACCCACTACAGACGATCTCGTAAGGAGTGGGTAAATGAGGTGGCGCAACAGAGACATGTACGTTTCCTAATAAATGGTTTATGATTGCATAATGTCATAGAAGTATTCTAAATCCTTTATTGATTTAAATGGCAGGAGGCCTTGGTGCAGCGGATCGAGGAGCAGTCGCAGCCCTCTGTCACCACTCCGATGACTGAGGAGCAGATTGCTGCTGATGTGCTTGGGAAGAGGTCGGGCTACGTAAAGGGGTATGGGATATACTCAAGGACCTCTTCCTCTTCCACACAGTCTCGGGCACTGGACTCTGAGGTGGTCGCCCTGCGCGAGCAGCTAGCCGAGCAGGCTGAGAAGCTAGCTGAGCAGGACCGGAGGTAGGCTGAACAGGACCGGAAGACACGCCAGCTTCAGGCCTTCGTTCAAAGGCTGGCAGCTGTGGCAGGAATAGATCCGGCCGCCTTTCTTGACACCATGGGAGAGACCACTTCTGCTGGGGATGGCACAGCTCCTGGAGGATCATGATGCGACTCTTTGGTTAGTAGAATACTTTCTTGAACAAATAACATATCATTTGTGTTATTAATTTATAAACACTCAAAATGTAGGATTTGAACAAAATTTAATTGCACAGTATGATTGCATTATCATAATCTTTCTCATCAACAAATACTCGTTCATCTATGTCATCATTGATTGCATTATCATAATCTTTCTCATCAACAAATACTCGTTCATCTATGTCATCCTTGATTGCATTATCATAATCTTTCTCATCAACAAATACTCGTTCATCTATGTCATCCTTGATTGCATTATCATAATCTTTCCAATCAACAAATACTCGTTCATCTATGTCATCATTGATTGCATTATCATAATCTTTCTCATCAACAAATACTCGTTCATCTATGTCATCCTTGATTGCATTATCATAATTTTTCTAATCAACAAATACTCGTTCATCTATGTCATCCTTGATTGCATTATCATAATCTTTCTAATGAACAAATACTCGTTCATCTATGTCATACTTGATTGCATTATCATAATCTTTCTCATCAACAAATACTCATTCATCTATGTCATACTTGATTGCATTATCATAATCTTAATGGACTCTTTTCCAACACTTAGGCTCGAAAACGGCCCGCCGGAGGTCCGGAACGGGAATCGGCGACCGGAAAAATCGGGGACCGGCACGGACGGTTCGCATGGGGGTAAAGTAACCTGTAGGAACTGACGGCTCGCCGATTGGACTCACGGTTTGGGAATTAGAGTCGAAAACGGACTCTTTTCCAACACTTAGGCTAGAAAAGGGCCCGTCGGGGGTCCGGAACGGGAATCGGCAACCGGAAAAATCGGGGACCGGCACGGACGGTTCGCATGGGGGTAGAGTAACATGTAGGAACTGACGGCTCGCAGATTGGACTCACGGTTTGGGAATTAGAGTCGAAAACGGACTCTTTTCCAACACTTAGGCTAGAAAACGGCCCGCCGGGGGTCCGGAACGGGAATCGGCGACCGGAAAATTTGAGGACCGGCACGGACGGTTCGCACGGGGGTAGAGTAACCTGTAGGAACTGACGGCTCGCAGATTGGACTCACGGTTAGGGAATTAGAGTCTAAAACGGACTCTTTTCCAACACTTAGGCTCAAAAAAGGCCCGCCGGGGGTCCGGAACGGGAATCGTTGACCGGAAAAATCGGGGACCGGCACCGACGGTTCGCACGGGGGTAGAGTAACCTGTAGGAACTGACGGCTAGCGGATTGGACTCACGGTTAGGGAATTAGAGTCGAAAACGGACTCTTTTCCAACACTTAGGCTCGAAAACGGCCCGCCGGGGGTCCGGAACGGGAATCGGCGACCGAAAAAATCGGGGACCGGCACGGACGGTTCGCAGGGGGTAGAGTAACCTGTAGGAACTGACGGCTCGCCGATTGGACTCACGGTTAGGGAATTAGAGTCGAAAACGGACTCTTTTCCAACACTTAGGCTAGAAAACGGCCCGCCGAGGGTCCGGAACGGGAATCGGCGACCGGAAAATTTGAGGACCGGCACGGACGGTTCGTACGGGGGTAGAGTAACCTGTAGGAACTGACGGCTCGCAGATTGGACTCACGGTTAGGGAATTAGAGTCGAAAACGGACTCTTTTCCAACACTTAGGCTCAAAAACGGCCCGCCGGGGGTCCGGAACGGGAATCGTTGACCGGAAAAATCGGGGACCGGCACGGACGGTTCGTACGGGGGCAGAGTAACCTGTAGGAACTGACGGCTAGCGGATTGGACTCACGGTTAGGGAATTAGAGTCGAAAACGGAGTCTTTTCCAACACTTAGGCTCGAAAACGGCCCGCCGGGGGTCCGGAACGGGAATCGGCGACCGGAAAATTTGAGGACCGGCACGGACGGTTCGCACGGGGGTAGAGTAACCTGTAGGAACTGACGGCTCGCAGATTGGACTCACGGTTAGGGAATTAGAGTCGAAAACGGACTCTTTTCCAACACTTAGGCTCAAAAACGGCCCGCCGGGGGTCCGGAACGGGAATCGTTGACCGGAAAAATCGGGGACCGGCACGGACGGTTCGTACGGGGGCAGAGTAACCTGTAGGAACTGACGGCTAGCGGATTGGACTCACGGTTAGGGAATTAGAGTCGAAAACGGACTCTTTTCCAACACTTAGGCTCGAAAACGGCCCGCCGGGGGTCCGGAACGGGAATCGGCGACCGGAAAATTTGAGGACCGGCACGGACGGTTCGCACGGGGGTAGAGTAACCTGTAGGAACTGACGGCTCGCAGATTGGACTCACGGTTAGGGAATTAGAGTCGAAAACGGACTCTTTTCCAACACTTAGGCTCAAAAACGGCCCGCCGGGGGTCCGGAACGGGAATCGTTGACCGGAAAAATCGGGGACCGGCACGGACGGTTCGCACGGGGGCAGAGTAACCTGTAGGAACTGACGGCTAGCGGATTGGACTCACGGTTAGGGAATTAGAGTCGAAAACGGACTCTTTTCCAACACTTAGGCTCGAAAACGGCCCGCCGGGGGTCCGGAACGGGAATCGGCGACCGGAAAAATCGGGGACCGGCACGGACGGTTCGCATGGGGGTAGAGTAACCTGTAGGAGCTGACGGCTCGCCGATTGGACTCACGGTTTGGGAATTAGAGTCGAAAACGGACTCTTTTCCAACACTTAGGCTAGAAAACGGCCTGTCGGGGGTCCGGAACGGGAATCGGCGACCGGAAAAATCGGGGACCGGCACGGACGGTTCGCATGGGGGTAGAGTAACCTGTAGGAACTGACGGCTCGCCATTGGACTCACGGTTTGGGAATTAGAGTCGAAAACGGACTCTTTTCCAACACTTAGGCTAGAAAACGGCCCGCCGGGGGTCCGGAACGGGAATCGGCGACCGGAAAAATCGGGGACCGGCACGGACGGTTCACATGGGGGTAGAGTAACCTGTAGGAACTGACGGCTCGCCGATTGGACTCACGGTTAGGGAATTAGAGTCGAAAACGGACTCTTTTCCAACACTTAGGCTCGAAAACGGCCCGCCGGGGGTCCGGAACGGGAATCGTTGACCGTAAAAATCGGGGACTGGCACGGACGGTTCGCACGGGAGTAGAGTAACCTGTAGGAACTGACGGCTCGCAGATTGGAAACACGGTTATGGAATTAGAGTGGAAAACGGACTCTTTTCCAGCACTTAGGCTAAAAAACGGCCTCTCGGGGGTCTGGAACGCAAATCGGCGATCGAAAAATTCTGGGACCAGCACGGACGGTTCGCACGGGGTTAGAGTAACCTGTAGGAACTGACGGCTCGCAGATTGGACACACGGTTAGGGAATTAGAGTCGAAAACAGACTCTTTTCCAACACTTAGGCTCGAAAACGGCCCGCCGGGGGTCCGGAACGGGAATCGGCGACCGGAAAAATTGGGGACCAGCACGGACGGTTCGCACAGGGGTAGAGTAATCTGTAGGAACTGACGGCTCGCAGATTGAACTCACGGTTAGGGAATTAGAGTCTAAAACAGACTCTTTTCCAACACTTAGGCTCGAAAACGGCCCTCCGGGAGTCCGGAACGGGAATCGGCGACCGGAAAAATCGTGGACAGGCATGGGAAGTTCGCTCGAGGGTAGAGTAATTTGTAGGAACTGACGGCTCGCTGACAGGACTCCCGGTTAGGTGTACTCTAACACATTGCCTGCCATGTGATGCATATGAGCCTGATTTAGCAGGTTGTAATCAACAAAAGTGGGCCTCTTGGACAGAAACAGTGAAGTTTCAATGTCTGGCTACACATTTTCAATATCAGCATCCAATGATGATTTTACAATGCATTTATGATACTACCTAAAGTAAAAGGGAAAAAAAGGACCGGCTTCATTTTTCTTTTCTTGAAAATCAAAAAGGCGTTTTTGATAATGAATTATGTAGCAATGTATCGGTTATGTGAAATTCTACTTCCAATTCTCTGTAAAGTGACACAATTTCAAAAATAATTTGGTTTAGGGGTGGGTTTAAAGTTCATTAATTTGTACTTAATTTGTGCATTGATGGTGTGTAGAAGGTTTCTTCTTGAGAATGACATATACCTACTTCCCTTAGAAAAAGGTTTATTTGATTTTCCATACTTCTACTTATGGCAGATGAAAATAAAACTATCAAATATATATATATATATATATTTATTTATTTTCATGCATAGTTCTTCCTCCAAATGCATGATAACTTAAAGGGGTTGTGTTTTTTAACCCTCAGATATATCTCTTTCATGTGTTGTATGATCATTTTCTTAGTAACTGCTTGAAACTTGGACTCAAATAGAAACCCTACTGAGTCATGCAACTTGACAGAATTTGGTGAGTTTTTGTAAACCAAGTGATCAAGACTCACTCGAATCGAGTCTGGTTGAAATTTGAAACAGTTTGTGCGTTCTAAAATATGCTTCAAGTGGTTCTCAAAAGCTTTTACAAATATTGCTATCACTGTGTCTTCTGAAAATAAACTTTATTGTGGTTTGTTTAGGAGCAGGTGCAATTTGAAGGTCTTCTAATTTTTTCACATTCTTTCTTTTTAATCATGTTGTGTGCAGATACTTTCTGGTTGCAGTATGTGTGGCTTGTTTCTACAGCATAATTTCTATCTTTGCTTCTTTTAGTTCCATTTCCAAGCCAGCTCCCCCCAAAACACTCTTGCTTGTACTGGCCTTCTTTGATGCTGTAAGTTCTTCATTTATTTATTTTTTGTTGAAATAGAGTGCCATCCATTTTATTTATAATTTCGTTAATTCAAAAGATACTAATTTTGTTTTTGTTTTTGTCATTGCAGATTGATGGACGCTTTTGGATCGGATGCAAACTTTGGCGTCGTTTTGTTGTTTTTAGTTTATTTGTTTATGTATATTGGACAAATTTATTCGACTATTTGTATATGTTTTTAGTTTTATTTGACTGTTAGAAATTTTTATTAATTGTACTATTATATTTAGGAGATAAATGATTTGATGAAAAATGTAGATGATTTTGTTTGGATTCATTCTTAATTGTATTGTGAGTAGGGTTTATTTTTTGCCACAGGTGCATAGTGCATAGGCAGGTTTACAGGGAAATTTAGAAATTTTAAATGAAAAACGAAAAATTTTTTTGAAAAAAAAAAAAAACTTTTACCGACGAAATTTATAAACGTCGGCAATTGTTTGAAATTTTACAATTACCGACGAAACAAAACGTCGGTAATTTAATTTATATTTTTTCATTTTCATTTTACCGACGACAAGGAAACGTCGGTAACACATTTTTATTTATTTTTATTATAGTTTTTATATTACCGACGAAAAAAAAAACGTCGGTAAATTCTTTTTAATTTACGTTTTAAATTTACCGACGAAAAAAACCGTCGGTAAAGTGTTTTTATATTTTTTTTAAATTTACCGACGAAAAAAATCGTCGGTAAAGTGTTTGTGATTTGCTATTTAAATTTACCGACGAAAAAAAACGTCGGTAAAGTCTTTTTATTTTCCTTTTTAAATTTACCGACGAAAAAAAAACGTCGGTAAAGTCTTTTTTAATTTCCTTTTTAAATTTACCGACGAAAAAAAACGTCGGTAAAATATTAAAAAACGTCGGTAAAAATTATTACTTTACCGACGAAAAATGAATCCATCGGTAACATGTTTCCTTGACATCTACTTGCCGACGTCGGACCGACGAAATAAAAAACGTCGGTAAAATTTTTACCGACGTTTTTTCCACTTTTACCGACGAAAAAAAACGTCGCTAAAAGTGTAATCTGTTGTAGTGGTATGCAACAAGCCCTTAAACCCCTAGGTTCCCCCTAGTGGACGAGTTGTGCCTCGTGAGGGTTTGCAGTGAATCTACCCACAAAATTCTTTCTTCCTTTATTTTTTTTTGAAAAGATGTTTAAAACCTATCAAAATCCAGGGAAACTTCTTCCAAGAGAAAATCTTTAGACACTGACTATTCTCGGAAGCCAAATCTTAAATTTAGTTCACCAATCCTATCTTTTGGTCAGAAATTCTCGAGATCATGCTAATCGATCGTGCACGGTGAAAAGTATGTATACGTAATAAGCATCAAATGATCCACTAATAATTTCCGTGAATATATTTTATTTTATTTTAAAATTTGGGTTGCCTAATCTTAGTAAAGAAAAACAGTCTTTCTCTCAAGGTAATAATGATGGCTTTCGCACTACTGTTTTTTCAAAGGCCGTATTTTTTTTTTTCAAACACACACATGTGACTGTGCAATGTCTAGGTTCCTTAAGCTTTCTAATTAACCCATGTAACGAGTTGACGTCGGTAACTTTAACCATAAACCTACAGGCTGACATGACGAGTTGCAGCGTGGTTTGCGGAGTTAAAGCGTCGTTTGCGGAACATTACCGACGCTAGTGGCGTCGGTAATCTTAACTTCAACTTGCCGACGCAATTAACGCGTCGGCAAGTATATTTACCTACGATTTTTTCCTATGCCGTAGATAGCGTCGGTAAATTTATTTACCGATGCATTTTTAAGTTTATCGATGCGTTGGCTGCATCGGTAAACTTCAGTTTTGTATAGTGACTGTTCTGTTCACCCAGATGAGAGGATCATGCATGCCCCCTTCAAAATGAGATCAATATCATCTTTTAAATGCTTTGGATCATTCATTGAACGGTGGCCGGTGGCACACTAATAGTGGAAAAACCAAGCAAAAGTGTACACATCTTCTTCCATGCGGTGGCACACTAATGGTGGAAAAACCAAGCAAAAGTGTACACATCTTCTTCCATTATATATATATATATATATATATATATATATGGGAGGTGCTCTTTTGAGAGGATCTCTCTCCTTGTTATGAGAGATAGGGATGAAGGCCCTCACATTTAAATTATTGGCATTAGATATGGATGTGAGGGCCTCCACATTATCTCTCATAGTAAGATAAGAGCATTTCTCATAAGAGCATCTCTCTATATTTAAATGTGAGGGCCCCCATCCATATATATATATATATATATATATATATATGCTGCTGCTCTTCTCAGTTGCAGCCTCCCTCTAATATCAGCTGCAGGCATGTGAGGAGGGTTGCAGCTGAGGGGAGCAGCCCTCATATATATATATTTCCCTATATATATATATATATATTTCAGCTTTGATGGGCCAAACCTGATGACACTCTTTAGCGGCTTAGATTGATTTTAAACCTTAAACCTTAGATCCTAAACACACACCTTCACACGAGAGGATTAAAGACGATGATCCTTTCGAAAGCTTTTAATTACTATGCATGTATGACTAAAAAAACATAGCTCTATGTATTTAATGCATTTCAAATCTCGAAGGAACTTTGACCAGAAAAGAAAAACCAATAATAAATCTCAGAGGAACAGGTACAACCAATTCCAATGGGTTGACCACTTGACCTCTGTATATATTTAGCATGCAACTGCCCGTTTCGAATCTGATTTGGCTATTGATTATTATGTTATAAATGTTGCTGCAGAACAAGGGGGGCCTACAATAATGTAGGGGCACTTTATCATAATAAGCCCATCTTTTCCAAATCCAAACCGTTCATCAACTTTTACACCGCCATTATGAGTGTTTTATCTAAATTTTCTAAGAAAATCTCAACGGGACACATGTTAGATTGATCTCACACAGACACTCCCACTATTTTTATTCCAACAAAAGAAAAGTAAAAGCAAGTTCTATCATGTGCTTCCAAACAGTCAAATCAAGAGGTGGGTATGGACTTTTATGATCATCATGCATTCCATTGTGCCAAACTAGGATGGGCGTTTTTTTCTAAAAAATGCCCGGACGCTATGTAACGCTCCCCAATATATATATATATATATATATATTCATGGATCCCACCTAGGGCCCCACTAGGGATGGAAATAGACATTTTGGATGGGCCTATATATTAAGTTTTGGGGTCAATCGCATACCTCTAACCCCTTCATTCAAGGCACACAAATTTAATAACTCTACATTAAAGGAAAAAAATTCGGTCATCGATCCAACGGTCCAATCCATTCAGATAGGTGAAAACTCAGTGGGTGGATCCAATGTAAATTAGGAGGTCCCTTGTTTGTAGATGGTTTGGATGTATATTATAAAGTCAATCCTACTGTGTTGTCCCTTACCATAACATGGTGAGTGATGGATGCACATGAATATTTTTCATATATATATATATATGATATTTTTATGTGTATCTATCCATCACTAAAGGGTGAGGGACAATTACATGGATTTTCCTATTTGCAGCTGAACATTCTTTTTTCTGCATATGTCCATATATGGTGAGGGATGGATGTACATGAATATTCTCATATATATATATATATATATATATTCAATGAGATTTGTTAGGATTTGAAAAGACTCTTGAAAAGGAAGGATGGTAGTTACTTTAATGCTTCTTTTTTGGAATGTGAAAATGGGAGGAAAAAAGGGATGGCAATTGCTTGTGGTTTTCAACTATGATGCCAAAAATAAGAAAAAGAAAAAAAGAATCAACTATGGATCTTTACATCTAATAGACTTTTATAATTATCATGCATCCCAATGGGCCAAACTAAGGGGCGTTGAAAAAAACTTGACCATCGATCCAACGGTCCAATCCATTTGGATAAGTGAAAACTCAGTGGATCCAATGTAAATTAGGAGGTCCCTTGTGTGTAGATGGTTTGAATGTATATTATAAAGTCAATCCTATTTTGTTGCCCCTCACCATAACACGGTGAGGCAAGTGCGGACCCACATTATACGATGTGGGTGCGGCCCAAGTAACTTGTTGAACTTCCTTAAAGGGCCATGGGTTGTATGGGTCATGCACCCGTTGAGACCCAAGTCTGCACCACCCCATGACCGGTGTCGCCTGAGCCTATTATTGAGAACTCCATTCGATTTAATTCGAACCCCCACATCAAATTAGCAAGAGCTCTCTATACTAGAGGCACTAAGGCTTTGTTTCCGATAGTGGCACCAACATCGTCGTCAACTCCCTCTTTCTATCTAGATACTCATCTCTCTCTCTCTCTCTCTCTCTCTCTCTCTCTCTCTCTCTACTGCCTCTACGCAGTAGAAATCCCCAAATCTACATCCTACAACGTAGAAATATATATATATATATATATATCTCAATTTTTGTTGTGATAACTATATGTGATATGCCGTGAGTTTTTATTGTGAATTCTATATATGAGTTTCGCATCTTGATTCCTTCATGGTCCAGGCATGATAAAGTTGTTGGACATGTGATCCAGTCTTACCCAAAATTGGAAAGCTCGTGACTCGGATTTAACTAGTCCAATGCCTCGAGTAAAGTCAAAGCGGAGACTCCATAGAGTCATGTTTTTCATAAATAATTTTAAAAATATTTAAAAGTGAATCTATTATTTATAAAATATAAAGGGAGATGCTTTTATGAGAGACATCTCTCACCTTATATGAGAGATAGGGGTGAGGGCCCTCACATTTAAATTATTCGCACATGAATATTTTCCATATAATATATATATATATTCAATGAGATTTATTAGGATTTGAAAAGACACTTGAAAAGGAAGGATGGTAGCTACTTTAATGCTTTTTTTTTTTTGGAATGTGAAAATGGGAGGAAAAAGGGACGACAATTGCTTGTGGTTTTCAATTATGGTGCCAAAAACAAGAAAAAGAAAAAAAATCAGCTATCATAAGACTCCTAGTGAATCAAACGGCCAGATCCCTAGTTTACCCCACACTTTCCAACAACTAGGTCGATGCTCCTACTATGAGTGAATGTGAGGGCCCTCACCCTAACTCTCATAATAAGGTGAAAGATGCTCTCAGATGAGCATCTCACTATATATATATATATTTTCAGGAGCCCATGTAAGGACCCATTGATCATGAAACTTGTTAGGGATGAAAAGAGACATTTCGGATGGTCTCATATATCAAGTTTTGGGGTCAATTGCATACCTATAACCCCTTCATTCAAGGCCCACAAAATTAATGACTCTATATTAAAGGAAAAAATTCGGCGCTCAATCCAACGGTGCAATCCATTTAGATAGTGAAAACTCAATGGATCCGATGATGTATATTAGGAGGTCCCATGTGTAGATGTTTCGGATGTATATGATATAGTCAACCCTGATATGTCGTCTCTTGTAACATGGTGGGGGATGAATGGACGGATTGAGTTTCAGGCACTGAGATTCAGGCGTTAAATGATGGCGCGTGCGCCAGCCAGGACCCCGTTCCCACGTACACGCCGTGTTATAGCCATTCTGAGCACGACGAGTCTCCGCATCCTTTAAATAGATGAGGCTATCATGTCTCGTGAGCTCCCTCTTTCTATATATATATATCTGCCTTTGACTAGCAGAGGAGTTCCAATTTCTTGCATCTTTCTTTCATTTTTCTCATTTGAGGAAGAAGAAAGAGCACAAGGACTTGTCAATGGATATCGAAGAAGCTGCTGCTGTTGATGTAGAAGACGAAGAGACGCATACTCATTCCAAGGAGCGCCCAGGGGCAGGAAAGAAAGTCTTACGGACAAATCTACGAAGATATGACTCACTCGACGCCGAAGCAGCTATCATGTCTCACAGTCATGGCAATGGATCTAAGGTCTCTTCACTTCACTTGCTTCTAAAAGCTAGTAGTGTTTCTCACAAGTTGCCTTTTAACCTGCCCACTTGATTCATGCATGCCAGTTATTCTGGATTATTAGTAGTAGTTCATATCATCTACAACACTACACTAGCATCATGATTTTGTCCATGTTGCTCAGATCTATTTGTAACCTCCTGGCTCATTTTGAGCTGTTCTAATTTTCACTAGGTAGCCCCAATATAGAGTTCCACCCATTTCAGTCATTGGATCTGGCCTATCTCTACCTTGGCCCAATGGTTTAAACCAAATGTTTAGATCATGGGTTCGAGACATGACACCAACAAAAAGGATCAAGAGAGAGAAAAAAAGACAATTGGATCTCGACTAAAATCAGGTGTCCAGTCTGGTTTGCAGAGCATCATTACTTACAAGAATGCATGCTTGATAGGATTTTCATTTTTCAGTCAGTATGTTCCACTGTGGCCCACTGTTCTGTTCATCCAGATGAGAGGATCATGCATGCCCCTTCAAAATCAGATCAGTGTCATCTTTTAAATGCTTTGGATCATTCATTGAACGGTGGGCCGGGTGGCACACTAATGGAGGAAAACCCAAGCAAAAGTGTACACGTCTTCGGGCATTGTATATATATCAGCTTTGATGGGCCAAACCTGTTCGTTCACACTCTATAGCGGTTTAGATTGATTTTAAATCCTAAATCCTAAACACATGCCTTCATACGTGAGGATTAAAGACGTTGATCCTTTCAAAAGCTTTTAATTACTATGCATGTATGACTAAAAAAACATAGGTCTATGTATTTATTGCAATTCAAATCACGAAGGAACGTTGACTAGAAAAAAAACCAATAATAAATCTCAGAGGAACAGATACAACCAATTCCAATGGGTTGACCACTTGACCTCTATATATATCTAGCTGCATGCAACTGCCCGTTTCGAATCTGATTTCGCTATTGATTATTATGTTATAAATGTTGCTACATAACAAGGGGGGCCTACATTAATGCAGGGGCACTTTACCATCGTAATTAGTAAGGTTCTGGGCTGGCCCATCTTTTACAAATCCAAACTGTTCATCAGCTTTTACACCGCCATTATGAGTGTTTTATCTAAATTTTCTAAGAAAATCTCAATGGGACACCTGTTAGATTGATCACACACACAGACTCCTACTATTTTTATTCCAACAAAAAGAAAAGTAAAGCAAGTTCTATCGTGTGTCTCCGAACAAGTCAAATCCAGTGGTGGGTATCTTACATATGTGAATAACAATTTACAAGATGATCACTATATAGTGTGTTAGGGCTGATGACCGGACTTAGATTTTTAAAAATTGGGCCCCACCGTGCATTGAAGATGGGCGAAGAAGGGCGTTCCACCATAGTATGATGCAGCGCTGCTTAAGTTCTGCCCAGAAACCCATTCCAATCCTCTTGTTAAAAAGAAAGTTTTAAGAATCAAACGAACCATTGAACCTAAGAAGGGTACAGTTGAGTGAAATTGGTTCGACCTATAGTTCCTTCAGCCGTGATATCTCCACCCACACACACAAAAAAAAAAAAAAAAAAAGACATCATAAGTATTACATAATAAATAGAGAACTTTTTCAACTCATAATTTGAAAAACGTAGAAAGAACCAGGTAGAAGATGTAAAATTCTAAGAATAGTCATTCAGTTTGAAAAAAAAAATAATTTAATTACAGATTTGGAATCCTAACAATTAAAATAGTAACAAATGTCATCTTTTTCCAATCTTATTGATTTGGTGCTCTTGCAAAGCCACCTGATTCGAAGGGTTTAAATGGCTCCTGGGTTGAGCCATGTGGTTCACAAAGCAAATCTTAGGACAAACAATTTTGGTTTAACCAAATTGCGACAACTAGACAAGCTGGTTTAATTTGGTTTTATCGGCGGTCTGTTCCATTTTGTTAATACACTAGTTATAAGGGTCAACTCAAACCTAAAATTATTAGGTTAATTTTGCTGGTAGAACTGCAATGGGCTGGTCAGGTGTTGATTAGGTGGACAGGTCAAATAGTGAGTAATTTGTTAATTGCTCTAACCTAACTCAAAAGTAAAAGGGCTAAAAGGGTTAAACTGAAACCCCAATGTTGGGTTAGGTTCAGGTAGGGCTGGCAAGTAGGTTCAGGAATGGCCACCCTAAATCAGCACCAAGCTGATATGATTCTTATAAGGAGTACACCCTCAAAGTGGATTAGTGACTGATTGGCAAAGTATCAATACAATTGTATAATCCTTACCTTTGATTTTAAGGCTTCAGAGTTTTATTATACAATAAAAAAAATAAAAAATAAAAACTAGTCATAATAGTATTGATGGAACTCAATATTTCAAATATATAATTAGTTTCATGAAGAGTTCATGACCAAAATTTCATGGGTGTTAATGTTCAAAAATTAACTAAATGGAAAGTGAAAAAATAATACTAAATGGAAAGTGATAATATGTGTAAAGTTTTATGTGAAATAAGAAATTAATACAAATTTAATGTGTAAGCTCCCAAAATTGAAAGAAAAAAAAATAGTGTCTATATATTTAAGAATATGTACAAAAAATCAGAAAGAAGAAAATATTTTCAACTCTCAATAATGATAGATTCCAAAAAATATAAGTAAAAAAAATAAAATAAATTATCATGGAACTCAAAATAGATGTCTGTTGTTACAGACAAATGCCTAAAATTTAAAGACAAATGATACATTTGTGTGACGTCCATGGATCCTCTAGATTCATGATATCTTGTAACATGAATGTTTAAAATACATAAAGGGAGCAAAAGTAATAACTATTAATATACATAATTATAAATGAAAAAAAAGAAAAGAAAAAAGAAGAGAGATATATGTCTAAAGCCAACTCTGCGAAGTTAGAAACATTTTCAGAACAAATTAAAATCAAGCCCTTTGATTCCTTGTATATTGTAAATATAAATATTTATATGGAAATATGGCTCTAAGGATACATTAATAGGATCTCATATAAGAAATCATGGAAATGATATGGTGCAACTTTTTCCCCGCAGTAGCCATGAGTTGGATTGGATCTTTTATCTCCAATTCATTCAGTGCCACTTGCCATGTCTATAACTATT
Source organism: Cinnamomum chago (assembly GCA_038049695.1). Lineage (NCBI taxonomy): Eukaryota > Viridiplantae > Streptophyta > Magnoliopsida > Laurales > Lauraceae > Cinnamomum > Cinnamomum chago. Next base: position 78,585,256 of record CP142452.1, read on the forward strand.
TTTGACATTTTTTGAATGAGTTACTTTTTATAACAAATTTGTGTGATGTTGTGGATAGAGTATCTTTCCTGAAGCTTCAATAAGTGAGAGGTTTTGAGGTTTGGGAGTTGTTCTTCACCTGTGTGTCCAGTGATAGTCCCTGTCTGATACCATGTTTTTTACATTTTTTTTAATGGGATTTATTGTAGAATTCTTATTTGCTCTAATGTTCTAGAGTAAAGTTTAAAGTCTTCAAAGTAATAAAAGGCCGTGGGTTCAAATCTTAATACATGCTCTGTTAAAAGTCAAGATTGAGGAAATGGCCAAAAATCTAAATTAGATATTTGGTAAAAAAACCTAAATAAGGTTTAAAACTTATAAACCTTTTAAAATTAGGCAATTAAGAAGACCCAAAAGAGTTAGACTTTTTTTTATGATTGAGATGCAATCTCTAACTTTTCAACTGGCAGTTTATTAATATTTTAAGAATAAAATGTGCTTTTAACATGGAATTTCCTAAGTAAAAGGCAGTGTTTATGACAAAAGTTAAAAACTTTTTACTATTTAACCGCAAATCTATTTCCTAACTAACTTTTAAATGTGGAGTTCGGAAAATTTTGCAGGCATTTGACATGAGGACAATCTTAATCCTTGCCTTTCAAAGCGTAGGCATTGTATATGGGGACCTTGGCACATCTCCTCTTTATACATTTGCAGGCGCCTTCCCCAAGGGCATAGTGCACAAAGATGACATTCTGGGCGTGCTTTCGTTAGTCTACTATACACTCATCTTAATCCCTGTGATTAAGTATGCCTTTATCGTCTTACATGCAAATGACAATGGTGACGGTATGGATTATTTATCAAAACTTGTACAACTTTTCTTGCTTCATTTGTGATGAGAAGGGATTACATTGAGCTATACCATATGTTAATCTCCCTTCTTTTGTGATATGATTTGATTAACTCAATTGTCATTGTAGGGGGAACATTTGCATTGTATTCATTGATTTGTCGTTACGCTAAAGTGGGGTTACTTCCAAGCCATGAACCTGAAGATCAAGAAATATCGAATTATCAGCTTGAAATGCCAAGCAGCCGGTTGCGCAGGGCTTCGAAGGTGAAGTCCACATTGCAGAACAGTCAAACTGTGAAGCGTTTTCTTTTATTCATTGCTATGCTCGGAACTGCAATGGTAATCGGGGATGGAATTGTCACTCCTAGCATGTCAGGTATGACAACATTTTCTTGATTATGACTTCCTGTGTGCGTTTGTACTATGATTCAAAAGGTGCCAGTATATTAGGTTCAGGCCAAACTTGCATTGCTCTAAATTGTCATTATAAATCTTAAGGCCTTAAGCTTATACCTTTATTTATCTATAATCCAACAATGCAATGGTGATTTCTTCTCATCCTAACTAACAAAGAGGGAGGATCAAACTTTAACCCTCTAGTTTTTACCCCTCGGTGACAAATTATATTATTTATTTATTTTTTTCTGGCAGTTTTATCAGCAGTTGGAGGGATCAAAGAAGCTACAAGTGCCATGACAGAAGGTAATATAATATCTCTTAACGCAAATATGTATTGGATACAACTGCGAATTGAAATGCATTCTTACTCTGTTGATTTCTTGAAAATTTGACATTTATTAACTGATACAGTAAATATTGTTCAATGTTTAAAACCATGTAGTATTCATGGCAAGATTGAAAGATAGGCTCCAAATGTGGATGGTTGGTACTATGAATAAGTTGTTGATTCTTGACTCGTGCATTGCAAAGCAAATGTACTGTATATTTGGGCCAAGTATTTGGGCAATTATATATAACATCTAAATTGTAATAGATAATTGAACTGTGGACTGGGAAGAAAATCTAGGTTTCTATGAGCCAATCATTTTGTATTGATGTGGAATTGTAGTAATTGAATTGTTTTCCATAAGAAAAAGTAACTTTAAGTCACTCTAATTTTATCCCCCTTTTCTTTAATGTTTGCAGGAAGGATCGTCTGGGTGTCTATTGCAATTTTGGTTTTGCTGTTTTCAGTTCAGAGATTTGGAACTGCTAAAGTGGGCTACACTTTTTCTCCAATCCTTACACTCTGGTTCTTTTTAATTGGTGGTATTGGCATCTACAATGTCCTCAAGCATGACCCTTCTGTTTTCAAGGCATTCAACCCAGCATACATCATTAATTATTTCGAGAGGAATAAAGAAGATGCATGGATTTCCCTTGGTGGTGTCATCCTTTGCACAACAGGTTAAGCTTTTTTTCTTGTCTAAATTAACTACATCACCTTTGCAAAATGGATGTACACACACATACACAAATATTTGATCTCTTGGGGGATGTCATCTTACCCATGATCTCCATGGGAAACATAGCCTAGAGATCACAGCCGTCCTCCCAACTCATAATTGTCATGGATTCATCATCACACTATATGGAAGTTTGTTATGTCTTATGATGATGATGATGATGATGATGCCTACCGCGAGACGTGTGTTGGTGTGTGTGCAAGAAATTTGAAGTCGAAAGGCAAGGCCCACCTATCAGTAACTTTAAGACTTCACACTCCTATCCCCTATGAACTAGTTGGGTTGATTTTCACCTTTGGAATCACTTAAATGTTCTATAAATCTTGATTGAAGATTAAAATTTTGACCTCAACCAAACTTTTTTATTGGCTAAATCTTAAACCACTTGCAAGTTGTAATAAAAATGTAGACCTTCTCATCCCCTCCCTGTCCCATGCTTGGGGTGGGATCCACTAAATTTTAAGGGCGAGGGCCCTGATTGTCTGGTTGTCCTACAAACCTGATTGAGAAAATTTGTTGTAAGACCATTTTATGGTCCTGATTGATAATCGGGTCTACATCTGAGTCTCCTAAGGAACAAGACCAAATACTTGTTTATACCAGTATAATTAGTGTATTAATAATATACAATAACATATATAATGTACCTAATTAAGAAGGCTGAATATGATTTATATATTGTTATATAGTATTAGTAATGATGCAAATAATAGGGAAAAAATAATTTGGTTCCAGATCTAATTGGTTCATCTTTTCCAGGCCTGGTTCTAGTATCTGTGCCGATTAATTAATGTGTGGACCAAACTGTTTACAACCTCATTAAAGGTTCCTATGGTTTCCTTATATATATTTATTTTTGTTTTTTTTCATTTTCTAAATTTTTATTGATAATTGGATGCAACAGGGGCTGAGGCTATGTTTGCTGATCTGGGGCATTTCACAGTTCGGTCAATACAAATAAGCTCATGCTCGTTGGTATTTCCATCTGTCTTTTTAGCCTATACAGGTCAAGCTGCATACCTTCACAAATTCCCTGAAAATGTGGGAGATGTCTTCTACAAGTCCACACCAGGTATAACAACTATAATTTTATCAAGCAAAAATAATAATTTGTAGGCTTTGCATTAGTGGGAAAGCTCCTAAGTTTAAAAAAAATGGAAACAGTACTTAGCTCGAAAAGCTGCCAAACTGACCTCAATGTGTGGCTTGGTTCATTGCTAACATAATCAAAACCAGGTAACTAATTGATTTGAGCTTGTTAATTGTGTATTGCAGGCCCTTTATTCTGGCCCATGTTTGTGGTGGCCGTCTTATCTGCGATCATTGCCAGCCAGTCATTGATCTCAGGGGCCTTTTCCATCATCCAACAGTCCCTTGCTCTCGGATGCTTTCCACGCGTCAAGGTCATTCACACATCATCCAAGTATGAAGGACAGATTTACATTCCTGAAGTTAATTACGTGCTCATGATAGCTTGCATTGGTGTAACTGCTGCATTTAAGACAACTGAGAAGATTGGCAATGCATATGGTATGTAACATTAGAGCCCATTGTACTCTTTACTTATCTGGTTCTTGTATGGTTTGATATTAGTATAGATTAGGACTTGGATCAGTCAAGCCCAGCACAACATGAGCATTACCTCTCTGTATGAAAACTTAATTTGATCAGGTAATCATAGACTCAGCCTCCGGCCTCGGTTTTGGAGCTTGATCAGAATTGGATTGGGCTTGGTATTAGGTCTTGCATACCATGATACCAAGTTACATAATATCATGCTAATGTATATATACAGTAAGTATAATCTACATGTGGCTTGGCTTGGACTTGGTCAATATCTGAGTTAAATACCAACTGAGTCTGGGGCTTGCCCACATGCCATACGGGCTTGGCTTGGACTTGGACAATATCTGAGTTAAACTCCCTAATATGAATGACTTTTTAGTACATCGAAGAGAAATGGAGAGCGATAATGACTACGCATGTAGTAGTTGGAAGTGGAACTATCACAGCCCCACCCAACTTTGGAGTTCTCATAGGATCTTGGGGCCGAACAGCTTTAAAATGCATCATATTTAGCTAAGATGGGGTTTGACTTATAAGCCCCAGACTTGGATATAGCCGATGTGGGACTTGGACAAGGTCTCACGGTGCTAACCGAAGCACTCCACCCTTACCCCTGTGGATTCCCCTTCTTAGCTCACAAGATCACTTAGACCTGATCTTACCTCAAGAGATTACCCAGGCAAACTGAAATCTCACATGAACATTACCACATAGAGTGATAAATCTTGACCTTCATTTCTTGACGAATGGAGGTTGAAACAAAAAAAAAATATAGGACATGAGGGATGTCAGTGGGGGCACAATAGTCCCACTAATTCAAGAGGACATAGATTAGCCATCTATCAAAAGTAAATCGATTAGTGATTACTAACCATTTGATCCAAGGCTATAATGGATGTAGAAATGGAAAATCTCGTTTTAACTATTGAACGTCCATTTCATAGTCATAGATCGCATGCCTTAGAATATTCTATGATTCCACGAACCTAATTTCCATTACTTCACAACCCCTTGAGAATTGTGGAGACACAAGGTCAACTTAAAGGTTCCACCTTTCTCCATCAATTGCTAGAAAACGGATGGAACAATGAGTTGAAAATTACTCTTTTAAGTAAGAAAAAAAAAGTGGAAACATAAAACCAACACCAGCTTCAAGAAAGTCAGGTAGTTAAAGTGACATATTGGCCACACATGGAGTGACAGAGAAAATTATACTTAATAAAGACGATGAGTAAAATTGTAAAAGCAAGGCTTTCATATGCTTGGTGGGTTATTATTATATTTTGTGACGTTTATGCTTACAAGTTGCTTTCCTTCGTGCAGGGATCGCTGTGGTATCTGTCATGACACTTACATCCTTATTGCTGGTGCTTATAATGCTACTGATATGGAAAACTCATATTCTTCTTATAATTGCATATACCATTACAATAGGTGTTGTCGAGCTTATATTTTTAACCTCTGTTCTCTACAAATTCACTGAAGGTGGCTACCTCCCAGTAGCTTTTGGAGTATTCCTCGTGATTGTGATGTATGTATGGAATTACGTATATCGTAAGAAATACACTTATGAGTTTGAAAATAAGGTGCCTATTGACGAGCTAAGGCAGATCATGGTCAACCTCAACTTCCGTAGCCTGCCCGGGATCGCCTTCTTCTACTCAGAATTAGTCCAAGGGATCCCTCCCATCTTCAAGCACTACATTGAAAATGTGCCCTCATTGCACTCAGTGGTCATCTTCGTCTCCATCAAATCGCTTCACATAAAAACAGTCCCACTGGAAGAGCGCTTCTTATTCCGTCGAGTCCTCCCCCGGGAGCTTATGGTGTTTAGATGCGTTGTAAGGTATGGGTACATGGACCTTTACAATGATGAAAGTTCATTAGAGAGGGCATTGGTGGACAGACTCAGAGAATTTATAAGAGAAGAATTAAGGGCATTGCCAGCTACACGCAATAGTGGAGACTTACTGAAGAATGGTAGTGAAATGGATGAGGGGGAGACTGCAAGTGACAAGGCTAAGGAAGAAGACATTAAGAGGAGGGAGGTAGAGTTTGTGGATAGAGAATATAATGAAAGGGCTGTTCATATCTTTGGAGTGAATGAGGTGGTTGCATCAAAAGGTTCTAGTTTTGGAAAGAAGGTTATGATAGACTATGCGTATAACTTCTTGAAGAGGACTCTCAGACAGAGTAATGATTTGATTGGTATCCCTCATAAGCGTTTGTTGAGGGTTAGTATGAATTATGAACTTTAGAGGGATAAGGTTAAAGATTGAGAACATAATAGGAACAAAGACATGACAAAGGTGGTTGCTTTCTTCACTTTGAAAAAGGTATTTTAAATAATCGGCCTGCTTTTCTTGAACAAAATATTTTGATTATTTACAAGTTGAAGCCCTGTGACATACAAATTTAATGAAGAATGCTTGGTAGCTTTGTTTTACCATAATTTTAATGGTGTCGTTATCATTGATGGATATTAGATTCTATTGTGGACACAAAATGAAAATGCGATACAAGAAAATAGAGGAATTTTACTTTATTTTTATTTCTTAGGTACAATTGACCCATAGTCGGAATGTTCAAGGCCTTTGACATCTCTTTTACAATCCCAAGAGGTCAGAAAAAGTTCACCTGAAGATAATAATCTGTACTTTTTTTTTGCCTTGTACTTAATCTTAATCGGGAAACTTCCTTTCAATTGCTCATGTTCTAGGGCTGGAACCAAGTTTCGTTATAGTATGAAAGTAAAAAATCTTGTAGTGCTAATCGTGTGAATCAAGTGAGGCCATACGTGTTCTTGTTATCTCTCCAAAAAAAAAAGTGAGGCCGATGTGGGTGTATGGGGCCACCATAATTACACGTCTTACATTCTCCCACTTAATCAAACGACCATACCCTTAGTTTTTTTTTTTAACCTGAGAATTGTTTGCATAAAATAATTTATTTACCAAAATGACTCCTAAACTCTATTAATAAAGAATGATGAGTGAAATAGTAGAACTCACCAAGTGCGCCTTACATAGCTCATGTGGGTGATTATTATGATTGTAATGTTTGATATCTATGGGTTCCCTTTATTCAAAGATTGTTGTAGCATTGTTACATGAATTTGCATTGGTGTTGCTACTGCTAATACTATTAATAATGTGAAAAATTCATATTCTCCTTGTAATTGTATGTATCACTACAATAGGTTTTGTTCAAGCTTATTTATTTTAACCACCATTCCCTTCAAATTTGGTGAAGATGGCTACTCCAATTAGCCTTGATAGCTTATTTACTTATTGTATCTCATCACAAATGCACTTCAGTTGGGATATAGAGAGAAACTAATTTTTATGTTCGAAGTAAATTTTTATGTCAAAAATAAAGAAATAGCCCAGTGATTTGGTGTCTCGACCAGAGCACGATCCTCGGGTGCAAATGATCATCTCCCCGTATGTGCACGGATGGTCTTCTCCCCTGCATTTGTTGAGGTTTACTCGGCATCAGTTGGTTCTCTAAAAAGGTTTCAACCACCTTGGCTGAATACAAGATATCATTAATCCAGTCAGTTCTTTCAAAGCGAGATTATAGTGTGCTCATTGGTTCACTCGTGAAACAATAATCTTCACGCATAGGTCCGTCTGACCAACCACATCACCTTCAATTTGGCTTTGATTTTTTTTTAGTATCAAAATTTTTGAACTAAGCTTCAAGACAAGGAAAATATTCATGAACAAACTGGCAATTTCCAATGTATAACTTTCCAATGAAAAGAAAATAACATGAGATAGAGGCAGTGGTCATGCAATGATTGAAAAAAAAAGAACAAAAGATTACATTCGAATATGAAAAAGCTAAATGAGCTCATTGATATAATTCAACATAAATAAATGTTTTACACTTGCAGCTTCCAATAATTAAAACACAAATCCCCCCAGTTTAGTCCACCGACTTTGGATCCATGGACCCATGGTCGTCCATGGCTGGTATTTGGAGTATCTTGCATGGAAGATGATCTGTGTACTAAAGTTTTCTATCAGCCAGAAGTTTAATTGAACATATGAGGAAGCGGTCTCACAGCCATGAATGCATCCACCATCTGACCAAAAATAAAGTTTAAAATTTTAATAATAGACAAAATCATATGAGAATTGATAGCCATCCAAAAAACCAATAATATTAAGGCCATACATGCATGCAGCCTTGTAAACATATACTAGAACTACTCAATGCTTAATAACTCAACTAGGTTTGTACTCAGAGGACTCAATTGTAAAATGACTCATTTGTAGAACAGTCAGCTGGGTCTCTGTGTTCTTGCGTGCCTTTGATAAAGACTGAATAATAAGCTAAACTCCGAACAGATATCATTGAATCGAGTCTGCTTGCCAAGTTTTTGTGGACTCAATCAAGTTTCTGGGGAGGTAGGTCACTTGATAGGTTATCAAGAACACACTGCCCACAAAATATCAATATATGCAACACACGATCTAAATCGCTATGAAGAACTGCCAATGAATATATATATATATATATATATATAATGGTTACTGTTATTAAAGAAATTGTACTGCCAATGAATATTGTGAACAGAATTAAAATTTAGTGCAAAAGGATACAGCATAGTTGATTTGGGTGCATCTTTTCTATTGTTAAAAGAAAAGGATTTACAAACATACAGTATGGTCCTATTAACTTCAAACAAATCTTACGTCAGAAAAGAAACTTGTGGCATACACAGCATTGTCACTCGTCAGAAGCTAGTAGACCTCAAAAAGGCATCAAAGCATAGATTTCCTTACCTCATCTGTGACTTGGGCTCGGGCCCTACGATGTCTCTCCACCAACCCTGTTAGAACTTCAATAAGACAATTTTTTACCTCATCTGTCAGCATCCGGCCAGCACCATATTCCTGGAAATACCAATCACCTGCTTTAAGAACAGATACACCTTCTACCAAAAACAAAAGAACAGATACACCAAGACAAACTTACAACTTTCAGCCAGAACATTTTCTAATAATATGAATTTTGGCTTCAGAGAGAAACGAATCTCGCCAGGATAAATAACAAGTGATAGTATGCCTAAGATATCGAAGCAAAATACTAGATAATTATGTAAGGGAGGTGCTCTTGTGAGAGACACTCTCACCTTACTATGAGAGATAAGGTGGGGGCCCTCACATCCATATCCAATGTCATCAACTTAAATGTAAGGGCCCCCACCTTTATTTCTGATAGTAAGGTGAGAATGTCTCTCACAAGAGCACCTCCAATTATGTAAATTACCACAATAAATAGAAAACACAGCAAAATAGTAATAAATAAAATAAATAGAATGATCTCAACTCACCGTCCTGATATGTTCGAGCTCAGAATCATCTTCGAGGAAAAAACCAAGGTACTTTACTGGTATATCAACCTGACATAACCAAGGAATGAATTTGTAGGTCAAAACAATCAACAGATGAACAAAAGAGGCCTTATGATCAAATACCCAAGCACGCATGTCAACATAATCAATTTACACCTTTTTTTATATTCAACTTCAATCCAGTAAATAAATATTCTTTTGTCCATGTGTTCTATATTTGTAAAAACCATAGTTCAAAATAGAGGCTGCTGTAGGTATAGCAGCTGTAGGCCAAAATGATAAATAGCAAGCGATACGTAGCGGCGTAGCAGTATGAGTAAAAAATGTGGTTAAAAATCAGAAAAAATCCATAATATTGGAAAATGCTAGAATTTAATGTCTTCTTTCGTGAGTAACTAAAATAAGAGGTGCAGCAGACCCCCTCCCTCCACGGCAAAGAGGTCATGTATCATTGTATGATTGATCTATGGGATTAAAAAAAAAACCAAGAATCAACAAGTAAATAAGGAAATATTAAAAAAAAAAAAAAAAAAAAAAAAAAAACTTCAAACCATTTGGGATTGATCTATAGGAAACATAGAAAGTTAGTTGGAATACATTAGGATGTTGGCCCACTTTGAATTTTTTTTTATAAAAAATCCTAAAAAATCTGAACATAAATAGCCAAAAAAAAAAACCCTGAAAGCATTAAGGATTGATCTATGGGAAACACTTATATACAAGTTAGAATGAATTTGGATGTGAATTTGTTGGCCCACTTTAAGAAAATAAAAAACTTCTTTAAAAAAATCCAAAAATAAATAGCAAAAATATATATTTTTTTAAAGCCTCCAATGATTTGGCATTGATCTATGGGAAACATAGATCCAAAAGTTATGAAGGCATTTTGAAGTGGTTCATGAAAAAAAAAAGAGTAAAATAAGAAAAAAGAAAAAAAAAGAAAGTTTAAATAACAACTCCTACGCATGTGACGCCGCTATTTTCAAAATAATGTAGCGGCCTCGGCTGATACAACCGATAATGTGATCGCTATGCCACCATTTTGAACCATTATAAAAACTTAATCACTATCACTATTACTAGCAAAATGCCCCTGTGCTTAGCACGGGTATTAAAAGTCATACAAAAAATATCATTTAATTTTATAACATAAATAAAAAATTTAATTTCGATTTCATATGTTTATATTAAATAAAAGATAAAATAAAAAAGTTTCTCAAACCAAAGTTTTTTTATAGGCTTTCTTAAAAATCACACAATTGAAAATTTAAATAAATAATAAATTTTAAACTTTTAGTAGAAACATGAAATATGAAATTGAAATGAAGCGGCTGATTTCACAATTGAAATTAGTTCGCTTCATTATTCAGTTACAAATCTCCATAACGGTTTTAAGAGTTATAATAGCGTAAGGTGAAAATTTAGAGGAATTTAAAGAAGCATTAAAGAGGATCAAATTGGTGTCAAAGATGGTCAAAATGAAATTGAAATGAAGCGGCTGATTTCACAATTTGAAATCAGTTAGCTTTATTATATATATATATATATATAATATAATTGAAGCCTCATCCTATCTATCCAGGCTTTTCTTTATTAGTACGATGGGACCCAACAATGGATGGAGTCTTCAAACATTCACCACAAATACCCAGCCTTTGGAGTCATCACAATTGGCAAGCAACCCCCACAAAGAGCCATCACACAAATGGGAAACCATTGCCCAATCAATACAACCACAATATAAGAGGAAAAGAAAAGAAAAAATTCATTTATTCACAAAAGAGATACAAGTTATTTACAAAGGAAGGAAGGACAATCCTTCGTATTAGGGACCTAGATAGGATTTTCTCTCTCTTTTATGAAATTGATTACGTGCCAATCTCTTGTTGCTTGATTTCCTCTTTCATTGGTTACATGTCAATCGTCTTTTACTGGTTACATGACATCAATTATCATGCTGGATTTAAGATGACTAATCTAGATCTAAATGACTTGTCTAGATCTAGAAAACTTCATCAGAAAGTCAATTATCTTAATTGAGTTCGTTGACCTTGGATTAGATTCAATCAATCAGACATCTATAGGCTTGGGACATTGGGGTATGACTATGCCAAATGGGCTAGCACATTATGGATTGGGTTGGATGGGCCGGTGCACTATGGGTTGGGCTTATGGGCTGATTGACAGTGAACCTATTCTTGGGCCTCATTTTCTTGGTCTTGAGGCCCATGGCTGCACTACTTCAGTCAACACTTTCACCATTTTTTTCTCTATGCATGTTGTTTCAAAATATTCTACTTAACATTATAAATATTTTTGCAATATTCAAGAATCACATAAACTAATCATTATCACCAAACTTGAGCCTCATGCCATCTATCTAGGGCTTGTTTTGTAAGCTTTATGTAACTCATCCTCTGTGACGCCACAAACTAACATGTCCATTTAATTACTCTGACCTTGGACATGCGAGTAAAATATAATCTGTACAGTAAAATGTCGGTGTCATGGAAATTCTGGGTTGTCATGTCCGGTAATGGTTTAAAGATTTTGATCCATATTTACCAAAGCATGGCCATATATAATATAACATAATACAATCTCTCTCTCTCTCTCTCTCTCTATATATATATATATATATATTACACTTAGGTGCGGATTTCTCCCAAGGGTGACTCTGTGAGACAACTTGAGGGGCCTACCTAGGGCCCTAGCAATCATAGATGAGGTGGGGGATTGAAAATCCAAAGGGGATCGGCCCATTAATAAAACTTCAAGTCAGTCCCATCGTCCTAACCCCTTGATCTGTGGCCCTCTCGAGTTTTAGCGGTTTTAGAATGAACTTTTTTTATTATTTCAATGCAATGGTCCAGTCCATTCGAATTTGTGCACAGGTGATGGGATGGTGACTGGATTGGATTGATCATGTGGGGCCTTGCAATGGATGTCTCAAACCTTGCGCAGTGTGAGACATCCATGTGTGTGTGTGTGTGTGTGTTCCTACAGAGAGGCTTGGACTGTTACCTCTAGGTTTGCTCCATATTTTCGATGATTGTCTATAGAATCTTGGCCACCTGAAAAGGCATACTTTTTCACCTACAAATTATACAATGCCATACTTAGTACAAACTACAAAGATCACAATTATTAGCACACACTCCAAAAACATGCATATGCCCAACATAAGTTGTCCTCTCAAAAAGAAAAAGAAAAAGAAAAAGGAGCAAAAAAATAAACAAGTTTATATGCATAATTCATTTTTAACATGTCTATTGAAAATCAGAATTTTGTAGCTCATTAAAAAAGAATGACCCAATGCCATCCCATGAACATTAGTATAGTTCGAAGTGCATTGTGAGGACCATCTACAATCACGGTTAGACATTTGGGTAAGAGATGCTAATGCGGATTCCATATGGCCTGCATAACACATGGGTTGGATGATATTAGCCAGATGATCTCCACAATAGATGGTTAGAATAATTTATTCAACCTTCCATTTTTCAGGCCCCATCAAGGTATTATCTGAGCCATGAGCGATCTACTCATCATCCATTTGTGGTGCAAGCTAGTCACTAGAGGGCCTTGGTGGGACCCATGATGCAACCTGCATCTTAATGCAACACCATATGAGTGGGAGATTCCACTAAATCATTCCTATACATATATATATAATATTTTATATATATATATACACACACACACACGCACACATGATGCTAGATTCATCGAAGGAACTGGAACCATGGGAAAATCAAGGGTAGAGCTGCAACTGGGGTCAGGCCTGATGCGAACAAGATTGACCCAACCCAATTGTTGATCAAGTTGATCCAAATCAGGTTTGGGTCCGTTTGAGGCGAAAAAGTGTCTTCCCAAAAAATGAAATTTCAATCAGGATGAGCAACCTGATCCAACCTGAAATTAATATTAAAAAAATTACTATTCATGCATTCCTTCTTATCATAATATACTCAGACAACCGTCATCATCATCATCATGATGAAAGCCTTGTCCCAACCATATTGGAGTTGTTGATTAGGCCAACTATGACCTATAGAGCATAATGTTGGCCAACCAAGAAATAAAGTATGCAATAAATGTGTAGCAGGGATGAAAATGTTTTGATGGACGTGTGGTAAAACTAGGAAAGATAGAATCATAAATGAGTGCATTCAGGAGGCATATAAGAGTGCATCAACCCTACCCATTTGTTTCCTCTCCCGTTCATGGTCCATCCTCTCCACGAGAGAAATAAGGCATAGAGAGCTGATTTGAAGAACTTGCAATCATAGGGAGAAAAGGAGAAAATGAAGATCTTACAGTAACTAGCACTCTAGCAGCAAAGGTGCGAGAACATGAAGATTGATCTTTGGCATTGAAATTGATGGATAGATCCAGAGAAAATAAAGGTGAAGTCAAAGCCATTCAAGGTGGAGGTCCTTGTGTAGAAAAATGATAAAAACTAATCACTGTATTTCTCTCATCTCATTCTTTCTCTCCTCTCTCATGGCAGGGATTTTTCAAATTTGTGGGTTTTGGGGCCTTTTTCTAGGATCCTAGTGCTTTTGTTGTTGGAAGGTTGGATGAACTTAAAATGGGCATTAATTGTTGGAATTGGGGGTTCTGTTAAAATTCAAAATTAGGCCTATTTGGTGTAGATGTTGGCCAAAATTCACGTTGATCAAGTTGGATTGAGGATATGTATGTCCAGCCAAGGTTGGGTTGGCTCAAACATACCAAGTGGGTCCTCTAAGATCTGTCTCCCTCTCTATCTCTATCTATCCGTCTATATATAATAATTTAGGGGTTTTGATTTTGTGATGAACCCTAGATGGCCCACCTAGGGCATGGTAAAGGTGGGGATGGAAAGATGCCGGCCATTTCGCACCACCATTGCACCATAAGTTCATCGCACTAGATCAAAATTCTCTCTCTACACACATTGTGGGTCCCATTTGTAGATGGGACCAGAGGGGATGGAAAGATCTATGTAAGACCACCCAAGTATCAAGTTTGACCCAACCCCATGCCCCTAACCCCTTCATCCGTGGCCCACAAATTTAATGGATTCGTGTTAAAAAAAAGATTCAACCCTTGATCCAATGGTTCAGTCCATTCAGATGTGTCCCAATCCTTGGGATCAGTGACTACTAGGGGGGTCCCTATTTGTGCATGGTTTGGATGGGTTGCTAGGTGGGCCCCACCAATAGTTCTCACGGAAGCATGGTGAGAACCTGAATTTTCCAATATATATATATATATATATATATATATATATATATACATCTATATATACATGGGGAAAATTTATATGCATCCATCCCTCAACATATGGCGAGGGACAAACTTGATGGGCCCCACTGATCATGGGACTTGGGGCTTGGGGTTGGAGGGGCATCTTGGATGGGCCCATATATCAAATTTTGGGTCAATCCCATGCCTCGAACCCTTTCATCGGTGACCAACAAATTTAACGACTTTATATTAATAAAAAAAACTGGACCCTCGATCCAACAGTCCAATCCATTCAAATAGGTGAAAACTCAATGAAATATGCATCCGACGCAATTAAGAGGGTCCCATGTGTGTAGATGGTTCGGATGGATAATAAAGTCGGCTCCACTATATTGTCCCTCACCGTAATATGGTGAGGGATAGATGCACATGAATACTTCCCTATATATATAGTATGTGTGTCACACGATTTGTGACTTAGGTGCAAAACCTAGCTGTGTGCCACCTTGATTCATGGTAATCACAGGAAGGGTGATGTAAAGATCTCATTGATACCTACAACCAGACAAAATAATCAGCCTCATCACATCATCCTAAGACCTTGGTCTTTGTACCTCAAAGTTAGTTGATCTTAACTGCAACAATATTTTGGACTTTCAATCCAACAAAACAACAATCAGAAGTGTCAAATTGGGGTGAGTTCCGACAAAAAAGGGAGGAAGAGGATCATAGGTGGTCCAGGTGAAAATGGAAGAACTGCACCTCTCTCAGTGACGATCAGGAGTGCCAAATTGGGTTGAATGCCAATTCAAACAGGGATACAATCATATGTGGTCCAGGTGAAAATGCAAGGGTTTACACATCCATATACCTATACATTTACATCTTAAGTAATAATCAAGTGAACATCCACTGTGGGACCTACCCAAATGCATGGCATGACCCATGATGCCCCAACACGCCCTGGACAAGGTAGGAACTATGATTTTACACATAAATGATGTATTCATAAGTATTCATTTTGAAGACTTCATGGGCACTATAATGCATGACATTCATGGGGTTGATGTGTTTGTGGTTGGTTGGGGGGGTTATGGTTTGGAAAGATCTCTGTGGACTAAGCCCTTGATTTATGTGCTGAAAGTTAAACAATTATATATGCGTGTGCGTGCGTGCGTGTGTGTGACTGTGGACTAAGCCCTTGAAAACAGAATCAAATCCAACACAAATATAAGCCAGACAAGTATTAGATTGAGTGAGTTCCAATTCTTTGGATTAGTCGGGTGGCTAGAAAAAGGTGTGCACATCTGTACATGTTTCTGCATAAGAAACAGTCAGTCAACACACTTATATTGGGAAAACATCAAAAGCACTGGAATTCACATTCCCAAGAGGGACAGAGACAGCACTCCCATTCAATGCAGGGGGGTGAAATGAAAGTGATTTATAGTGGGCTGGGCTGATTCTGGAAAAGGCAAATAAAAGAAGTTGCGTGCAGATGGGCTATCTCCACCGATGTACTGTGCACATTACTGAGCAGGGATAAAAGGACCAACTGCAGGTCTTGGCAATACTAGGCTTCAGTTTAGGCAGAGTTTCAGGCTGAGAAGGGTTCAAAGACATAGCTGCCGATCAAAGTCATGGGCATTGCAGCAGATGGTGAGAAACTGCAGCTAGTTTATGATGCTAAAGTAACTTTACAAACCATTCCAGGTCAGAGGCCAAGGTCAAGGTAATTTTTTTGGTAAGGAACAACACGGTTTGGTTGTAAATCCAGGAAAAGGCAGCGCAAGGGAAGCACAGAAAGTGAACAAGGCAGATTGACCACCCAGGCATTCAAGTGTTGCTCTTTTCTTTTCTTTTCTCTCTATTCTAAGTGGTGGAGACTGGAGACATTAACCGTTCAACATGAGCAACTCAAGTTCAAAATCAGCAACTGTTGATGATAAATCCTCTAAAAAGAGAATGCCCCCACCCCACCCCACGTCAACTGTCAGGTTGTGTAACAATTCTTCCTTCTTCTTTTTTTTTTTAAATTTTGTTCTTGGTGAGACAGGTGGCCCAAAAAAAAGGTGTGCACATTCATCATTGTGCGACATTGTGCTCCTTGATGTCAGTGCACGTGCCAGTACATACATATAGACTTGATCCCATGAACATATAAACAGGTTAGTTTATGCCTAAAACTGATTACATGAGCAATTTGCTAGTGGGATCAGACCAGGCAACAATATGGTATTAATGCAGCTTCATGCTGAAAAGATAAATTTCGATTGTAAAAAAGGCAAAATGTAGATATGATACTGGTATTAAACATAAATAGCACATAATGTGTGTTTCATTTTCCCACAGCATGAATAAAATTATAGTAACTTAAGACTAACCTTGTTACTTATGTCTTTAGCAGAATCTGTCACATAAATAGCAGAATTTGGATCACTGGCAGACATTTTTCCTGTTTCTCCCTAGAATATCCAGATACAAGACAGAATAGAAGAAACTAGTTAGTTATATCAAAAGCCAAGTATATGGCAAACTGGCGCAATAAAAAAGATGAACATTAAAAGTAATGAGCTCAAATGTAACATCAAGAATAGAGAACAGAGATGTAAATTGTTCAACCCATAGTTAAGACTTAAGAATCTACCATAAAAAAATAAAAAAAAAGAAATATATAGAGCAGAGAGGGCATGGGGAGATCAAGTTAACATGATGGATTATGTGCTTTGCCCCACTTCCACCTTAATAAAGCATAAATGAAGAATTACAAATGCTGATGTTAGTAAAAAAGGATCTTGTGTGCTTGCTTCTTTGCAACCCAGATAGAATATGGTATTAAAGATAACTGATGCGGATTTTAGGAACTCAAGAAATTTAACTCATCATATCACAGGTCTTTGGTCTTTCAAATTTTCTAGTCATGTTTTATAAACAAAAGGTAAAAAAATTAAAAAATAATCATCCAGGTTTCCAATCATATTTACAATTTTTGTTTGGAAGTTACATATTTACAAAAGTTGTAAGCTAAGAAATCACAAACCCAACTTCTGTTTTTTTATGAATAAAGCCTTAATTTTTTTTTTTTAAAAAGGTACAAAATACCAAAAGCATCACTCAAGTTAATGGTTTCACAAACAAGAATCATGTGAAATACAAGCTACAATGTTATGATCATATGATTTTCAATTTGATTTGCACAACTCTAATCACTATTTCTATCATGCTTAAACTCCTCCATGTGTTGATATTTTGTCATGTGCCACTCCCAATTCCGGGTAAAGGATGGTCACTTCAGATTGGAATCAGTTATATAAATTTTCAGATACTTCAATAAGAGTTCTACAGCAGGAACTAATTTTATATTATAAGGCGTTCTCCAAAGGTGGCACACTGCGACAAAACCTGATTGCAGTAGCAAGTGAGCAAGGATTGGTACGGCATAACCTAAAAGCAACACAAAGCAAATGCACTCTTTGCTACGAAGGGTCCCCACCCTTCAAGAATGTGTTGGTAAATAAGTTAGTAGAAGGTAAAAACTAAGCTCCTGAAATTTGTGTACTCTGAAAGGGAAGAGCACTGTGTTGAAAGATATCATGAATAGGGAAAGGGATTTGTTTACAATAACCAACAAATTTATTAAATAATAAAAAATATAGATCCAATAAGGGCTTTACAGAAAACAACATTATATGTTACAATGGCACTGCAGCACCAGTCCAACATCACATCTCGAAAAAGGAGACCTAATAATTCCAACCAAGTGATATAATACATAATCCAAGAAATAGTGAGCTCAGGCCTTAACTGAAACATCATATGTGGACATAAATTTATTACAAAATATACTTCCTTTTTTTTTTTCTTTCAAACCAAGTCGACCGCATTAAGGCTGTAAAAAATAGTTCAATGCCAAATTTGCAGAGGAACAACGAATGAATAAATGTAAGGCCTCACCCACTCCTTGCGAGCATAAGACGCACGCACTCACTATGTTATATTTGCTTGTGTGCCATCTATATGGCCTTACTCTTTCATAGGACTGCAAAATACATGGAGGCTGTCCCACTTGTTACTAATTGATTGTGGAAATGTTAAAGAAAAATTACACAATGGCCACCGATAAACTCTTGGCATTTGCACAAACGTGTCCTGCATGCATCCGGAAAAAAAAAAACCTAAAGAACTACCACAATCTATAAACCACTCAATTTCCTTAAAATGGTTAGACAAGCTAAAAAGTGTTTGAAGCCTATTGTTTTCTTCCCTTTTTTCTGTTTATTCCTTTTGAATGGTGGATTAAGAGCTTACTCAGTACACATAGATATATCATCATTATCATCATCAAAGCCTTGTACCAACTATGTTGGGGTCGGCTACACAAATTCTGTTTCTCCATTCCGATCTATTTTGAGCCAAATCCTCAAATAAGTTATACTTCTTCATATCTATTTTTACTACCTCCATCCACGTCCTATAGAAATTTATATTTGATTGGAACCCAATGCTAATTTTCAATGAACTGTAAATACAAATGCATAACAGGAAAGAAATCAGTAATATACTTGAAGAGCAGGGAAGAATGATGACTCAATCAATGCAGGCTTTTGATATCCTATCCTGGGAGCTACATCTCGTGTCATTCTGAAATAAGGATCCTGAAGAAATGAATAATACAAAGTAGATTTAGGATTCAAGAATCATTAAAACTTTTTGAAAAATAACTCAATAGGGCACAATAACATCAGAAATAATCATATCTCATCCTAACTAAATTGTTGACCTTATTAACCACTGAAAATACAATCAAATGACCCTATTTTAACACTTAGTTCACTGTTGAACTTTAAGGCCCTCACATCTACATCTATTGAGATTCAACTAAAAATTTTTTAGGCCTTTTCTTATCCATGCATGGACAATCCCTTTGTAAATTTTTGGTAACCAAAAGTGCACCCCAAATAGTGGACTCTAATACCGCTAGTGTTTTAGTCGAGCTTGACTCAAACTTGATATGCATCATCAAAGCTGATATTAATTCTCAAGCCTCATTTAGTGTGGCTTGATTTGTAATCAAGCTGGAGCTCAAACCTAGCTCAACTTAATTCAACGGCCCAAGCTAAAGCTAAGCTATGGTCAGCTTGGCTAGAGCTAGAGGTGGCTTGTTTAATGTACACACCAAGCTCAGGCTCAGGTCATTTACATCCCTATTCAAGACAACAGAATCCTTTCCCAATGTCAAGATTTTTTTTTTACACGCATATACAAATAATGAAAAATGTTAAGAAAACAAATAAAAAGGAGGGCACCTGGTCGATAGCGCATGGTATCAAGCAACGGAGATTATCATTGCTAGAGAATAGATGTGGAAATGAACTAGAGAAGGAAGGGACAGCCTGCAATCAAACAGCCAGAAGTATAGCAAGAAGCTTATAAAGTGTTGTAATGAACTTTCATTGGTAGTAAATGATCAAACCTGGATAGGTGGAAAACTGATCTTTCCAATATGATCCTCACCAGTAAAGCCAAAAATCCCCACTGCCTGCATTTGTTCACTCAAATAATTTCATAGATGAAAGAGAACAAAGGATATAATCAGATGAAGAGAGTTTCACCAAGGAAATTACCTTATTGAAAGAGCTCACAAAAAAAAAAAAAAAAAAGGAACACACCTTATTGAAAGTGACACATTTTTCAACTCTCACAACGTTCTCATAAAAGGCACTGCAAAGTGAAAACAGAAATAAATCTCAGCATAAGGGTGGTCGCCACTCAAATTATTATTTCACTTACCAACAATACCAAATGAAAGTTTTATAATAGTTGTCAATTTCATTTCAAACCCCATTTTGGTTTAGCTCCAAATTGAAATGTTTCACCCAATAAACATTTCAGAGTTTTGTTTCAAAGAAAAGTAAAAAAGTGAAAAAAAAAAACTTATTAATAATGCAAAATGTTATTTCTACATGCCAAATGAATACTTTTTAGTGGTTTGGATTTTTTTTCCCAATGGACCTATCTGAGGGTACAAGTTAAGTCGTTTCCGTCATCATCATCAAAGTCTAGTCCCAATTATATTGGGATCGGCTACATGAATTATATTTCTCCATTCTAATCTATCCAAATCCTCGGACATGGTACAAGTATGAGGTTTTAAGGGTTATGCATTTATGGACATGCTACTTGTATGCAACTGAAAGCAAGTACATATAAATACACTTACCCACCAAGATAGCTGAAATCAGAGAAAATGAAGGTTCTTGTTATGTCAAAACCACAGGCAATGATGTCTTTTGCATTTTCGCGAGCCAGCCTTTTGCTCTCTTCCACAGTAAGCTTCTTCCACATGCATTTCTCATCATCAGTGAGTTGTATTACAAGAGGAACCCTAAAAGCATCCTGCAAATACCTGCAGACAATGGTAAGCGTTGCTAACCAAATGCAGTAATTTTTTTTTTATTGGTAGTGGAATGTTCTGAAGATAAAAATTGTATTTAGATTGAATTCAAGGGGGTCGAATTGAATACAAGAACCCTACTTTTTTTCGTTTGAGGGTGTGGGGTTTAGAGAGACTTACTTGGTGAACATGAAAGGAACAAGATGCCCCAAATGCAGTGCCTCAGACGATGGCCCTCTGCCCGTATACAAGAAGAACTTCTCCCCTCTCTCATATGCATCTAAAATCAAATTGAAATCCCTAAAGAAACCAAACAATCAATCAAACAAGCAAGCAAAAGAAGACCCAATGACCCAATTCAGATATGAACGAGTCCTGAGTCCTTCCTTGTCCAATTAAAGGAGTTCATGAGAGAGATGAATGAAAGGGTTGTTTGTAACCCTACCGATGAGCAAAAAAGACGCCGCGGCGGAGGAAGACGTGGGCAGGGTGGGAAGTAAGTCGCTCTACGCGTTGGACTAGGGATTGGTCGAGTCGTTGGCAGCCGAATCGATCGATGAGCTTGTCGTAGTCGATTTTGCCTCCTTCTGCAGATACCTGCCATGGATTAACGACCAGATCGTCTTCTTCTTCTGCTGCTGCTGATGATTTCTGATGATTTGGGGTTTCTGGCATTGCGGAGGAGAAGATGATGAAAGGAGACAAGAATCGGCGAAGACGAAGATGGACTATGAATTTTGCCCTTCACTGTGGGGCGCACTTCAGTTCGGATTTCCACTTGGAGAAGGCTGAAGGGCCATCTGGGCCTGATGAAATGGTTACTCGGCCTAGCCCATCCAACGGGCACGTTTGGCACAAATCCTCGCCGCGGATTTCTGCTGGTTTTCCGCGATTCCGTGGAAAACCCACGTTTGATTCAGCATGGAAAAGCCTTAAATGGATGCGAGGATTCCTTGTTTTTTCAGGCGTCAGACACCCCCCTCGGATCCGCGGAATCCACGCAAATGAGGATTTGCGGAGCTACAGTGATTTCAGGCGTTAATTTAGATCAGATCGGTTTTTTGCATTTTTTGGTTTCTATGGGCCCCACAATCAAGATCTGAACCGATAAAAGTGTTAAGAAGGTTCAAAACGGCTATTTCACAAAATTTCAGCCGTTGATTCATCATAGATCGTGAGATATTTACAAAATCGTCCAAACCGTTAAAATGCCATATTCTTTGATGCAGTGGGCAAAAAAGGGGATTAAATACAGTCCCTTGTTTTCAATTTTCTGGTTCCCGTAGGCCCCAAAATCAAGATCTGAACCGTTAATTGTGTTAAGAAGGTCCATAATGGATATGTCCCAAAATTTCAGCCATTGATTCATCTTAGATCTTGAGATATTTTCAAAACCGTGAGGGACAGTGACAGTAAAGGTAAGTAGTAATGTGGCCCTAATAAGTTTTTGCTTTGGGAATGTACCTTTTAGATTCCCTAATCAAGATCCAAACCGTTAGTCATCTTTAAAAAACTCCAAAACGGCCACTTCACCAAATATCAGCCGTTAATTCATCTTAAATATCCAGATATGTGCCAAAATGTCTTACTGTGCAAACTATTATTGAAAACAGTCCGTTTTTTCTCATTTTTGGGTTTATGTGGGGTCCACGATCAAGATCAAAACCAGTCATTAGTTCTGGACGGTCAAACACGGTAAGGTGACCAAATTACAACCGTTGATCCTTACTTTATCTTGAGATATTTGTATAAACATCAATTGGATCATACATTCTACAACTTATAAGAATCCTCCCTCCATCCAAACATGGAACTTTCATTGGGAATTCTACTTGAGGATTGTGACTTTCTTTGAAGATGGAGAGAATCCTCTAAATATAGGATTCGTCACCATTTACCAAACGTGCCCTTTATAAAAAAAATTGAGTGAGCGGGGCTGATTTCGGACAATGGTTTTAAAGTTCGGCTAAAATAGGACTAGAAAGGGCGGCCCAACCCGCCCTTAAGGAAATTTCTATACTTACGTATACTTGATTAAACACAACTTTAAAAATGCTTAGATTTGCAGCAAGGAACAAAAATTGAAAAACAAGAAAATAAGAAAGGAAGTGCTTGTTGGATGTTGTAAGGTGTAATGCTCGATCGATTGTGCCACTTTCTTTCACTTACAAGTTACAACACAATATATTCTAAATCTTTAACCGTTTAACTCTTTTTTTGAAAACCATTTTAAGTTTTGGGCAAATCCAAGTGGAGTCGGTAATGTTGGACACTATAACTAATGCTCTACTGGTTAGAGATTTTTGCAGCTTGTATTTGAGTGGAATCATTTACCTACTACTTACATATAAAGTCAAAATCGTTGCTTTGTAATTTCAAATTTTACTTCAAGAAAAATTCACCCAGTAAGCACAAAATTGATAACATGAGTGGCACAATCTTATGAACTATTGATTATATACATTAATGACATTATCAATTACGTGCTCGATCACATCTCCCTCCACACGCTTCCACCCTTGTGGTATACTTTGATGAATCTTGATGAATTTTGTTTTTTCTAAAAGAAGCACTCATCCATATGTAAGTTTTTATTTGTTTGTTTTGGGTTTAGAGATTTCAGTTTGATTTTCAGTGACCATAAAATCATCTTTAAAATTTGTTTACAAGAGTTTTTTTTTTTTTTTTTGCAAATCCACTTTAATCAACTTTTGATAAGGGCTATTTAAAATTGAAAATCTTTCCAGATTCAAATATCTCGGAACATTACCATAAAATCATCTTTAAAATCCGTTTACATGATTTTTTTGCAAATCCACTTCAATCAATCAATTCCGACCAATCTCCTGCCTCAACTATTGTAAAGTTAACCCCAAGGGGTTGGCCGAGTGATAAGGAGACCACAGTTCCCCTCTCTTCCGGAGCCGGAGGTCTTGGTATTGATCCCGATTCTCCCATCTTCATAAACCAAAGGTTGAGTCAACTAGTGCTACTACCTGGTGACTACAGGGTTTTACCAGGCTTTTCTCTAGGCCCATAGGGATTAATCCAGTTCAAAGGATTGTGAACCTTCCGTTAGAAGAAGAAAAAAAAAAAAAAAACCACACACACTATTGTAAGGTCATTCACTTCATTGATCAAAATTTTATTACACAGGAATGCAGCAATTGGCACCCCATTAAAACTCGCTGAGGTTGAGGATGACAATGCTTTTAGCGTCACAGAGAAAGTCAAATGATCAGGTCTCATTGCTTCATCCACCATGAGTCCAAACATATCAATTGCATCATCTGGAAGGCCACAGTGCAATAAAGATGTGATAAATGCATTGAAGCACTATACACTTCTCTTCGGAATTTCATTGAGCAGCAAAAATGATTTCTGGATCTTGTTGCACTTCCCATATACATATGAACTAGCAACAACGCCCCGTGCTTAGCCCGGGACAAAAAGTAAGATATTACATTCTAAATTTATAAGATATTAAAGTTAATTATAAACATATAAGCATATATTCATGCATATTTATATAAAAACAATCAACACATCTTCAATCGCAAATACAAGTGGTCAACATCAACAATAAATTATTACAAATATAACGCTAAAAAAATCCATTGAACAACAACAATAATTACTAAAGAAGATATAGAAAAGTGGATTTTGTTAATATATATAAAATTAGTAATAAGAAATGCATTCAAGTTTTTGTTACACATTGATAATTTCAAAGCCCAATAAAACAAAGCGAACCCATTTGAACTTGTTTGTGCAACAAAAGGATTTTAATTTATGCGGATTTTTATTTCCTAATGAGAATGAAATTTTGTATTTTCTAAAAAAAAAATCCATTTGAATCGGTACACAGTCGATCCAACAATCCAGTAAATCCGGATCTGACCAAAAGCTAGAACCCTTATACTATTAATTCTAACAACAATGCCTCGTGTTTCTCCACCAATCTTTATTTTTCTTCAGCACAGAGAAATAGTATACATGAAATAGTATCCAATGTTAAATATAATCTTTTGGATTGAGATAAATGAGTCCACTATAGAGTTATAGTGGAGATACACCTCCTCATTTCTCTTCATCCTAGGGATGCAGTTGGGGATCAAACCTGATTAGTAAAAATCAAAAGTACCAGTGAATGAAGAGTAGTTACTCATCCATGGTATGACCCAAAATTTAGAAGGTGTTGATTGATTGCAATTATTCTTTATTTGGATTGGTGGATGTTGGGTACATCCACAGAACATGGTATGAAGTTTCCCTAATAAAGAAAGTGAAGGGAAGAGAGAAGAAGAGAAAAAACACTATTTTATTTTTCTACATTTGAGTTTCTTCCAATTTATTTTCTTTTTATAAAATTATCAGAAGAGGATATCTAATATTTCTCTCTCCTATCCCAATCTCCATCATGGATTAATTTCACAAAAGTAAGAGTACATGGTGATTACTGTACATAAATAGGCCCGTGATTGATAAATGCAGTTTTTTACAAATATAAAAAGTGTTTTATCTTCAAACATCAGGGGTCATTTATAAATTTGAGAGAGAGGGAGAGGGAGGGAGGGAGGGAGGGAGGGAGAGAGCAACACTTGAGATTTAATATGATATGATGCTAATCTAAATGAGAGATTCTTTAGGGAAGATGGGAGGGGATGGAGAGATTTTAGGAGATTTGAAGAGATTGAGAATGAGAGATTGAGAATGCCCCACTTGAAAGGCAAAGTCTCCCTCCTTTTTTTTTCTTTTGTATTTTTCTAAAAGGAGAATAATTGGATGCTGAGGTGGCACCCGATCACAGCCCACCTCCCCCTTTACTTTAATATATATAATAATATAATGAGCGCTGATTGAACATGGGTACTGCTACAATCAAAGCCCAATTTCTTAACAAACCATATGAATTTAGATTTCAGCAACCCACTTACTTTTACTTTCTTTCTTTCTTTTTGACTTTGAATTAGAGGAACTAACTCTTTCTTTCTCTGTAAATTCCCTCCAAAAGACTGGCATCAATGTTGCCTCTTTCTTTTTATATGCATTCATGATAATGATAATGTATTTTTTAATGTCAGTGCCTTTTGTTATGGTTTGTATTTGTTTCCCTATTTTTTTATTTGTATTTCAACAGGGGCTCTTGTTGCTCGGTAGAATCAGGCCGGACTCATCTTCCTTTGGTTTACCTCTCCCTGTCTTGATCGGGTATCAAGAGTGTTGCTCTATGTCCATTTAGCTTGACCTGACTCATGTTCAATATTTATTGGTTGTGGTGGGTACCATAAAGCTATTTTGAACTGTCCAGATTATCATAAGTTGGCCCCATCGTGGAGTTCCATGCATCCCGCTAAGAAAGTGGGTGGAAGACCACTTGGGGGATCTAGACTCTCTTTACAAATGTCGTTTTATAATAGGTCCCACCTCATTAAGAGGTAGGGATGAAATTGGTAAGTTTGGATCCTGATGTCTCGTCAAGGTTCTCGTGAGGAGTCTTGCCTAGGGATGCATAAAAAATCTGTCAATCCGTAAAATCGATTCATAGGTTTTTAACAAAACCGAAGGTAAAATGATTGGTGACGGATTGAAAATCTTGTAATCCGTTAGCAACGGATCGGTGACGGATTTTACCTTCAATCCGTGGATTCAATCCGATCCGTTGACAATAAATATAAATAAATAAATAAAAACTTAAGGAGTCTAAATATAAGTTAAGAGGTCTTAATATAAAAAAAGAAAAAACTTCAGGGGTTAAAATGTAAAAGTTCAAGATTTCAATAGATGGAGTATGATTTTTATGAGTTTAACAACATATTTGGCTTTATTTGCTGACTAGATTTCTTTTGGTTGTAACGTAGATAAAAACAGTT
Organism: Cinnamomum chago; assembly: GCA_038049695.1. Classification (NCBI taxonomy): domain Eukaryota; kingdom Viridiplantae; phylum Streptophyta; class Magnoliopsida; order Laurales; family Lauraceae; genus Cinnamomum; species Cinnamomum chago. The sequence continues at coordinate 78,611,990 of CP142452.1, forward strand.
CTTTGTATTGATCAATTGGATAGCTTCTAGGACAAAAATATAAATTTATAATTTATTTTAATTTTTTTATGGATTTTTGGCTTGTAAGTTGAAACTCTTTACAACATGTTTTATCTCTTTCTTTAACATTAGATTCAACAGATTGAATGGATTAAATCGATTTGATCCGATCCTCAAATCGGATCGATTTTAATAGTCACGGATTGGTGACGGATTCCAAATCCATCAATCCATAGATAACAAATTGGCGACGGATTTGACCTAATCCACACCAATTTGATCCGTGTACACCCCAAGTCTTGCTGATTTGACCCTCTGATTTTTACTAAAGTTATAAACAAAATTCATATAGTGTAGGTGGTGTTGGCATTAACTTAGGACATGTGGGAAGAGAAGATGACATGTTTGATCTTTACATCACTTAATCCTATGCATTTATATATTTTAAAAAATTTTAAGTTTTCATTCAACCTGACCACAACACCATCACGGGTTAAATTTGGTATCACATACTAGTGACTCATTACAGGGGCGGGTAGGTTTTGGATAAAATAAATTTGAGATGGGGCGGATTTGGGTCTACCCTAACCATACCAAACCTGCTTGTTACCATCCATAGACCCAGTAGAGCCCTTTGTCCAGTCCATATACATAATACATATAATGGGCCGTACTTTCTTACTGATGGCCCTTTGGGCCTCATCTAAGGCCCCACCAAGTAGAAGAAAAAAGGATGGGAGTCGGCTTTGTGCCAAATATCAAGTCCATCACATCATCCGAACTCTGATGTCATAGTGTCTGTAGCTTTGACATTAAGGGCCCGTTTGGTAATTTACTTTTAAAATAAAGTGGAGTGAAGTGAAATGAAAAGAATGAATAAAATATAAGTAAGTTATGATGATATTTTGTTTTTAGTTGTTTGGAATGGAATATTTTTGACTTTTTGTATGGGGAAATGTAGATTTTTTGTCTTTTAGTGAGTAAATGTAGTTGCTTTTTGACTTTTTTTGGAAAAGATGGAGGGAATTTTTGTAAAAAGTGTTTTTGATGGGATGTTTAACTTAACTTGACTTTATTAGTTAATTTACCAAACGGGCCCTAAGGAAGATGGCCATATATAAGAATCCTGTGTTGCTCCAAAGTGGGAGATGGTGGGCCACCTGATGCTCATGGGTGGTGGGTCATGATCAATTTCTAGATCCATAAGAAAAGATGGAAGTACAAACAACTTCATTGCACATGATGGACTGAAAATGTTTCTGCTGTGGCGCTTGAAAGGCACCATCATGGTAAGAGGGCTTCCATGTGTTCTCTACATGTAGCAATAGAACTGTGGCTTTAGAACTTTAACCCCCCAAAAGGCAAACAGAAAAAAAAGGCTTGCATAAAAACCGTGGAAGTGTTCAATAAAAGGTTCGCAATCGATCAAATGGCTATCAACATCATCCCAGCATCAGTGCCCCACCTCCTGATTATCAAAATCATGCTGTTGTCTCCCGAGAAAGTCTGGTTCTCTTCTATTTCTTAGATTTATAAATCTCAAATGGGACCAACAGATTGATACATCTATGTCAATTTAAGTGCAACCATTTGTTAACGAGCAAATTACACTTCCCTTGTTTATCACTAGTCCCCAATATCGGCATGGGTGCAAATCCTACTTCATAGAAGAGGGATATACATTGTTGGGTTCATTTAACTCTACTCTCATTTTTCCAATACATCACCATTCATTGGTGTAATCGTTCTCATTGAACTCGGTTTGCACCCGAAGGTTGTGGGTTTGAAACTGCACTATCATACTGGGGCTACATGGGAGTTTATCTGGCCTCTCTCTGCGCCCCGGATGGATTAGTCCAACCCAAATAGTTGGGAATCCTTCGATAGCGAAAAAAAAGTAATTGTTCTCATTGAAGTAAATTTTGAAGTTCATTTTTATCGGGCTGCCTCTAATATGAATGGCTTAAATTAAACAAAAGCGAGCCTCACGTGGGGGCGAATAAAAGGGGATAGGGGTAACTCCCTACTTCTTATCACATGAGATCTTTCTCCTCACATAGTAAGTTCATTTTCAATATTGTTTTTTATTTTTTTGACTATCGAAGGGTTCCCAACCTTTTGGGCTGGACTAATCTCTCCGTGCCCAGAGAAAATCCGGGTAAAATCTCCTATAGCTCAAGTGTGGTGGTGCAGTTTCAAACCTACAACCTCCAGGTGCAAACCGTGGTCCTACGCCATCTGAGCTACCCCTTTCAAAAATTTATTTCTACTCATTGACTCAGCTGACTTGCGTCCACTCTGTAGGCCACTGAGCCGGGCGAGTCGAATCTGACTGATCGAGTAACTCGCATATGTGACCTACCAAGTGAGTTGAGTTTCTTAAAGCCATCAGCCATGATTTTCAGAGTGTGTGATTATTGGGCCGTGGCCCATCCAAACCCCAGCCCACAAGAGGGGAGATTGGAGATGTCAGACGAACTAGGTGGGCCCCACCTAAGCACCACACCCTTTGCTGTATAACATAAAGTGGAAGAGGAAGACAAGGAATGCCTCGAGCTTCACATACATTGGTACTGTTTTATTCAATGTTACCCACCAACAATTGTCGGATGCCAAGAACCAATCTTAAATCATCATTTCATCAATATAAGAAACAGAAACTTCCAACATACAAAAGGCCCGTCTCTTCCTTTTCTTCTCTTTGAAGTTTGGATAGGTCAAAGTATGCAAAGGCATAGGTAAGAAAGCACCAGCACAAGAAGTTGGAAAAACAAAGCCTAGAATCTGGTAAAAGTAATAAGAAACTATGATAAAGGGCTGAGCAGCTTCTCTTCTTACTTTCTCATCATAGTTCTATGTAATATTTCTCCCATGGGTGTGTTGGTGTATATAATAATACATGCACAGAGACAAAGTAGGGTTTTTTACTGTCATAGAGATGAGTGTTCCTATAGATATATGTAATGTTATTTCCTCGTGAAAGCACAAAAAACCAGGTTTTGGGATATGGGTTTCGTTCAAATTCGAAATTTTCACTTGCAGCAGAGTAATAGGTATTGCACAATTTTTATTTTTATTTTTCATTTTGTCTTTGGTGTGAATTGAAAATGATATGTACTCATGCACACATACACCTATTCTAAGTAGCTTTTCAACTTTTAATATGTAAATCCCGATCCAAGGCGAAGAAATTTAAAAAAAAAAAAAAAAAAAAAAGTACCACAGTCAAATGACTATGGTGACATTTAGTGACTTTTAGTCGTGAATTTGGAGATTAGGACTCTAAGGGGTATTGAATTGTCAAATTTCCTTACAAATATAGGGTCTATAAGAATGCAATCACCATGTGAGACTGTACTAGTGCCCTTTTTGCAAGCGGTGTTAAATTTTGGAATGTAAATGACTTTATTTAAACACCATTTTCACACTTTATTTATATACAATATTGCATAAACAAGCGTAAATAAACTTAATGATGCATAATAATTATGCATGTGAATCATTTACACATGCAGATGGCTGCAAACAAACTACCCCTAAGCAAAAGGAAGGGTCTAACCTCATTGTTTCCAAACCTCTCGTAAGAGTTGCCAAAAGATATATGATTCTTATTGTCTAGGGTTTGGAACCAGATTTAGTTCTAATAGAAAACCAGACACGGATCTAGAGCCTATTTTCAGGTTTAATAAATTGAAACTGGCTCCAAAGCCATACAGTTTCCGATCCGTGGACTCAAAACCAGATTTGTTTGTAACCTTATCATGTCACAAGATCAACGATCGATCTAAGAGATTTCCGTGATGCCATCATCTGACACTGAGCCATATTAACTGATCAGTGGCTGGCTCAAGTCAATGCGAATGAAATTGGTCTAATTTGTAAGTCTGATGCCTAATAGGCTAAAAATTGCAATAATTGCCTTCATTAAAAACCACGAACCAAGGAAAGTGGTCTCCCCTGTTCAAAGCCTTCATAATTCTCTAAATTTGTTATTGCGAAGGCATTTTAAAACTATAAAGTTTCTGACTATACCCCAGTATTGGCGCCTTCTCACTTTATATATGCTCTCCCCTCTCCTTTCTCAAGGCCTTATCCCACACAAGCTCTCTCTCTCTCTCTCTCTCATTAACAGTTTCCATTCTCACATTAGATTCTCTCTCTCTCATTAACAGTTTCCATTCTCACATTAGATGGCTATAGACCACACTCCATATGACCCAATTGAGGATGACTACATAGACATGGACATTAGCACTTCCACCACCTTATGCTACTCCATCAGTTCCCCTCCACAGCCCAATAGAGAATTTGAATTCCAGATGTCCTCCAACCCCCATGAAACAGAACCCACAACCTCTCCTGCTGATGAGCTCTTCTACAATGGAAAGCTCCTCCCTCTCCATCTCCCCCCACGTTTGCAAATGGTCCAAAAGCTCCTCCAAAACAGAAATAACAGTACCCTTGAACCTCTAAAGACAGAGTCCTTTAAACAAAACATCAGCACCAATAATAGTACCCCATTTGAATCTTGCAACATCTCACCCACTGATTCATGCCAAGTCAGTAGAGAACTGAACCCAGCTGAGTACTTCTATGAATGCGAAACTGATGGTGCTGGTTTTATCGATGATCACAGGAAGAAGTCATGGTCTAAGAAGCTCGAGTCAATCAAGCACTCTTCATTGAGGCTGAAACTAAAGGCATCAAGAGCTTATCTCAAGTCTCTTTTCAGTAAGTCTGGATGCTCAGATGAGACGTGTACAGCTGCAGCAAAAAATGGAGATGAATACGCCATTTCAGAGGCCAAGGAGTGTTTGAACAAGTCCATGAAAGTTACAGAGAAGAACCCGTTTGGACAAATTCAAATACACAGATGTCAAATGGAAGCTACTGTCTCTAGGGGCATTGGTGTAGAGAAGGTTATTAAAGATGGTAGCAGCCATAGAAGGTCATTTTCGGGGGCAATCAAATGGTATTTGGGGACCAAATCATTGTCAGTGCCATCATTTTCATTATCAAACTCTTATTCTAGTTCCTCCTCATCTTCTTCTTCAAGCACGAATTCCAAAAGGTTTGATGGATTGCAGCTGTTGAAGAGGAGCAGCAGTGCCAATTCAGAGGTTGAGATATCAATTCAAGGAGCCATTGCTCACTGTAAGCAGTCTCATGAACTATTTTGTGCGAGGATGAGTGCGAGTGAAGTTGGGTTTTGTTCTTTGTCTGCTTCTAGGATTTCAGCTTGTTAGAAACTACAGCGGGCAGGAACGTGCAGGGGGTGAACCTTTTTTGCAGGAAAGGACGCCCATCTCAATGGTTTAAGATATTCTTTTTGTCCTTTCGAGATTGGCATGCTTGATCCAGAGTCCAGAACATACCAGTATGGTCATGTTGTATTATGCTCTCTCTCTCTCTCTCTCTCTCTCTCTCTCTCTCTCTCTCTCTCTCTCTCTCTCTCCTGGTTTTTGTCTTTACATGGCTTAACTACTAATTACATGACCCTTTATCAACCTAGGGATATAAATATTGCCATTTCAATGAGACTTGTGGATGTGGGATTCAATTGCTTCACCATCAAGACCATTAACTGAAATGGCCCAAAATAAACATAGATAGTAAGATCCTGTCCACCCAATGTTTGCCTTTCCATGCATGTATGTAATTTTATTTTATTTTTCCAATAACCTTCCATTTAAAGTTAGAGAATCAAGGTTGGTAGTACCCTATCAGCCAGACTATTGGAACAGTCTATTAGGTCTAGGGTTCATCAGATAAGTGGTTTGGATCAGAAAACCATTGGCCTTTCTTCCATCTACAGAAGATATAAACTGCTATCCACGTTGGAACAGTAGGACCATTATGCCCATTATGGGCGAAAGTACATATTTTCTACAGAAGGTGGTGATTCATATTCATAAGAACTAGACAGAACATCAATATACATCCCTTCTACTTATTTGTCTGTTTTGTGTTTGGGCCCCAGATTAAATAGGCATAAATTAGTTTACACGAACTACATACTACCATCCAATGTAGAATGGCGTTGTGTTTTTCAATCGAAATCAAATCTCTCCAATATGGCTGATACACTGATCCATATCACTAATACGACTCATAGGTATATATTGGATTTTGGAAAAGGAAACAATTTATAGATAAAATACAACTCAGATTAGAGCATACATGAAAACACCTCTAGTAGAAAATTTACACTTTCAATATTTTTTGGTTCTCTGAATGTAGAGAATTAGAACAAGCTATGAAACCTTCTCTCCTTTCTATATAATTTCATTTTCTAAAATTTGGTGAAGGTAAAAGATTGACTTTTTTATTATTTTTTTTTATATTTTGAAACTTCCCTTTTTGGGGGGAAGTTTTAAGTGCATCCATCCCTCACCATAGGGTGAGGGACACTTCTATAATTGAAAATTTTCAAGTACAAAAGTTACTTTTCAAGTACATATAGAGAGGTACACTTCCTTGTCTTCATGTGTAAAAAGGAGAAGTGTCACTCACCCTATGGTGAAGGATAGATGCACTTGAAACTTCCCCCTCTTTTTTGTATTCTAGCTAAAGTGCAAATGCAAGGAATACAAACTCGCACATACAAGGGGTGGGGGGTGGACATGTTCGATGCCCAGTCACCCCAGTGAGAACTGTCGTATCGTACTACAGTGATAAGACGCCATTTTCTCTCTCTCTCTCTATATATATATATATATATATATATATATATATATTAGAACTTCAAAATGCAAAACCCTTTTTTATGAGTTGATGTAGAAAATTGAGAAGAGGTAAAGGGTTTATATTTCATGTTATTGATATTCTCAATTAAGGAAACCAAAGAAAGTAAGAAGTTATACTTTCCCCATTTTTATATGTAATTTCATTTTTGAAATTTTAATAAAAATAAAGAATTAGTTTTTTTTTTCCTTATCTCGTGGTTCACAGTTTCAAATATTGGCCAATGAGGTATCATACTTCCTTTTATTTTTTTCCTTTTTGGTCTACAAAGGAACATTAGTATCAGTTTGATACCCGATTCACACTTGTATTATTGTTGATACCAACTATATACGGACATGCACTCTCAATTTATTTTTCTTAATAATCAAGTTTGTTAGTTCAAGCCTTCAAGAAAAGTGGAAAGATCACACTTAAATTTTTCTTCATTATTTTATTTGTCAATGGGTCCTAATTGTGATACTTTCGGATTTAAATCAGTTTTGTTAAACGCGTTAATTTCATGAGAAATAGATTAGTTTAAAAAAGTAGATTAACCAAATCACCGGCTTGAGATCTAATCTAAAATCGGACCCCACATGTAAATTAAAAAGAATGTGTGAACTGTGATCACTAATGTGAGATGAACTGCGACCCAAGAATCATGAACCATTAATTTAATCAAGGATTAGTTAACACTGCTTAAAGGTTTTTAGAGAAACTGAAAAGTCTTTTCTTTCTTCCTTAGTTTAAAATTCAATCTCGAATATTGAGAAAAAGGTGAAATGCACTTTTAAATATTTATTGATGTTCTAAATTAAAGAAAATTAAACAAAGTAACATCTCTTTCTAACATCATTGATAAGCACCAGATGGATTGGGTGGTTATTGACATGGCTTGCATTTTCTAACATCATCTTCCCAGCAGTTAGTATGGCTCAATTTCAGGTCATGTTCTTGGACATTGATGATAATCCAATTAGTGTAACTTCTGTAAATGTTCTATCCACTGAGAGGCCGTATCTTTAATATGTTCAGCTTTCCCATCAGCAAATGGAAATATAATCAGCTGTAGAAAAATTCAGATGCCCCATATAATTTTGCCAATAGTTATTGCTATTAGATAGACATTATATCGGCCGTTTGGAAACTCTTTAGTCTAGTAAGTATGAGCTAATTAGAATAAGGTCTAAAATAAAAGCTATGATTTTTAAATTCTGATTTACAATTATTATGTTCAGTAAAAGTATATATAAAAAAAAAGTCTTATTTCATGAGGTAGTTGGGGCTCGCCTTTAAGAATTGTGATGATTAGGGCCCACCTTTTAAAAACTACAAAGTAAAACCCACTATTTGCATCATCTATATATTTTATGAAGTTATTTTCATTTAAAACACTAGTAAATTTTGCATTGTTCGCCTCCATCCGGTTTAGCTAGAAAATCTCTTAAAAAAACTGCCTCCCTTATATAAGTAGAGCCAAATGCTCTAATTTGCAAATAAGCTCTAAAATTAGAAAATACAATTAGAGGTTTACCAAACACTCTAATATGTAAATAAGGTATAAATCACAAAGTAAGAGCTTATTTTTTGAGTTACCGAACGCATGGTTGGAAAACTCCCCGAGTTGACTCTTGACTCTTCCGAGTCATCTTGTTTTGACGAAAGATCGAATCAAATATAGGGGAGACTCGCTCGAGTCGTCTTGGTTTATTAAGTTATTTATAGTTGAACCATTTGATAGGTAGATCTAATTTTAAAAAATTAACATTTGTTTTTTTAATAAGTATTAAACAATTTAAAAATAATGATTGGTATGTAATTTGAAACTTATATTTGATAATTTACATTCGATATTTGGACTAACAAATTATGTAATATGCAATCTATTTAATTTATTTTTTATTATAATATTTTTGTTGTATATATAAATTTCTTAATTTGAATTTATTATCATGAATGCATGTACATAAATGATTATTTTTATTTTATACCATTTTTAAAATAACATTAAAATTATTTTAAAAAAGACATAACTCTCTCGAGTCACCGCATTGACTCTATCCGAATCAAATTTTTTGCATTGAACGAGTCTAGTCTGAGTCCCAAGTTTTCCAACCTTGACCAAACGCCCCCAGGAGAATTACCACATGAATTAATATAGTAGCAGCAATTTATAATCAACTATTATAAAGATACTTCCAAATTGGTTTGTCAAATATAGTGAAAAATGAAACACCCTTCATCTCAGCACTACAAATATATATATATATATATATATATGTTTTTTATTTTTTATTTTTTATGAAGCACTACATCTCAACACTACAATTTAATTAAGCATTGTGAGGCCATCTTTATATGCAAGACCTATATAAATATAGTCTTCACCTTTTCAAAAACTAATAGATATTACTAATCATACTCATACTATAGTGATTAAGAAAAGCCACTTGTCTCCCCCTACATACTTGTCACTATTGATCATGCTAATAGAGACCCACTTAAAGGCACTATGATTCTTTGATTATTTAATAGTAAAGACTAGGAAATCTTGAAGTGCAGACAAAGGGCCATTCAAATGCCTTTTGGTTTGCAAAGTAGGTACTGCAAAACCTTAAACTAAGTGAACATGTCAATGAAAGGTCTGGCAGTATTAATGACAAAGAAAGAAGTAGAAACAAACCCACTAATGCTGTTAAGCACTTGCACTGTTGAAAAGCATAAAACAACAAAAACCACCTCCTTTTTCCCCTACGACCCTTTACATCACATAAAGGGAGACCGAATAATAAGATAATGACATTCTTCTTTTGCATTTGCACTTTTGACACTAGTGGGGGCATCACAGAGTTCACTTAGCTGGTAAACTGTTCATTAATCAAGGGTTATCCAAACAGGGGACTCTTCAAGATTCTCAATGGAAACAACCAGTTTTCCCTGTGAATTTTTCAGGATGGACTGTGAATGGATCATATTGCAATTGCCTCAGTGATAGGGTGGCAAGAAAGTTGTACAAGTGCTTAAAATGGACTTGTACAAGCTCCACCCGAAACTGTCCTGTATATTAATTGATCAGGTTGTAAAGTGTCAAACCAAATCCAGCCTGGAGTTAAAATGGACCAACTGAACCTTTATTTGGTAGGTAATGTTCAGGTTGCGTTTATGGGTCGGTGCAATTAGTCAGGGTGGGTCAGGTTCACACGTTAAACAGCCAGAATGGACTCAACACGAACCCAACACTTAATATTAATTGCGTGAGAAATGTGGTCCTGAACCCAACTCAAGAAGAAGTGAGGTTAACTCAAGCCCTGAATTACAGGGTCAGGTTCAGGTCAGATCAGGAATTGCCACCCAAACTCAGCAGCAAAACAAGTCAACAATCATCTAATAAGCTGTTTGTTAGGCCCATTACATTGAAAACTTAATAGATAATAGAGCCTGAATCAAATGACTCCTTCCTAATTTTTATTATGTAGCCAACAACTATATGCAGCAGAACTAGATAAACTTCAGCAGCCCCTTTTCTTTATTCTTGTGGATTCTGGTAACATACAACTACAAACCAAATATGAGATAATTGTATGTACGTGGGATCCCAGCTCCAGTCTAGCCTCTACAGGCTTTAAGTTTCAGGTCGAACTGTCGAAGTCATCCTAATGTTAAATTTCTGCACTAGGACTGCTGTCACACATTTTACCTTTTCACACTAAGTTAAAAGCGAGGGTCATTATCATCATCAACCAGCTAATCTTATCTATTTGAGGTTGGCTTTGTGAGTTCCAGTTCTCACCACAACCCTATTTGTAGCTAATGTTTATAGTAACTCCACAATCTATTATCTTTCTCACTTCATTTAAGGACCTCAGAGGCATTGCTGATTGCTCTATTCCTAGTTCCTTGAATAAAAAAATAAAGATCAGAGATTAGTGGCCTGCCTAACATTATGGAGATGCATTGTCATCCATCTAAATAATTAAGGACTTTGCTACCCCAAATCCACATCAGAGATTAGTGGCCTGCCAATTTCATCAAGAGTGCAGTTTTTCGCAATGCCCATTTATTCTTGCCTGAGATAGCTATCCTTTTTTTCACTCAACTAGCTTTATCTGAAGCTGTGTTAAGCTTCAAAGAGCTTTTGGGTGGGTTTTGGGAGGGTGGAAGTGGTATAACATCTCCTACTGTCAGCCACCATGAAGTTGCAGATTTGAGTCAAGTTACTTATCGAAAATAAAATAAAATAAAAATCCAACATACAGGTACATTTTAGAATATGAAAGTGTACATGATTAGGTTCTATGCATTTATGGCACATGTGGACACTGCATACTGTAATTGTTGCATTAGAGGCATAGAAGGATTTCTTTTGAAACTAACATATGAATGGATGACAATGCATCTCCATAATGTTATTTTCCTAATTATTTAGATGGAAAAAACTCGTATTTAATAAATAAAGGGAGCAACTCACAGCCATTATGAATGTAACTGGAAGAGAAGCAAGCAATAAGGATTGGAAACCAATTGTAGCGGGAGTTCCAGGGCTATTAGAAATCCTATGCAACTTCCATCATTAACTCAGATATCTTTTGCAACTTCCATCATCAACTCGTACAAGGCGAATCCACCTTTATGGCATCCAGGCATTCTCAATGCCATGTTTGCCACCTCATCCTGATATTTAAGGAAAGAGATCAACAATCACTGAGACATAAATACCAAACAGAAATATGCATTAAAATTGAAACGTACTTTCAGGTCTGACTATAGCCCAAATTAAGTGGCCTGTATTTTGACAAACGGTTGTTCCCCTGTTCTGCAATGCATATGGGGCAGTGTGGAATCTGAAACCACATAGGTGTAGTCCTTTCACCTTCTAATCGTTCACCAAATGCCTATGTGATCTAGGGCAGAGTTTGAAACAACAGTAATCCACCATTTAGCCAAAATAGTAAGCCAGCTACCTTTTGGGGAACATCCAAATATAACTTATTGCTCTTAATGAAAGTAGGAAAAAAAGGATCTTAATAGTTTGCGAAGGAAAGCCCAATTCTACATTTTTGAAAATCAAGTATGCACCAACCCTTGAAACAGTATAAAGCTGCGTGGACTCGTATCCATCTTGTGCTTTGGAATACAGTTGTTGAATTTCTTGAGACTTGAGATTACATTTAAGAAAGAAGAAAGCTGTTGGACGAACATTTAGCTCCCTGCGGGATATACCAATAAAGACAGGATCCGTCTGTGTAGGTGGTCAATGAAAACAAACAAAATAAGATAAGGTCTAGAGCCAGGGAACATTACTGAACTTCATGAAGGCAGTAATGCAAATCAGTATAAAACACATGTCAAGTATTATAACTGTCCACCAAATACTGCATGGAGGCACTTTAGAAACTAGCACATCATATGCTCATATAGTCATATGATCTCCACAGAATCTATAATGGATCAATTACCCAGCAACAATCTTTAATCAACGTATTGTAACCATTTGCTCGGTTGTAAGGAGATATAAGGCCCTCCATACTGATCAATTGATACATATACCAACTACAGAGCTTAATTCTTATTCTTGCAGCCGGCAGTCAATGAGTCATCACAAATCACAATCAATATTTATAATTTGGATTATCAGGATTGATGATACATATCTGCCACACATATTCTCAATGAGTTGCCACACATTTGGATTATCAGGATTGACGATACAAGCAGAGAAAGCCTGAAGTAATGATTTGGATATGAAATTTTAGGCTGGTTTGAAACTGGGTTAAGGGCAAGATTTTGAGTTAATTTGGTGAAGGTTTAGGCCAGAAATCAGGGCAAGGAACTGGTGTCTAGGACAGCACAGTATTTGAGGATCAAACTGAAAGAAGGGGAAAAAAGGAATGTAAGGAAAGCTGATAACTGAAAGTAGCATTGGTTGGTAACAGAAAACAGAGCAAACGCAACAATATCCCACCCACTTTGGTACCAAATTAATGCAGATTGGCCCTTGAAGTGGCACATCAAACTTCCACTGCTTTTAATAAACCTAGGAGCCGCACCTAGAGGTTCCTTGGAGTCACACAAGGGGACCACATAGTCACACAAAAGAAGTAAAATCCTTTCTACCGTGAAAACAAACTAAATCTTGTTCCAAATTGATTGAAAGCAATGAATGTTGTGTCTGCTACATAAGAGAACTAAAGGATCATTTCATAATAAAACTTGGCCACCTCTTGCTATTTCCAAAATGAAAAAGAAAAAAAAAAAAAGGAGTTAATTAATAAAAAAATGATTGCTGCTAACAAGAATAGGACACTTTAACAAATACATGAGACTTCCAACTAGATTTTCCTAAATAATCTAGGACACGTGGACCATCTGAACTAAAAAGAAAGGAAAAGTCATGCGAACCATATGGGTTTTGAATTAAAACACAAAGTACCCAGCATTTTAAGTTCTATGACATCTGAAACCCATAGTTAGATATAGGCCCTTTAGGATCCTTCAAACTTCTTCATATGCACCATAAGGTCTCTTCTCAAAGAGGCTGGGCCTTTACGAGCTCAGTGCTGAAGCAATAGACAACTGCTAACCGAAGAAGAGCAGCACGGGACACAAGACGGGAAGGAGCCTTAACTTCTTCTTTTTTTTTTTTCTTTTCTTTTTTTTTTTTTAACCAGTAAGGGGCCTTAACAATACCTATAAATTCTTCTAACTATGAACGATACGAAGGAGAGAGCATATAGACCACATGCAACCTAATAAAAAATCAATCATCTCCTCTCTAGTTTAATCCAAAAACTGAGTGGAATGTATTTCATCAAACTCACATGATACTCCCGTATCAACCTTCCTAGTTGCTAGTCTACCCAAAAACAGTATTTTGGAAAGTTCTAGTGGATTTAACAAACCTCAACCAATGGGGTCTGATTTCATTATGCCAGAAGAAATATGCATTCATTGCATTAATATTTTACTTCATAATTTACTGGATAATATATGAAATACAGGTGAAGCAAATATAACATAAAAGGTCAAAACTTAAGAAGCCACATGAGGTCTTAGCAAATTAGTTTCTACTATCAAATAAAGGAAGCACTAATAAAAGAATATAATGAATCTACTGCAATGACTGATGTCCAAATCCAACTGAGTGAGGATAACTTAACAAGAGATGGAGAAGGCACTCCAATTTCTTCAACTACTTCACGTATAATTCCATCAAACATCTCCTGCGAGACCTTATTGTTTATATTTCCAGACTCTGTCAAGTCTTCTTTGTGATGGTGGGCTGACAGACCTATTTCCTCAGGCTGCCAATTGACAGAAAATAAATTTCAGCAATATCTCCACATGTCAGCTTTTATGATCATGGTCTAGGAAAGAGAAAAAGAGTAATCAAAAGGTCTAAAAAGCACTTAAAGCGCTGAAACAATCACCAGGACAACATGATGCATAAATTAAATGGTGTAATTATCCACAAGCATGAACCCATCATTAAGCTAAGAAGCTCATTTGCCACTCCAAGTTTGTCATCCCATACATTTTGTTCTTTTCTAGCCCAACTCCCAAGTCAAATAAATAAATAGCGCAAAAAACGCTGCGTGAAAAAAAATATCTATAGAATATCTTAAACAAGTTAGAGAAACAAGCAACTTCAACGGTACTCTTGACATTCTAGGACATCTTATTCATGAAAATGAAATTTAGGAAGAGGACCACATCATACATGCTGCCCATAAAAATTTGGACCGGCTTGAAAGGTAAATTGCCACTAGGCTTATGGATATAAATACAGAGGGAAGGGCATAAACAAGGTCCATAGTCAATGGGGATTTATGACTTAAGAAAGTAGCACCGTGATGCTCCAGCAGACTAGTGCTAGGGATGTCTCTGACATTATTTTAAGATTTAATCAAGCTTGTTTTATCTTGTTTTAATATGGAGTTGTTGCTTTCACGCAAATCCAACTGGTTGGATTAATCCTGGGCAATTATAAGCTCACACTCGCAATACTCAACCCAAGATATGAATAACAGCAATTAGAAAGAAATCTAGCAAGCACTTATTCTATTAAAGAGTAATAATGTGACCCTACAAGTAATGCGAAGTGGATGCTCAGACAGATATACAACTATCCAATCTAATTCCAGCAAAATAACCCACTTAAGTTAATTAATTGGGGTGTTTGGAATTCAGCAGTAAAGCTGCATCTGGGCTTTGAAAGGCTGCTTTGACTGACTGGAAAGTTCTTTGCTAGAATACTCTATTGCTCAGGCTCGTGATAGGATACACTTTTGCCAGCACTGTGTGAGAACCACCCTCTATGTGGCCAATATCCTCTTCTTTAATGTAGCAGTAGATCCAGCGCTTGGCTCAGAAAAATTAGGAGAACACCGGTAGATAAGTACTATGGTCTCTTTGGTTTTGTTCGAACCTATCTGATGATGGAGCATTTTCTTTTATTCATCTTCTTAACCTGTTGGAGACTGTATGTCTTTCAGATTATGGGAGTGACATCACATTTAGGTACTTGAGTAAAGATAATTTATTTTTTGTTAAAAGTTTCTTTTATGAACCACAGTCTTCTGATTTATCAAGAGGTGGGTTATATAAAAAAGGACTCCTAGAGTAGTTGCTTTTTGTTGGGTAGACACTTCAGATAAAATTTTGTCAGTTGATCAATCATGAAGCTGTCGTCACATTATGAGAAATGGGTGTCTTTAATGGGATAGAGAATCTGGGCACTCTGGCTCAGTGAAATTATGAGTGCAGTTGTGTAGTATTGTGGTGTTCTTGATTTCATCAGAACTCATATGATGATGCAGCACCTTCTTTTATTTGACTTCTTAACTTACTTGACAGTATTTTCTTCCAGATTATGGAAGTGATCATCATATTTGAGCACATGGGTGGAAAGGGCTTTCTTCTGGTCAAAAGTTCTTTTATGAACTACATTCTTTCAATTTACCAGGGGAGGAGGATGCTTGTATTTGAGAGAAAAGCTCCCTCCTAGAGTGACATCCTTTTTGTTGGCTGGCCACTTCGGAATTTTGACAGTTGATTGATTGGATACGGTCATCAGCGCGTTATAGTGAAGGGGTGTTTTTCATGTTGCAAAATACAAGAGTAGGGAATCATCTTTTCGTCAAGTGCAGCTTCGCTTACAAGGTTTGGATGTTCATTTTGGAGCTTTCCATATCTCATGGGTTATGTGCATATCTTTGCACCACTTGGTTTCTTATTAGTGTAAGGGGATATGCTTTCTTCTTCTTCTTCTTCTTCTTCTTCTTCTTCTTCTTCTTTCCGATGGTATAAGGGAATATGCTCAAAAGAGGGAAATTACTTCTGTGGCACCTAAGTTTGGCCTCTATTGTTGGGCACTTTGGACAGAGCAGAATAACTACACTCACAAAAATAAAATTGATTCAGTCTACACAGTGGTGTCATGAGAGTTTGTCGTATGGTGATTCAAGTGGCCTCAACAAAATACAATGTTCAAGAGTGTTCTCCATTGGATTTATGATGCTTTTGGTATGATTGTTTCTTGCTAATTCCATGTCTACAGCCCCTGATGTGCGCCAGTTATTCTATCCTCTAGGCCAATTGAATCTTAATTTTGACGGGAGTACAGTTATGGGAAGTAGAGCTGGTGTTGGAGGCCTTGCTAGAGATTGAGAGGGCTTTTTGCAAAGATATTAATCTGAACCTTTTTTTTTTTAATGGTAAAGGGACTAGAACCCACAACCCTGGGAGGGTTCTTAATTTACTTTTCATATTTTATTAGGGTCTAGGTTCAATGAATCTTTTTTTTTAAGGAAATAAAATGCTAGGGTTCTCCCGAATATGCTGGGGGGGGGGGGGGGGGGGGGGGGGGTTGGGGTGGGGTGTGCCTAGGCTCAAATATGCTAGGGTTGTCCATCAAAGCCCCTTGTCCCAAATATGCTAGGGTTGGTCACATGGATTCACATGGATTCTGTTTCTCCATTCCGATCCATACTGAGCCAAATCCTTGGATGGTTGCCTAATTATGATGCACCCAACTAATAGGTTGTTAAGTCGCTGCAGGCCCATGTTTGCGCCTAGCTCCCAGTTGTGCCTGTGATAACCTGGTCTTGCTCATTGGTTGTGCTATCAAGTGGCCTTCAGGTGCTTCTAACTATCTGTGGCAGACAGCAACTTTATTAAATGAGATGCAAAATCTGCAACTTTAGAAGGGTTTTTATTCACTCATATTTCCAGTTCGGTTGATATATTTTGAAGGTTGATCAACTTGCTAAAAAGGGATGTTTCTAGACTCTTGTATTATGCTTAATTATGCGAACTGATCTGGCTGTTCTTATTTTGTTATTTGATCAATACATTACCATTAGAAAAAGAAAAAGAAAAAAATATATATATATATATAACGCTCACGCATTTACAGCTCAGGATCTACGAAATATTGACAAGGCAATGGTTCACAATCTGGGAATTATCAGGAATTATTTGAAAATAGAAAGTCGGAGTTTTTTATAAATTAAAAAATATGGTTTAATTCATTTTTCGCTTTATAGTAAAAAACGGGAAAGGGAAAAATACTATTCTAAACCCACAAGATCTCAATTTAAAATTTCTAGAGGAAAAGGGAAGCTATTTTTGTTTATGAAAATATTAAAGATGACTCATACAACAATTTGGGCAACTTTATGCTCATCAAATCATCCGGTTGTATCACTAACAAGCATATTATTATTTTTTAACTATCATAGTAATTCAGAAATCATGAAAGGTTTATTAGGCAACCCTTTACCAACTTCCACACAAGATACCTCTGAATGACCCCCAGGGAAAACAAAATGGCCTGGGAATTCGCCTACATTATAGCTTCGTTGCAACACAAGAATCTTCTTATCAGCTGTCTCTACAACTGCACCATTACCCAAGGGACTCGCTGTGCACTGGCATCGAATAGAGTCATCTGCAAAATATGACTAATAAATTAAGATGACAGATATAACTCCAGAAACACAAGCATTAAAAGTAAAGAAATAAAAGTAAAGAAACACAAACTGATCACAACTTTAAATTTGGTTACTAACTTAACCCAATAGGAACAATGGAAGATACAATTAAAATGTAAATGGAAAAACACCAATAAGCACAATACTTGCAACAGATTTTTTTTTACTTAACTTCTAAACAACATCATTTGCTAATGGATTTTGACCAATGAGCAAAAAAAACTGAAAGTGAAAAGAATGTTTTCTATTACAACCACCTACAGGCTTAGGTGCTTATCAATAGCCTCACAAAAAGCTTATATTGCCAAAAGATGAAAGACTGTGTAACTTAATACATGACTCTAATATCGGGCTCAATATAAAAAGTTATGGCACATGAAAGTACCTTCAGAAGGAACAAGAAATTTCTCCCACGAAGGATTTAAGTTTGTGCCCACAAATGTCCTGGAGAGAAATAGATCACAGAAGAATATTTATCAACGAGAGAGAGATTCATACTGAAAAAAAAAGAGTTTATACTACAATTAAAGTCAAACCATGCCATGCTCCAAGTTCTTGCTGGAATTCATACACCTGGGTATTTTTATAACTATGATGAAGGGTTTAAAAATAATGAACATTATTCAAATCAGAAAAGCACTGTAGATAGCAAATGTAACCATGTTCAATATGAAAAATAAGCAGCAATGGAAATGATGGAATGAGCTACAAACTCAAACACCTTTTTTGTTAAAGGGAAAAGAAATTTATTCAAATATCTAAGAAATGTATGAGATATTAATAGTTATCGGTACAAAAGATTTATCTATCAAATATTTTATGGAAGTGTAATCGTCATTGCATTATCCCATGTATCTGTCTTTGGGCTGGAAGTTCCACTTCTCTACTCATCCCTATACAGATACTGTTACACAGCAACATGGTTCCAAAACACAGATTCATTGTATCAGCCATAGATGAAACTAGACTGTATCTCAGTTTGTCTGGGTCATGTTCTTCAAAAAGAAAAATTGGAAAAAAATCTAGAAATCAAAAGAATGCAAATTTTAAGTTTTAATTGGTTTTAGGGTTTTTCTGGGAATCTGGTCACAGTCTTGAACATTTGAACTCACGGGATAGCTCCAAGAAGATTCATAAGACCAAAGACCAGTGACTAACTGACTATAGGGTATTTTAGATGTAAATAAATTAATAAAATAGAGTGATGAAACTCAAGGCTACATTTTTCATAGAGATTTCACTGTGACTTTATTACGAGAAAACATCTCAATTTAGACAAGAACAAGAATAAGATAAGGAATGACTCATTTGAAATCTCAGTTCAAAAACCTAAATGCCATCCTCTGCAACCTATTCCTAATATGTCAAACACCCTCCTAAAATCACATGGTCCTAAGCATGGTGTGATTGGCAGTAAAAAGAATAAACCCCTTGATCCTTGAAAGTAACAGCAGATATCTGGCAAAAATGATTATCATGTCCATCACTATTGCATACCCTCTTCTTGAGTCTCAGTGTTTATGGTCTACTAGATCAAATTTGTAGTGAATTCTTCCAGAAGGTTTCAATCATGCAACTTAATGAAAATGACAAAATTTTGAGGCCAGATGAATGTGTAAATGAGAGGATGCTTGACTTTTCCTCGAGATAAAAACATGATACTAAGATTATTGTATAAGTATAAAACACAGCACCATGTCCAGCTTGACTGCCAGATCGCCACTGGGCCACGGCTCTAATACCATGATGAAACTCAAGGCCACATTTTTCATAGAAATTTCACTGTGACTTCATTATGAGAACATATCTCAATTTATAAAAGAATAAGAATAAGATGAGGAATCACTCATTTGAAATCTTAACTCAAAAACATAAAGCATATCCTCTCTAACCTACCTTATAGCCTATTCATAATATCTCTAACAAAGTATGATCATGGTGGGAATGGAGAGAGTACAATCAGGGTGGGAATGGAGCTCCAATCAGTGTTTAAACTTGAAAATCGAACCTAACTCGAAACCCTGCCCGTTTGAGTTATTCGACCAAATGACAGTTTTTGGTCAAAATGGGACCAACTTGCCTAACTCATCAAGTCATTTGAGTCAACTCAGCCAAGTTGAGGCGAGTATCAAGTTTTAAGAATATGGTAATACGCTTTAGGTCTCAAAAACTCAAACTAAACCCATAAAAGGTCAGTAGAAGTCATGGCTAAAACCAGTACACATTGGGTGGCCATTGGATCTATACCTGCTAATAAGGTTCCAAACAGGTCGTCCTTCCTCATCAAAACAATCTTTCCATTTCTAATTGTTATGTGCTCCCAAATAATCTTTAGATCTATTTTTATTTAGTCATGATCTTGAGATCTTTCTATCATTCAATTTACAAGTATTAGTTGTAAAACGTGTTTTTAATCTTCTAGTTGCTCTCTAACATGCTGGAAAGTAAATTGGAACCAGCAGTGATTGTGAGAGTTGTATTCATAGTTCAAATTTATCATACGTCAAACTTTAGAGAAGTCAAAACGCTTTCCTTTTTTCCTAAGACTATTAACAGTTTCTAGTAAAGAACCTTCCAGAAAAAAGTTCGCATTTTTTTTTTTTTGGGGGGGAGAAGTGGGAGGTTTCTTTTCCCATTTAAGAAATTCGTGCACATAGAAGTTATCATAAACAAAGGTAGGCAATGCAAGTAAGTCAAAAAAATAATGAAACGATTGGAGATCTCTCATGTCATGGGACTATATTGCACTTCGCTGATTGCTTAGAAAAATTTCAGAAATGGTACCAACATCCAAGTGCCCTTCTCAAACTTTGAAAATTAGGAAAGAATGTTCCGAACACATAAAACAAGACAAAAAAAAAAAAAAAAACCCTTAGAGGGTGGTCATTTGTCTTCTTGCATGGGATATGAAATGGGTTTGCATATGTGAAACATATTACAATGTTTGTTTGGAAGCACCAGTTTCAAATAAGTGATATGGAATTTAATTGTTTTTGGGTTTTTCACATTTTTTTTATTTAATATATGAAACTCTTCACATCTTGAGATTTGCCAATTATATGCGAATAACAGTTCGGATCATGAATTGGGGCCAACAAAAGTGCAGATCTATAGGTTGGGTTCTCCGTTTTTTTTCTTTTTCTTTTCTTTTTTTCTTTTTTTTGTGTTTTCACATATTTCTCAAAATCTATAAAGCTTTAACGTATGAAACTAAACATCTTGGGGTTTATTAGAATGAAAATTTTTAATGTTCAGATTGCAATTTTGGGGCTCATAGGACTGCACAAAAAAAAAAAAAAAAAAAAAAAAACACACACACACTTTGCACTGGGTTTTGATCCCATAACCCCTTTGCAGGTAGTTTTGTATCAGCAAACCTTTGAGGCATGAGGGGTGTGTGTGTGTGTGTGTGTGTGTGTGTAATGGTTTCACAACTGGACAGGTGTGAAATTTTTTGTGTGAAAATGGATCCATTTACACCATTTTCGCACCAAAATTTACACGTGGTGCGTATTTCTATTTTTAGTTTTATAACCACATGATGCATAAATGAGTGCAAACAAACGTATTCAAGAGTAAACATTATGGGCTTGTTTGTTTTGCATTAGAAATATAGAATGCATATGAATTGAATGCATAGGAACTAATGGTCAAACAAGCTCCACCGAAGAGTTATTAAAGAGGTAAAGTGCGAATGACTTGAGGTAGCAATGTAGATGGGACCTTGACTTTCCTAGGATTTGAATTACTAGGATGATGGCAGGGTATTCATTTCCCGTCTTCCCTTTATTCACTTTCAATTAAAGGAGATTATTTGATGGTCATTTTCATATATTCACCTAAGATTTTCATTTTTAACCACTGATAGCATGAATTCCTATGTATTCTATGCAAACAAACAGGCCCCACATGTGTAACATTTAAATATGTAAATGAGTGAAAACAAATGACAAACGACCCCTATATCCAAACTATGTAGTTAAAATTGTCAAAATGTTAAACCGAATTGCATAGAGACATGTGATATAAACTAACATTATCATAATAACAAAATCTGTGCAATTAAATTACATATATTACAATTCATTCAGACCTTCAAGGATGTCTTATCTAACAGCTGAAGTTCCTTGATAGTTGATACAACCTTAAATGTACTATTATGATAAAGACTTAGATGTAGATAGACTGAGTTCACTACAATAAGAAAGTTCCATTAAGAGTAGAATTCCAACAGAATTGTTGTCCATTAAAGTGCAGAGTTAATTCTCCTTTATTCTGATAAAGCTTTAGAAAAGATTAGGCTTATCTATGTCATAAATAAAAATGGTATGATAATACTTTTCCAGATAGTTACCTAAGAAGAGAAAAATTAATCATTTTTATGGAGATTCCCTAATTGAAGAAAGATATTCCACATAGATACACTCAAAACAAACAGAAAGTTGGCTAAGATTTGGACAAAATAATCAAATATCAACTGAGTCTGAGCCCATTAAATAAAAAATAATATAAATAAAATAAATGACAAGGCCAAAGAGAGACCTGTAATCTGTCAAACCAAGGTGAAGGCACACATTGGACTCTTGGTTGGGCACACCTACATCGTGCATGGAGTAACCTCCATACTGTAAAACAAAAGGTAAAATATAATTAATACTCTAAGCAAAACTGCACAATAAAGTGCAAGGTAAAATTTCATGCTTTATACAAAACATTTAATCTCAGATGCATCAGGAAAGATTTATTTTTTCCCTTTACAAGAGACTCAAACTCACACACCCATTCACTCTACACTATGTCCCTAACTAGCTACGCAGCAGCTTGGGGCATTAGGAAATTTTTTTTAAACATATTTGTTTTCTTTTTTCCCCCTTTTCTGGAGAAAGATTGGCATGTTGAATGTCGAGTGAAGGGAAAAAGATTCTCATATAAGCAGGACTTTTCACTTGCAATGACAGCATGACATAAAACACTCATTATAGGCTGAAGTGAAACAACTACTTATATCAAAAGTTATGGCATGAGAAATAAATGTCAGTGTATGATGAGATATGATGTTAATGGAGAAAGTAAAGGACGACTCTATCTCTCAATGGAAAGAATTCACTAAAGCCTACTTTCATCTATCTGATTAATGAAAAGATTCTTGTGAGATAACTCATATATAGAAAAGGAAGACAGATGGATGATTCTTCCATATTGCTACAAGAGAATAAGAGGGTCACTCATGCAAGATGTGAGTGAAGGTTCTAGAAAAGAAGGGTTGCCTCTTGCTTCCCACAAGAAAAGGAGAGTTTGATTGGAACCTTTTTTTTTTAATAAATAAAGGATCTTGGAGGTGAACATACAAATCTACAAATCTCACCAGATTGTATAATATTTAGGCTACCAAAATGGTAATGATTTCAATCACATTTTATTATTTAGTTAATCATAAGAAATAATTCACCAATTATTATTTCTATAGCCATTTTATTTCACATGCATGACCCACGTATGACCATAGTTTTCCGATCCAGTGGGTCGACTTGGAACCCAGCCAAATAAACTTGAGCCTGTCACTGTCACACATTGGGTAACTAGGTAGGGTTGATCTCAATTTCGATGAGTTTCAGTTGAAACTCAGTTGAATCATTTGGTCGACTTGCGACTCAGTATGACTCGTCCTGTTCTGGCCGAATCAAATGGGCAACCTTATGGAATTTTTGCTTCAAATATTAACAAAAAAAAAAAAAAAAAGGTCACCCAGTGCGGTCCCACCGATGCAGGGTTCTGCAAGGGTCTAGACTGGAGACAGGGCTAACCTTTGGCAATTTTGCACAAACTAGCTAGTCGCAGGTCTCGAACCTGCATTGTCATGCATGGCACCCGAGACTTTTAGCATTGCACCAAAGCAATGACCCCTAAAATATATATATATATATATAGATATATAAACAGAGAGAAAATAATAGACAAGCCTTGTAGAAGTAAAATCAAAGAAGATAAAATCTACTTAAATGAAAGAAAAAAATTTGAATAAGCAATTCATGTGAATTCATGTAGACTTTTGCACATTTTCTATATTATAGTTATTCTAAATATTTATGTTCATAATATAAATATCCAAAAAAAAAAAATTAACTAACATGCCTGGTCAATCCGTTGAGTTTCCTGGATGACTCCTCAACCCATGCATCCACGAGTCTAGCCAATCCATTGAGTCAGAAAATTATATATGTACCTATTATTTATACACGCTAAGCTTTCTGTAAAGATGAGGCCATTTCGAAATTATCCAAATTGTTTATATGAAGCACCCACTATGGATAGTTTCCAAACCAAAGATTATTTCCATGGAACAAATAAAGTCGTCTGATAAAAAACTGGCAAAATGGAAATTAATATATATATATAGCCATCGGTTCTCATATAACTGCAAAATAAGAAAATAATCGGACGAGTAGATTGTTAGACAGAGAAGATTTTGTTCCCCTCATCTATCGTGGGCATGACTTCACTCATCTATTTTGGGCCCAGTACAATGAACTAGACCTTATTTCAATTGATTTCAGACGATTCAGGAGTGACTTATCCCAACTCATCTAAAATCTAACAAATTTCAATGAGTCAGGACTCAGGACAAGTCACCCCAGGTAACTTTTCTTACTTATTCAGAAAGGGCTCCAACAATCTTATAAATTTGTTTCTCTCATTTTTGCAATCCTATCATGGTTATGTTACTTTCTTTCCCCCTTCCCCTCTTCTTAGACCTCAAAGAGGTGATTTTGTGCAAGAGACACCTTTCTAATTGCAAGATTTCATCATTTAAAGTCCTTGGGTTTAAAATTCTTCTGATTCTTCTCTCCCATTTTCATATTTTCTTCTTACTATTCATTTCTCCCTCTAAAGGCTTTTGGGGCTTGAATTTACCAATTCTTGAGGTAGAAATGAAGATTACAAGGCTTACTTTTAAGATACAGGCTTAAAAAGCTTGAGCAATCAAAAGATAGCTTTGGGGATTTTGATAAAGTCATGAGCACCATGTGAGCAACTCACCATTCAACAAAATTAAACATCTCTATGAATGAGATTAGAAACCACTTAAATAGCTCAACTTGCACATTTAAATCGTTTTCCATTATTTCCTATTTCTATGGATCTTTTGGAATTTCTTCTAGACTTTTTAGGAGCAACATGACTGTTCCGAACTGGCAAAACTGGCATGAACGACACCGACTTTGTTCCAGTCCTTCTACCACAAAAATCAGAGGCACGACTGAGAGACAGACAAAGATGTGTAATATAAAAGGGTATGAGTTGAATATGAATTAACTCTAGAGTTGTCATGCTTTTGACAGTAGGGAGTTTGCTAGGGGCAATTTCAACAAGGGCTTCATCTTATTACTTGACTTTTTCACTCACAGAAGGATAAGTCAAACTCATGATGATTTGCATGGAGTAATTCGTAACAGAATGGAACTTCACAAACAGCAATCAGGGGATTTGTTATAGTGAAAGTTAAAGTGAGAACTCGCTACCATTCAAAAGAAAAGGTAAGGGTGTACTCACCCAAAAGTCTAAGAGAAGAGTGCTTTCATCTTTGTCCCTTTATCACTTATGGAGCAAATTTTGATATTGGTTATCATGTAGTAAATGGAATCTTCATGGAGATGAGAGACCTCAATGATCAGCTCAAAAGAGGAGTTTTATGTTCTAATTTCCAAGGCAAACTGCCATGCCATCAAAACCATGCTGGAATTAGAGAACCATCTCCACCAAAACCATCCTAATAAGAGAATTGTATAGTTCCTAAGGTCAGTCCATTCTCAAACCCGTAAGTAATCCAAGACTTGGATAAATGTAAGAAACTCAAAAAATGTATCACAATGTCATCTTTAAGCATAAAAACTCTCTTATCTGTTGCCCTATTTCATCTCAAAAGTTACCTTGAGAAACAGAACTAAAGTGCATCTAACTGTTGCAACTTGCAATAATAACTGAAAGAAATAATCATTGAAAAGGAGACCAAGTGGAATACATGGAACTAAACCACATCATGCAACTGAAATGTTAGAAATAGCATAACATACAAACTCTTCAGCAAGTCAAAAGATGTACCCTGAACTTCTTTCCGTTATACAATGATGGATTTTCTTGAATCCTCCGATTCCATATCTACAAAATGGTAAAACTTCCAATGAAAAAGTGATAACAGCTAGAACAAATAGGTGTTATGATATAACAATGTTGTTCCCGTGCTTGTCTGCAATGGTGACAAAAGGATCAATATGCGTCTGGCGAAATGTAGTTCTTTATTATTTTTTTTGGTCATTGTATTTCTTCTCTTGGTGAAATATAATCTTTATCATCATCATCATCAAAGCCTTGTCCCAACTATGTTAGGTTCGACTACATGAATTATGTTTCTCCATTCCAATCTATCCCGACTGTCGTGAAATATAACCTTGTTACCATTAATAAAAGGACCAAGATGTGTCTGGGAGTCTCTTAGTAATCCAGCCAACTCTATGAACTACTACAAACTTTAGCATAATACTAAATTCACATGAGGTATGATATAGGAAATTGGAGTCAAATCTCTATTAAACCTGACGAAGGCAATATATGCAATGGAGTAGAATATCAAGCAACTGAAGGAGATTTTTTTTTAATTCTCTGTCTTATCTTCTTAATCTGTACGAATGTTAAGCAACATTTTAAAATTTTAACACAATCATTTGTCCTCGTTTCTTTACTAACCAAGAAACCACAAATAGTTTCATGAAATAAACATTTAAGGGAAGAAAAAAAAGTACATAAATGATCGTCTATAAATCGTGGGGCATGAAACTAAAATTGCAATCAGATGTGCGAATGTGAACCAAAAAATCTACATCATTTACAATGACAGTGGTCTTCAAAAGGGTATTTTGAGTATGCTTACACACACTCATACTGCTAACTGCGGCTGATTCCCCATGACAGGACCAGCTTAAAACTTGGAAGATCAAGAAAAGGTATAGAATTTAACTGATGGGAATAAAATATTCTTGACATGCCAAAAAGAATTGGCATGTTGGAAAGAAAATCCCTCATTTCAGGCACCAACGCACACATGAACTTGGAGAAATCACCTTCGTGTTCCAAATTGCAAAGATTAGGTATATATGGTCATAAGCTTTTTCTTTATTTATTTATTTTTTAACTTAGAAAGCATTAAGCCGAACTGAGAATGATGGGATAGGGCTAAAATGATGAAGATGATGATGGTAACACCGACACACAGATGTAAATACAGGTGAGATTCTAAGACAATATTCAACAAAAGAAAAGAATATATACTAATAACCAACCTCAGAAATGGAATCTTCCAAGTCATTATCAGGATGGGGAACCCGGTCGAAGGATGCACTAAAATCCACAAGAACCTTCATTTAATATGCACAAAAATATAAATTTATAAATCATCAAATAAATTGAACTCAGTCAACAATGCCAAAGAGTATTTTAGTTTCCAAGAAAATAAATCAAAGCATATTATTCCTTAACAATTAAAATTTAGATTTCCCGCACTCATTGAGATGATCCAACCAAATCTTCATTAAGCTTCTAAAAGGCAACTCCAAGTGGAGAACATGGAAACAACATATCAATGCCCTTAGAATATGATTGATTTTACTGATCAAATATATTTTTATAAATAATTATATATATCCTTGATATCACACAGTTTGAACACGATATAATTTTATCAATGCAGTGAGTGATACACCAGTTTCATTTTTTAGCACACATTCTAATTCAAAGAGGGGGAATGTTAGCTCATCCAAAGCACACATTGCACAAAAGCACAGAAGTCCCGACCACCTAGAGCCCAAAAAACCATGATGTTTGGATAATCGTAACCATCTGGTTTTCCCTAGTAAACACATTGAATTTAGAACAATAACCACTACTTATCCATGCTGTGATAGTCACCAAATGGATTTTTAATTTTTAGGTCGTGGCAACTTATCCAGTAAACAGATAACATTCATTTAAGTAAATCTAAATTGCAAATGGATGGCGAGGATTATATACATAATCTACAAGCAATGCTCCACTCACTGTGCCACAGTATTGTATTTGTATATCATGCTAGATAAGTTTCCAGGAACTAAAAGGCAGATGCACTTAATCCCATTTGAACAATGAGATAATCAGAATTATAGGTTGATCAATAATTTCAGGTTTTTTTTTTTTTTTTTTTTTTGCACTTAATCTCATTTGAACAATGAGATAATCAGAATTATGGGTTGATCAATAATTTCACCCTTTCTTTTTTTTTGTTCTTTTTTTTTTCCACTTAATCCCATTTGAACAATGAGATAATCAGAACTATGGGTTGATCAATAATTTCACTTTTATTTTCTTTTTCAGTGGATGGAGAGGCAAGAAATATGCAAATTGAACACACCCAAAAAAAAAAAGGTGATGCTGAATGTGTCCATATAAATGGTTCTGCAGCACCCCAAATAAAAGCCCGAGACAAAGGAAGCGCCAGTTTTCTCAAAGAGCATTATGGGGTACTTCCACTGAAATCAATTAAAATCAAATTCCATTCTACTCCCCCCATAACCTGCAAACGCATCATATATGAATATGAATTCAGGGAGATCCAAAAAAAAAAAAAAAAAAACTCATCTTTTTTTCTGTAACATTTCCCACGTTGCTTAGAATTCAAGCAGTAAATAGGAAGAGGAAGAGGAAAAAAACAAAAAAGTTGCTATCGTTGAGAGAGATAGAGAGAGGGAGGATGCTAACCTGTTCTGGCGAGTAACCAGAGGGGCAGGCAAGCAATAGTTTGTAAGAAGTTGGATCGATCTCGGGCGTCTTCTCCATCAAATGGCAATTGTGGATTCGAGTGTTTGGAATTACAACCAAGACGAGTGAGTGATACGTATGTTTTATTGGATTCGTGGGCTTTACTAGTATGGTGAAGTAAAGGTAGGGTTAAATTAAAAGAGAATAAAAGAAGAGGGGTTTAAGTAAAAAGTTTTTTTATGAGAATATTTTTCACCTTGTTACGAGAAATAAGGTGGGGTCCTCACATTTAAGTTGTTGGCATTAGATATAGATGTGAGGGCCCCACCATATCTCTCATATAAAAAGTGAAAGATATCTCTTATAAAAACATTTCCCTTTAAATAAATTATAAAAAAAACACATATTCCTTTTACCGAAAACAATTAAAAAAAAGTTACTCTCAAAGGGCACTAAATAATAAAAGGTCCTCTTCTTTAACCATAAAAATAAAAAAGCTACTCTCTTAACAAAAGGTTAAAAGTTGGGAAGATGTGCTTAAGATGTGCTTTTCTGTCATTTGACATCTTTTTTACAACCCATCTTTCTACACACCCAAAATACGTGAAAAACAATTTTAAAATTTCTCTCTATACACCTCATTGTTCCTAAAATACTCGAATCCCTCCGCCCTCATTTTCTCAATGCCCTCCCCTTCTTTCCCCCTCTCCCTCTCCTTCTTCCATTCTCCCTCTCTCCTTGCCCACCGCCCTCTCTCTCTCTCTCTCTCTCTCTCTCTCTCTCTCTCTCCCGCAGTCAGTTGCCCTCTCTCCCTCTCCCCTTTGGCGGTGCTACCGGAGGGGATGGTGGCGGTGGGGCATTTGAGTGGGGGTCGGTGAGTGTAGAAAGAAGTTGGAGAGGGAGAGACTTGAATTTTAATAGATGTCCTTTTATGTAATTTTACACAAAATACATTGGTCATGAAAAAAGGGATGTGCTCTAAGAAGCTTGGACTATAGCATTAACAGTTTTTTTTTTTTTATTTAACCTTCCCTTTTTTTTATTTCTTAATTTAACTATTCTCTCTACTTCACCGTACAAGATAATTACTATAACAACATTATGCAAGAGATAAATCCACATAGCAACAAAATTCTTCAATTGGGAAGGGGTGGAACCCGACCCTATCTATTGACAGTTCACTCAAAACTAATGACATGGCAGGCATCAGAACTTACTCTAAAGAGAATTGTTTTTTATTTAGTAAAAATACTTTTTAATTTATAAAATTTGACACCTTCCTATATTAACTTTAGTTTTTATTTATTAAATGCTCTACATTCAAATCCTAGCATAGTCCCATAAGGAGATTTTCACGTTTCACCTCTAATTTTCTTCTCATTTCTCCATCTAACAGGAATTCTCTAAAGCCACTTTTCTAAGTTTTTTACTTTTCTTTTCCATGTTCTTACTTTTTTCTTTTTCTTTTTTTTTCTCGTTTATCTACCAAGCATTTGATTGTCAATTTGTCATGTGACCTACAAAGCCCCATATGGCAAGGATTTTTCGGAAGAAAGCAATTTCATTAATGCTTGGAACACATCAACAAAGGCCTATTTGTTTGCAATACTTTTAATATTTCTTTTTTGAAAAGACGTGCAAGTTCTCTGGAGTCCGTTTGTGTGACAAAGGTTTCCGCATAAACAGGTGGGAACGGCGCGCCAAATTTTTCCCTTTGCATTTGGTTAAGAGACGGAAAACAACGGCAGTTGGTTTCTCATCCCCTATGTCAGAAAATTAGATTGAGGATCCAGCGGAAAAAATGTTTTTTCAAGAATGTGCCCAAAAACCCCAAAGAGGGGATTCCTTCACTCCACCAAACGCAAATGGACCGGTGCCCTGTACCCGCTCATTTCCGCGGAAACCTTCATTGGAATTTGCAGATGCTCAAGTACAATCAATATTTAGGAAGCTAAAATTTTAAGAACTCCAAATGCGCCGCATTTTTTAAATTTCACTTATCAAATAAGAAATTTAAAATAATTCACAGGAAACACTAGCAAAATTTTCCAAAAAATGGGATTTCAGTAAAAGATTCCTCGGAACAAGACGAACAGGCTTTGACAATGATGCATTCTCAGTTTCCTATTTGCTTTATAAAATTCCCATTCCATCTCTATCACACAAAACCCACTCTATTTTTATTTAGTAATATGTGAGGAATCTACTAGAGATCTTCACCGTACCTAAAAATTTATACTAGTGAGGAATTCACATCGATATCAATGCATAGTGGTATTGGTAAGTAAGTCCATAAAATGAAGATTTTCAAATCTATGATGGAAGGTTAAAGTCTTAAAAAATAAAGGTTTCCTCTATTGTCCGTATCTTTAAGAATATATAATTGCCAAACATAGATATTTTATGACGGTGAAAATGAATTAGGAATCCTCTAGGATTTGACTGGCAACTGTGCCTAAAGGTCAATACATTTTTGTTCTTTTAATTTTTCGTGATGAAATGTCACATCTTAGATGGAGAAAACTATCATGGATGTGGCCATTTTCAATATACAAATGTGCCCTCAGTCAAAAAGGAGAAACTCATGGGTCCTACCAGAACAACTCACGGCCAAAAAATTAGGTTAATCTTCTCTCTAGTCGACAATGACTTCCAGGTCAAGCACAATGAACTAGAAAAAAAAGGGCATGAAAAGGTGAGGCATGTGGAAAGGAAAGGGACTGTCAAGACGATGCATATCCAATCCAACAATGTAATCCCAATTCTACTAATTGGATATGAGCAGTCAAATTGTCCCAGTGCAATTCATTTGTATCATCTAAAATCAGAGGAGGATTCATGTTTGAGTCATTCTTAAATACTTGTGAGTATTATAACATTGAGACATTTTAAAAACATTGAAAATTGGAAATGTAGCTAGAAAAGTGTGATGAAGTTAATGAAGAATCAAAACAAAATAGTAACATTTATATTGAATACTTTCATTCATTTTTATCTTATTATTTAAAAATCAAGTTTTCTTGTTTCGTTATTTTTTAGGACATGAAGAAAAACACCAATTTTGAAAGTGTTTTAGACATTTTCCCAGGACAATAATCACCCTTGAAAGAAATTTGTGATAAAGCTCATGATAGAAACCTATGGCTGATTTGGATGTGGAGAAAAATAAGTGTAAAGAATCTCCACCAACTAGAGAAATGAGAAGAAAACTCTCCTCACGGAAAATAATACTTTTCCCTAGTAGTGATTCTCTATTATCTTTGGACTTAAAGAAAATTTAAAGATAAATTTATAAATAAAAATTAAATATCAAGTTTTTATAATGAAAAATAATCTCGCTAGAGAAAATATTGTTTTCCTCACAATACTTTCTAAAAGTTAGTTATTTTGTCCATAAAAATAAACTAAATTGGGACAAATGTACTTTGATAGAGATTTTTTTTTGTCGTTCGTACTTCTTTTTACATCCAAATGCATTTTAAAAAGGTTTAAATCGCATTGTACTGATTCACTGGTTTTCTCTAGTAATGATTTTACAATGTGTTGATATTTTTACGAAGAAATATATAATACAAAACTATTTTTAGATCT
The DNA here is from genome assembly GCA_038049695.1 of Cinnamomum chago. Lineage (NCBI taxonomy): Eukaryota > Viridiplantae > Streptophyta > Magnoliopsida > Laurales > Lauraceae > Cinnamomum > Cinnamomum chago. The sequence goes on from CP142452.1 coordinate 78,644,083, forward strand.
TTTTAAGTAATAAAACAGCTATCAGTTTTATAATAAAAAATAAATTTTATTAGATAAAACAAGCATTTTATATCTCTCTCAGGAACAAAATCCTTTCTTCTAAGAAGAGAATTGCTTTTCCCGGAAGATGATCCCAGGTTTGGTCCAAATATGGAAACTCTGTTTGGACCAATGAAGGGGTGTTATATGGGAAGAATTTTTTTTTATTTTATTTAAATGGAGGATATGAGATGTCATTATGACTTCTCTTCCATATGTGACACCTCCTGAGTGGTCCAAACAAGATAACGTGTTTGATCCTTCCCTCTTAGGAGGCTTTTTAGGCATGACTGGAATTCCATCCAACACGAATTCCTATGCACCATGGAGCAAAAGCAATCCCTACCCTATCCCATAGGCCATATAGGAAGTAACTTTTCATAGACTTGAGGAGTTGAAACCACAAACTCCAATTCTTGAGCTATATAGCTTATAATACAAGTAAACCCAAGTTACAGAAAGTTAGTTAACAAGGAAAGCCAAATACCCATATGGTGGTGACCACTGACAGTGGAGAACCGAGAGAAGAAATAAGAGGAGAAAGGGTAACCAGAGGCACTGATTTAAATTAAAAATTGGGCCAAGGGTATTGTAAATTAAGATCTTTGGTGAAGCAGAATAAAATTGGATCAGGGGTATTGTAAATTAAGATCTTTGGAGCAGCAGAAAGAGAAGACATGTTAGACGTGAAGCTATTGCATTTGTGTACTGTCTCATATAGAGTTGAATGGAAAAGAAAAACTCAGGAAAGCCACCTTAAAAAATTACGATTTGGCCAGATGATGATAATTAGTAAGGGTGAAAGCTCCCTTTATAATCTTTTGCACATGCATTCATTCACACACACATACTCTAGTCTTGTACAACAACAATACAAGAAAATGTAGAAGCAATAAGCCTTTGATGAGGACGATAACAAAAACCTGGCTAATTAATGTTAAAATTCTGAAGGAGCTAATGGAGTCTGATATCTTTCTCTGAGACTACAAAGCAAGAACACAGGCAGATTTTTGAAAGATTAAAATCCCCCTCCTATTAGACCATATATTCATGGTGAGTAAGGAAAGAAATTGATGATGTTATGCGCTTGAATTATACCATCCATAACTCCACGAAGAAAATTTGCATCCTTATAGTTGAATTGATATTATGCTTAGGTTCAGATGATCCGTAACATTTGATGAATGGTCACCAAAACAGGGGAGCCAGACGATTATAATGAGAGAAGTCCTGTAACTAATTCCACTCATTGGCACCATTTGAGATTGTAATCTATCTAAAAAATAACTTCTAATAGGATTACACCAGTCACCAATTCAAAGGTCTTCAAAAGGGAGAGTTCAATAATATTAAAACAGAAGAATGTCCAATCAACATGTAAGACTTTTAGTAAGAGAAATGGGTGAACAGACTTCCTCCTTTTTTTTTATTTATTATTTCCTTCATTTTTCTTTTGGAGGATGGATGAAAGAGGGAAAAAAAAAAAAATCAAACACTACCTGCAATATCAGGATCTGTGTCACAAAATAGAAAACTGCCATCTTTTCACTATCAGATTCCCTAGCAAGCTTTACATTTGATTTTGACAAACTTAAGGGTAAATCTACTGGTTTGTGTGTAAATTGGCACAAAATAGAATGCAAGAGCTACATGTAAAATATAAAACTTACAACACAAACTTCTTCTTCTCATGCTACATATAAAAAGAAAAAAGAAAAAACCACCCTTTCCTCCGTAATCATCAGGTGCAAAGTTCAGGATAAACTGGGGAACATTGGTACTCCAGCTGCATTTGACAATACATTCCCATGGACACGCATGATCAATAAGCCTTTGTTAGATGAATTTGAATTGTCAAAACAATTTGCATTTTGAAAGTACTTTTGCTGGACATCAATGACATAGTTAGAGCCATCTGGTCAGTTTGATTATCTGGTTATACCTCACCTCATCTAGAATGGGCCACAATTTAGCCAGTTTGAAATGAGGTACATATATGCTATGAGTTGTCATTCTCTGTCAGGGAATTGGGTAATGCATTGACAGAGATTATGTTCCATTAGGATCCATCAAAGAGCATAAATAGGATTAACTTCGGAATCAGAAAATTCCGAGGGAAACCAGGACGTTGATGCACTCCTTCTGGATAACTTCTTCTCCTTTTTCCGCAGAGACCGGCTGCGCTTGGACTTCACCACATAGTATGTCATCGTGCCAAGAACTCCAGCCATTATCACTCCCCCAATAACAGTAACCAGGATTGCTGCCCACTCATAATGCCGGCCAACAACAATGTAAGCAGAAGCCATGAAAGCAACTGATGTGCAAACAGAAGCCAACCACATCAATTTGTTGATTATCTCAACAACCCGCCTCTCCGCTTTGGTTTCCCCTCTGACTAATGTGATTTGCACAACCACCACTGCCAGTGAAGTGAAGAGAGCGACAGCATTGAACAGGAAAAAGATCTTGAATGAAAGGCTTCCCACGACCACTGCTCTCCCAGCTGCTCTCCCAGTGTCTTTGGTTCCGCCAGGTACAGTGAAAATAGCTGCAAATGCCACGGTGGCAAAGAGCACAGCAACAACAGTTACAGAGTTAGTGGCATTGTTGATCCCTTCCCTGTGCAGCTTCCGGAGCTCCTTTGCAATTCCGTGGACATTCTTGTTGGTTTTCCTAGTTTGCTCAAGTTGGGTATGAACGTCTTTCTTAATCTGTGTAACAGTTTTTCTCAGCTCATCTCTTGGCTGGTTCAGCTCATTCGCTCTCACTGCGCCATAATGAGCCAAACGCTCTTTTATCTCAGTCGCTTCCTCCGAGAGAGGCAGCCCCTCTGCTATGTCAAAGGGTGTTTTGTGATCCCTATTTAGTGCATTAACGTTGGTGTCTGGGAGAACTAAGAGCTCATTCACTATCTGCAGGAAAATATAGCACAGAACAGCAAGTCACAAACTCACAGGTCAATAATTTATGCACATTTGAATTGCATCCATCTGTGAACCAAGGTCACCAAAAAACAAAATGAGATTTGAACATTGAAATTGACTTGCCATAAAAAGGCATTTTATGATGCTCAATAAGAAGCACGGACACGGATACGGGACACGGACACGACACGACACGGACACGCCGACACGGCATTTCTCAAAAAAGTAGGACACGGACACGTCGGGGACACGTTAATATTTAATGATAATAATAATAATAAATCTAATCATATACATGGACACGGACACGCCGACATAGCATATCTTCTTTTTCTTCTTTTTTCGTTAGGACTGGATGGACGAATGAGGTTTTTTCTCTTTCGTTTAGGGCTAGACGGACGAATGAGGTTTTTTTTCTCTTTCGTTTAGGGCTGGAGTTAGATGGACGAATTAAAAGAGCCCCATTTCCCTCTTAAGTTATAACTTTTTACAAACAACCCCGTTTTCTTTTCTTTTTTTACTCTAATTTTTTTTTTCCAATTAAAAGAGGTCAGCGTGTCCCCAACGTGTCCCAAGCGTGTCCCCAACGTGTCCCAAGCGTGTCCCCAACATGTCCGGAATATAAAATATAAAACAGTAAATAGGATACTCTTTTTAGCGTGTCCGACATGTGTCCGAGCGTGTCCGGAGTGTGTCCGTGTCCGACACGGACACGACGGCCCCGGTGAGGTGTCCGTGCTTCCTAGGCTCAATTGTAAGAGAAACAATTCTGTAGACCTAACAGCGCCACAAAGGCCTCCCAAAGGGCCTTACTGGGTGCCAACATTTCTCCAACAGATAATCTAACTGTCTAACTAGTGGCCTAAGAAAGAAACTACAATTGGACAAATCTTCATCTTGAGCTTCAAAGGATTCAGAGAGCCACCTTTCCCCAACAGATGAACTTATAAAACAAGGATATCTGTTTCCTTAAAAAGAAAAAAAATCTTATTTGATTTGCATACTTTGTATTGAACACATGGTTGTCTGATACTCCAATTTTGTTCTTATATTTTAGTAGGACTGAGATACTATTTATGTGTGAGTGCTCACCTTTCAAAAAATAAAAATAATAATTGTACAGGTATTGCAGTATATTATAATTTTTCTATTTATTCTTGTAGTTATACAGATCTTATGAGCCCGTTGAGCTTCTTAAGGCACCATATCAGACATGTTAAACCTATGTCCGGTTATCATCACCTCTCTCTCTCTCTCTCTCTCTCAAAATATATATATAAAGAAAAAACCCAAAGAGATATAAGGAAAAAAACCGAGCAGGTGATTGTCAAATTGATTCAGAATGCTATTGGGATTTTCTTATGAATGATAAAAGAAACACCTAATCATTAGATGGTGAAATATTCAGGTGATTGCAGTCTGATTCGGTATCCTACAAGGATTTTCCTATGAGTGATGGGAGAAAGGCCTGATCATTAGATGGCGAAATATTCCTTTGCTGATGAAACCAAGACCCTTCTCGAATGTATCAGAAAACAATGATTTAAAAGCGATTCCCAATAAAAGCCTCGAAATCGGGAAGCAATGCTTTTCTGCTTTGCTTTCCTTCTCTGTTGTTGTTGTTATTATTATTATTATTATTATTATTATTTATTTATTTATTTATTTATTTTTACAGTTTAAAAGGCTAGTTGTGGGGGTAACAGTCCATTTCAAAGAAGAGACCAAATTATATGTAAGGTGATGCTGGCGGAAATCATGCGATCAATTTTAAAAAGGTGAAATAATCATCTCTAATAGCAATGAGAAACTATACCAACATTTAGATCAAGGTTTGGGTCGAGAAGTGAGTCCTAGGAAAAAGGAAAATTGTTTTGGATGTTGGACATATTATGAATAATTAGGAAGCTTTTATATTGGGTAAATGGGTCAATGCATGATTCCACATTGCCAAGTTTCATGGATGAAGGCATGAAACATCAAAGGGGAAATTCGAAAAATTTCATACTGTCTTGTTGAATGAGAAGGGTGCAGCACGACAGTGAAAAGGATTCTAATGGGGAAGAATCATCAGCCAATAAAGAAGAATTGAATCTACAAGGAATCTATTTTTTTAATATTAATTTTACAAGGAATCTATCTTCAAAAAATAAGTACAAGTAACACTGAAATGACAGACAACACTATACTAGAGAAAAGCAATACAAGTAACACTGAAATGACAGACAACACTACACTAGAGAAAAGCAATACCTCTACACGCTTCTTCCTTGTAGCGACATGCAATGCTGTATGACCAAACTTATCAGGAAGCATTACAATGGCTGCATCTGCATCAAGGAGCAACTTTACCACTTCACAGCTATCCCCTTTCACAGCCATGTGAAGTGCAGTCTGTCCCTTCTTGTCAGTCCTCCGTGCCAACTGTGGATCCTTCTCAAGTAATGCTTTAACGGTTTCTACATACCCTTGTCGGGCAGCTAAATGCAATGCATTCTTTCCATTGCTTCTAGAAATCTCTAGCAAGCTAGAATCCGTTGATAATAATTGCTTAACTACCTCTGTATGCCCCCTTGATGCAGCAGATATAAGAGGGGTCAAATTTGAAGGGCCAAGTGTTTTGCTTAGTCCCGGGTCATGGTCTAGAAGTACCTGCACGATGGCTGTATAAAAATAAGTCATTAAACCATACTGACTCAGTTTGACAGAAATTGTACAAAGTTTACAGGGGGAAAAGGAAGAAACTTGCACAGATTTTTAGGATGGATAATTACATCCTTCAACAATGGATAAATGATAAGTGATAACTCATAAGAAATATCCTTGGCCTGCAATTGGAAGAATACAAAGGCCAGAATGTAAAGATCAATGAAGCCATGTTTTGTTGTGTGTGGAGGCTCAATAACTTGCCAACCAATAAAGGCTATAGTATGCATGGACTTATAATCTGCACAAACAACTAAGTAGAGCCTCTTTCCCTAAGTAAGCCTTAAAAGATTCATGCAGACATCATCATATACGAAAGTCTGCAGGAACCCAAAGGATTCATATGCGTAATAATTCCAGCCATATACAAGTTAGGTTGTGCAGCACTCTCATGCCTCTCCAACAAGGAAACGTTAAAACACTTGCACAAATGAATAGGGTTGCGAAGGATGGTGACTGCCCTATTATTGTCTGACTAACCCTATAATTTTAGATGATCTGATAGGTACATATAAGGAGTTTCAAGATTAAAGTTGCATATTGAAGTATTATTTATTTAGATAAAAAGAACCAAAAATAATAGAAGCGATGGGTCAATATCCCAATCAATTTGCAAAGAAATTGTTCTCATAGGAAGATAGAGGGATTCGAGTAGCCGACACCAACATAGTTGGGACAAAGCTTTGATGATGATGAAGAAAAAGATAGAGGGATAATCAGCTAAATATTCTGATATTATAGTCTCCATCTTAAATGCTCACCTGCGATTGTGGATTAAACAGGAAAAGTTTAACCTGCAACGGATATTACTCAAAATCTATAAAAGTTACATTTAACCAAGATCCCCGAAATGGCCTTGAGCATGAGCAACCGATCAAAATAAACTTACACACTGACACCAAAAACCAACTCCAGATATCCACCATCACCACATCAAATGATAATAGCCCAATACCTTGATTAAATACACAACTCTCAACAATGAGATCGGGTTACGGATAAAAAAAATTGTGATGAGGTTCACTAAGGGGCCATTTGAGGCTTAATAATGAGTTCCAAGGAATTCATAGTAGAAGAGGTTAATCAGAGAGTCAAAGAGGCGAGGAGTAAAACATCTAACGTGGAGATGAAGATGGGAGCATGAGTTTTCTGTAAGTTTAATTTAATAAGGCGATGGGCGGGCAACCATTTCTGGTTAAAAGGGGAGATCATTTGATGTCCCTTGTGGATCTTCACCATTAATCCTTCACTTCCCTTGGAGAGAAAGGCATTGTATGAAATTTTAGGAATTTAATACCAATTACACAAACCAGCCCTAAATCAAACTCCCAATGAAAGCAGTTGCAAGAACAAGAAGAAATGGCTGAACTTTCTAAATCAAATAAAAAGTGGTAGCAAAATCTAAGGATTTCAACTATAGAGTTTCTCTTAAACTACTTTCTGCAAAACACTCTTTTTACTAGCGAAATTGAAATTTTCTACAGTAACATCCAACATTCAAATAGTCATCTTTTTGTTAAAATAATGATTCCAAACTTCCTTTTTTTTTTGTTTCTCCCTTCCTACTCACCATGGTGCCCTTCACTCGCCGCCTTATGCAGCGCATCGAACCCGGACAGGTTCTTCCTGCGGATGCTATCCTTATTCGAGTACTTCAACAGCTCCCTCACCACCTCGATATGCCCCGCCGCCGCCGCCTCGAGCAGCGCCGTCTCCCCGAGCTCGTTCACCTCATTCACCATCCCCGACCTGATCTCCGCCACCTGCGCATCAAACTCAGCGCTGGCGGAAGATCCGACCAGCTGCGCATCGATCTCCCCGAGTATCTGCTTAACGGCGGCCAGATCGCCGCGCTTCGCCGCGAGGTGGATGTCGGTGTCGTTGTGCCGGCCGGTCACCTGCTTCACGTACTTCTTCTTGCAGGACTTGTCGATCGCCTTGCCGGAATTCGAGAGGACGAGCGCCGGAGCCGCCGTGCCGGCGGACGGCGAGGGAGAGGGAGACGGCGACGGCGACGGATCGGTGATTGATTGTAGGGGTTGGAGAGGCATTGCGTGTAGGGTTTGGGAAGCCATTGTTGTGAAGAAACCCTAGAAGAGGATTTTTGTAGGGAAAGGACCGAGGAAAGTTCGGGTGCATTGCAATTGCAATTGCATAGCATGGGGTTTTAGCCTTAGGAAAAGGGAAAGAGGAAAGTGTGAGGAAGGAGAGGGTGAGACTTGAGAGACAAACAGTGGAAATTTGGGAGTTGCTTTTTCGTCTTTTCTGTTTCTCTGTCGGTTTTTCGTCAAACTGGAAAGGCTCCCGCCAGTTCACCTGTTCTGACCTATCCTACCTTGAGGTGGGCCCCACAGAATGTCCACAAACAGGCAGGAGAAATCTTTGTCGTTGGTGTAGTCGTCATCTGGTCATCGTCTTCATCTTGATTAGGATCCGGTGGTAAATGTTGACCTACTCAGCAGGTGTGCTTCCTGCCTCCTTCTCTTTATTGTTGTTATATGAGAAATTTAGAATAGTTACCAAACTTTTGACTCATTTTCAACAAAGTACACAAAGATTTAAGCATTTCAAAAAGTAATGTCATTTTTCAAAGTTTATTTATTTAATAAAGGAAAATTTTCAAAACGTCCTATTTTAAAAGATGCCCCTTTTTCTACCCTCCGTTTTTTTTTTAGTGGAGTCTATGTTGAGGCAATCTAATCTTTTCATAAACACTACTCCCATGAATAGTCATAAGTTCATGTTTGACGCTCATTTAACTTTTCCTCACCGTTGAATTGAAATAATGATAAAATGATGTCTCTAAACCGTTAAACTTTATGGTTATGAATCAAAATATTAGGATGATTATATGGACTCAAAATTTTGCATATATATATATATATATATATATATATATAAGCCTCATATAAATCGTTTCATTCAATATACTTCCATGATCATCATGCATCATAGTGAGCTCAACTAAAAAGGGCGTTTTCTCCTAAAAACGTCCAGACGCTGTGTAGCACTCCCCTCTAATAAATCATTTAAGAGAAATGGTTAAGTCCAACCCAAATGACTTAGCCAGGTTTACTTTAATTGCCTTTATACATGGATGGCTAGAAAAAAGAGGATTCCAAATGACCATAAAACTAGCTTCATTACATATTACCTAGTTATGATCATTAAAATAAAAATGGTAAGTCTTATGAGGAAAGAGGTTAAGAAAAGTTAGAAACATGTCATAAGGGAATGGTATTTTTGTCATTTATCAAAAAAAAATTTATGGAGAGGCCTTGATTGAAAGAATTGTGAAAAACTTTATACTTTTTTTTTTAAATATTCAAATCTTCACGTACTTTCTTTTTAAAATGAGCCAAAAGTTTTAAACTTTTTCAAACATTTCCGTTTTTTCTCAGTTATTCTTGTTATTTGTTTTTAGCCATATCTCCAAACCCGTGACAAGAACACAAGGCTTGGTACCCTCATGGGAATTGGTAGAGTGGGTTGGTTTACTCCCCCACATGGCCACATCTTATCATGCGGGACCCTAGGATACCCACATCATCAACATAACAGAGAATGAAAAAAAAAAAAAAAGCACACTTGGTAATTTAAATTGGCCCCTCCTATCTGGAGTCAGGGAGGATGCGTTTTTGGGTCGGGTTGAGGTTGAATTCGGATTTACCATAGTGGGGCCACTTTATGATTCATCAAAATCATCCACACACATGAAACTCCCGAAACAACAATGGATCAATTGAGTTTTCATTAAACATATGATTGGATTGGAACATTAGATTGAGGGTCAAATTTTTTCTTTAATATAAAGTTGTTAAATTTGTGGGTCACGGATGAAGGGGTTAGAGACTTGAGATTGACCTCAAACTTGATATATGGTCTCATCTCATATGGCTCTTTCCATCCTCTCCCAAGTCCCATGATTAGGGCCCCACTGAGTTTCTCCCTCATATATATAAATGAAGAGACTTTCAATCACCTTATCCTCCTTCATTGACATAACATGCAGAAAAACTTAAACATTACGCGAAAATCTTGGGAGGTAGCTCTCAGCCAGAAGTTTCTCCAATACAAACACACACGCTACATGTAATTTCTGCTTAATTAAATTCATTCCTTATTTCACTTTAAATCAAATGTGTCATTTGGACTTTTGTTTTTGACATGTTATGTTATGTGATGATGCAGAAAATGCCCTCATGGCTCATACTATTTTCATTCTATATTTTTTTGCTTCATATAAAGGACTCAAAATTTATGCACTCCCACACTCCACTCATTTAGCTAAGAGTTTGGCTACCTACACACTGCAAGTTACTCTCTACTCACTGCATTTAAAAAGAAAATAAAAAATCCCTAAACTACCCCTTGCCCTCTCTTTCCCTGCTTGTTGCCGTGCTCATTGCCGTCCATCACCCACCCGCCCTCTCCCCTTCCTCTCCTCTCCCTCTCGCTCTTCCTCTCCTTCTCACTCTCCGTTTCCATCTCTTTCCCTCTCCTTGCTCGTTGCCGGCCGATCGCCCACCCTCTCTCTTTCTCCCTCTTCCTCTCCTTCTCCCTCTCTATTTCCCTCTCCCCGCTCGTCGCCGACCTCCGCCCGGTCACCCTCTCCCCTTCCTCTCTCCCTCTCATCGTAGACAAGCAAATGGAGAAGAATAAAATGCTTTGGATGTAAAAAAAAAATTGCCATTGAAATCGGCTAATCCGATTCATTCGGCGACACCATTTGTTCGGCCCTACGTCGTTGAAAGAATCGAGTTTGTTTGGCCCTATGTCGCCGAACAAACTTGATTTGTTCAGCCCTGCGTCGCCGAACGAATCAAATTCGTTGATTTCAATGACAACTTTTTTTTTTTTTATATATCCAAAGCATTTGCTTCTTCTCCATTTGCTTGTCCACCGTGAGAGGGAGAGAGGAAGGGGAGAGGGTGGTCAGGCGTCGGTCGGCGACGAGCGAGCAGAGGGAAATAGAAAGGGAGAAGGAGAGGAAGAGGAAAAGGGAGAAGGAGAGAGGGTGGGCTAGCAGCAGGCGATGACGAGCAGGGTTTACGGTTTAGCAGGGAGAAAGAAATAGAGAAGGAGGAGGAGAGGAGAGGAAGGGGAGAGGGTGGGCGGGCGGTGGAAGGCAACAAGCAGGGAGAGAGAGGGAAGGAGAGGGCAAGGGGTAGTTCAGGGATTTTTTAATTTTTTTTAAAATGCAGTGTGTAGAGAGCAGTTTGCAGTGTGTAGGTAACCACTCTCTTGAGCTAACCAAATAATGAACTGTAGCCGAGAGGAATGCCCCAATGTCCTTCGGGGCAGCTGCATTGTAGTAGTCTACTAGAGTATTGCAGCCTTGTTAAACAAGTGGGGGTGATCCAAACAACTTATCAGCCCGAAAACCCACTACATTGACTATATCTAAATACTCTCAAGTCAATTTCATTGAGCCAACTTTAAGATTCATCACTGGATTTTGCACATGAGGGACTTCCTCCCGTTCTATTAGAAAAGAAGAGAAAGTAAACCTTAAATCTAAGGCCCCGTTCTTTTACTAAAATTCCTGACAGGAATTCAGGCTGTCTGGAAATTCAGAATTCCTGTTAGGAATTCTATGTTTCATTACTAGAATTCACCAGAATTCCTGGGCACTTGAAATTCCAAAAAACTCAGCATTTGAAAAACCACTTTAACAAGGAGGATTTGGAAATCTCACTTGGCACAGGAATTTCGGGAGAGGGACGGCGGCATTCCGGGAGCTAAGGCAAGAATTCAGGCAATGAATGAAACAATGAATTTAGAATTCCAGAATTTGACAGTATTTCAAATACTCTTGTTTGAAATTTCCAAACAACCACCAGACATGAATTTTATGAATTCTAAGTAAAGAAACGAGCCCTAAGGGTGGACATCTTATTTCTTTCGGTACTACTTGATATACCTTAATCATTATAATGAGCGTTTTAATAGGTAGGCCCACCAATGTGTTTAACTTTGTAGTTCTGCCCGACTTTGTTGAGACATATCCCATGAAAGGGGACAAGATGTAACCAAAAAAAAAAAACAGGAACAAGGAACGATAATAAAGAAAAGAGGAAACCTTTCATGGAGAACGAAAGCTGCCAACAGACAGTAAATGGTGAAAAATGCTGAAAGAGACGACGTTGTTTTCGTGGAATCTCGGTGGCTTTAACATTTTGTAAGTAGGCCATAGACAGGAGCCCTCAGACAACCCAAGATGCTGAAAGGATTTCGTTCTTGGAGGATACAACCCCTGCAAACAAAGTTAATGGCCAGAATGGAATAAAAATCAAAACATTTGTACTCTGGGTTAGAATTTAGATCAATGGGACAACCAGAAATTAAGAATTTTTTGAAAAAAGATTGTTTTTTGATAGAGCCCAAGCTCCACTACACACTATGCATGATCATGGAATGAGTACTATCGATCATCATAGGGACATTTCTCATGCCCCATCACTTTTGTTTGTACTTAATATTTCTGCGTGTGACGTATAATGAAGTGTAAAAATCGGTGTAAATGAGGGCCTTTTCAACCTCTCATTTACATACATGAGAATATACCGTACATGAGACTGGTATATGTTGAAGTTCACTAGGCCACTGAGGGGGGGGGGGGGGGGGGGGGGGGGGGGGGGGTAAATCAGTGACAAGTGACAACAAAAAAAAAAATTTCTTTCTAAACAAGGCTAGTGCAGACAATTACAAATACATGTCCATCTACTCCACTTCACATCATATACATGCATCAAAACTAAAAAGCAAGCACCACATAGACACAAGATTTTTTACGTGGTTCGCCCAAATTGGCTACGTCCACGATGTGCTAAGCACTTCCACTCTCAACTTGTAGCACCCACTACAGTATAGGAGCACCCACTCCAATATAAGATCCACACCCACGGATAGAGGCACCAACCCCTATACTCAAGCACCCACTTGAGTAATTACAAGGATGTTAAAAAAAAAATAGCACACAGATAATGCTTCACAAATCAGCCCAACAAATTACAATGTCTTCAAACCACATTTGAGTCAATCAAAGTTTTCAAACCAAATTTCTGAAACAACTATTCATGCTACTGTTGATAAAGTTTTGCAGCACTTCACCAAAACACAATTCCTATTTTAGCTCATATACCAGCACCATTCAACAAATTGCAGCCCTTTCAATCACTGTCCAGCCTTCACACATCTCCCATGTAGATAATTCATGCATGTCTCAGCTTGGAAGCAGCAGTAGCAGCAATGCAGGAAACACAGAAGACCAGCTAAAACAGAGAAGATCAGTTGAAACAGAGAAGAAAAAATAGTAGCACCTGTGCAGCAGTGAGAGGAGCACCAACTGTGCAACAATTTCAGAATGGAGAGAGAGGCCCAACCATGTATCAACAGCACTTAAGATGCAGGGACAGCAACGCAATGAAGATGCAGGGGCAGCCGGCTGAATGAAGAAGTAGCAGCAGTCATCTCGGAGCTCCAACCAAAAGGATGGGCTTCATTTTTTTCTTCTTTGGGATTTATATATGTGTACACTTGGGCCTAAATCCGAGTTGGGCCTGAACCCTAGTTGGGTCTGGACCAATAACCTTCAACAACAAATGCCTCAGTGCTGACAATAATTACAAAACCAACATATGGTTACCTTGCTCAACAGTATACAGTTATATATGTAAATGAAAATAAGTTGTGGCAGGTAAAGGGGCATTAGGGTTTGAATCCCTTTAAAATTTTCTCTTTCTTATTTTTGTGCAGTGCAAATTGATCATCTAAGTTGTTCATCTTCTTTATTACTCTAAGCAACCAAAGACGTTTAATTTCCTATAGTAGTTTTAATTTGACATTATAAATTTCATATATTTTGAGAAATTTGTGAAAAGCATCTATTAAATCTCAACTCATAGATCTAATTCTCTGCACTTTTGTGGGCTCGCAATTTATGATTTTAACAATTCAATATTCTTATACTAATGATAAACAACAAGAAGTTTAGTTTCATATCTTAAATCTTCATATATTTTGATAAATTTACCAAGAAAATCTAAATATATAGGTAGGGTGCTCAAAAGAGCAGCTTAGATTTTCAATAGGAGAGCCAACCATGGAACTCCACTCCTCCTCTCCGGAAAAATCTCATTGACACAGATGCTCAGTGGATCCGGACTGCATTAAACTTTTGCCACCTGTTATTGTTATAAATCGTTAAATCTAAAACTAATTTTAAGTTTATGAGACTATTTTGGGGCCACTTTGATTAGTCCATTTCTAGTTTGATTTTGATCTAATCATAATATTATCTCTAAAATTAGAAACAATTATATACCGATAAAACCATTAATCTGGTAGAATGAAGGGTTAAGATTAATTATTTGTTTTTCAGTACCCAATAGAGCCCACACGAGTGGGAAGAGGAAGCTCACACCGTGGGAAGGAGAGACGACATAAATGGGAAGAGGAAGCTTTTGATGTCAATGTCCACCCTCGCTCCTGAACGGTTATAATTGTGGTCAAGCCATAAAACTTTTGTTGTGCCGTTTCTTATCACCAATTGGTTTTGGGATAAGTGATAGCTCAATGGAGTGTAAGATTCCATAAACACTGTTCACTTAGTGGCGGGCCTAGGATTTTTGTTTGCGTGGTGCGTTATATGGTCAAGTGAAAAGGTTAAATAATAAAATCAAATCTTTTAATATTTTATCTCTGGAGTTTCTCGAATCACACGGGTGAGATCACAAAACTTCTGCTTGTGAGATTGATTTGACCCATGACACCACCAGGTTGAAAATATTTGACCTGTTTAATAAACGAGATTTTAATCTCAATATTCGAATTCTTAACTCCTAATTCAAAACCATGCATGACCTACAGGTGCTTACAGTGAAACAAATATAGACTGTGGAGCAAATGAGGACTACCAGGACAAGAACGGCATGTATTGGTCTTGTGACCTCTCTAGCATAGAAACAGGCATTTCAGCCAAAGTCCTTCAAAACACAAGCATCTGGGGCCAACAAATGAACTCTCTACGCTTCTTCCCAGATCAAAATAAGGTCTGCTATGTGGTCTATATCTCAACTGGATTCAAATAACTGATCAGAGCTGGGTTTCACTATGGCAATTATGATGGCCAGATGAGACCACCACCTTTGATCTTCAGATCGATGGCAACAGGTGGGCCACCATTGTTACTTCACTCCAACAGCAACCCATTTTCAAAGAAGTGATCATCATGCCATTGAGGAATGAAACTAGCATTTGTGTGGCCCGGACGAGGGACGGTGAGATCCCTTTCATCTTTTCTTTGGAAGTAATAGAGCTTCCAATGATCTTGTACCGATGGATGGATCCTACTTATGCCATGATCAAGGAGTATAGATGGAATTTTGGCTCAAATGAAACAGTTGGGTAAGTAACGTTTTCAACTAGTTCACACAAAATACTGTGATTTCAGATTTGTGTTATATTTATAGAATGCATTTATGGAAGTGATTACACAGTATTGGTTGTCAAGATCGAATCATATTGGTGGATTTGAGGCTCAGTTTGCAAAGATCCATATGGTGTGGTCAATTCAGGTGCCAGAGGCCGGAGCTCCAGCCTGACCCAAGTTCTAATCAGGCTTAAAAATCAGACCTGGTCTCTAAAACAAGCCAACCAAAATCGGAAGTGTGGGCTTGGGCTTGGCCTGGCCCAGATGCAACCCTCGTATGGTTGTGGGATCGGCCTATACATGGATAAAGGAACATCCTAACCAACACATTTAACCCAAAGGGCAAGTCAACCTGGGCATGATTCTCATGACCTTGGCTGGGTCTGGGCCTAAATATTAGGTCCAATAAATTATGAATAGCCCATGAGCTACCCGAGCAGTTTGCAGTCAGATGACCCATATTTGTTGGCATTCTGCAGGTACCCAGATGACAGATACCGACGTGTATGGGACCCGGCAAATCCAATAGGTTACAATGCAGTAACTGCCAATTTCTCAACCCTTGATGGGACTGTGGAGGATGATCCTCCTCTTGCTGTGCTCAACACTGCAATAGAAGCACCATCACCTGATGATGATATATCCTCCTTGAATTCAAATTTCCCAACAATCAACAGCTCTATTATGTCACCCTTTATTTCATTGAAGTTACCCAACTCCAACCTAACCAGAACAGAACATTTCTTGTTGACGTCGGTGACCATAGATCCATCGTTAATCCTCGCTATCAGGTGTGCGATGAGATAGACGGCCATGCTTACTACACGTATGGGTACAGTGGATCACTCTTTTTGCTCCTGACTCCTATATTTGATTTGCCTCCGATCATTAGCGCGATGGAGGTCTTCACCATGATCGAATTTCGGGTGCAGCATACCTCAACCCAAGATTGTAAGCTATGGTGCACGGATACATCAAAATGAGCAATGTATCGTGTCGTATCATATCTAATACTTTACTTTTTATGTGTAAAATCCGTGCCCCTTCTGCATCTACAACGTGTCCTTGCCATATCCATACCGTATCTGTGAATCATAGATTGTAAGTTGTACTCAGCTATGAACCATTCACAAGTTTTAGTTCCATTGATTATGAGGGGTCATACTAGTCAATAAACTGGAAGCTCTTAACCTATGAATTGATCTTTTGGAACTTCATTTAATCATTAAAAATCTTCTTTTTTTAGTGGAAGGACTTCAAAAAGTAGTCCTTGGTGCAGAGGACCTATTAAAGTGGACAGGATATCCTTGCTTGCAGTAAATTCTACATGGGAATGGTTGGAATGCAACCAAGAAGACCCTCCCAGAATCACAGCACTGTAACATTTCCATGCCTTGTTAAATTTCTTTTCTTGTCTCAACATTCCAGTGGTCTTCTTTCTCTCCATATAAAGCTTACAACTCTAGTTTTTTATGGGCCTGTTAGTTTGCTAGGGTGCTAATTGGGTCCATGAATAGCCCTTTTTACATATTTATACTAGTTACTATGTTTTGATCCTTCTGAATTGTCAACCAGTTTAAATCCGAGCCAGTTTTGTTTATCCTTCTCAGTTGGATCAGCCGATCAGTAAATATATGTTGCTTTTATGCTTTTCAGCTGTCTCTCAGGTTATGGTATCAGTGGTTTTCTGGGAAACTTCAGCCAAATGGAGGGACTTGAAATTATGTAAGTTCATTTATGTTTCCACAAGAGTTTCTGCATCCGATCTTTGTATTTTGGGCCATCTACAATCTATAGTGGGCCCTTCATATACCACTAAGCATGCATGCTGTCCCATCTGAGTCCCAATTTTACTGCATTACATAAGAAGTTAGCTCCTGTTGGATCATTTCTCACCTACAAATCTGCATTATAGGGTCCACTTCTCAGGTAGAAAATAATTGGATCAAATCTCCCTGTTTGACAAATTGCAGCCAATGGTTTAAAAACTCACTCCGACGCAACCAAGTCAACTCAGCATGTACTCATTCAGACTCAAAACTCGAGTGAGTATGATTGAGTACTAGGTTGGACTCACTGAGTTCCTTATATTGGTACCCTTCTGAGTCAATTTTTCAATTTTTTGCAAAGTCCAGGCCACTTACCAGTTTGGCTAGCTAGTGTTATTTTTACAAACAATTGATGCAATTGACACCACTGGGAGCTTAGATGGTTAATCATCTGGTTCTGTCTATTTAGTTAGTGTGCACTGGGTCTGTCTATTTAGTTTGTGTGTAATTAGACTTCTGGCTTGTTAATAATCCATTCTTAGAACCTATTTCACCATGAATTTCTAGGATCAATATTGCCATTCAAACAACCAGTGTCCGGCCTGTAAGAATTTTGATTGTTAGCCATAAGAACCTTGGAGCTACTTTTTGTTACTATAAGTAGGTCTAAGAGTCTTTAATCCCCACATTAATGTAGAATTTGATGATGGTATGTGCGTTTATGCGGTGCGTGTGTGAGAGAGAGAGAGAGAGAGAGAGAGAGAGAGAGAGAGAGAGAGAGAGAGAGAGATTGTCATTACATCCATGAAGATATGAAGATAACTCAGGAATTTCTTCTCCTTGCAGAGAGCTACAGGACAATAAAATTCTTGGGACAATACCAGAATTCCTGGGGGAACTGCCCAACTTGAGATTGTTGTAAGTAATGATATTTGAAATGAGTTAGTTATTAGTAATTCAGAATAATGAGCATGAAGTGGCACTGTCAGATTAATTAGAATTTTGTTACTAGACACCCACAAGAAAATTCAATCATTATGTAAATGAGCATGAAGGTATAGTTGTTGGGCTCATCTAATCCACTTGGCTCATTATCTAGTTCCTTTTAAATGTTTTTCAGATTTTAGACAAAATTTGTGGAGGAAAAAACCATGGACTATTCCAATCCTCTTGGATTAAAGAGGCAATAACTTGATTGATTTGCTCTAGGAAGCCTCCTATTTAATGTTTACAAAATAGAGCATATATTATTGGTGCAAATTGTAAGAAGTAGAGAGAGACTAAAAAAGGGCCTGTGGAGTTTGTTCAAATGTCAGTACAAGGTAAGTATGGTTATTTAGTTTCATTTATTATTGATATGATTGTTCCCATCACATAAATTAACTGACACACAGGGTCTGTTTGTTTGCATATATAGAATTATATTCTTAGAATTCTTCCTTCTCTCTTGAAAGAAAGATGAGGAATTTGAAAAAATGCAATCCAATCACAATGGTTAAAACTGTAGAAACAAAGGACAATATCCACATATGACCATCAAATAATTCTCCACTTGCATGGAAAAAGGACTATACCTGGCCATCCACCTGGTAAATCAAATGTTAGGAAAGTCAAGTTCTAATTTACATCTTCACCTTATATTCTCCACTCCCTCACCTTTTTCTACTCTTCTTTGCTGAACCCATTTTACCATGAAATCTCAACATACTAAATTCCATGTAAACAAGCCTTTTGCCTTTCTATGACTGGTATTGTGCAGCTCCTCTCCAAGTCTTGTTCATAACTTCAGCTCTCAATAGTTGTCCCAAGTTTCTTAGACTCTTATCAAATTCTCAAAGGAGTACTACCTTCATCATTTTACCTCATGTAAATCACATTTTCTTTTACAAATGAGAAGCTTAATGGCTTGTTTGGATGTGTAGAAAATAATGAGAAAATAAATAGAGAAAATTGTCTACATTATAAATTTAAACTGCAAATAGTCCTTCTGTTTTTCTAATCATTATGATCCTTTTGTCAGGAACTTGGCAAACAACAGATTGGAAGGAACCATACCAGAGTCTCTTTTGAACAAGAAAATATCATTGAAGTAAGACATGAAACTTTATTGTTTTATTTATCCAAAGGCTTTGAGCTTATTCATTTGGGCCATGTGACAAGTACTTGATCTATAATTCACGCTCCTAAACCCATTTAATTAGGAAACCGTGGCCCCTATATGTACAATAAGAGAGAATGAACATATTCTGGACGAGTTACTTAGTTTGGAATAACTAGGGCCCACATTTACTTGATCCATGCATTTTAAACCATAGGCCCTTCTGTTAGAGTCTCGGTGATGCAAGTATTGTCACAAAAGATCTTAACACCTTCCATGTATATGCACATGGCCAAATTTCACTCTATTTATATTGATAAATGATAAGTGTTGTTGAATGGATTTATGTGGGGATTTAGGGGCCTCACATCAATCCTCAATTCTGTATTTTTAATATATTATTCTGTCTAATGGTAGATATTACTCATCATCATCATCATCATTAAAGTCTTATCCAACTATGTTAGGGTCAGCTAATGGTAGATATTACTATGATATAAATAAAATTTTAGCCAGCACGCACCTATGCACATGATATATATGGATGGTTTAGATAAAAATAAATTAAAAGATTGGGGCCTCTATTTGCAAAAGGGGAATCATCCGTTGCAGAGATCAGTCCTAATACATTAAGGAGCCATTTGGCACGTCTCATTTTTACGTATATTTGACTTAAAACTAATTTAAATAGATGCTCCATGTACTTCACACTATTTGGCAATGTTCACATAAGCTTCAAGACTTTTTGGTTCTTTTTCAAAAATAACCTGAAGATTGACGATTCCAAATAGGCATGAATGTAGACACTTTTTTATTTTGTTTTGGGAAAAAACCTGACATTTGCCCTTGAAAAAAGTGAAGTTTAAATATTTTCTACAGAGTTGTTCGTACAATAATGGTGCGATATCGCACGGCCCTAGCTAGGATATCGCATAAGGCGATCGATGTGTGATATTACACGGCCCTAGGATATCAGTCTGTTGTGTGCAATATCGCATGACCTTATGATATCGCATGAACAGTTCTATGAGAAATACTTACATTTAAACAGTTCATGGATGAATGTAAGGTCTAAGGACAGTTGTACAGACAATATCCCTTTTATTTTTTTTATAAGTTTTCCCATATAATTTTATCATATAATAAGTTTTCTTGTACTACTTTTACATCATGAAAAATCTGACTGTACTTTCTTTTAACTGTAAGACAACTTTCGTCAAATAACTTTTTTCGGAAATAAATTTATTTTTTCTAATTGAATCAGATGTACCAAATAGACAATTTTTGGAAAAGGTATAACTGCATCAGGAAAAGACTTGTTAAACATGCCCTAAATACCATAAAGATTACAGCCCAACTCCACTACTAAGGCCTCGTGTTTATTGTTTAGGCCTCTCATTGTGTGACATTGAGAGTTGAGACCATTATTTTGTGAATCTAAAATGCCCAATCAATCACAGCTCCGAGAAGTCCTGGAATGCAAAATATAATACCTACCATTGATAGAAACAAGCTGCAACTTCAACTTTTAAAGTTGCAAACCTAGTTTTTGGCCCATACCGATTCATGCCGAAAACTGGACTGGGGTCAGGTTTGGGCCCACATGGGAAGACCTATCATCCAAGCCATATGTTTAAGGGCTCAAAAGTTTTACGACTTTGCAACACAATTTAAAACCGTTAAAAACTTTAAACCATTTAAGCTTTCTTAAATATCTTTAGCTAACCATTTCTATCAAAATATTGGACTTCACCCAAGGGAGAGTATTGAAAAATATTTATACTGGTTTTGGTAGGAGTGGTTAGCTCAAGACTCGTGTCGCCAAAAGTGCGTTGACCAGTTTCCACATGAGGCGAAGTGTTGAGGAGTGAGTTTCACCCGAAGGGGAGTATGAAAAAGTATTTCCGCTGCTTCTACGAATGGGTCGGCCGGCACACGGAACCTCGAGGCATTAGCTAGTAGAGGCAACATAAAAACTTTTCAATACTTGCCCTCGGGTGAAGCCCACTCCTCACCGAACTGATGGTTAAACTCATCAGATCATGCAGCATGTAGAGGATCACCTCTAATCCATCATACCATCAAATTCCATTTTTTCCCATTGATTGGCAAAAATCTAGAGGTACCCACTGCCAGATTCACAACTTCCAAAGTTGAAGGTGGCTTATAGCCAAAATTTGCTCCAGAATGATATATATGATCTCCATGGGAATAGTGATTGATTGAACATTTTGATGAACAGAGTGTAGCACCCATCACAGGCACCATCATTAAATGTTTCTTTTATTTTTATTTTTTTCACTAGAAGAAAAGTAAAAAAAGAGAGGACTCTAATGGCACTTGGCATAACCAAGGGTCAACTAAAACAAAATCCCTTGATTGGTTCACTTTCTAAACTCCAATTGCCCTGAATTCCCAGTGTAAGTGGCAACCCTGATCTGAAGTACCCAAGAAAGATGACTGGGCTTATAGTAAGCCTTTCGGTTGGGCTGGGCTTTGCAGCTGTTTGCCTCATACTCTTGGCATTGCTCCATCACTCAAGGAAAGAAAGAATGGCCAGAGAAGCAGGAGTAGAACTCAATGGTCTTTATACCAATCCTGCAAAGTAATTGTAGCTCAGATAGCCATCGGAGGCGTTGATAGGCGAATGAAGATGAGGATAATGACCAAGGATCAACTAATAATCATATGGTTTTAAGCTTGATTGCAAAAATAACAGTGTCTGTTTTGCTTGGTGTGTAACATGGACTTTATAATGAAGAAATGTGTTTGTTCTCAGTTATATTTTGTTTGTTTTGTGAAAGACATAAGAGTATTCATTTTAAATGACTTCAGATTTCATATTTCAGATATTGTTCTGGAAGAACACATTACATGTCCAAACTTTTAACATTCACAACTCAGTTTGAGGCATGAAGAAGCTCAGCTGCTCAAGACATAAGGAAAGCATCTCTGGATTCCAAAAAAAAAAAAAATTCAAAGAAGAAACAGACCCACTAGCCATCATGTGTTACAATGTGGGTTTCTATGAGACGGGTCAAGGGTCGGGTCACTTAGACCTGAACCCGACATGTGTCCATTATAGGACCAGGCCCTGACTTTGATAGATTTGATTGAAACCTGATATTTTATAAACTGAGTATAATTTTATATTAATACTTATTCAATATTGTACTATCATATTACCCATAATACAGACATTATATATTATACACTCAGGTAAACGGGTATTTGGTTGTGAACCTAATTGGACTCAGATCCAAATCATGAACCCAGACCCAGACCCAGACCCAGACCCAATATTTAATTGGGCATAAAAACAGGGTCCATACCCAGGTCTTCTGAGTCTCATCTTTGGATTAACCAACTAATAGGGTTCCACCTTCTGTTGACAATTAAAAAAGCAATTCTGACTGCACTTTTCTCTCTGGGATATTTCAGGCACTAGAAACAGGGGCAATGAGGGACCAATGGTAGCTAGCCCATTTATACAGGGGCTGCAGTGCACCCTTGCATTGCCTGCTGTGGCCATTGGTCTTTCCTGGTAGATATATTGATTCTGGGAATGTTTGTTCACATCTGGTAAAGTACAAAAGAGAGAGATAAAATGGTCCTAGGGTGAGGTCCGCCACCATGAGTAAAGTGTAGTTAAAACCCGATCCAACCTGCATCTGATATTTATAACTTTGACCTGCAAAATGCATGCGTGGGGTTCCTGAACCGAAGTAAACAGCTTGGAATAGGATTGACCCGGTGAAAAGCCTGACTTCAACATTTTTTAAATTTTGGGTTAGGTTTGACTGTAAGTTTTTCCTATGATACATCAATTTTCAAATGGTTGACTTGGGTTAGGTTTGACCCATATAGTTTGAAGGTGGAGTATATCTTACCCCATATGTTTTTTATTGGTTACATCTTAACCCATTTAGTAAAAGTAGATAAAGAAGATATAACTTTTGCAGGCTATGCTGTGTATTAATGACCAGCCCAAACCTCATCCAAATTGCATCTTGTTAAAACTAAGCCTGAGCCTAAACTCAGCTAGATGTAATCAAAGAATTAGAGTTGGACCCAACCAAAAATATTGGCAAACAATCTTTCCTTTGGTAGAGTGAATGTCCACTCATCACCTTAGTAAAGTTAGTAAATCAAATCTTAAGAAAATAAGTATCCCATTTATGTCTCAACTTTATATCCTTCAACCTTCAGCCTCTTTAATATTCCTCCCGCCAAATAACTAAAGTAAGAAAAAAAGAAAAAGATCTCTTTAATACTCCTACAATACCATCAATTTTTACAAGTTCAGTTTCATGCAAACAAATGAACCTCACACAAGGTAAACAATGGTTATATACAGGTGCTGAAAAGCTCCCTTGCAACATCAATCATGTGAACATCTCTTATCACTTATTAAATTGCGTAGAGAGTTGAACCTTGGTGGTTGTTATTAGGTAGCAAATGTGGATCATTTTATATCTTTCTCCATCACAATCAATGGAAATAAAATAAAGTTTTTAGACAGCAAGAATAACGTGAGAGCCCACTTCCATGGCAAGTGGAGAGATTGGAGACTTGGCTGGGCTCACAGTTCGTCGTTTTCGAACATGCACGGGGCTAGTTTATTCATTTGACCTCCAACTGGAGCGCGGTGTATGGAGCAGCCACTCCAATATCATGTGGTTAATATCAACAGTGGAGGATCCATTTATTAGAGCTGCCTTTGGATGTGTTGACTGAGATGCTTAAGCTTCCATCTGGCCGTGAGAATGACCATATGTAACACCCTGATCAGCGAACCAATGGACCCAGGTCCATCCCAAACCAGTATGATCATCCGAGCCCATGTTTGATATTATTGGGTTTAATTACTTCCCCACTACTCTACACTTCTATTTAATCTCCTTTCTTGTCATCTTTACTCAAGGTCGAGTTTGAGTGGAGTCCATTCTTGCTATATTGAGCATGCCAACCTACACACTTTAACCAATCTGAACCCAACCCCCAATGACCGTTTCTTGGGTTAGACTCAAGACTCAAGACAGATTATTGGGTTTAATTACTTTCCCCGTACTCCACACTTCTATTTAAATTCCTTTCTTGTCATCTTTACTCAAGGTCGAGTTTGAGTGGAGCCCATTCTTGCTACTGAGAATGCCAACCTACAGACTTTAACCAATCTGAACCCAGCCCATTGACCGATTTAATTTCTTGGGTTTTGAGGGATATTTTCAACCCATTTGTTGTGTTTGAACATATGCATTTTATCCATAGCAATCAACCCGACCCACATTGCCACCTTTTAACCCTAGCTAGTGTCATACTCATATCTTCTTCTCTTTTTATACAAAGATCCAGAGATGGAAATGGGATTTCTATATCATGGGTTAGAAGGCAAATACAGCTTTTATTGCACGTAATATATGCCTAGTACATCCCTTTCTTTGAGTGGTATCTTCTTTCATTTTTATAACAGTCTATATTCCCAAACACAAAGCTCCACAGAGAGAGAGAGAGAGAGAGAGAGAGAGAGAGAGAGAGAGAGGGAGAGGGAGAGAGATTTGTTATGATAGCCAGAGTCATCACATGCCACATGCAGATGCACCAAGGCCTCAGCTGCATCCATCCCACGCACAACCAACCAATTACCACCATGTATGTATTCAAATAATACAATAACAAACAAAGGAAATGCATAACAGCTGCACCTCAGCCAAAGATCCAACGATCTCCATCATGGTTTAAAAGCACAGCCTGTTTTGAGAGTGAACCATCCCACGTTTATTTGCATTCTTCAGTCAAGGGCTTGGTTGTCTAATGCTGTGATTGAGTACGTGGTCTACAGAAGTTTGTCCCCTTCTTTTTTTTTTTTTAGAAAGCAACCAGTTCGAAATTTTAAGAAAAGACTCTTTAGGAAAGGGTACTTGACAAACACTAATTATGGCATATTTGTTTGCAATTTTTTTTTCTTTTTCTGCTATTGGAGGGTTCTCAACCTTATAGGCTGGACCAAACTCTCTAGACATAAAGGAAAGTCGGGTAAACTCTCATGTAGCCCCAGTATGATAGTGCAGTTTCGAACCTACAACATCTGGGTGTGTGGTGGTGCAGAACCATGGTCCTAAGACAATTGAGCTCTACTCCTTGGGATTCATATTTGTTTGCATTAGAATACATCGGAATTCAATGAATAGGATTTGATGTCATAAGTGGTTAAAAATGATGACTAAAGTCAACTTTTAAAATTAGACTTCAAATAACCTTTTTTTCTTTCATAGAAATAGAATCAAGAGAAGATAAAGAAATAAATGCCATAGCCATCATGCTAGTAATTCATTACATAGAAAAATGATGTCTATATCTATATCTCTACTTTATAACCTTCATCCCTTCCATCATATCTTTCACCAACCTTGGTCATATAACTTTTACAATATGACAAGTTTACTTTTTTATAATTACAAACTTACCAAACAATCTAACAACATAAGGGCCTAACTGAATCGGCTATATTTCAAATAGATCAAACTTGCCAAAGAGGAATCAATTACAAACTATAGTAAGGTAAGAGTCCTTTTTTTTTTCTATCATCTCAAAATACTAAATATATATAATCAACATGATTGTAACTGCACTTCTGACCATCTCTCAGTAGGATAGCAAGTGGGTATCCCAATAATATACTAGACTCCAATTTTGAATAAAAATGTATAAAACCTACTTTTGGATCCGAGAGATATATAGGTCCGTCAATATCGATGAGGACAAATTCGAGTCGGTATTTGTTCACTGTGGATCTGACCGATTTGCATCATTATCTCTTAAGTACATGACTTAAATTGTGAGGGGTGTAAATGTGGCACATGACTTAAATTTTGCTGTAGGTACAAGTGGTTGAGTATTAAAACCAAAACAAGAGGTAGTTATGTATAAATTCTAGTAAATGCATGCGGTGCTTATATATTTGTAAGTTACTCTGAATAATTTTTCTCCTTGACACGTAATGTGAGTAGTAATTATAACCTCAAGAATGTAATAGTAAGCACTTTCAATCATGCCATGGGATCATTGTCGATCTCGTAATAAATTAAGTGAGAGAAATTAAAACAGGGTTTTGCGCGAAATGGTTTTTTTTTTTAATCTTTTTCCCCTGAAGATAAAGCAATGGTTTAAACCTTCAAGCTGGCTGTTACATGATGTTCCCTCTAGAAACTTTGCTATAATATCAGGGCCTCATTGAGTTGTAAATCTTCCTTTAATGGCTTACACTGTTGTAACGACTGTTGTGCAACAATTTTACCTGAAAACATTTTTTAACAGTAGCAGTAGATTAGATTAAAGATTAAGCTGCTTTTATAAAAGGAAGAAGCATTCAGCATCACACTGGCCTGGCTTTTGAGTTGTTTCAGAAACTGAAATCCAAGTTTAGCAAAGGTTCTTTCTGCCTCAAGCTTGATATCACCAAAGCTTTTGATAAGTTGAAGTGGTCCTTCCTATTTGCTGCCCTTCAGTTTTTTAATTTTTCAGAAGGCTGGATCTCTTTGGTCAAGGAGTGCATCTGCACTTCCAAGTGTTCAGTGCTCATAAACAGATTGCCCCAAGGTTTCTTTAGTTCCTCCTGTGGTCTCAGGCAGGGAGACCCTTTATCCCCTTACCTCTTTATATTAGCTGAGGAAATTCTGAGTCTTCACTTGCAAGGTCTTCTAGACCAAGGCCTCTTCACTCCCCTCTCAAAGATTCCTACTACCCCCTGCCACCTGTTATACGCAGATGATATTCTAATCCTTATGAAAGGGGCATCTTCAAGTGTTCTAATCCTTCAGGATCTTCTGGAGGCCTACCAGGAAGCAGCAGGTCAGTTCTTTAACCTTCAGAAAAGCTCCCTTTTCCTTGGTAAATGCAGCTTGAGAAGGAAGAGCAGCATCTGTTCAGTTCTTGGTCTCCCAGAAGCCTCTTCTCACCTTAGATACCTCGGCACCCCAATTTGCAGTGGGACTCCTAAGAGAAGGCACTTCCTCCCTCTGCTAGATGCAGTCCAGTCCAAGCTCTCTGGGTGGAAAGCAAGATCACTGTCTTTTGCAGGTCGGTTAACGCTCATAAAGCATGTTCTATCAAGTATCCCAATTCACCTGGCTGCCATAATTCCCCTCCCTGCTTCCGTTTGCAAAGAGATCGAGAGGTTCATGAGGCACTTCCTCTGGTCAGGTAACTCCCTCACTCGCAAGCTAAACTATGTCAGCTGGGTTCAAGTCACTCTTCCAAAGGCAGAAGGTGGATTGGGAATTAGGAGAATAGCTGAAGTAAACAGAGCTTCCTTCATCAAGCTTGGGTGGCAAGCCTCTACTTCCTTCTCCCTCTGGTCTAAGTGGTTCAAGAATCGATATTTTAAATATCGTCCCATATGGAGCTCAGAGAACTCCATCACCGGCTCTTGCATCTGGAAAAGCATTCGTAGATCAGCAGAAATCATTCACCAAGGGAGCTCTTGGATTTTCGGTAATGGTCAGTATATTAATGCATGGCACGACACCTGGACTGATCAAGACCCAATCTCCACTAGCTTCCCTGGCCTTCCATATCCAAAGGATCAAAGGCTCTCGTCCCTCTTCCAAGCAGGAGCATGGGTCATCCCTGGCCACCAGCCAAGTCCTGTCCAACAGCATCTTCTCCATCTTCTCCAGAACCTCTCTCCCAACCTTTCCACAAGAGACTCCCTCTGCTGGCGAGACTCTCCAGATGGCAATCTCTCCCTGAGGAAAGCTTGGCAGGAAACTAGGCGTAGAGGTCAGGTCCTCCCCTGGCCAAACCTGATATGGAATAACATCACTCCGCCCAGAATTAGCTGCTTTGGCTGGAGACTGATGCACAACAAAGTCCCTACAGACTCCTGGATGAAACGTCTGGGCTTCTCCTTAGCATCCAGGTGTATCTCCTGCTGTGAAGCAGAAGACTCAGTTGAGCACCTCTTCTTCTCTTGCAGCACAGCAAAAGCCATATGGTCCTGGCTTCTTCAAGCAGCAGGGGCTTCTCCCTCTACAAGCTTCTCTGCCTCGTCAATCTGGATATCTCTTTCAAAAGTTAATGATGCCAAGGGAATCAAAAATATGGTTGTCATCCTCATCACAGTTCTCTACCACCTCTGGAAGGCTAGGAATGAAGCCATCTATGCAAGTCGCAGGCCCTCCTTCTTATCAATTCAAGGCCAAATTCAAGAAGCCTTCTCCTTCTCCATGAGGAAGATGACTACTCCTTTTGTTAGCTCCCAGCTCAGCGCCATGTTCGTCTCCATGAGAATTGCAACAGAAGCCTTACCAGCTGAGCTCTCTCCCAGCTCCTGAAGTCTGGCTATCTCTGTCTCTCTGTTCTTTTGGGATTTCTGTTAGTTCCTGTAGTTCCTTTTCGTTCTTTTGGGGGTCCTTTTTGACCTCTTCTTTTTGTTTTCTTGCTTCTCCCTCCCTCTTCTTTTAAATATATTTACCCATTCAGCAAAAAAAAAAAAAAAAAAAAAAAAAAGATTAGATTAAAGATTTAAAAAGTACAATAAAGAGAGAGGAAAAGAAAAGCAGACAAAGGTATAAGAGTTAAATAGCCACGCAAAAACAATAAATTACATATCAGTAGTAAAGAAAACCCCCACAAAACTTTGGCAAAGCATCTACCATGTCTTTTGCTAACACACAAGTCGGAGATGAACACAAATGAAAAAAATTGAATTTTAAAGGGCCCTTATCCAAACGACTCATCCACAATATTACATTTGAAGAATCACTCTCCACCACTACATTATAAAAGTCATGAGATTAAGCAAATCCTTAGAACTCCCAAAATAGTTGATACTTCTTGATCATTAGAATCTTGATGCCTACATATTTTGAACACATAAATTGTATCCCTTGTAGTTTCTTAAGACGCCAACTACACCTGCATGACCTGGTTTTGGTTTTGCCTAAGATCACGGCCTTTGTTTTTTTTTTTTTTTTTTTTTTCCTTATGAGATGGGTATCCGTGAGGTCTTTTATCCAATAAGATTATTCTTCTTCGGGTGGCACCTGTGAAATTCACACGACAACACACCATACAAATTATGATGGGGTTTCAACTACAGGTTTTTTTTTTGCTATCGGAGGATTCTCAACCCTTTGGGTTGGACTAATCCCTCCGGACCCAGAGGGAAACCGGATAAACTCCCCTATAGCATCAGTATGGTAGTGCAGTTTCGAACCTACAACCTCCGGGTACAAACCGTAGTTCTAGGCTAACTGAGCTACTCCTTAGAATTAACGTGTTCATAGCCACGTCATTAATTTCTTTATTGGGTGGCTTAATTTCATGTACATCTTCGATCGAAGCCTTTAAATGCAACCAATCAGATTCTTGTCGTCTTTGGGTAATCTAGATCACAACTGTTTCCATGTGGGCCCCACTATTAATGGCCGGCAAGAAAATTTTCGTTAGTGCCCAATCAGATCTATTGAACAGGTTGCGTGGAAATGGACCACTTTGTCTATGTGAAATAACTCGAAAATGATCGCATGGCAGTCATTGTTGCAGTAGTGGCTATTAACTAGTTGAATTCTGTCCATACCTAGTTTCTTCTTGTTTTGGGTATTGCCAATTAAATCTTGAGCATCAGCTTCTTAGTTTAGCATTGTATCCTGTGATCAAGGAAATCCGAATATGTGCCTCTGCACATAAAAGTGATTTTGACTTATTCATTAGAAAAGATTTTCTGAAAAAAATAAAGAATAAATATTTTTCTCATTCTCTGTAAAAATAAATAAATAAATAAGGGCCACGCCTAACTCTGAAAATTTGTGCCCAAGGAAGATCGACCTTTCTTTTTCCGAGTTTGAAAATTTTATGTCATTGAGATCTAGAGGTTGCCCGATTAGTTGGAAACCTCACCCAGATGATCTGGGTCTTTCTCTTCTTGCACATGTGCGAGTCTTCGCCCCCCCCCCCCCCCCCCCATGTGCAAGTCCTCACTCTTTGTGTGAGGGTGTTCTCATGAGTCATGGGCTCCCAGAACCCAGCTCCTTTGCCCTTTGGCCCGTTTGGCACTTTACTAATACAATCAAAGTCAAGTAAAGTCTTTATTTTTTAGACAAGATGTCACATCAAATGCACTTTATTCAAAACTCCCTTTATCATTTTCATAGAAAAAGTCGAAAAACAACTACCTATATCCACTGAAATACAAAAAAACTTCACTTTTCCATACAAAAAAGTTTAAAAGATTATATACCAAACAACTAAAAATAAAATATCATCATACTCACTTATATTTTATTCTTTCTTCAAAATCAACTTTACTTCACTTGACTCAACTAGTAGGTACTCAAAAAGGGAGAAAATAACACACAAAAACAAAAATGTGACTGTAATAGGCATTTACTTTGGATCGACCATCTTCTCTATTCTTTCCAAGAGTCTTGGAGTTGGCATGCAATCATTCAGACACAAAAGTACGTAGCGAAAACCTCATTTTTCTTGCCCATGTTTGGGTTATCTTTCTCTCTGTATCTGTCTTTTCAAAAAAAAAATGGTAATCGTAATCTATCTTTCAAAACTACGTACTCTTTTCAACCTGCTCCCCTTTTTTTATAAGGTGCCACTAGCCAACGCTCCTTATATTTGCCTCGTCTTTGAAGACTTTGACGTCTCTTACCAGATCAACTAGCAGCCCCCAAACTTTGAAGGGTCTCCATTTCCATCCATGGTTTCAAACATCATCACCCTATATCGACCATGTGCATCATAGTATCAGTTAGCATAAAAATCAATGTATGTTGGCTGCCAGATCATGTGCAATTGGTTTTCTGAAAAAAAAAAAAAAAAAAGTCATACATCCCTCCTAATACAAATATTTTAGACCACCATATTTTCGAGCTGATTTGTTTCCATAGAATTGAATTTTTAGAAACTCTTATGATAAAATGGGTTTCGAACAAAAAATTATCAAAGATGTGAGTAGTAAAGGATAGGTTTCGATCTACATAGTTGCATAAATATTTTTGAGCTGGCCGACCTCTTCAAGGTATAGAACAATTCTATCTTTCCTCTTTTTAATCACATGCAAAGCTGCCGTCTCTAACAAACACAAATTGCACTGAAAAATAAAACAAAAGATGTCTCTCTATCTCTCCAATTGGCATTCATCTTCCTAGTTCAAATGAAATGCGCGTTTTTTTATTAGCTGGGTGCACTGATAGTGATGCCCACAACTCTCTTTTCTTCTTTTTTCAAATGAACGGTGATGCTTGCCCACAACTTTTTGTCACTTCTGTCTCCTCCTTTTCAAATTAATTTTTCTTAAAACTTATGTTATAATATCATAAAGGCACTGCAATTTAGTAGTACCAACTTGTCTTCTTAAATTCTAGAGAAGATAAGTGTTAGGTAAGCTATGTATTTGAATTGATGTGATGTCACTGCCAACTAAACCGGCATTTTCGCCGGCCCACCTCTTTGTTTATTTCTTTGTTTTCAGCTTTCTCATCCAACTTCCCCTTTTAGCTCATTAGTCTTCTTCAGGGTAATAAATTCTAATCTCTACCAGATTTGTTTATGTTTATTAAGACAGCGAAGTCTCAACAAATTTTCAAAATATTGAAAAACTTGAGAATATTGCAAGAAAATGGTGATTTTGTCAGAGTTTAGTAAAAAAAAGTTATGGGCCTTCTTCTATGGATGAAATTGAGTTCTTAATAATCCTAAAAAACTGTACGTATTCATACTTCATAGTGGTCAAAATTTATAAAAAAAAAGAAAAAAAAGATGGATACTGTCAAATAGTAAAATTGAAAAAACAAAGATGGATGTCATCAAATAGTCTCTCCTTTGGAGGAAAATGATTATTCGCCCATCATATATACTAGTCAATCAAATTTTAGTACAATCATTATCCCATCTAGTTACCACCAGTATATCCTTGGTCTCTATAATTCCTTTGTTGGAACCCTTTTACCATCAGTTCCTAGGCCCTTGGAGGGTAGAAAAGTATAGAGTACTAACACCTTGGGGCTTTTAGCTTGCATTCTGGCTTTTAGTAGAGGATCTACAGATATTGTTAATGAGCAGGTAAGGTTGTAGGAAGATTGATTACATTCAAATATAAATACTTCTTTTCATTAAATGGATTATGGTTGCTTCTTGGCAGGGGTTGGAGGGAATCATTATCTACCATTGTTGGGTCCACCCGCTTTTTTCTTTTTTTTTTTCTTTTTTTTTTTATCATCATCCCCGCTAAGGGGACTGTAGCTGGACCCCAAGGAGACTGGCACAAGCGATTAGATCTTGGAAAACGCAAAGTGATCCACCTTTCTAACATAGTTGTAAAGCACCTAGGCATTGCCCCTGATGTGAAAGGATCCTGTAAGTGCAAAAATCCTCGCAGTCTTACTTGGATGATGTAAAACTGCATTAAGGAAGGTTTGACTGATTGCTGACCTAAAAGGAAGAGAAGCAAAGGATCAGAGACCCTGGCTACTGTCAGCACAGTCCCTTCGATGGCTAAGTTAGTTCAGTCACCAAGCTAAGGATGAATGGGGAAGAAAGAGAATGAAAGTGTATATGCTCTACTTCACTTACCCTGTTGGACTCGCGTTACGTTTGTATATATAGGTGTTGAGGTTTAGCAGGAGTTTCCTTAGTGGAGATAGATAAAAAGGGAATATCCCATCCGGCCCTACCTTGTACCTTTAGTGGGGGTAAGTGAAAGCTATGTCCCATCAGTCCATACCTTGTATGGTTGCGGACGTGACCATATTATAAGGTTAACTCCTTTCCAGGCGCGTGCTCTATCTGACAGCCCGCAGGTCATTTATTATGATTGACGTTTGGCGCTTATCTCGGTCGACTGAAGATACCGAGACCGAGATGGGTATGTCTGCATTCCAGTCAAAACGAGGCTAATTGGTACTTTTTACCGAGACCAACAAGATCCGAAGGCCGAACCCGAAGTGGTGCCAAAATGGGGGGAGACTGAGGGGACCGAGACCAGGATAAACTTAATTGGTATCTTGGCCAAGGTTAGACTCATTTTTGGGATTATGAAAAGGTCCCCACACAGATCCTATTGTGTACTTCTGGTTCCAACTAGAATTCATTGGTTCATTTCTTGTGCCCATGGCCTCCATATAGGGACTACTTGATTTGGTGGCACAAAGACCTACCTGTTCTCAACCAGAGTTCAATCCCTGTTCGAGGGCAATTGAGTTTTGAGAATCCAAATAAGGCTAAAGTGTCCAACTTTACTTGCAGGATGAGAATGGACTCAACCCAATCTAGGCCAATTTTACATCCTACAAGGTGATCATTGATTCCTGTAAACCAATTATCTAAAGGACCAGATCTAAGCCTTGTTTACATTCCTACCATGCGACGGTTTAGATCATATGAACATGGCCTCTAATAGATTGGCATCCATTTTTTTTAAATATCACTATAATAAAAACCACATTATCAATTTACAAAAAAAAAAAAAAAAAAAAACCCACATTATCTTAAAACACTAATTTGATTAATATCTCAATTTCTCAATAAAGTATTGTACAAAAAATAAAAAAAGATTAGCAACATAATAAGACCAAAAATGGTAAAAGCAATAAAAAAAAATCAAAGATTAATCTTAATTTTTTTAATTCTGATAATATCTCGAGAAAACCCCAATTCAAAAAATCTCAAACATTTTCCTAAAATGATAATTTCCAGAGAATAATATGTACAGTTATAAACGGGTTGGTTCCGGTCTGGGTCCATGGTGGGCCCAGAACTGAAACCATTAAGGAAAAGGTGGAACCAGATGCGATCCGGAACCTTTTGGAACCGATTTCTTGGCTCCGGAACCGAAACCAGAACCATATATGGGGCGAGTTTGGATCCGGGTCTGAATTTAGATAAAAAATTATATTAAAAAAAGAGGTTTTCAGGAGAGATTTTTGAAAATTAAGGTAATATATCGGGTCTCGGGTCTACGAGTTTAAACCAAGGTGAAACCGAACCTGGAGCCCATTGACTTATCAGAGCCTAAATTAGGACGCAGGTCCGATTTTTAACGGCCAAAATGTCCGGATAATCGAAGAATCGAACGCATATACATCCGTAATAATATGGGACAGTGGAATTGCCCAAAGAATTTGTTTGCATTGCACCCAAAGGCTGCGTTTGGTCACAGTAATTATTAATAGCGATTGAGGTTATGTAGTTGTAGTTGTTGTTGCTGTTGCTGATGCTAAATGTTGGGGGAACCGAGATTATCAAATATCAGCGATTTGAGGCTCTAGAAGTTTTCATTGTTGTTGTAGCTGTCGTTGTCTTGTATTTGCGTTTTGTGGGGCCCCAGCGATTTAGTCAATCGCTGTACCAATCGTTAGAAAGTTGCTACAGCCAAATGCACCCAAAGAATCTTATTTTGTGGAAGAATCAGACGGTAGTCAAGCTGCCTAACGTATAAACGGTGCTCGAGAACGAAAACTGAAAGTGAAATCACACTGTAAAACCGAAAAAGCCTCCTCAGTTTGGACTGCAAGGATTCTCTCTTCTTCTCTTGGGAAAATATTTCACCAGAGCCAAAGTTCCAGAACCCTTTCTATCATTGTAAGAAAAGGTCAGCTCTTCCATAGCTGGTTTTTATGCATTCGATTTCTGCTTGAGGTCATTGACTCCTCTCTTTTTCTGGGTTTTCTTTTGTTTGATACATGTTGTGCTTCTCCTCCACCTCCTCCTTGTATGTATCTGCCAACCATCTGATATTTAATTGAAAGTACCCCACTTTCTTTGAATATCAGTTCACTGTTTCTGGATGCTTTCTGCATTTAAAGGCAACTGATTTTCATGCGGTTATTGAAATCTTTGAGAACCCAGGAGAGAGAGGGGAAAAAAAGGGAGATTTGATGTTTGTTTACAACTGGGTCTGTGATTAAAAGTCCTGTTTTCATTATCAACTTAGAGACAAGGTGCCACCTTTTTCTGTTTTTCCTTGCCTTTTCTCACTTCTGCAAGATGGGCGTTTGAGATTTTCATTTGATTCATTGACTGTCAGTTTCATTTGTTTGAATTTGTGTTTAGTTGCTCCATCAGACCTTGAAGATCTCATCTTTTTTCCACATGGCTCGATTTATTTCATGATGAGTGATGGTGAATGCTTATTTCAATCTCAGACTACCTAAAGGTGCCATTTTTTTCCTGCTTCTTTCCACTTTCGCCATGATGGGTATTTGGATCTGAAATTGGTTGCTGGAGTTTCAGATTTCAGATCTGTTGTGAGGGTTTCTTGTTGTAACTTGTGCTGTTTTCTTTGAAACTCAAAGATTACATCTTTTTACTTATATCCACTTTTGTTTCATGATGGGTAGTATCAGAGATCCTAAGTTGCTTCTTTGGGTTTCATTGATGTTATCTCTGGTATGTATTTCCATAGCATTTGATCCTGTAGACAATTACCTGATAGACTGTGGATCCTCCACCAAAACAACTGTGGGTAACCGTGTTTTCGCGGCCGATAACTCTGTTCCTCCAACCCTATCAACCCCTCAAACTATTTTGGCGAGCATCTCTTCAAATTCTGTCCCATCGAGCGATGATGAGTCGGCTCTGTATCAGACGGCCCGGATCCTCACTGGAACTTCTACCTACGCATTCCCAATCCAAAAGCAAGGGAGGCACTGGATCCGCCTTCATTTCTTCCCATTCAACTTCCAAAATTTCAATCTGAAAACAGCAAGGTTCGGTGTTTCCACCAACAAAGTCGTCCTCCTTGAAAATTTCCAGGTGCCCAATGATACTTCTGTTGTGTTGAAGGAGTACTCTGTGAACATATCTTCTAATAGCCTCGTACTTGCATTCACCCCTTCAAACAATTCATTCGCGTTTATAAACGCCATTGAAGTTGTTTCTGTGCCTGATCAGCTTATCTCAGATACGGCCCGCACTGTTAACCCTGTTGGGAGCTATCAGGGTCTGTCAAATTATGCTCTGGAGACAGTTTATAGGATTAACATGGGCTCACCAAGGGTATCTCCTTCCAACGATACTTTGTCAAGAACATGGGTTCCTGATCTGCCGTTTTTACTAAATAAGAGACTCGCGAAGTTTGTCAATTTCTCAGGAAGTATCAACTATGTGGAGGGGGGCGCGACTCGAGATATCGCACCTGATATCGTCTATTCTACTGGAACAGAGATGAATCCAGCTAATGTTTCCTACATGAATTTCAATGTAACTTGGGAGTTCTCTGTGGATACAAATTTCATGTATTTGATTAGGATGCATTTTTGTGATATCATTAGCAGCGCATTGGGTGAGCTCTACTTCAATGTCTATATCAACAGCTGGTCAGCATTGCACGATCTTGACCTCTCTTCTCCGACGGCGAATACCTTGGCTTCACCATATTATCAGGATTTTGTTGTGGGTGTTGATGATCAGTCTTCAAAACTTCGTGTAAGTATTGGGCCTTCGACTCTGAATCCTAACGATCCCAATGCAATTTTGAATGGACTGGAGATTATGAAGATGAATAATTCAATAGGAAGTCTTGATGGTCTGGTTCCTTTAACACCAATCTCGCAAGCAGGTTCAAAGAAGAACATTGGTGTTGTAGTGGGCTCAGTTGTTGGGGTGTTTGTTGCAGTGATCTTGGTTGTGGTTCTCTTCCTGTTGTGTAGAAGACGGAAACTGCAGCGGAAAACATCAAAGACATGGGTTCCTTTCTCCACAAGCGGAGGGAATTCCTACAGTATGGGGAGTAAATTCTCCAATGGAACTACGAATTCCACCTTATCTGGGTTCCGTTTTTCATTTGTTGCACTGCAGGAAGCCACAAATGGCTTCGATGAGAATTGGGTCATTGGTGTTGGCGGTTTTGGGAAGGTCTATAAAGGAGTGCTGAGAGATGGTACAAGAGTGGCGGTGAAGCGAGGTAATCCTCAGTCCCAACAAGGGCTCAGGGAATTCCGGACTGAAATTGAGATGTTGTCTAATTTCCGCCATCGCCATCTTGTCTCATTGATTGGGTACTGTGATGAGCACAATGAGATGGTCCTAGTTTATGAGTACATGGAAAATGGGACTCTCAAGAGTCATCTCTATGGTTCAGATCTTCCTAATCTAAATTGGAAGCAGAGGCTTGAAATATGCATTGGATCTGCTAGAGGACTACACTACCTCCACACTGGTTCTGCACAGGCTATCATCCACCGTGATGTCAAATCAGCAAACATTTTGCTTGATGAGAACCTCATGGCAAAGGTTGCTGATTTTGGCCTGTCAAAAACAGGGCCAGAATTCGACCAGACCCACGTGAGCACTGCAGTGAAAGGAAGCTTCGGTTATCTCGATCCCGAGTATTTTCGAAGGCAGCAGCTGACAGACAAATCAGATGTGTACTCGTTTGGAGTGGTTTTGTTGGAAGTCCTTTGTGCAAGACCTGTTATTGATCCGTCTCTTCCAAGAGAGATGGTGAACATCGCAGAATGGGCAATGAAGTGGCAGCAGAACGGGCAGCTGGAGCAAATTATCGATCCCCGTCTTGTGGGTCAGATAAACTCTGATTCTCTGAGGAAGTTCGGAGACACAATTGAGAAGTGCTTAGCTGATTATGGGGTCGATCGGCCTACAATGGGGGATGTGTTGTGGAATTTGGAGTATGCGCTGCAACTTCAAGAGGCTGTTATGCAAAACGATCTTGATGTGGACAGCATGAAACAAATATCTAAGCTTTCTCCGCTGCTGAACAATGTTGATCGCTTAGACAGTGTTACTGTTGAGAGGCACGAGATGTCAATTGTTGAAGATCTGTCGGGAGTATCAATGAGTAGAGTTTTCTCGCAGTTGGTGAAAGCTGAAGGGAGATAGGTTGGAGGGAGTATGAGAATGCCAAAGAGCCACACTGAAGAAATGGTTGAGCTCCTACCACTCATCTTGAAGTAAGTCTGCTCTTGCTTCTTCTTATGTTGAGTTTGAACATGGAGTCTCTTAGTTTACAAACTACAACACTGCAACAAAAAGAAGCATCTTACTCTGTTTGGCTGTCTTTACAACATAGTTTTAAGCAATTTTCATTTGTATGTTGTTTGTGGTTTCCTTTGTCTTTACAAGATGTGACTATGGCTTATTAATCTTATTATTTTATCAGATTTGATGACATTTTCTTGAACATTTTGGCAAATTTTTGTTAGTCCCTTAAATTCTGCAAGTTTCAACTCTCAAGCTCTTAGCATGAATAATGCATATTATATGCAGGATAATTTATAATGTGACATTTATTAAATGAATTTTGAGCGTAAGATCAAATAGAACCTTAGCTATAGTAGTCAGGCTTAATCACTGACTTTTGGTGTGGGGGGTGGGGGATTGAAACTATGAATGCATGTTGAACCCAACCGAAACCCAAATCTGGATTGGGCATTTTCAGGTTTAGTTTGGGTTTGGGCCAGAAAATCAAAAGCCAGATAAAATTTTAGGGATTGGATTTATTTATTTTTAATTGCGATATAAACGAGTGTAAGTGTAGCATTGATCGAGTAAAGTGTGGGTCAAGTTTGAGTTGTTGCTTTGGGAGGTGGGTCT
The DNA here is from genome assembly GCA_038049695.1 of Cinnamomum chago. Taxonomy (NCBI): domain Eukaryota; kingdom Viridiplantae; phylum Streptophyta; class Magnoliopsida; order Laurales; family Lauraceae; genus Cinnamomum; species Cinnamomum chago. Next base: position 78,682,621 of record CP142452.1, read on the forward strand.
GTGAAGTCAGGTTGAAGTTGGGGTTGGATTGGATTTGGGTTGGCCTTTTTAGCATTTCAAGTTTGTCTTTGCTGAAAACGTGACCCGACCCACCAGAATTGAACCCTTGATTCTAACTTTGCCTTTCATGTAACTTTAAAAGAAGGTTGTTTTATGCTGTCACGTCTTATTTTGTTTTATTGCCTTGTACAACTTAAGTAGTTGACATCTTGAGCCCAAAATATTAACAGTAGGAGCACATGGTGAGTACTCTTTAGAATTAATCGCCAGCTTTTTTAGCCTCCATACAGGCTTGCAGAGTTGCAGTTGGACTACAACCCATAGCACAGTTGGAATTGGACAACCACTCTTTTGGTGCAGTTTTTTTGTAGCTTGTTTTTGACCTTCTGTTGTTTGGGTGATGGGTATAGTGTTCTTTATACCTTTACCCTTCTTGTTTTGTTTTTGTTGGTTTAATCTTTGTACTCCTTGGTTAACCTAATTTTACTGTTAATGATAGGAAAAAAAATTGTTCAGTGTCTCAACTATGGGTTGCGGGTTTTAGTCATCATTTCTAGTTAACTGACCGAAAGTTATGCTCTTTGCACTCTCTGTAGTTTAAAATTTGTGTCATTGCACATTTTTTCTGTATCAACTGATAGTAATAGGTCATGTCCACACCCCACCGGTGACCGGAGTCTATTTCCTTTAACTTTAATTACTTTTCCTAAGTTTTTCGACAATACCAAGAAGTGGAGCTCTAATTGGTGGATTGAAACCGAAATAACTGGCTCTGGAGAGAGCTCTTGATAGTAATAGATATACATTTTTTGCAACATTTTGACAGTGGCCTAAGTATACTATTACCGGAGAATGTGGGATAGCCCAAGTGGTCATGGGTGTCCCTTCTCACGAGCAGTGCTTGGGGTCTATCCTTGTCACTGGCAGAGCACAGTCCCAAGCATATTCATGTAGAGGATGAAGATGGAGCATACTTGGGGGGAGGACAAAGGCAGAGTGGAGCAGGCAGTGCATGGAGGACACCAGGAATGACCCCTAGGTTGATAGATTTAAGATAGTTTACAATTTTATCTCATGTAATGGCATTTTTTTTAAAAGGAAAGGTATACAGTTACTAGACATGATTTTTCTGTTTCTCATGTTTCTTCACTCCATTTTTGTTATAAAAAAAAAAGGTCAGTTTTCCATAAAAATATAAATACTATTTTTGGTAATTTTCCTGAGTTGCAGCCAAATCTTGACTAAGCTGTGACAATTTTAAGTTGAACATGGAATCTGAACATTTGGTTTAGTCAGTCTGGTCGAGTTTATTGTTTGAGTGTTTTAAGCAATATTAGTAGGGCACATCCAATAATGGAAAGGACTTATGATGGGGCCGACCATGGTTATTTTTCTTTTCTTATTTTTTTGGTCCTGAATCACCATTTTAGAATATGCTAGTGTAGGTGACTTTTGCCTGTTTGTTTGCATTAAATAGATAGGAATTGAATACATTGGGTGCTTAAAAAGGAAGATCAAAGGTGAAGCTCCAAAAATGAGCATCAAATAGAATTTTCTTTTGAATCTCCAAAAATGAGCATCAAGGGAAGAACTGTTATTTGATGTTTATTTTTGGAAATTGACCTTTACTATTCGGTTTTAACCACTCTATATATTCTTTCTTTTTTTCGAAAATGTGCATTATAGGGCGTATATCATATCAAATTATCAATGGTTCTGAATAATGTGTAGCATGTACCTTGGTTGGATTTAAGAAACAACTTCATGAACCCACAATTTTAATGCCTATTCCTTCAGTTTGAAACTGAGAGAAAGAATATGTTATGATGAATTTTGACGAGTTCTGTGGTGACTGATCTTCTCATCGAACAGTACACCAATTCTAATAGTAAGGTCTGACGTATTTTAGTAAGCTGTACCGAATATAAGTAATCTCTAAGTAGGGTTATAAAAATCAGTCTAATTCTGTATGGTGTGCTGGGAGTGTAACTCTCATATAGTTGTCACCCTAACTTTTTGAAGATAGTGAAAACTGCTCTCATTTTACTGTGGATGTAGACATATTGGTCAAATCACGTAAAACTTGGTGTATTTTTAATTTATTGTTTATTCATACCATCGTGATTTGTTACAATAAACCATGTAAATCTTGGTATCTTTTTATGTTATTTTTTCATTCATAGCATCGTGATTTTAACTTCTTGGCAATAGTGAAAACTGCTCTCATTTCACTGTGGATGTAGACATATTGGCCAAATCAAGTAAATCTTGATGTATTTTTAATTTATTGTTTATTCATAGCATTGTGAATTGTTACCGTAAACCACGTAAATCTTGGTATCTTCTTATTTTATTTTATTTTCATTCATAGCATCAAGATTTTAACTTCTTGGCAATAGTGAAAATTGCTCTCATTTCACTATGGATGCAGGCATATGGGCACATCACGTAAATCTTAGTGTATTTTTAATTTATTGTTTATTCATAGCATCGTGATTTGTTACCGTAAACCATGTAAATCTTGGTATCTTCTTATTTTATTTTTTCATTCATAGCATCATGATTTTAACTTCTTGGCGATAGTGAAAATTGCTCTCATTTGACTGTGGATGTAGACATATTGGCCAAATCACGTAAATCTTGGTGTATTTTTAATTTATTGTTTATTCATAGCATCGTGATTTGTTACTGTAAACCACATAAATCTTGGTATCTTCTTATTTTATTTTTTTTCATTCATAGCATCAGGATTTTAACTTCTTGGCGATAGTGAAAATTGCTCTTTGACTGTAGATGTAGACATATTGGCCAAATCACGTAAAACTTGGTGTATTTTTAATTTATTGTTTATTCATACCATCGTGATTTGTTACCGTAAACCACGTAAATCTTGGTATCTTTTTATGTTATTTTTTCGTTCATAGCATCGTGATTTTAACTTCTTGGCAATAGTGAAAACTGCTCTCGTTTCACTGTGGATGTAGACATATTGGCCAAATCAAGTAAATCTTGATGTATTTTTAATTTATTGTTTATTCATAGCATTGTGAATTGTTACCGTAAACCACGTAAATCTTGGTATCTTCTTATTTTGTTTTTTTTCATTCATAGCATCAAGATTTTAACTTCTTGGCAATAGTGAAAATTGCTCTCATTTCACTATGTATGCAGGCATATTGGCCACATCACGTAAATCTTGGTGTATTTTTAATTTATTGTTTATTCATAGCATCGTGATTTGTTACCGTAAACCATGTAAATCTTGGTATCTTCTTATTTTATTTTTTCATTCATAGCATCATGATTTTAACTTCTTGGCGATAGTGAAAATTGCTCTCATTTGACTGTGGATGTAGACATATTGGCCAAATCACGTAAATTTTGGTGTATTTTTAATTTATTGTTTATTCATAGCATCGTGATTTGTTACTGTAAACCACATAAATCTTGGTATCTTCTTATTTTATTTTTTTTCATTCATAGCATCAGGATTTTAACTTCTTGGCGATAGTGAAAATTGCTCTTTGACTGTAGATGTAGACATATTGGCCAAATCACGTAAAACTTGGTGTATTTTTAATTTATTGTTTATTCATACCATCGTGATTTGTTACCGTAAACCACGTAAATCTTGGTATCTTTTTATGTTATTTTTTCGTTCATAGCATCGTGATTTTAACTTCTTGGCAATAGTGAAAACTGCTCTCGTTTCACTGTGGATGTAGACATATTGGCCAAATCAAGTAAATCTTGATGTATTTTTAATTTATTGTTTATTCATAGCATTGTGAATTGTTACCGTAAACCACGTAAATCTTGGTATCTTCTTATTTTGTTTTTTTTCATTCATAGCATCAAGATTTTAACTTCTTGGCAATAGTGAAAATTGCTCTCATTTCACTATGTATGCAGGCATATTGGCCACATCACGTAAATCTTGGTGTATTTTTAATTTATTGTTTATTCATAGCATCGTGATTTGTTACCGTAAACCATGTAAATCTTGGTATCTTCTTATTTTATTTTTTCATTCATAGCATCATGATTTTAACTTCTTGGCGATAGTGAAAATTGCTCTCATTTGACTGTGGATGTAGACATATTGGCCAAATCACGTAAATTTTGGTGTATTTTTAATTTATTGTTTATTCATAGCATCGTGATTTGTTACTGTAAACCACATAAATCTTGGTATCTTCTTATTTTATTTTTTTTCATTCATAGCATCAGGATTTTAACTTCTTGGCGATAGTGAAAATTGCTCTTTGACTGTAGATGTAGACATATTGGCCAAATCACGTAAAACTTGGTGTATTTTTAATTTATTGTTTATTCATACCATCGTGATTTGTTACCGTAAACCACGTAAATCTTGGTATCTTTTTATGTTATTTTTTCGTTCATAGCATCGTGATTTTAACTTCTTGGCAATAGTGAAAACTGCTCTCGTTTCACTGTGGATGTAGACATATTGGCCAAATCAAGTAAATCTTGATGTATTTTTAATTTATTGTTTATTCATAGCATTGTGAATTGTTACCGTAAACCACGTAAATCTTGGTATCTTCTTATTTTGTTTTTTTTCATTCATAGCATCAAGATTTTAACTTCTTGGCAATAGTGAAAATTGCTCTCATTTCACTATGTATGCAGGCATATTGGCCACATCACGTAAATCTTGGTGTATTTTTAATTTATTGTTTATTCATAGCATCGTGATTTGTTACCGTAAACCATGTAAATCTTGGTATCTTCTTATTTTATTTTTTCATTCATAGCATCATGATTTTAACTTCTTGGCGATAGTGAAAATTGCTCTCATTTGACTGTGGATGTAGACATATTGGCCAAATCACGTAAATTTTGGTGTATTTTTAATTTATTGTTTATTCATAGCATCGTGATTTGTTACTGTAAACCACATAAATCTTGGTATCTTCTTATTTTATTTTTTTTCATTCATAGCATCAGGATTTTAACTTCTTGGCGATAGTGAAAATTGCTCTTTGACTGTAGATGTAGACATATTGGCCAAATCACGTAAAACTTGGTGTATTTTTAATTTATTGTTTATTCATACCATCGTGATTTGTTACCGTAAACCACGTAAATCTTGGTATCTTTTTATGTTATTTTTTCGTTCATAGCATCGTGATTTTAACTTCTTGGCAATAGTGAAAACTGCTCTCGTTTCACTGTGGATGTAGACATATTGGCCAAATCAAGTAAATCTTGATGTATTTTTAATTTATTGTTTATTCATAGCATTGTGAATTGTTACCGTAAACCACGTAAATCTTGGTATCTTCTTATTTTGTTTTTTTTCATTCATAGCATCAAGATTTTAACTTCTTGGCAATAGTGAAAATTGCTCTCATTTCACTATGTATGCAGGCATATTGGCCACATCACGTAAATCTTGGTGTATTTTTAATTTATTGTTTATTCATAGCATCGTGATTTGTTACCGTAAACCATGTAAATCTTGGTATCTTCTTATTTTATTTTTTCATTCATAGCATCATGATTTTAACTTCTTGGCGATAGTGAAAATTGCTCTCATTTGACTGTGGATGTAGACATATTGGCCAAATCACGTAAATTTTGGTGTATTTTTAATTTATTGTTTATTCATAGCATCGTGATTTGTTACTGTAAACCACATAAATCTTGGTATCTTCTTATTTTATTTTTTTTCATTCATAGCATCAGGATTTTAACTTCTTGGCGATAGTGAAAATTGCTCTTTGACTGTAGATGTAGACATATTGGCCAAATCACGTAAAACTTGGTGTATTTTTAATTTATTGTTTATTCATACCATCGTGATTTGTTACCGTAAACCACGTAAATCTTGGTATCTTTTTATGTTATTTTTTCGTTCATAGCATCGTGATTTTAACTTCTTGGCAATAGTGAAAACTGCTCTCGTTTCACTGTGGATGTAGACATATTGGCCAAATCAAGTAAATCTTGATGTATTTTTAATTTATTGTTTATTCATAGCATTGTGAATTGTTACCGTAAACCACGTAAATCTTGGTATCTTCTTATTTTGTTTTTTTTCATTCATAGCATCAAGATTTTAACTTCTTGGCAATAGTGAAAATTGCTCTCATTTCACTATGTATGCAGGCATATTGGCCACATCACGTAAATCTTGGTGTATTTTTAATTTATTGTTTATTCATAGCATCGTGATTTGTTACCGTAAACCATGTAAATCTTGGTATCTTCTTATTTTATTTTTTCATTCATAGCATCATGATTTTAACTTCTTGGCGATAGTGAAAATTGCTCTCATTTGACTGTGGATGTAGACATATTGGCCAAATCACGTAAATTTTGGTGTATTTTTAATTTATTGTTTATTCATAGCATCGTGATTTGTTACTGTAAACCACATAAATCTTGGTATCTTCTTATTTTATTTTTTTTCATTCATAGCATCAGGATTTTAACTTCTTGGCGATAGTGAAAATTGCTCTTTGACTGTAGATGTAGACATATTGGCCAAATCACGTAAAACTTGGTGTATTTTTAATTTATTGTTTATTCATACCATCGTGATTTGTTACCGTAAACCACGTAAATCTTGGTATCTTTTTATGTTATTTTTTCGTTCATAGCATCGTGATTTTAACTTCTTGGCAATAGTGAAAACTGCTCTCGTTTCACTGTGGATGTAGACATATTGGCCAAATCAAGTAAATCTTGATGTATTTTTAATTTATTGTTTATTCATAGCATTGTGAATTGTTACCGTAAACCACGTAAATCTTGGTATCTTCTTATTTTGTTTTTTTTCATTCATAGCATCAAGATTTTAACTTCTTGGCAATAGTGAAAATTGCTCTCATTTCACTATGTATGCAGGCATATTGGCCACATCACGTAAATCTTGGTGTATTTTTAATTTATTGTTTATTCATAGCATCGTGATTTGTTACCGTAAACCATGTAAATCTTGGTATCTTCTTATTTTATTTTTTCATTCATAGCATCATGATTTTAACTTCTTGGCGATAGTGAAAATTGCTCTCATTTGACTCTGGATGTAGACATATTGGCCAAATCACGTAAATCTTGGTGTATTTTTAATTTATTGTTTATTCATAGCATCGTGATTTGTTACTGTAAACCACATAAATCTTGGTATCTTCTTATTTTATTTTTTTTCATTCATAGCATCAGGATTTTAACTTCTTGGCGATAGTGAAAATTGCTCTTTGACTGTAGATGTAGACATATTGGCCAAATGGCCCAAATCACATAAATCTTGGTGTATTTTTAATTCATTGTTTATTAAAAGCATTGTGATTTGTTACTATAAACCACGTAAATCTTGGTATCTTCTTATTTTATTTTTTCATTCGTAGCATCATGATTTTAACTTCTTGGCGATAGTGAAAATTGCTCTCATTTCACTGTGGATGTAGGCATACGGGCCAAATCACGTAAATCTTGATGTAATTTTGTTTTATTGTTTATTCATAGCAACGTGATTTGTTACAGTAAACCACGTAAATCTTGGTATCTTCTTATTTTATTTTTATATTCATAGCATCATGATTTGAGAGAGAACTTTTAACCTACGTTACCTGTATGCTTGTAGAAAATAAATACGATATACGATAATGGTAGTGGCATAGAAAATCCTAAGGATACTGTGTACTAAGTATATTGGTGCATAAAAGTTGTATTGTATTTGTTTTCATTCTTTTCAACATAAAGATGTTAGGAAGGAATACAAATGATGACAGTTAGGTTAGCGATAATTTAAAGGAAAAAGGTGATACTTCGAATAATTTTTAAAATCATAATCATCAAAGCCTTTTCCCAACTATGGTGATGGCTACATGCGGGGTTTTTTTTTTTTTTTTTTTCTCCATTTCAATTTATCATAAGCCAAATCTTTTTTCACTTTGTCAAATCTATTGTTACTACTTTCATCTACATCCTCCTTGGTATACCCCTTCCCTTTGATGGGCCATCAACCCATAGGGCAAAAACAAAAAAGACCCGTAGGACCACTACAGTATAAATATATACTAGCAACACCGCGTGCCATGCACGGACCACAGAACCACTAAATGCACAGACTCATACGTATTATTTTTATTAAATAATTTAATTAGTAAACAGTTCAGTCATATTTTTGTTGCTAATATGATTTTTAGCATGACATGTGAAGATAGGTTTTTTCTTAGAGCCTTGATGATCTGATGATATAGTTAACTGTAGACCTGGAAAAAAAAAATCAATGCCTCGTCAAGAACATGTCAAAAATATTGCTGACATGGAGTCCCTCTCTTTTATTTTTCCAACCCATCAAGTTTAAATGGAGGTGCAAAAAACCTGAATGTTTTATTTTTCCCTTCCTGACATGCCTTCTCCATGATCAAGGTGTTGGATGGCCCAGGCCTTTTAATTAAATGTGAATGTTTGATTAAAAACCATAAAAAACACGATCCCTTGATCAGATCGCCCATTAGGTCAGTTTAGAGGAGAGTGGAGAGTGGAGAGAGAACAGATCGGACAGTAGTCTTCATGTATGCTATGAATTAGGGATGAAACTTTGGAGGTCTTTGGTTGACCACATTCCAATAGATATATATGTTTTGCGTCCTTTTTTGTCTACCGTGAATCTTAGGTTTTTTCTCTTAGTGTTTTTAAGTTATTTAGATCACATATGTTTGGGTGTTTTATCAACCACATTTGCATTCATGCCTACCGCTCCATAATTATGAGATTTTATATGTGAAAGTCTACCCACCCCGACTGGGAGCCCGGGCCCCCTGGGGTCCGTTGGATCCTAGCCTCCCCTAGGATCCAATGGACCACAGGGGAGCCCGCGCTCCCAGTCGGGCTCCCCATCGGGGTGTAGCACCACTCATTTTATATTCAATGCACTTTACATTCCTAATATGTGTCCAAATCTTACTACTTATTGTATATCTTTCAATTTATTATTTCTAATATAATCTTTACTTTGCGAACTTTGGGCACTAGCCAATGCAAATTGCATCAATTTTGTTTTTTTTTTTAATTATGAAGATTTTATATCCTCTGCTTCTTGTGTTATTGATAGTGATAATTTCAATGCTTTTTATTTCTGACTCTTTTTTTTCACAAAAGGAGCAATGACAATGAGTCTAATTATTTTTAAAAAAAAACATTTAAAGGGCTTCTATTTTAAATTTTAATTATTTTTTTATTAGGGTTTTGCTCTGCTAGTTGCCAAGGTTGGTAGTAGGTACTAGGTAGTCAGAGGAACTTTGCTAGTCATGTCAAGAGTTGGGTACCTGGATTCTGGATAGCGAATATGATCATACTATGTTGGGATCTAATCTCCTAGCCCAACAAAGAAAATTCAGAAAGTTGCTTTTGTGCTGGTGGAGCTCCACTTCTTGTTTGATAAAATGCAGGCTCCACTTCATTAGTGGAATCAATGACGCCAGGAAATCTATGTGGGAAAGTAAGGAAAAAGATAAAGGGGAAATCCAAGTTGCATAAGTGGAAGACAGCATTTTATCCCTCTTAATTTCTCTTTTATTCATTTCCAATGATGTAAGATACATCATTTAGAGCATGTTTGTGTAAAGCTGGAATTTCACGCTCAGGCAAACTCAAATTTACATGGACGCAACAAAAATGGTTGGGACATGGCCTAATGAAAAAATGATTTTTCATATGATTGAGGAATCTCAATTTTTTTCCTTCTTCTCATGGGAAATCAAAATCCTCTCTATCAAGATAAATCAGTTCAATTTTTTTTTCTTCCAAGAAAGAAAATGTGTCGCACAAAACAATAAAACAATGGGTTGCATGGAAAATCAAAATAGTTTCCATCTTTATTATTATAGACTTCTATCGACGTACAAACTCATCCTTAGGACCTATTTGGTTGCATGTATTCTAACGAGAATTCTCTTTGTATGAAATCCTAGACAATATTATGGAGCTTGTCTATAGAAACCCTGACTTCCTTGTTTGAGTGAGTTTAGATAATGAGAATTTGTTGAGTTGGTCTTACCAAAAGTCACTTATGACTAACAAAATTCGTAGAATTTGGGTTTTAGAATGCTACTTTGCCTTGAGCATTTCGGAATTATACTTTGGAGGACAAGTATTTGAAATTCTCCAAATGCTCAAAACAACGTGTCTCCAAAATTCAAATACTTGCAACCAAACAGGACCTTAGAAAAGTAATTCTCCTATTTAATAGTCGTATGGGTAAAAGAAGAAGAAAGCGTTTTCCCATGAAGGGACACATAAAACACCATTTTTCTAGAGATAGAGAGAATCTGTTGTTAATAGAAGATAATATTTAACTTTCTATCAATCTTTTTTTTTATAATAAAAATAATTATTCAGTTATTTAATAATTATTTTCAATAAAGATATCAAAATGGTTTAGTTTCTCTAATATAGCTATGTCTAATTCAAATGCCATCACAATTATAATATATTAAAGTTAAGAGTTTTGGCTTTAGTTTTGACTTCCGGTTATAATTTTGATAATAAGTTATTCTTTTTTCAAATCTTTTCAATTTTCTCCCCACTTATCTCATGCAAATTACCTATTTTATCTCTTTACTAGAAACCACTCACGCTTCTTCAAAGTTTTACTTTTCCTTTTATGCAGTGCCTCCTTTTCCACCCACCATTCCCTTCCTACTCTCTTTCTTTTTTTTATAAGGGTGTTCATGGGCCACGCTAAGGCATATTTAGGCCCGGCCCAACTCTAGAAACACTAGCCCATGCTAAGGCATATCTAGGCTTGGCCCAACTCTAGAAACACTAGCCCAGGCTTGGCCCGAGCCCAACACGGGCCTTAAAAGTCAGGGCTAAGCCCACCCATTTAATCAATCAGGCCGGCCCGAACCGAGCTTTTTTTATAAATTTTGTGGGCATTCAAGCGATTGTTTGGACTAATTAAATTAAATTACATGCATTTCTTACATGGGCCGTGCGGGGCTTAGATTTGGGCTTTCTATCAGTTAATCCAAGCCTGGCTCAAATATTAAATGGGCCCTAATGACATATCCAAGCCCGACCCAAAGTGGGTTGGGCCTGGATCGGGCTCCGGCTGTCTCGCCCCATGAACACCCTTATTATGTCATTACCTCTTAGATAATATAAACAGGCACTCTATAAACTTTTATTCATTTGTTTTCATTTTAAAATATTTTAATTTTTTTAATACATAAATATTTAAATTGTAATGTTTGCCACAAACATGCATATAGTTCAGAAATACTGTAAAGAGAAAAGTAGTAAATCTCTGCCATAAGAATTCTACACGTAGTGGATTCCCCAATAGTGGATTCCCCAAGACTAGTTCTAAGTCCAGAATTTCCTATTTCTAACATGTGGTGTGGCCATTATTAGTGCTGTCTACCACTATAAATATGCCAGGCGGACGAGGATTCCTAGGGTATATATATATCTTTCTGGTTAGAACTTAGAATACTATGACATGTAATTGGGTGGCCTACAAATAGATGGCTAAGAAGAATATACTGCAATTCAGATAATGACAAATTAATACATTTTTCTCAAGAAAAGAATAATGGTTGGCAAAGAAATGTTTCGATCCCTCCCACTACTTTCTATGAAAATAAATTTAACCATACAAGCAAAATTTTGATGGTCACTTGTCCATCTCAACCATTTGCCTCTTTGATAAAGTTTTTTGGAAAATCACAAACATGCCTACAAAGGAGGTGGTCTTAAAGATTGAGATTAGGAGAGCACTGGAAATTAGTGTAAGTGGATCAGGATATTTGTGCATGCATCAACCTTGGTATATTTTATTTTTCATTTGAGTCCTTTTAAAAAAATAAATCTTTTTTAAAATCATTTTTGAATTATTTTTTGGGATTTTTACAAATAAAAAAATTATGAATAAATTTTAATTAGACGGATTGATTAAGAAATATTTGAAAATATCAAATTACAGTGTCGTCCGTAGGGAAAATACGATTTTGCCCCGTAACGATATCGTTAGGGCTCGTTTAAAGAAAGAAAAACTTGTGAATCTTTCATGTTCTTCCCTTGTGGTTTAAGAGACGACAATGATCTTCCTTGGAGCTCCCCATATTTGCATGTCGTTGCTTGTTGCCCCACAAACCCTGTAATTTTTTCTTCATTACTCGTGCTCCCTGTTGTTATTTGCCGCCGCCACTCTCCAACCATCGTAATTGGAAAACACAACTGATGTAAGTTTTCTCAATCTTTTTACAATTACTCTATTCAATGTGGTTGTTAATGGCATTTTTGTGAGCATTTTCTTCCCTTGACAAATGCATTTGCCCTCCCTTTGGATGATATTGTTTGTGTTGTTAGATCAACTAAACTCCTTTTCTTTCATAATTCAAATATGGGGAGCTCCAAGGAAGATCACCGTAATTCTTCAAGCCATTGGGAAAAAGAGGGGAATAATAGATTTTCTTTCTTTAAATGTGCCCTAACGATGTCGTTCCGATGAAGAAAAGGGGTTTTATTTTAAATGAGCACCAACAATATCATTGTGGGGTAAAATTGTCTTTTCCTTTCGTATGGCACCTTGATTTGATATTTTTGAATATTTGATATTTTTGAATATTTCTTAATCAAATCGTCTAATCAGGGTTTATGGTTTATTTTTTTTCATAAAATTCCCCTGATTTTTTGAAGCAATATGCAGTTCAACTCATGGGGCCCACTTAAGATGCTTTCTTATTAGTGAGGTGGGATACATGAAAAGGTCGCACCGCAGATAAGGGCAAACAAAGAAAGTCAGCCCATCAAGATAACCGTAGCCCTTGATTTAATAGCCTAAGTGTTTAGTGGTCGTTTAATCAAAGATTTCTTTGAGATTCAATCCAAAGATGGATAAAAGTTCGATGATAGTGAAATTTGGTCAGATGCAAGATCATAGGGGGATGAGAGTGTGAAAAGGCCTCCACTTATTAAAGATCGGCCTAGGTGGGCTCCACAAAGCTGGATTGCATAAGCTACACCCCGTAGGAGAACATTTCTCTGTAATGTTATCTTATACTTTTTCAAATTCTTATTTGTTTCATTTAATAAATTTCCTTTTCTATTAAGCTTTCATTATTTGCCCTCTATCAAGCCTATTATACACGGGCGGCTCCCGTACAAGCAGGAAAGGAGCCAACACAAGAGTTCGAACTCTGGACTTCAGGTGAGAATTGTCACCACTTACTCTGACGTAAGTGGCCGTTCTCACCATCTCAGTTGCAGCCCCCCTCTAATATCAACTGCAGGCATTTGAGGGATACCTTCACATGCCCTACACTGCTCCCCTCACATGCCTGCAGTTGATATTAAGGAGGGTTGCAGCTGAGGGGAGCAGCCCTCATATATATATATATATATATATATATATTTCCTTGAATCAATCATCTTTAGATCATAATTCGAGGCACTATTTAGCCTAACTCATATTTGAAAAAAAAAAAATTGTCGTCTCTGTTTTTCTCTCTTATTTACGACTTCATTAAAATGCCCCGTGATGGTTAGAGTCCTTTAATTCTAGTTGCTATACTCATAATCTTGCCCCAAAATGAAGCCTTCTCGTGTGGTAACCTTGGCTGAAAGTAATGCACCCAACATTATTAGTGAAGTCATCATTTATAATGCAATGCACGAAGTAATTATCTTTATCCAAGACTTCTAAATTGCAAGGATTCTGCCAAAAGAAGTGGAGTAAACTGTGGTTTCAATTTGACAGATTTCTTTAATTACTTTTTCATCATTTTAACAATTGATACCATTCCACTAAGTGGACACATGACTTTCCTTCCACATAGAATTCTAGACAAAGTGGAAAAGCAATACAATTCAAGTAAAATGCATCACCTCAATCCAAACACCCAGTGACTGTTTCAACAGGAAACCATAACAAATCCCCATTGATATAAAGGAATGGGATGGATGTTCCAAACAATCCCACCAAACCTATTATGTGTGGGAAGAAGGCAAAGGTAAATGCGTTTGGTAGAGGAGAAAGATGCCAATCCATCATTGTCAACCCCATTGTTGTGCGTGGGCCCACTAACGCACCTTGCACGTTGGCCATATGTTGACGGTATCATTGCATGGTTTTGGAATTATAATCGTTCAAATTTTGCATTATATTATGTCGGATCACATCATCCACCCGTCCAGTCATGGTTTTTTTGTTTTTTCTTTTCTTACCCAGCCAATGGGTTGAGACTTAAATACCCAAGAGAGAACCCACGCAAAGTGAAAGACATCTTACTTAAGTGGAAAAAGAACACACACACATGGGGGAAGAGGTAGTTCGAATCTGAACAGCTAGATGAGAACTGCTACTCTTAACCAATCGTGTAATGAGCCATTCTCCCATCCCGTCATATTTGAAATGTGGTTTTCGATAGTTTTTCATCCAACCTAAAACCGTCGTGTTTAGGTTTATCCGGTCTTACCTTGTCTTTTATGAAAATTAAAATATTGGAAATTGAATTTATAAGAATTCAAGGCCAAATAACGTCTGGAAATTACTTTAAAAGAGGTGAGGGTGAACTGGTGAAGGATATGAGGTGAGGGGATGAATAAATTAATAAGGTGGTGGCCTACATGAGATCTTGACTTTCCTAGATGTTGAGAGGTCATGACTGAGTATTCATTTCTCATCTTCCTGTATTCAATTTCCAATAAAGGGGGTATTATTATTATGGGCATTTTTTAATATTCACTTTCTATCTTCATTTATAACCACTTTTGACATAAATTATTTCCAATTCTTATGTATTATAATACAGAGGAACTACCTCTCTAGTTCTCTAATTTTTCTTTTTCTCTGTGTTTCAATTATCATATAGAGCACCATGTGTGCATTCCATTTGCTCGTATGGACCCATCCAGATGCTTCTGAGTGGCATAAATGGACCGAATGCATGGCGGGGGTAATTTGATCTCAACTCTTGATTTTTAAGCCTCCAAATTTAATAATGCCTGAGAATTTCTGGCATAGGAACATTCGCCAGCGATGCGAGCACTGTTACATCTTTGAATTTAGCCCACATGTGCCAAGATAAAAATATGCATTAAACAGGAAGTTATCAGATGCAAATTTTCTTAACTGACCCAATTGAGAGAGGACTTTTCAAACCTGCCAGAGTAGGTGTCAGTGTGTCACCATTAGTCACCAATGCAGTCAAGGCTGAAGCATTGACCATTCAAGAAAGACAGGTTTCATAAAGCCAACCCCTCTCTCTCTGTCTGTCATATACAAAAGGGCTGTGCTTTGGTGACCACTGACCACTGACCACGTCTCTTGTGCACTTTTCATGTGAGACTCAAAATTTTAATGGGCACCATCTTTTATTAGGACTTCAACCCAAATGTTAAGTAACCGTAGAATATTGAGAGTGAAATTCTCACTCCTGTCCATTTATGGAGTATATAGTGAGCAATATGTATAATGGTGGTTGGATGGATCATAAAGGTACTTATGTCAAGAAAAAAAGGGGTCCGCAACATGGATCATGGGAAGACCTCCTCACATTGGAGACTTTTTTAAATGAATTTAGTTTTATTTTTGGTATTTGTAAATATTATATTTTTTTCAAGAGCATTTTAGAATCTCAACCATATGAAATGTCTCAAATGACCTTTTAGAATTTAAAATTTTCAAATTCTTTGTATTTTGATAGAATTTATGAATGCTCAAATACAAGGGATTCTTTGAATTCTAGTAAAGAAATAGGCCATTTGTCCCCTTTAAATCTAGATTTTTTTTTTCAATTTTATGATGGAATTCAAATAATATCAACACTTTTATTACATTTTTGTGCCACATCCCATCAATTTTCGTATTGTATACTTTCTGCAACAAACAAGGGAATTTAGTTTTTAAAAAACACGAGAAATGACATTTTGTGAAATGTAAATAGGCATTTGACCACCATTTCTATGGTTTTGTCATTAAGAAAAAAATCATTATTCTTATGTTCCATTTTTTAAAAGAATATGTGCTGCTTAAAAGCCATAACATCATAAGATAATGCCTTGATATCATCGGATTTATCGATTTTTTTAACATGTATGGTTCTCTAATATCATTGGACTTAGAGCCAAAAAAAGTTTAAAAAAATTATTGAGGAGAATCAAACAACTCTTTTGACATTATCTGAATTTCAAATTATTCAAAAATTACTCTTATGACAAGAGTAAGCATGCATTTTTTTTTTCTAAAAATGAAAACTTCCTTAAATTTAAAATTATTCATAAAACCAAAAGCATTGCATAAGCCCTAAAATTATTCGCGATAGGTGATCTGGACTCTACATCATTGTATAAGACTAGATCCTTAGTTGTTTTCTTTTTCCAAAACATACAATGAGTTTCATTAATAAACCAAAAATTGGCAAGACAGAATTTCCTAAAACAAACAATATCAAGAAGACTAATTCAAGAAAACTATCCAAATCCATATATTTTTATTACCAAAATAAGAAAATCCCCACAAAAATCTAAAAAACCCTCCATATGGCATTATATTATAAAATTTTCCTCAAATGATGGTTTTCTCTAAAAATAAATCAGAACAGAAATTAAAAAAAAAAAGTGTTTCACAGTATGTCAAATTTGTTTCCTAAATTCTAATCATACTAAATCATCCAAAACTCAGTTCATTTCATGCAACATTTTCTCCCCCCAACTTCAAAATATTCAACATTACCCCAGGATGACAATTTTCAGATACACAAGACAACAAACAACAAGAACAGAAATGCAAGAAAGTTTTCCAGGTTCTCATTTATGAATTCCAGTATCAATGAATTGCTGTATAAATCTAATAAATGTATGTACGTTTCTCCAAAAGAAAAGAAAAAAAAAAAACTCTTTTCATTTCTACATTCTCTCTTCTTCTCTTCTTCTTCCTCTGTAGAACAAAAAAAAAGAAAAAAATCCTTCAAAAAGGCATTATATGTGTGGTTTCAGTCTCGTAGCTAAGCAAACAACTCTTATAATTCACACGAAATATCTTCACCAAATCCGCCGCCATCTGCTTCACCGCAGGCGAGCAATCGCTCTGCAAAAGCACCACTATCTTCGCCAGCCCGCCATTCCTCGCCACCGCTTCCTCCGCCCTCCGATCCCGGAAAACACAGCAGAGGCTCCACACCACCACCACCGCCCTCTCCCTCGCCGCCGGCGACACCTTCAGCATCCTCTTCACCACCGCCGCCACGCACTCCCCTCCGCCGCCGCAGATCGCAGCCCGTCCCTCCGCGCAAGTCGAAGCCGCCTCCAACAATCTCATCGCCTTCTCCGCGACCGACAGCTCAGATCTCTCAGTCATCAGCCTCGTCAGCACCGCCACCGCTCCCAGCCGCACTATCTCCGGCCGACACCTCCGCCGAGCGGCGACCGCCGTCAGACACGAAAGCCCGGCGTCGATCGCACGGAACTCCGACTCGGGACCCATCAGCCGAAGGAATTCCTCTATGGATCTCTCCCTCTCCGCCACCGATCTGTAACAGTTCTTCTCATCCCCGGTCGCGATCATCGATTCGAGAACAACAGCGGAATCGATCCGAGATTCGAGATTCCCCTTCTCCAAAACAGAAACCAAGAGCGAAGACATCAGAGCCGGATCAATCGCCTCGATCTCAGGTACTTTCTTACAATCTTTCCCCAAAATCAAACGCAAAACGCTAACAAACGCTTCGAATTCCTCCAACTTGAGGAGATTGGGGAGGAGAGACGCGAGAGCGGGTACGATACCCGACGAGACGAGGATCCGCTTGGTTTCCCTGTCCGATAAAAGATCCGAAAGGGTCCGGAGGGGCTCGACGAGCAGATGACCGGTTTTGGCGGTGGAGAGGCGCTGGAGGAGAGAGAGGGCTTGGGAGTGAGATGAACGGGAGGATGAGTGCCACGTGTTGATGAGGGATTGGAGGGTGGTGTTTGGGGTGAGGTCTTTGGAGAGAAGGGGCTGCATCGTGGCTGGGCAGGTGTTGTGGCCATGGTCGAGCCATGTTTGGATGCTGGTGCGGTCGTAGGTGACCCCCGTGCAGAGGCTGACCGGGGATTTCATGACGTCTAGTGAAATAGGGCATTTGAAGAAGCTTGGGACTGTTACTATGAGGTCTCCGTTCTTCACCATCTTTGCAAGTGAAGTGAAGGGAAGGGATTGTGATTTGTGAGAGCTAGAGAATGTGTGGAAATGTTGTTGATGTTTTGGAGCGAGAGAGAGAGAGAGAGAGATGGAATATTGGGGATGAAAGGGGAATGGGAGAGATGGTGTTTTGAAGGGGGGACTGGTCAAAGGAGTGACGTAGGTAGGTTTGCTTTTTTTTCTCATGTTTGGTCGTTGGTCAATGTGCGTGGGGAATTTGTCGTTAATCATAATGATGACAGGGATTCTGATCCGACTACAGCTTTTTCAAAGCTGTTTTTGCTTTTGGAAAGAGAGAGAAAAAAAAAAATTAAGTCCAAGTCTAACCTACTGTGTACGAACGAGTTCGAGGCTTGGGGCACTCGTGTGTGTCGTCTCAGCCTCACCCACCCAGACTTCGTTTAACCATCGATTAAAGTAAAGATGACCTTTGTAGTAAAGTAAAATTTAAATCAAAATGTGAGATAGGGTGTTTCATCTCACATAATTGCACAAAAATCAGATAGGTCTCACATGAGTTACTTTACCACTTATCTGCGTCAAGCAAAAGAGAACTTAAAATTTAAAATTGATGTACTTTATCATACAATGTACCATGAGTTACAAGGGGATTTTATCCGGCTTTCTCTTCTGGGCTCGTATGTATAATTTTTTCCCAAAGGGCTGGGAACCTTACATTGTCAAAAAAAAAATTAATACCTTATAAATAGTGACTGCTTCAGAAATTCGAGTAAATGAGGTCAACAAAAGACTTATCTTCAATAAATTGAATAAATTTGTTTTTACCTTTATCAACATCTATTATCTACTTTAGATAATATTATGGTTTTCTCTTTTTAATACACGGAGAATACCGTACTTATAAATTAAGTTAGGGTAAATGAAGATTTACCGACAAAATGTTTAAAAAATAAAATTTTCTTTAAATAAAAATTGGGCCCATTAGGGTTTTTTTTTTTGTTTTGGCAGACAAATGGTCCATTAACTTACACATTAAGTGGGGTTAAAAGCTTCTCATAACTTCAATTTATTAAAGAGTTTTTTTTTTTATATCTTTCCAAATCTCAGTGGGTTCAATTGACCCCACTAGGATCCATGTAGCGCCTCCCATGCTCATAAAGCATTATTACGTGGGGAGAATTAAAAAAATACAAACGGTCATCTTTTGTCATGCTTGTTCTTTCAATATGCTTTAATATATATATATATATATATTTTACCATGATGATATGAAGAGAAAGCCGAATAAGTGAAAAGAGTGACATCAAGTTTGCCAACTAAATGAAATTGATTATATAATTTCTCTGATCTTTGTTAGGACGTAATATTTACTTTACTTTTACTTTATCAAAATAGTAAAACAAACTTGAACGAGACATTAACGGTTGGGCCTTCGACGATCCGGACTCCTCTCCTCTACCAGTACAATCGATGCGGAGCGGTAGGAGTGGAGGCATCATGAAAAGGCAAATATAATAATTAGCGAGGTAGAGTCCTCGAGGGGCGTGTGTGGGTTTTGGGTCACACGACTGATGTACCGCGTTGAATTACTACTCTAAAAAAAACAAGGGTATCTTTGTAACGTGTAACATACCGACTTACTACCATCATTCATTCATCACCCGTCTCTCCTTCGTTTATACGGTGGGCCCACACTGTCTATTCCGTTGAGACGGTGGCGTGTGCCGTGTGCCACTCGGTCAACAAGACTGATGACTGTAGCTGAAGGTCTATATAAAACAATGCTTTCAATATATGGAAAGAAACGGTGAAGCATGTTACAACCGATGTATGTTTGTCCTGTATCACTAAATTCGATCATAACATTTCTGCCTAGTGCCAAGAGACTTAGGCTTTAACCTAAGGACATAAATTGATTGATGAACCATTGTCTGATCACGACTATGGGGAAGATAAGATTGTACCAAAATATGTTTATCCAGTTTGTGAAATTAGAACTGTGATCATTGGATGGTGTGTTAATTCATGGACTCCACAGTGTCCCATCCGTGCAGCCCGCTAGATGAAGCTATTGTAATTTTGGTGGAGATGCATGTGTCACACGTATATACAGTTGTGAGATGTTGTCTGAATGAACACGGTAGGAATAAATTAAAACAACTAAGAAGACGCAAGTGCCAAAGTATTGTGGGAAGAGTACCCAACGGCTCCTTTTCCCTTTTTAAAGGGAGACCGTGTGATACGTTGGAAGCTTTTTGACCCAGTGTGGCCCGCCCCTACAAGGAGTCCGATCTGCTCAGTCCAGGACGCTGTTGCCTTTGTTTAGGGGAGAATTTCAAAAACCTCCTTAGGTATTTGCCTTATTTCAAAAAAAAAAAAAACACCATATAAGTTTTGAAGCTTTTCAAATTAGTCTTTGGAATTTTTAGGAAGTTTTCAATTAAAAATATAAGCTATTTTCCAGTAACTTTTTTTCATTTTTTTTTAATATCCAAATCACCTTTCATTGAAAAAAAGATTCTCTTTCACTTCCTCTATATTCTCCTCATTTCCTTCATCAGCATCTTCATAGTGATTAAAGATGACCATTGTTCTCACAGCGATTTGTTGTATGTAGTGGCTGTCGAAACCATATCATGAGTTCAAATGAAGGGTGATTTGGTTAGTTTTAAAATATTGAAGGAAAAAGTTGCTGGAAAGTATATGTAAATGGACGGGTATCCTTAATTGAAGACTTCTTAGAAAACTTAGGGACTAATTTGAAAAGTTTTGAAACTAAAGTTCTTTTTTGAAATAAGGCAAAAACTTAAGGATTTTTTTGAAATTTTCCTCTTTTTTTTAATGGGAGCTTAAAACTAATGCTCTCTTAACTGGCAGACTCTGGACCTTTGCCTGACAAGCTAAAGCTTGGAGACAAGAATACGCTTACCATTAGCTTTCCTACCGGCCCTATTTGTCTCCAGATAAGAATTTCATTTTGAGGGATAGCTGATTTTCCAATTGTTGCCCCCAACTTTATTCACAAATATTTGAGAAATTATGGGCATGTTTCTACAACCGTTTTAATAAAAAGCATATATGAGTTTCTGTATTATAGTAAAACTTATATTTGATGGGCTGCTTTTTCTTAAAAAGCGAAAAAAAATAAAAAAATTTGAACAACAGTCTTCAATGGGAGGGCCTCTTTCTTGGTTTTCCACATAATGTGAGAAAGGTTTCCCTCAACACTGACGAACGTGCCCTAAGCATTTTGAAAGTCAAATTTGAAAAAAAAAAAATTGTAAATCAAAAGTATCAATATGCAAGGCTGAATTTTTTTAAATCACAAATTATCAAAGAGTTCCAATGTTGGGGAACAACCATTGATATTTTGTCATAAATTTTGGATATGTAGAGTTCTTTTTGGAAACTCTTGGACAAGAAATGCTCCAATTTGGAAGATTTCCTAGTGGGGAGACTTTCTTCTACAAATGTTGTTCCTCATGTGGTTTCTCAAATTGTCCTGTGAAAACTTGCATCGAAATCCAAATTGTCCTGGGAAAACCGAGGCCCTTTGAGTCGAATAGATGTACAGATCAAAGGAAGAAAAGACGAAAATGAGAAGTGAGCAGAGGGAACAGATGAAATGTTTCTTAATCGTGCTAACGATATCATCAAGGCTTTATCAGAGAAAAATCGCCTGGGTTCCCCCACCAAAAAACATAAACCTGTAAGATGTCAAAAGCCTATTTTCCTAGATTCTGAATTTTGAATCTTATGTCATTCTAAAGGCTTCTGCTTACATAGAAAATCTATCAGACTTGATTGCGGGGCTTGCTTATTTTAAAGTTTGAAGCTCTCAAAACAAATCCCTATTATACGATAATATTTCACTCTAATATATTTTGGGCCTTTTAAGGTTTATTAAGTATTTTGCACCCAAAAATAGCAGAACAAAACATTGACGAATCTATCCATATTGGGGCTAACCCTTTTACAATTTGAGATTAACAAAATGAAAGCCTCTTTTATGGGGAATGAAAAATTTTCATCCCAATATGTTTTGGGCTCTCCGTAAGACATGTATAAAAATACACTTGAAAAAATCATACAAAAATTCATGTATCTTATTCATGATCAATCAACCCCGACGGGTAGCTCAGTCGGACTTCTTTAACATCAGATGTGAGTTTAGTTATGTTGTCCTATGCGGCCCTGCTCGACACTATTAGTTGGGCAGTTACAATTAAAATTTTAATAGGTGGGCGCTATTGGACATTATGAGCTTTACAATCAGATCCTCTTAGGCATGAAAGTTTCCCTTATATTGGGCTAACCTGTTAAAAATCTAAATCACTCAAAATAAAACTACCCTTCATTTGGACCTTCTCCAAATTTCACCATGATAGAAGATCGCCCACAACCATACTGATCATATATTAAATCATGAATTTCTTGTAATATTTTATTCAACAGGTCCCAGCTCGCCCGGTTAATACAAGAGCTTTTCTCAGTTTGTCACTTAGAAAATATATTCAAATCTAATGTATGTATGTTAACATTTGTTGGACCTAAGTTTACTAAATACAAGATATTAGAGTCCAATTCACACTATTTTTTTTTTTTTTTCGCCTATGAGTCCTACAAGTAATAAGAATAGACTGCAATATTGTTTTTTAGTGGCTAAGAACTCATTTCCGTGTCCCTTATTTGAAAATCATCACATAAGTTTTGAATCCTATCTGATGCACCGACTTGGACTTTTCATACCCGATATCAGATCCTCTCATCAGCTTGGTTCAACGAGGGGGACCTTGTTAGGGTCCCATCTATTGAAATTCTGAGCTCCTCTGAATTCTCTCCTTTGAGTATAAAGTATAAGATGTCTACAAATTTATTAGGATAGGAGTTGGTCCCCGTTACTTGATCTGCGGCGCTTCTCCTAAAAGACATTATATTGTATTAATGTATTAATGATATTTGAGGTGTCCATGTGAATTTCTCCATCATTGAATTGAATTTAGAGAAGAGAAGAAGAAAGAAGATGAGGAAACATGCCTGCTCAGGGCCGACGTCGACCCTCAACAAATAAAATGAGGATCAATATTGACCCTCGAAAAAATTGTGTTAAAAAAAGGGTTTTTGAGTGAAATGCCCTATTCCTCCGTTTCGATCCTTTGGCCACATAAAGTGTTCTTTCGAATAAAATCCTCTCATTATTGGTTAAGGTTTGGGGGATTGAGTTTTGTTTATGTAGGATTTTGGAATTTATGGGCTAGAGAAATTTATGATCCACGCCATTTATATTACTTTTGAGATTTATTTTCACTTGTTAAATCTTCATATATTATTGTGAAAGTTGTGTAAAGTGTTAAAAAAGTCCCGACTTATATTTATTTTTAAGATTGTTACGGGGACCTTGATCATGATCCAAACACTCCTAGATTCTAACTTTAATGATAAGAAATAAGAAGTTTAGTCTAATATCATAAATATGAAGAATAATGCAAATAATAGGATGACATTTTTTAACAATGCAAAATCACACAAATTTGGGTAGTTTTGTCATTTCCCTAGCAATGAGAAGGTATGGGGAAAAGGAGCTGCTATTAGCACACAAGTTTTCTCCCTTCCCACACTTTTTTTTTAAATACCCTGTGAAATTACATTTTTGCCCACCAGCTCCCTTTCTCTCTACTCACCTCCCCTTTCACCTCCGGCTGGCAACAGATCGAATAGCCGAGAGGTCGCAATGATCACCAAGTTGCCTGATCTTCCGTCGGCCAGGGAAAGGAAGGGAGAAGGAGAAATG
Organism: Cinnamomum chago; assembly: GCA_038049695.1. Lineage (NCBI taxonomy): Eukaryota > Viridiplantae > Streptophyta > Magnoliopsida > Laurales > Lauraceae > Cinnamomum > Cinnamomum chago. The sequence goes on from CP142452.1 coordinate 78,706,533, forward strand.
GGGAAAAGGGAGAGAAAGAAGGAGAGGGAGAGACAGAGAGAAGAGGGGAGAGACAGAGAGAAGAGAGGGGGAGAGAAAATAGTGGGGGAGGGGGAGAGAAAATAGTGGGGGAGGGAGAGAGTGGGAGAAAGGAGAGAGAAAACAGTGGGGGAGGGGGATGGGGAGGACGGCCAGCGCAAAAACGGTTCAGGCCGGATCCGTAGGTGAAGGGGAAGGGGAAGGTAGGGGAAAAGAAAGGGAGGAGAGAGAGAAAACAGTGGGGTGGGGGGGGTAGGGGGAGGGGTTAGTCGTCACCGTTGGTGAAAGGGGAGGTGAAGGGGGGAGGTGGAGGGACAAAAAGGGAGGAGAGAGAGAGAGAGAGAGAGAGAGAGAGAGAGAGAGAGAGAGAGAAACAGTGGGGAGGGAGGAAGAGAGGGTGAGAAAATAGTGGAGAGGGAGGGAAGGAGGGAAAAGGGGAGGATCCACCGCCGTCCGGAGGTGAAGGGGGAGGTGAGGAGAGAAAAAGGAAGAGGGTGGGCAAAAAAGTAATTTCACAAGATTTTAAAAAAAATGTGTGGAGGAAGAGAGAAAATTTATGTGCCAATAGCAGCTCCCATGGGAAAAATTAGACTCTTTTGGATAAAAATTACATCTCCAAATGTAAGCTATAGGTCAAAACCCCATTTTTTCTTTTCCGAGCATAAGCGTTAGTGCTCATTTGAGCTAACATTTGGATCGTTTCTGCATGGCATTAAAGAGAAAAGCAGTTCCAACCCATTATAAGAAACCCATTTCCTCTTGGTTCAAAATTTTCCTCTTAACAAACACATGGAAAAGCATCACTGCACCAGCAGCAGAGCTGGGAAAGTCGTGCCCCTGGAATTCTTGGCATTACCCAAAAGTCACCTTAGTCCTACTTTTTTTTATTTTTTTTTTAACGGGTGTGTGGTTGATGAGCTAAGAGTCTTTCAAGTGTGTGAACCCATCTG